>CM033396.1:23415814-24077786 GCA_019426215.1 Buddleja alternifolia
AACCACGAAATTATGTCATCCCCTTTCTTATGCGCATGACTGACAAAGTAAAAGAATATTATAATGATTGTCAAGAAGCCGCAAAACATATTTCAAAATCACCTTACATCACTACTCAGCGATCAAGAGCGCAAAGAATGATCGCTCAAAGCAGAGTTGCAAATTCAGAAACAGTGCATTGAGAAAACAAATCGCTTGAGAGTTGAAATTATTCAATTAAAAGGTGATTGATATAATAGTCAAGAGAGAAGCTGAATTGATCGCTAAACTTGCTAAATCAGAGCAGCTTATCTCATCATTATCAAAAGCTCTAGAACGCTAGATAATGTGACTGAAGTAACCAGAGCATTTGGTGAAAAGACCGGTTTAGGTTGTGATAAATCTGGTCACAAAACCAAAGCGTCTGTGGTTATATCAACCAACAGAGGAAAAGGTGTAACCTTTGTTGGAGAAAGCTCAAACAGACAAACGCTGAATGAGACTCAGAATATCGGTATTAGATCAAATGAAAAAGCTAACACTGGCTCAGTCAAAAGAAAGACCCAAGTAAATGATCTACAAAAGAAAGTATATCCAAGCGCTCGAAGGGCTAAGGAAAAACCTTCTACAAGTAAATCAAACGCTAAGCGTCTAGCACCAAAAGTGCATCCTAAGCCAATATCAAGGAAATACCAATGTCAATATCCGCAAAGATCTAGATCATATTATCGACACTATGATAACCATGATTATGATTGTGATTATTGCTATTATCAAGGATATTACCATACACCTAAAGAGCACACACACAAACGACAAAGGCCATCTTTCCAAAATGAAGACAAGGCAAATGTGGTTCCGAAGATTCTAATTCAGACTAACTACTAACAAGAAGGACCCAAAACAAAATGGGTACCTAAGAAGAACTAGAACTGCCCTTTGAATGCAGGTACCTAGAGCCAACACCCGATACCTCAATTGGTACATAGATAGTGGGTCGTCGAGACACATGACTGGATCAAAGGATCTCTTGATCAACTATCGTGCAACCAATGGTCCTCAAGTATAATTCGGTGATAATTCTAAAGGTAAAACTAAAGGTATAGGTATCATGCATAGGGGGAACATCATGATCAATGATGTATACTATGTTGAGGGTCTTAAACATAATCTCCTAAGCATAAGTCAATTTTGTGATAAAGGCTTTGAAATTAAATTTTCTAGTGACTTGTGCGAGATAATCGATGTTAAGACAGGATCTACTAAATTAAAAGGAAGAAGAACAAACAATGTATACTTAGTAGATTGGGATTCAACATTAGATAACAACCCTACATGTTTCGTAGCTAAGAATCAAAATGAATTGGTTGGTTATGGCATAGAAGAATGAATCACCTCAATTTTAAGGCAATCTCTCATTAATATCGCTAAATCTTGTAGAGGGATTACCCAGGGGTTCCTTTAATAAAGATCGCTTATGTGATGCTTGTCAAATGGGTAAGCAAGTTAAATCATCTTTTAAGAAGAAGCTTCATCTATCGACCTCTCGAATACTTGAATTACTACATTTAGATTTGTTTGGTCCTATTCAAATCATGAGCGTTAGTGGTAAAAAGTATTCACTAGTAATAGTTGATGATTTCTCACGCTATACATGGGTAGAATTTTTAGCATCTAAAGATGAAACTAGTGCCAAGCTCACCTCTCTAATTCGTCAACTACAAAACTCAAAAGATCTAAAAGTGACAAGAATTAGAAGTGATAGAGGAACTGAATTTACTAACCATATTGTTGAGAAATTTTGTAAAGACTTTGGAATACTTCATGAGTATTCAGCGCCTAGAACACCTCAACAAAATGGAGTTGCCGAGCGACGGAACAGAACGCTTAAAGAAGCCGCTAGGACTATGTTAGCCGAGTCTAAGCTGCCTCAAAGGTTTTGGGCCGAAGCTATCAACACTGCTTGCTACACTCAGAACCGGTGTATGATCAACAAGCAACATGAAAAGACTCCATATGAGTTATGGAAGGGACGTAAGCCGAATGTTTCATACTTTCATGTATTTGGTTCAAAATGTTTCATTCATAACAATGGATCCCAAAGCCTAAAGACATTTGATCCTAAAGCAGATGAAGGAATCTTTCTAGGATACGCCAAAAATGGAAAGAGCTTTCGCATCTTAAATAAGATCAAATCGAAGGTTGAAGAATCCATTCATGTTGTGTTTGATGATGCTAACCAAGAACCGAGTAAGGTTAATATTAATGATGCAGGAATTGAAGATTTATCTCAACAAGCGTCACAAATCAATCTGTGTGATGATAGTGATACTTGATGAAGATAATGAAATCATTGTACCTAATCCTAAGATTACTCGTAAAGATATCAACGATGATATTGCAAGAAACGCTGATGATCATGAAGGGAATGTTCATCAAGAGCAAACTCAAACTGTAAACACTGAAGCGCCTACGCAAGGAATTGGTCAAGCGCCTGCACAGCCTAATCAAGCGTTAGATCAATCTCTTAACCCGTTCCAACCAGACAGAAAATGGCTCAGAGACCATCCACCAAACTAATTATTGGAGATATTGGAGCACCTGTTAGAACCAGAGCCGCTACAATAAATGAGGCCATGTTTGCAAGCTTCCTATCTCAAATGGAACCAAAGAAAGTGGATGAAGCGCTTAACGATCCAAGTTGGATTGAAGCCATGCAAGAAGAGCTAAATCAGTTTGAAAGAAATAAGGTATGGACGCTAGTACCAAGGCCAACTCACCAAGGAGTTATTGGGACTAGATGGGTTTATAGAAACAAAATGGATGAGAATGGTACTGTAATTAGAAACAAAGCCAGACTTGTAGCACAAGGATACTGTCAAGAAGAGGGTATCGACTTCGATGAGACATACGCTCCTGTAGCCCGTCTTGAAGCTATTCGGATGTTTCTAGCGTTTGCAGCATTTAACAAATTTACAGTGTATCAAATGGACGTAAAGAGTGCATTTCTGAATGGTAAACTCCAAGAAGAAGTATATGTGGAGCAACCACCAGGATTCATCAACAACCATGGGAAAAGTATGGTCTACAAATTGGACAAGGCACTTTATGGTCTTAAACAAGCACCAAGAGCATGGTATGACACTCTTTCTATCTTCCTTATAGGTAAAGGCTTTTCAAAAGGCAGCGTTGACACAACGTTATTCAAAATTACCCATAATGAAGATATTCTCCTAGTTCAAATTTATGTTGATGATATTATATTTGGATCTACCAATAAGCGTCTATGTGAGAAATTTTCGAAAATGATGCAAGATCAATTTGAAATGAGCATGATGGGTGAATTAACTTTCTTCCTAGGATTACAAGTTAAACAACTCCCTAATGGCATATTCATAAACCAAACTAAATATACTAGAGATATGATCAAGAAATTTGGTATGGAAAATGCATCACCTTCCAAAATTCCAATGAGCCAAACGCTTAAGCTAGATAGAGATGATAATGGAAAGAAAATTGATATCACTAACTATAGAGGTATTATTGGATCACTTCTTTATCTTACAGCTAGTAGACCTGATATTATGTTCTCAGTATGCATGTGTGCACGATTTCAAGCTGATCCTAGAGAATCACACTTAATTGCTGCTAAAAGGATCCTTAAGTACCTAAAAGGCACACAAAATGTGGGCTTATGGTATCCTAGGGATTCTCCTTTTGAACTAATTGGTTATTCAGATGCAGATTTTGCAGGATGCAAAATAGATAGAAAAAGTACTAGTGGAACATGTCAATTTCTAGGTGATAGACTAATTTCATGGCATAGTAAGAAGCAACAGTCCATCGCTACTTCCACCGCTGAAGCTGAGTATGTAGCCGCTGGAAGCTGTTGTGCACAGATCCTTTGGATGAGGCAACAACTTAGAGACTATGGAATAATCCTAGATCCAACTCCTATCCATTGTGACAATCAAAGCGCCTTAGCAATGACTCAAAATCCAGTTCTTCACTCTAGAACCAAACACATTGACATTCGCTATCACTTTCTACGTGACCACGTTCAAAAAAAAGATATCTCCATGCACTTCATTGGTACAGAAAAGCAACTGGCAGATATCTTCACCAAAGCGCTCAACGAACAACGTTTTCTCACTTTAAGAAGTGAACTAGGTATGATTGATCTAAATGCTTAATCATTCGAAACATCATACTTTTGTTAGGCATGAAATTTAGGGGGAATTCACTTTATTTTATGTAATTTATGGGGAACCTACATAGGGGGAACCTTAAAAGAACTAACTATATTTAAGTGAATATGACCAAAAATGTTTTCCCTTGCATCGGTCATACGCACTTAGCACCATACACTTAAATCATTCGGACGCTTATTACACAAATCTTTCTTAGCGTCTGTGCTTCTTTCAAAACACTAAACGCTTAAGCTTATTCCCAGTCAAGCGCTTAGTAAGATGTATTTCAAATGAAGCGTACCTTACCCGACGCTAAACAAAAATTAATGGATCAGTCAATCAATGCAATTAATGCTGACTTGACATCTCTTATTTTTGTTCAAGAAAACCCAAGGGTACTCATTGTTTCTTTAAAAAGTTGGTTCAGCTTATGTACACGTGTAAATACACTCACCATGTATTCTGGGCGAGTACATCTAACGCTGAATATTTTAAAATTATACTCTAAAGTAAACACTGACACCAACAGTATGTTGTAATTTATCGAAACCAGTGTGAGAAAAATATTCCATCATCACATATAAATGTTAAACTTTTCATTATTTCACACAAGCGTCCAAAGATTGTAAACAATGTGCTTGAACGCTCAAGCATACAAAGGGATTTGGGAAGAACTTCAAATTTGTGGAGCGTCAATATAAAACATCCTTGCAAATAATAAAGTATGACGAGCGTCAAATTTCTGATAAAGCAAAATCATATCTACACGCTCCAAATGATCAAAAATTGGCGGGCACTTACATAGTTCTTCAAAATGATAGCTCTCAAACAGTTTGTGATGGTATACGTGTCAACATTTCACACGCGCGTGTATCACACTTAAACTCTGAATCGTCTTATTTCAAATCTCTACTCGGACTTCAAAATTTTATATGTGGGAGTTACCAAATGTAACCGTGCCTACCTTTTAAAATTCGCGTCCACAGTTATCTTGCTCAAAGGCTGAGATCTAATTGATTGCCACGTGTCAAAATCCTAACAAAGAGAGAAAACAAAAATTCAAAACTATGTTGCTAAAACAAACAAAAACTAATTTTGTGCAGAAAAGAACCCATTTCTACTCAAACTATCTGCAAAAATCTCTCTCTCTCTAAAAAAAGAAAAAATCTCTCAATCACTCCTTCTCACTAATGGCACCCAAGAAATCTGCTGCTACTTCGACTGAAAAAATCTTCAAGGTAACCGAGGGTCTTGTGGTGGACTGGAAGTTCTTGTACGAACACACCCAAATTGACCTATCGGAGATGATGGATTCTGTTACCGAGGCGGGGCTTCAGAAGTTTCTAACCAGATATTCATACATATTTCCTGGTGAAGTCGATCACTTCTGGAGAAATGCTAAACTGTCAGAAGACGAGACTTCCATCTCTTGTCTATTTCCTATCTCCAAGAAAGAATCCAAGTCATTCACTCTTTCTACCACCACAATCGCTCATAACTTCACCCTACCGAACGAAGGAGCGACCTTGGACACCATCACTGACGAACAAATTGAAGAAGTATGGGTCAGAATACGAGCGTATGATGATGTTCCGTACAAACAGAACTTCGAAAAGAAAGATATCGTCAACAGATATCATGTCTTGGCTGATTTCTGCAGCAAAAACATTGAATGCAGAGTGGGCACTTTTGACAAGATTAACCCGTTGCAATTTCGCATGATGACCGCCATCCTGCTAAACATCAAAATTAACTGGAGCGCCTATGTGTTCAACAGATTCAAGAACTGTCTGCGTACTTCAAACAAACCTTACGGTTTGGTTCTCAGTGACCTACTATTCAGAGCAAAATGTACATCATCGGCTGGATTTACTATAGCCAAACACAAATTTTATGGGCCAAGAATCATTCAGAATTTTTTTAACCCACCAAAGATCGGAGGTGCGGCCAGACCTCTCTCTGAGCGCCAAGTTGTGCGTGAAGCGTCAGACGAGGAGGCTGAGCGTCCAGCTCCAGAGGAAGCTAAGCGTTCCACTCCGAAGAAAGCCGTGAAACGCCCGGCTGCTACCAAAAAGAGGGCTACACGAAAGCCCAAGGCTCAACCTATTCCATCTCCTCCGCAGGATGATGAAGCTACGGATGACGATGAAGAGGACAAGATTCCTCCCGTAACCCGAAGAACACTGGAAAACGTACTTAAACACATAGACTTTGAAGAACCTACTATTGCACCCACTCAAGCGCCACCGGCTGAAGGGGTGAACGTGAAGCGTATCTTCAAGAGACGCAGAGGACTACGCAAGCGTCAAGTCGATGTTACTCCTCCAGAGCCTGAGACTACTGAGCCAAGCGCTCAAGCTACTATTGCTGTTGAGACTAGCTCTCAGGGTAAGTTTATTTCTTCCCACAGCAGTTTCTTACCTACTTATGTAGAAGATCCTCCCCTTATAGAGGATATCTGTTATACAGCTCTTCCTCTAGCCGCTGTTCAAGCGCCCAGTGATGTCCATCTGGATATCGATATGACAGATGTCGTCGCCATCGCTCATGCAGCCGCCACAGAATTTGCAGGCTTAGAGCTTGATGAACCTGATGTTCCAGAGGTTCCACTACTACTCACTCTCCCATCTACAACCGAGGCACGCTCAGATGATCAGAGCGACGCTGACGACATTATCATTCACCAAAACTTCTTTCAGCTGGATCCTCTAAAGACAATTGATCACTCAGTTGACTATCTACCCCCAGCGCCCGAAGAAGACTTCTTTCCTACCGGATATAATGAAGACAGTCTTATAAATGCGGAGAATGATATCGTCAAACTTATTAAGTTTGATCTCACTGTCCGAGATACCTTGCTCACCTCAGCGCCCCCACGACAGGTTCAGGAAAGAAAGACCCCACGAGCAGATGTTGATTTGGCCTATTATCGCGAGTACGGGCACAACAAACCAACTGGCCTTGCTCTCAGAGATTTCAACATACGAATCTATGATCGTGCTTATGGACTCATCAATCCCACTAAGAAGCTCTTAAACAGAGAAGGCTACTCTCACTCCTCAACACTCGTCAACAGTCCTGCAAATATGTTTTCCGCTAATCCGCTCCGTTTATGGACGAATAAAGGTGTACATGCCGGAGACCGTCCAGCATCTGTCCTTGATATGATTCAGACAGAAGCTGATGCTTATTTTGATAGCGTTTGGAACGCTAATTATGAACCAGACAAGCATCGCTTTGAGGCAATCCGAGATATTCACCAGTAAGGATTTCGAGCTATCCTTAATGCAGGAACTGAGTACTGCATGACTGAAGTGAATTGGGCTGAAGCGTATATTGGGAGCAAATACAAATTCGAAGAGTTGGTCAGTGATCCTCATCTCTTCAGCGCCTGTATCCATGATAAGAAGCGAAACTTTGCTCAATATTGCTTACAGAAGCGTCAAAGGAGAATTGGGTCAGTATTGAGGCTGCCTCTGATTCGTCAACACACTGAGCAGTCCTTACGCGTAGCGTTGCACAGATTTGCAAACACTCCTCTACGATTTGACACTCAAGCGTCTTCCAGCGACAGTTCTTCACCATCTTGCTTGAATTTCACTTCAAGTGACTGTGACGACAACTTTCGACTGATGATCAAGCTCATGACTCCCGTCACTCACTTTGATAGAGTCTTCACAGCCAACCTGCGCTCATGGAATGGATCCCGGATAAACTCCTTCACCGGCTATCCACTCCTTCCCTCCATCCGACAGGAAGTTCATAGTCACTATGACTTCGTCTTATCTTCACTAGAAAAAAACCAAGCGCTTGCTCAAGCTGTCTACCCCTATTTGGAAGACTACTACACAAGTTACGTTCCTGAATCTCAGAAACTCAACGCTCTTCCAACGGACAGGCTGATTGGTTTTTCTCAACATTACTGCTCCGATGCTATCTTTTCCATCAGCAGAGCGCCTTCCAGAATCTTTCCCAATCACGTACTGGCTATCCTTGGTCCAATGTACATTAGGGCCATGGATAGTCCACTTCGCACCTTCATTCAAGGTACTTACCTTCCTACTCTACACTTGAATGAACTTCTACAGAGTGCTACATATCCATATGCAGATGAGCCATTTGCCGTCATGGACTTCAACTTTACGGACTTTAGCCGTATCGAATCAGTCACGGTTGAAGCGCCAATTGAACAATTGGATGCCCTGCCAGCGCCACCCATTGCCGAAGCGCCTGTTGAAAGGTTGCATGTCTCGCCAGCGCTCATTATTGCTGAGGACTCCACAGATCAACCTCAAGCGCCTATTCCTGTTGACAGTCCATCTGCTTCTGACTCTACTGCTTCCACAAAGTCTATTATTGACCCGGAGCTTCAAGGGACCGTGTTTGACCTTGCTTATCAAGTCCCAATGGAATCACTCAAACACACGTCTCGCTTCAAGCTTCCCATTAATCCTGCGGTTTCTTCTGCTCAAGCGACCATGACTGAAGGCCTTAAGAAATTTCAGAAAATGGCTGACGCTACTCAGGCGAGTCACCTGGCCTTGAAAGAAGACATTATCAACCGCTTCACTACTCTAGAGACCTCTCTGACAGACGCTACTCAAGCCCAACTCCTGGTCATGAAAGAACATTTCGATCAGCGTCTTAACACTCTTGAGGCCTCTGTCGCTTAGATTGCTACTCAAATCAGTCTCCTTACTCAGCATTTTATGCCGACTGATGATGGCAATAAGGGAGAAGAGAAGAAGAAAGGGGAGAAGAGGAAAACTTCAACATCAAGCGCTCAAGATCCTCCTCCGCCGCCCAAGCGTCAACATACTCCCACTCCTCCTCCTATACAAAATAAAGAGCAAGATCCCTATCCATCTTGGGTAACCACTTTTGCCCCTACTGGAGCGCCCAGTAAAAGAGAAACTCCAAGAGCGCTCTATCCAGATCTTCCAGTACCTTCCAGAGCACTGCTAGAGCAGTTTGACATACCTCTTTCCAGAGCGTCCATTCCAGAATCTACCAATCCAGAAAAAGTAGCTGCGGAAAGGAAGATGTCTGATCTAAATCGAACCTTCAGAATCTGCTTAAGGTATATGGGTATTGACCCAGATGAATGGGATAAGCATTACGTTGCTTTCAAACAAAAGCAAGTAGATGAAAACAAGTATATAATCAATAAAGATCATGATGTGATGATGACATTAGAAGATCAAATAACTGAGGCAATCCGCGCAGAAATGACCAAGAGATACAAGATCAAGTCACGATCTTGATTGTACTTCTGCTTTTCTTGCTTTCATCTCTTCCTTATTTCAGTTGTAAAAATGCCTGTACCTTCAATGATATATATAATGCATTTTTCAGCTGAAACACCTCGTTGAAGCTCAACTAACCTTAACTAACTTACTAACCAACGCTAACCTTTATTTTTTGGCCGTCTAACTCTTGAACTATAAAAGAGTAAGTATTGCCATCATCAAAAAGGGGGAAGTTGTTAGGAATTTCATGTTAGATGTTTTGATGATGACAATTAGGATTCCATGTTAGACCCCAAGAAATGTAAAGTATAAAGGCTTTCGTAGAACAAATGTATAAGCGCCTAAAAGCTCGTGTTTTTATACTAGGCCTGTATTTTTATCTTTATAGAGTTTAGACTAAGAATGTGATACTAAATCACTAGAAGAATTCTGTGTGAGTCTACCAAGTGATGAAGTTGAAGATCAAGCGTCTGAAGAAACAGTAAAGATAAAGATTAGTCTCAAGCGTCCGTCAAACGCTAAAAGACTATCCCAGGTTACGAACTCAGCGCTCAAGATTTGTTATGGACCTTAGACCAAGTACTTAACACTAAGTCAATGATAGAATTCTGAGTGAGTCTATCAAAGATAAAGTGAAAGGACAAGCGTCTAAAAATCGGGCAAAGATTGTGACCTTTCTCAAGCGTCTGATTAACAAAGAAGGCTACTTTCAAAAAGCCTAAATTCCAAAGGCTCAAGCGCCTAGTTCTCCAAGCGTAACCTGAAGATTCAAATCCAAGTTATCAAAGATGCATGAATCAACGGAAATTATTCCCAAACGGAAATAAGACAAGATGCATCAAAAGTCGGATAAGTGCTATTAAAATATAAGCACTACAACTTATGGGCAAGCCATATCTTTGACCGAGACTGTCAGATTTATGAAACCAAGACCATGCCTAACCAATTAAATATACCCAAAGTTAGGATTGTCAGAACTCATGGAATGTTTAGGGAAACGAGATTCCAACCGTGTCCAACGGACAAAATCTCATAACAATCTATAAATAACCTTTTCAGCAAAAGGGACACAGAGAACATAGATATAGAAAAACATCTGGACGTAAAAATAAGAAAAAGGGTCCAAAACGTTGCTGAATTTTTTTGAGAAAAAGCTTATACACTCCAGAGCCGAAACCCTTTAAGCTTTCTCAAATACATTCCTAGATAGTCACCCATATCTCAAACCTCTTTTTAAGAAGAACCTACACTACTATTGAGATATCTCCAAGTTGTTTGAACTTTCCAAAAACAAACAAACCCGTGACCAAAAACCATCAACACCTTTCATCTGAGTGAGAAAGCTTGTTGACTTACAAGCAATATTTTTGTGTAAAAGAAGCTTGTGGAAGAAGATCTCTATTGGAGCTTAAATCTGTGTGACCAAGGAGTTCCGAGATCAAGCGTAACTTGCACCATTTCTGAGTGAAAGAAGCAAGGGGATAGAAGGTCTTTAGTGGAGCTGAAATCTGTGTGACCAAGGAGTTCCGAGATCATATCCAATCTCCCTCTATTTTGTAGAAGTCTCTGTGTGACCCTTCGATAATCATCATAGTGGAAAACCTCCCTGATAAAAGGAGAAGAAGGACGTAGCTGGGATTACATCACCCAGTGAACCTTACAAATATCTTGTGCTATTTACTACTTTATTGCTTTACTATTCATATTGCATATTCTTTGATAAAGTTTTAAAACAACTAAGCGACTACTTTTAATTAACAAATCGAACGCTAAGCTATAAAATACTTCCGCTGTGCTAACCCTGATTTAGTGACTAAACTCTGCCCTACTTTGGTAAGCGTTGAAATCACCAAATCTAAGTTAACTTTTCCCAAGCGCCTGAAACCAGCGCTTAAGTCATTATCTCTCAAGCGCCGCACCCAGCGCTCAAAGCTTCCCGAGCGTTCAAATAATTCAAAGTGATACGAAATTTTTGAAGTCGAAAAAGACTTCAGGGTCTATTCAACCCCCCCCCCTTCTAGACCTTTTCGTATACCACTTGGGACCAACACCACATCTCACAGCCTCTATGATTTGGAACATTATTTAGAATCAAGATTTTGAGAGCATTCCATAGGTATCCTGACCGCTCCCCTAACCATGTGTAATCCATGGGATATTCATCTATACTAACATAAGTAATTAACAATAAAGAAGCATGCCATAAAGAAACATTCAATATATTTAAAACAAGACTGTCATAGTGTTTTATATTTAAGGTGGCAGAGTCCAAACAAATGGCTCGCCGAGCATCTAACACTATCAATAGCAACACATGAATTGATTCAAACAATTATCTATTATAAGAATACTTTACAAATTGGCCACATGGCCCTAGTTTTACAAGTTTGGCTTATAATCAAAGGCATAAGAGAATCTAAGGCAATCATATGCATATTCATAGACAAAGATGTAATGAAAGCGATTAAAAACTCCCTATACGCTTGATTGATGATGAATCCGTGTTAAAAGCTTCAATCTCTAGCAATTCCTCTTTTTCATTCTTCCAAATTGATGATAAAGTCTGGTTCAACTTCCAAGAAATCCCAAACTTGCCTTGAAATCTGAACCCCCTTCTTCTCCTTTGATTTTTTGCATTTATACTCTTCAAAAACCTTTACAACGGCGCCCAAGCATGAGCAAATCGTCACCTAGGTGGCGTAACTGACTTGGGGAAGAAATGAGCTGGTGCCCAGGCATGCATAAGTGGCGCCTAGGCGCGACAGGGGTAGCGCTTAAGCGTGGTTAAGGTGGCGCCTAGGCGCCATGGTTGGTGCTTGGACCTTGTTTCTTGCTTGTTTGGCGCCTTCGCGTGAATGGTGTTGCGCCTGGGCGTGGGAGTGCAAAGCATTTTGACCTGAACTTTATTCTACACGTCGTTTTTCCACCCTTTCTTCGATTGCATCCATTTAGGGCCTGAAATCACTTAACGCACGAATTAACCACACAAGTGGCAGGAATCAAGCGATAAATGAACCTAAAACATTAACGCAACGGGCTTAAAATACGTAAAAATGACTCTTATCAACCCCCCAAACTTATCAATTGCTCGACCTCGAGTAATAAAAGCTATAAGATACGAATTCAATCATCAAACAAGGAGAAAAATGTAAAGAAACTACCTAACTCTCTTTCGTTGAGTAAACGGTTTCACTTAGCATGTGCAATGAGCCTTTAAACCCTTGAGTTACCTCAAAGTAAGAGTAATAGTCTCATGAGGATTTGCATACAATATACCCACAAAATCTAAGGATGTTTAGTTCAAATCAACCAAGACAACTCGAAATAAGAACTATGATGCAATGACACGAATCAAGTGGCAATAAAGCTCAATAACATATACTCAAATGAAGATAATGCTAAATCAACACCTAGAATTGAACCTATTTCCAAAGGTGTAGTGAGATAAGATCTAGGGTATTATGATCGAAAGGTGCATCCCTACCATATTCGAAAACATTCCCCATATCTACCAACTTTCGATAGATCATAAAGCTTATCGAATCATAGAAAACTTTAAGATCATAATTGTGTTTCTTTACATTCATTTTAATTACATTAACACGTTTGTGTGGATGTGTGTCTACGTGTGTGTAATATGTGTGCGTGAGAGTGTGTGTGTGATTCTTTGTGGGGGGGGAGGGGGGTGTGTGAGTCTGCATGTGAGTGTGTGTGTATATATATATTATATATATGTGTGTGTGTGCGCATGCGATAGTATGGTGATTCTCAACTTGGAGAAGATGAAGTTTGGAAAAAGTGAAAATGAAGTTTGGATGAAGCAAAATGAAGTTTGAAAAAAGCAAAATGATGTTTGGAAGAAACAAAAATAAGGGCAAAATGGCAGTCACTCAAAATTCATCACCTAAAATGACAAATTTACCCTTAAAAGTGGCACATGCATTGCATGTGCAAATTCCATCTGAATATTTCACTGGAATTTGCTAAAATATAAAAAATATAAATTTGAAAAAGGTTAGGATGTAAAGTGGAAAAAAAAGTATCTTTTATAAAATGTGAAAATAGCCAAAGTTCGAAAGGTTTAATATTTTTATCCCATTTTTATATATTGTATACTTTATAGAACAGAATTATGCTAACAAAAATTGTCTTTTAACAAAATTATTAAAATTGGACCTTTATTTTCTCCTCATTATGGGTCATGATTGATTGAAAATTATTGTAGTACATGGAAGGAATTATTTCAAGATAGTGACATACAACCGTCACAACTCTCACTAATTTTGATTTAATCATGATACAACTAATTTTAATAAAAAACTTATAATAATTTTATTGTATACATTTTTTTTATCAAAAAAGCAAATATATGGTCTAAGTGTGAGAATGTTAAAAATAATATGGCCCACATATTATTACTTACATATTATTTTATCAATATTAAAGTTTATTTGATAAAATTATTAACCATGTAATATTAAATAATTTTAACTATTGGCTAAGCAAGGACATGACTCTACATAAGGAAATGTCACGATAGGAGGCATCTCATAGTGTTTTATTTAAAGAGGAGTTGGGTCATCTTTGTATCTCTGCACAATTACAGGCACATAGTAGATATTAGAGAAGTAACATATAATTATAAAATTATTTTTCATAACTACACAAGCAGTTAAGGAAAGAAATATTCTTGCTCAAGAGACTTTACAAACCAGTGACTATATATCAATGAGAAAAGACTACGAATGAAATTATGGACAAATTGCATAAAAAAAATACTGATTGAATAGTGTGAAAACCATGAAGGTCACGATTGTAGAAATCATGTAATTAATAGAGATAACTTACATGTGGTATTATTGATTGAATAGTGCAGTATTTTTATATATGATTGTAGTATTATTAATGCAGTAGTGCAATATTTAATGCATATAGACGTACATATTATATATTCAATAATGCAATAATGATACATATGATTGTGGTATTATCAATATAGTAATGCAATACTTGATGTATGTAGACGTGAGCTCAACGATCCAGTACTAATAATGCACTAATGCAGTACTGATCATTAAAATAGTACCTGGTGGTGACACTTGGTGGTACACATGACGAGTATGGGATATTTCGAAGTATAGGCATATGACTTTTTAAGAAAAAATAAAATTATTATAGTGGTGGGAGGACAAGTGGTGGTGACGCCAGCATTCAGTGGTACTGAATACAAACACAAGCTACTTATCCAAGTGTCTGAGTAATGTCTTAAGAAAATAAGATTATTTACAGCAACAATGAGTGAGGGGAGCAGCAACAACGAGCTGGTTATGATGGTGGTGACGGTGTTTGGTGGTGCTGATGATGAGCATAGACTATTTACCAAGGTGTATGCGTAATTTTATTTCCAAAAAAAGAATAACTTTCGGCGGTAGCAAGCGATGGCGGGGCAGATGGTGGTGGTTGTTTAGTTGTACCGACGACAAGCACGAGCTACTTACAAAGGTGTACATGTGATGTTTTAAGGGGAAAAAATATTTACAATGGTGCAAGCAGTGGTGACGGGCTATAGTGCCGATGATACAAAAGAACCTCGTAAAGGTGTACAAATCATTTCTACAGAAAAGAAGAACATTCACAGCAGTGGCAACAATGGGCGGTGGCGGTGGCGGTGGCGGTGGCGGGTAGGGGTGTTCGTGGTGCGGTTTCGGTTTTTTTTTTTTTAACTAATTTGAAACCGAATTGCCAAGTGCGGTTTTTTGGTAGAGAATCTCAAATTGCCATTTTGAAAAATAAAACCAAGGTTGTAGTTTGGAGCGATTTTGGGCAGTTTGGTGCGGTTTACGCTTTTTATCTAACTAAAAAGAAATATTTTAGGATATTTACATAAAAGTGTAATTTTTTAAACATTACCTAACTAAACCTAATAATATATTTCACATAGATAAAAGTTATGCTTAACAAAAATTATTTATCCAAAAACTACATAACATAATCAAAGCTTCGCAAAAACTTAAAATATTGGACTAAGTCTTTCTACTAAATAGTCCATACATAATAATGAAATAGCCTACAAGGCTTAAACAAAAACAATACGAAAGTTGGTCTACAAGGCTAAAACAAAATAAGAGAAGTACAAATTTTTCGGTACTTAAACAAATATTAACTTACAAAACAACCTATTAATCTATTAAAAGTTTAGCCAAGTGATAAAATTCTTGCACACAACTTCAACTTCAACAATGAAGTGCATCGAAGATGATAGCCAATTAAACTCATACTTATCTTCTTAAAATCCTATAAATAGATAAACTTGATTAGAAAGTGAACTAAACAATAATAAAGTAAATGGAGTAAAATGTTTTAGGCACTGTAATGCAAAATTATGATTGTCTTCATTCTAAAACAACAATATCCATGCAATATTATATCTCTTGGTATATGATTAGCACCCAAATAGTTTGTCATACACTACAAAAAGATATGAACATGTTAATTTAAGAAATGACAAGAGGTAAGAACTATAACATGAAGTATATATTGTTTATGGAGTTGCAAACCATGAAAATCCTCCTTCATTCGAATTAATATCTGATGACATAAAGGAGCTTGATCCTTCAAATTTTGGGAGATGAACAAACAACCATAAATAAAACCAATAAATAATAAAAAGCATTGACTAAGTATAGAGAAAACACAGAAAAATAATAAGTGTTTACCCTTTTCGAATTCCTCAAATTGTTCAATATCCTCCATTGCTGCACGGAGATCAATTGGAGAATGGGTAGATTTTAACCAATTCTGAGTGCATGTGAGGGCTTCTACCATTTTTGGAGATAAGGAGCTCCTGAATGGATCAATCACACGAACACTTGTGTTGAAAGCAGACTCTGAAGCAATAGTCGAGACTGGAATAGCTAATACATCTCTGGCAACTTTGGAAAGAACTGCATATTTCGAAGTGTTCATCTTCCACCAATTTAGAATATCAAAATCCTTGCTTGATTTTTCACAACTATCAAGTAAGTATCCTGTTACTTCTGATTTGCTCTCAACACAGTCTTCCTCTTCTAAATGTTTAGCAAATTGAGATTCTAGCAATTCACTTGGATCATCTTCATCGTCCACATGCATATAATTGTAACCTGGCTTTGGATGTTCATCTCTTCCAGTTTGCTGAAATTTAGGCTCTGCATAGTGCTTATATAAAAAACGTAACATGTCTTCTATTTTTCCAGTCATCCTTTTAACAAAAGAACCATCACCTTCATATATTGTCGCAAAGCCAAAGTTAACACACTTCAATTTGTATCTAGGGTCCAAAAGAATATCAATAAACAACAACCAATTGATGTTATCAATATTTCCCCAATATTTATTGAACTTCTCTTTCATGCGAAGAGCCATTGAAGCCATTTGATAATTACCCTTACTAATCATATTAGACAACCCAATATGAACAGTTGCAAGTTCACAAAAAAAAAAGAATTTGAAGTAATATATGATGAACCGAAGAACTTCAAAGTCACATTGTAGAAAATCTTTAAGAACTTAACAAAGTTCCTGGCATTTGTTCAATCTACATCCATCAGAGGTCCAATTATCTTACTCCCTTTCCCTTTTCCTCTTCTACCCCCACATTCCCCTTCTTGATTCATTTTATAGTCATCAAAGTAGTTTATGAATTTATGGTCTTCCTTCCCCAACCTCTCAAAAGCTTTTTCAAACTTCTTAGCAGCCTCAAGCACCATGTATGTTGAATTCCATCGAGTTCTACATATAAGCAAACAAGGCTCTTGCAAATAATTTTCTCTTTATCTACACATTTTTTGAAAGCTTTTAGTCTAGCTGGAGAAGATCATACATATTTCACAGCATTTCTGACTCGTATTATAGCATCATGTTGCTCTTCTAGCCCCTCTCTAACAATCAGATTAACTATATGCGCAGAACCTCTCATATGCATGTAATCATTATTCAAGATAACATCTTTTCACTTGCATTTTCTTTTCAAGTGACTAACTGCTTTATCATTGTGCATAAGGCATTCTTGTATCTGTTTTTCCAATGTTTCCCCTTTATGGTTCTCAACAATACAGAAGTTTATGATTCTCTTTTACAAATTCCAGTCACCGTCTATCGAATGCTCTGTCAAACACATGTAATTTAAGTTTTGCAATGATGTCCAAGTACGGTAGTTAAGCATACCCTTTGGGATTTCATAATCAGTTTCAATTTCTTTTTCTCTTCCACAAAAATTTTCATGCAATCCCTAGCAACAGTATACCTCAATGGTAATACAAACCTTGGTTCCAAACTCTCGACAAAAAGCTTTAAAACCTTCCCCCTCAACAAGTCTAAAAGGCAGCTCATCAATGATAACCATATCGGCAAGGCTTTTCTAAGTTCTTCACAATTTAAATTCTTTCCTTTAGTGGTAGAATTATCATTTTTAGTATCAGACACATTTTCATAGTCATGCATAGTCTTTTGTGACTTCTCTAACCTGTGTGGATATTTCTTGCACAAAGACTCCAGATGTACCCACATAGTACTAGTGTCATTATTCTTTGGATGAGTAGCATAACTTGTCCCACAATAATTACACGTAGATCTTGGTGGATTACTACCTTTCAATCTAGTAAAGTGACCCCATATTTGACAGACAGTCTTTGGCCCTTCTGTCTTAACTACGTCAACAGCTTTAGCTCTTTGTATTTTCTTAGGAGGTGGTCTATATGGTTCCTTATGCACTTCTAGTGGTGATCTTTTTGTAGCATTAGTTCCATTTAGATTGTTTTGTTGAGGAACATTACCTGATTCGACATTTTGAGCTTGTTTTTGTTCATTAACTAGAGCTACCATCTCCATTATAATTTCCACATCATTAGCTTCTTGAGAAGGTACATCCTTCTACTTAATATAGAAAAAGAAAAAAAATAGTATGAATTAACATCAAACTTAACATAACTATGTGGGAGTTAGTCAAATGACAAAAATCACATATGCTTTAAATATGAAAATGAGACTTACAGTTGTATCGACAATATTTTTCATAAGATATACTATTAACAAACTAATCCAATACCTGCAATGATGAGGTAAACCTGCTAAGTCATTATGTACTTATATTAAAAGCATTTTACTTAAACAACATAAACATTAAGCACTAGAACTTATAATAATCAGTAAATGTTAGCCAAACAAATACCAATTCCACTATATCTAAACACACTTCACATATATCAGTCCTTGAGAGAATCCTCATAAAATAAAAAAATTATTCATGAGAAGAACAAAAACAAAGAAGAACATTGAATCATTAAATTTTGGTTCAGAATTTAAAGAGTACAACCTCAAGCCATAAAAGGACCTAATCATCAAGAAATAACAACTAACAAACAAGAATGAACGGTAAATGTCACTTTCTCATTTGTGTAAGTTTCAGATTTTCTTCTAATTTATATCTTTCTCACCAACTTGATTCTTCCACAATCAAACTAGATATCTACAATTTAAATGAAACCCATTAAGAAAATAGATAACAGATCTCAAAAATAAAAAATAAGAATCGATATATGAGGAGATGAGATGAAAAAAAGAAGAAGAGCTTGAAACCTTGCTATTATCTTCACAACTTCAATCTTTGAAGGAGAAAATAAATAAAATTGTGAGGCTGATAGTTTTAAAAAGTGGGTGAAAGTTGATCTTGTGATTTTGAGAGTTGAAGACTGAAGAGGCGCGATTTTGAGCAACTTTGGGTAATAGAGGGGAAAAGGGTTTCTGGCTTCTGCCTATAACGCATTCCACCTTATAATATGCTAATATAGTCTGTCTAACACACATATTAATATTATCATTTTTTTCATTATTTTTGGGTAATAGTTAAATGCTTTTAATTTAATAGAAAGGCTAAAATAATATATAAATGTATAGAAAATAAAAATAAATATGTATATAAATATACATATATATATATATAAATATATATATAAATATATATATGGCGGTTTTGCGGTTCAGTTTGATGCGGTTTGATCCAAAACCATCACCAAACCAACTTGGCGGTGCGGTTTTCGTTTAAAATCGAAACCACGGTTTGCGCAATAATTTGACGAAAACGGTTTGGTGCATTTCGGTGCAGGCGGTTCAGCGATTTCGGAAAATTGTTGCTCAGCCCTAGTGGCGGAAGGTTGAAAAAAAGAGTGATTAAAAACATATTTGATTTTTTTTAATTTTTTTTTTTTGAGGAAAGAGAATCAAATTTAAATTTAAAAGGAAGAAAAAAAGGATTGAGGTATTCCATATTTGTGACATTTTTAAGCGGTTTGTTGAGATATTTTCCAAACAATATAAATATATACACACCATAGTCTTCACTCTTCATGTTCAGAATTTAATTTGACTCTTTTTCTCTCCCTCTCTCTCTTAGTAAATTTATATATATTTATTTTCATCAAAAGTGCAATTGAAAAGGCGCCATGGAAGGTGGCTGCTCCGCTTCACCGCCATCTGAGGCGAGTGGCGTGACGGTTGACTCCGGAAGCGGAGGAGCGTCCAAGTTCCTTGCCAACCTCCCCTCTCGCGGCCTCTTCTCCTCCACCGTCCTCTCCTCCAACCCGGTATTTCTCATTCCCCCCAAACCCTACTCCTTTTCTTTTTTATTGAATTTTATATCACCTTTTCTTTCCAGCAAAGGCAAATGTGATGAAAACTTATGCGTAGGCCGTTAAAATTATAGAGTTTGATTACCAAATTGACAGAACTTTCTAGGGTTTTTTTTTTTTGGTTCTGTCAATTCTAGCAAGGGAGTCTGTTGGGAGATGAAAAGGTTAATATTGCCAAACTGATCTAGTTATTGAAAATTAAAGAGTATTCTTGTTCAGATTTTATGTGATTAGTCTGATTGATAGATCTATCAGAGAAACAACAGGATAAAAGGATTTAAAAAAATTATCCTTTGTGATGTGAAGTCAAAAAAATGTAACCTAGAAAGTTAAAGAATGTGAATGTGAATACTGCATTTTGTGAGTAAAGATAGAATTTATGATTTATGAACAATTTTTTAGTGGAGAGGTCTAATGAGAGGTCTGGATAACGTGTAATCCTATGTGAGTGTTGAGTCAATAGTCATCGGACCTTTCCCAAGTCAAGGTAACTCATAAATCCCTGGATTTACTTACCAAACATGTTGGAACTCTGCCCATCCTGATTTGCTACATGTTCCAAACTTCTCTTCGGAGCTTAATGTGATAAGGCTAAACTAAATTCTCATGTCCGTTGGAAATACATGGTTTGTTTGTACATTTCTTGAAGGTTAGTAAGTGGGATTCTCGTGAGACGAATGAAATGTATTTCTGAGAAGAAAGGTTCTTCATAGTTTTTGACACGTGTTGAATTCTTCACTGACATGTAATGTGCACCGATCAATCCAACATTTTGTGGGGATGTGAATAATTGGATTTCTTCAGATATTTCTCGAAGGTTAAATATAAGATTCTCACTTATCATGTTGATGAAATTATATAGAATAAGGCATTAAAAGCATGCTGAGTGTTTTATGAACAATAGGGATGACGCACACCTGATTTTCACATATAGTAACCACTGAGTCTGGTTACTATTAAAATCTTCATCCTTATTTTCTATCTTCCACTTATCTAGTTAGGAGACTTGTTGAAGGAGTGCTATAATTTTAAAAAATGCATACTTTTGAATAAAGTGAAACAGTACTATTGTTATTGTCTCTTCTTTATTTATATAGCAAGTACATGGCTAATGTGCATACGATGACCATTTTAATGTCTTTTGAAAACGTTTGTCTTTTTCACTTGTTCATATGTGTTTCGGTTTTACATACAAATTATGCAGGGCGGAATGCGCGTTTACATTTGTGATCATGATACATCACCTCCAGGTTCTTTATGCAATAGTGTAAAAGTTCATATTTTAGATTCTGCAAATAAATATTGTGTTCGTTTGAAATAAAGTGCTCTGACCTTACTTTGTACATAGGAAATAGCAGTACTCTTAATCTTCTACACCTATTGTGCTAATTACCCATATCTGATCTGCACATTGTTTGTGCTCGGATGATCTTTTGTTGTCTAGATTCGCTATTATATTTGGACTGCAACTTCAGTTGTTGAATGATCCTTTCATGCATCCTGTATGGTGCTAAATTCATGCTAGAGTTTTCTTACCCCTGTTTGGGTCTTGGAAATGTGAAAGAAAGTGAGAAGGGAATGGGAAGCCCGTGGCTATCCTATTCCAGGACATTTCCCTTTCTGAAAAATAAGTGTAAATTTAAACTAATTTTTAAACATAGTTGAGTATCATGAAATAAAAAAGGGTTTTGTAGCTTTTTAAACTGACAAATGTTTTGATAATTATGTCTATGTAAGCATTACCACTATGTTTTCCCTCAAAACCAAAGAAGGAAAGTGTTTTCCTTTGGTTTTCTTCACCAAAATCCAGGGTGCAAACAGTGTTAAAAGTATTTCTATTTCCTTGGGGGGCAAATCAGGTCACCATGTAGACCCAACCTCTAATAATTAGGCAGTTTTGTTAATTGGCTTAAGTTATAACTTCTATTTGCTTCAATTTCCACCCTTTTGTTCTGAAGATCTTACGCTATATTACTTTGTGATATGCATTAGAAGCTTGGTTAACTGGATACTTGCTCGTCCATTTTATTGCATTGTCTTATTTTGTCTCATTCTACTTATGTTCCCTGATACTGTAAATAATGGAAGACCTCAATCGTTATTCCGTTGTATCAGAGGACCAGCTTATAAAGACAAACCAAACAAATATATTAATTAGGTCACTTATGCTTAAGAACCAGAAGGGTGATTCAAGTTCGAGAGATGGGAAAGTTAGTGTTGCCAATCAGGGTTCCAGGAAAAGGTAAAAAGCCCATTTACTATGGTTAGCAGTGGGGTGTTTTGCTCTTCAACTGTTTTGGATGCTCTTTAGCAATCTTATTGTTTGGTTTTCCATTCTTTTGTGACTTCTCAGAGCTGCTGAAAAAGCTTTGGATAAGGCTGCAGGAAAGAAGGCCATGTCCAGCACTCAGCTTGGTTCTTCTCAAGGTGACGTGTGCATGTTGTGCTGTCTTATGGCTTATAAAATAAAAGACTATCTTGCTTCCACGTGCTTCACTTTTTTCTAGTACTATAATTTTAAAAATACTCGCCCCTTGTTTTTTTTTACTAAAAACTGGATGGAATCACTTTAGAGTTGTCACAATTAAAGTTTTCTTCACAATCTCAGGTTATGTTTGGTTATGTTTTGGGATAGTATTTTGGTGAGAATTATTGGTGAGAAATTTATGGGGATATGTGCATATTTGATGAGATTGTGTTTGGTTTTATTTTGGAAGTTGGTTTTTGGGTGTTTTTTTTGTGAGGTAGTGTTTGGTTTTGTTTCCAAAGGGAACAAAAGTTATTTGTAATAGTCAAATCATGAAGTTTTTGTCTGTTAATAATTATTTAATGATTGAATGTTAAGAGAGGGGAGAGGCAAAAGTAGGGGACAATACCTGGATTGTAGATTTTTAAGTAAATAATCATTGTGTATATTTTTTGGACCAAAAAAGTAACATATTTTTTGCCCAAAATTGTGTTAACCAAACACAATTGGGCCAAAATTTTGGACCAAATTGGGTTTAGAAACATATCCAAACATAGCCTTAAATTCTCAGTAATGTAGTTTGGATCTTAATTATGGAAAGGTCACTTTACTTGTTGATCACCTTTTATGCACTTTAGGGGTGTCCGCGAACTGGTTCTCCAAGAACTTTAGGCTGATGAAGATTGGTTTGGAACAGTGAGAAATCCTGGAAGTTTTTTTTTTTTAGCTGGTGTCTTGTATTGTTCAAGTTGAGCTTGAATGATGATTTATTTAGCTGAACCTGAGCTAGCCTTGACTCCAAAGTTTAGTTGTGAACCAAGAGCGTTTGCTTGTGACCCAAGGTATCCAAGGAATCACGACCCCACTTGGGTAGTTTCTAAGTGGGTACTATGAAATTTTATTCAGATGATGACTTTTAGGGCTAAAAGAAATGCATATGTTGTGCTGCAACTGCTGACCTGGTCTATAACAAGTTTGATTGAGTCAAGCTCAATTCAACCCCAAGTTCTCCTGTCATTTAAACATCCTAATAGGCATTTCAATTTGTATTTGAAAATCATATATTCATCGTCTGAAATTTATATTTTTTTTCAATCACCAAGGGGCATATTTATAGTTTCAATCAAAAGAACATCAATGGCAATTAATTTACATCTTTCTGACCACTACTTGATCTATTATCTTCCATTTTTTTAGCTTATGTTTTATTATTTTTGTTAGAGACTAAATTTGTATGATGCACATTATCTTTGAATGTGTAGAAGGATCATCCCGTGTGCTTGACAAAGATCTGGATAGTTTAAAGGTGGAGAAACTTAGGGCTCTTCTTAAGGAGAGAGGGCTTTCTACGAAGGGGATAAAGGCAAGTTTCATCATCACAATGTCATATTTATTTGTTTTTAACAATTACCTTTTCTATGGCCTAAGTTAAGCCTTTCAATTTGACTATACTTTTGTTTATATTAACAGACCGAGTTGGTTGCCCGTTTGAGAGGAGTAAATGGGTAGAGAGACTCGTGAAGTTGAGAGAAGCCTCAACTCTGTAACCATAACAATTATATTTGAGAAAAATAGGTATAATTTTGTGATAATATGCTTTTTGGATAAGATAACATACTCTTGATAATCTGCATTTTGTGTGTTGTGGTAATGCATCTTTGTTCTTTTTTCATGTTTAAGATGGAATGAGTAATACCGGTGTATGATTAGATTTCGTCCAAGTGTTGATTCATCAGTTGCATATTTTTGGCATCAATGTTATATGTTAGGTTAGGCAGACTTTTTATTAGTTTTAGATGGACACAAGAAGCTTATTATGGTTTGTAACCTGAGAAAAATAATTCCTGATTTATTGAGGTGGCAAAATGGTTTGGATTATGGATGGGTCGAAACGCAAACTGATTGTATTGCCAGATCGGTGTAAATGGATCATACTTGGTAGCTCTTGGGAGTCCAACTTTCGAGTAATTTCCACCACACATGTACTCATATGTGTGTGTGTGTGTGTGTTTTTTTTTTCTTTTTTGGGGGAGGGGGGGGAGATTTTGGGATGATAGAGATCAACTCGGGAACTTTCAATTTTGGGTCTAAGGTGGCCTTAAGTGGAAGTTAAATCAAACCTTAATAAGAATTAATTTGTATTGCCGCCTCAGGTTGTGAGTTTAAACGACAACAGTATTCTTAGACAATCAGCACAAGGTTTGTTTAGGAGCGGGACTCACATTTTTAACAGAGTAAAGATTCTAATGGACTCCCAAGAGTTTAATATGGCAAAATATATACACACGCGTAAGCTACTATTGCTTAATTGCAAGTGTCTCTCATTGTTTCAACAAATTATCCAACTAATATTGCCTTGTAGTACTGGCTGAAAAACAAATAAAAATTAAAGTAGCCGAATACGGCCCTTGCCTTTGTTCTCCGAACAATTGACAAAAATATAGAAAAAAAGAGAAAAACATAAAATTGGTCATTGCTAAATTGAGAGTACGGGTGTAAGGTGAGTTTAGCCGGCTCGAGCTCACTTATAGTTGTTCATAAGCTCTTGATCCAGTTCGCGAGCTTATTATTATTATTATTATTATTATTTTTAAATATGGCTAAATATTCATATTCCATAAAATAATACTAAATTCATATACAACATATTCTAGTGATACTCTTTTTTTTTTTTTTTGTTTAAATGATGCAAATCAACAAAAATAGATATTTTAGTTGATATGTTATGTGTATTTTCTATAAATTAATTTTGTGAAACCATGTTTTCATGGAACCCTCTTCTATTTTCTAAATAATTATTAAATATATGATATTTAGTTATTACTTATTATTTATCTTGTATTCTCAAATTTTCATATCTATCTTGTATTCTCAAATTTAGTAAGTATATAATTTTATAAGAACTATATGCATATGCAGGTAAATCTCTATTGATCTGGTACATACCAATAAATAGATGTTAATAATAATAATAACAGTAATATAATTATAGTATATAAATTGTTATAACTCATTGATACATGATATTTGATTCTACATAAAATGTTTAATACACATGTTTCTTACTACCTTATATTTTTTAAATATTATTGAATAAAAGATACGTAAAATACTGTGTATCTTATCTTGAAATGTATTTTTATAATTATTCTCATTTTACTTTATATTTTTAATTTGATATACATTATTAGTATATTTGGATAAATAAGTAAAAGAATTAGAATTTTTTTTTTTTGGAAAAAATATTAATATTAAATTTTACTTCAAACTTGAGTTTAAAAAAGTAAGCTCGTCGAATTTGAGCTCAAAAAATATATATATACTCGAACTCGAACCTTAAGATCTCATCAAGCTCAAATGGAGCTCAGACTTATTTTACATCCTAATCGAGAGTAGTTCATTTGTTTTCGGTAATCAGTGTGCGTGGAGTGGCTGGATGTGGCTAAGGCGATTGAGGCGGTAAAAGAAAAGATTGAGGAAGAAAATACCACTTTATGTTTGATCCAAACTTGCAAATAGACCCACCCGTACACTTTTATGTAATAATTAATAAAAAGTTTGTTCCATTTGAAAAAAGTAATAGGAATTTTTAAGGGAAAATTAAGCAAAAATCCCCAATCCCTAATAAAATATATAAATTAGTCCCTACTCATAAATCTACACTCTCAACTCCCTAATTCAGATTGCAATTTTGGATTCACTGACCAAAAATCCCCAATCCCTAATAAAATATATGAATTAGTCCCTACCCATAAATCTACACTCTCAACTCCCTAATTCATATTGCAATTTTGGATTCGCTGCCTACCCACTTGAAAGGACAAAAATACCCCTCATTTTATTATTTTTTTATTCACCTTCTTCTCCCTCTTCTCTCTTCTCTTTCCTCTTTTTGTCTTTTCCCCTTCACCTCAAATCCGATTACATAGACTTTTCCGGCAATTGAAGTTATTCAAAGACGACACCATTTTGTTCTCTATAATGAAAGGAACAAGTCGAGATCCATATTGACTTTGTTCCAATTACACTTTTTATTTTTGTTTTTGAATTTCATATGAAGAGCAATTGTCGTATGCATAAACCACGTTCGGCGTATATTTGGTGTACAATCGACGTATTTTCAATTAATATTTAACAGTTTTGCGCAATCTTATGAGAAATTCTATAACGCGTTGTAGCATGCTCGGAATCATAAACCGTTTTTTCCTTTTGAAAGTAGACACATAGGGCTTTCTAAATAAGTATGTCACATTATCAAGAAACTTATGGTATAAAACAGTTTTTGCTTCAAACATAAGCTAAAATTTAATGACAGTTTTGCGCGACTTCACGAGAAAGTTTATAGCGCATTGTAGAATGATCGGAATCATAAACTGTTTTTTTTTTATTTCAAACACATAGGGCTTTCATAAAAATTATAAAATCTTGTCAAGAATAATCTAGTATGAAACAGTTTTTTATTCAAACGTAAGCTAAAAATTTTCTATAGTTTTGCGCAATCTTACGTGAAATTCTATATCGCGTCGTAGGATGCTCGAAATCATAAGTCGTTATTTTATTTTGAAAATAGACACAGAGAGAGTTCTTAATATGTATGATACATTATCAAGATATGTTTAGGATGAAACAGTTTTGTCTACAAACATGAGCTAAAATTTATTGACAGTTTTGCGCGACTTCATGAGAAAGTTCAAAACGCATTGTACGATGCTCGAAATCATAAACAGTTTTTTTTTATTTCAAGTAGACACATATTAATTTCTAAAAATGTATGACACATTATCAAAAAACATCTTGTATGAAACAGTTTTTTCTCCAAACATAAGTTAAAATTTATAGACAGTTTTGTGCGACTTCACGAAATGTCCATAACGCACTGTACAATGCTCGAAATAATAAAATATTTTTTCTTTTAAAATTAGACACATAGGGCTTTCCAAAAATGTATGAAACATTATCAAGAAATTTCTAGAACTAAACAGTTTTTCCGTCAAATGTAAGCTAAATTTAATATGCATTCATAAGTAAATATTATGTACTAATACGTCATATTAAGTGTACTTATACGTCGATTGATAGACAATAATACGTCAATTGACTAGCATTCATACATCAATTTGAATATACTAATACATTATATTAAATGTATTATTACATCAATTGATAGACAACCATACGACATTTCCAGAAAATAATATATCAATATTATGTACTAATACGTCATATTAAATGTACCTATACGTCGATTGATAGACAATAATACGTCAATTGACTTGCATTCATGCGTCAATTTGAATGTACTAATACGTCATATTAAATGTATTATTACGTCAATTGATAGACAATCATACGCCATTTTCAGAAAATAGTACGTCAATTGACTTGCAACCATACATCAATATTATGTATTAATACGTCATATTAAGTATACGTATACGTCGATAGATATACAATAATACGTCAATTGACTAGCATTCATACGTCAATTTGAATGTATTAATACATCATATTAAATGTATTATTACGTCAATTGATAGACAACCATACGTCATTTCTAGAAAATTATAAGTCAATTGACTTGCAACCATACGTCAATATTATGTATTAATACGTCCTATTAATTGTACCTATACGTCGATTGATAGACAATAATACATCAATTGACTAGAATTCATACGTTAATTGGAATGTTCTAATACGTCATATTAAATGTATTATTACGTCAATTGATAGATAATCATATGTCGATTTCAGAAAATAATACGTCAATTGACTTGCATTCATACATTAATATTATGTATTAATACGTCGTATTCAGTGTACTATATGTTGATTGATAGACAGTAATACATCAATTGACTAGCATTCATACGTCAATTGATAGACAATCAAACGTCGATTTTAGAAAATAATACATCAATTGACTTGCATTCATATGTCAATATTATGTATTAATACGTCGACAAGGACCGCTTAAAAATTCCTTTAAATGACCAATTCCATGAATCGATCCACAAGGACCGCCATTAGACTATACATACATCATTAGAATATATATGTACGTCATTAGACTATATACATACGTCAATAGATTATACACATACATCATTTTATTAATAATACATCATCTTAAATGTTAATGTATGGCCTTTACATTTATTAATACATCCTTTTAATTGTAACAATACATCATTTCATATGTAATAATACTAACCCCGAAGATCTAAACCCTAATCATTAAACCCTAACCCCTAAACCCTAAATCCTAACCCCTAAACCCTAAATCCTAACCCCTAAACCCTAAATCCTAAACACTATGACATCACATACCCTAAAATTAAATGTTTCGAAATTTAATGTTCACAAATATGTAAGAAAATTATGCATTTAATATAATTTAATGTACAGTTTTTTTACTAACTAGTATTATTTTGAGTTTGCAAAACTCAATGTTCACATATACTACTAGTAGTGATCATTTGACTTTTCGTGTGAGTTTGTAATTTTGAGATACTCATACACATGATTATACTTAGGCATGTTATAAATTTAGTTATAATTATTTATAATGTCATGAACGTGCATTTAACAACATACTTGGCTCAAAATAGGCATTAAATAGATATACCAAACACTATGTATATCTACACTACTACTAGTTATCACTTGACTTTATGCATAAGAATTTACGATTTTGAGATATTTATACACTTGAGTATAAATATTTAATATTGTTCATTTATGACGTATCTTTACCAATAATCCGACTTATCGTTACAAAATATATTGTTACAACTAATATGATGAATATACAATTATGTATTACTACATTGCAATGTCGTATTATTACATAAAAATTGACTTATTATTACATATCAAATGACATATGGTTGCATATAATTGACATATTCTTACATATTAATTGACGTATGGTTGCATATCAATTGACATATGGTTGCATATAAATTGACGTATTCTTACATATCAATTGATGTATGGTTGCATATCAATTGACGTATGATTACATATCAATTGACGTATAGTTGCATATAAATTGACGTATTCTTACATATCAATTGACGTATGGTTGCATATAAATTGTTGTATTCTTGCATATCAATTGCCGTATGTCAACATTGAAAATGATGTATTAGTTGTGAAGGAACGACATACATTTTTAACATAACGACGTATGTACATTGTCTAATGACGTACGTGGTCAACAAAGTTGATGTATTAGTATATATAAATTATACATTTCAAATGATGTATTTCAACAGCAAATCGATGTACTATTACATATGGAATATTGTATTATAACAACTAAAAGGATGTATTTAATAAATATAAAGGACGCATGTCAACATTGAAGATGACGTATTAGTTGTGAAGGAAAGACGTACGTTTTTAGCAAAACGACGTATGTACATTGTCTAATGACGTACGTGGTCACCAAAGTTGACGTATTAGTATATATAAATTATACATTTCAAATGATGTATTTCAACAGCAAACTGATGTACTATTACATATGAAATATTGTGTTATAACAACTGAAAGGATGTATTTAATAAATATAAAGGACGTATGTCAACATTGAAGATGACGTATTAGTTGTGAAGGAACGACGTACGTTTTTAGCAAAATGATGTATGTACATTGTCTAATGACGTACGTGGTCAACAAAGTTGACGTATTAGTATATATAAATTATACATTTCAAATGACATATTTCAATAGCAAGCCGAAGTACTATTACATATGATATGTTGTATTGTAACAACTGAAAGGATATATTTAATAAATATAAAGGACGTATGTCAACATTGAAGATGACGTATTAGTTGTGAAGGAACAACGTACGTTTTTAGCATAAAGACGTATGTACATTGTCTAATGACGTACGTGGTCATAATTTATTGACAGTTTTGCACGACTTCACAAAAAAGTCCATAACGTATTGTACAATGCTCGGAATCATAAACCATTTTTTTATTTCATAGTAGACACATAGAGATTTCCATAAATGTATCACACATTATCAAAAAAGGTCTAGTATAAAACAGATTTGGCTTCAAACTTAACCTTAAATTTATTAACAGTTTTGCTCGACTTCACGAGAAAGTCCATAACTTATTGTACAATACTCGGAATCATAAACCATTTCTTTTCTTTAATATTAGACACATAGGGATTTCTAGAAATGTATCATACATTATCAAAAAAGGTCTAGTATAAAACATATGTGGCTTCAAATGTAACCTTAAATTTATTGACAGCTTTGCATGACTTCACGAGAAAGTCCATAGCATATTGTACAATACTCGAAATCATAATCCCTTTTTTTTCTTTCATAGTAGACACATAGAGATTTATATAAATGTGTCACACATTATCAAAAAATGTCTTTTATAAAACAGATTTGGCTTCAAATGTAAGCTTAAATTTATGGGAAAATTGCATAAAACCCTCGTGTGTTATCGAAAATCTGCACAAAACCCACCTGTGTTAAGAAAATAGCCACAGAAACCCCTATGTTTCTATTTCGATTGCACACGCTCCCCTGCCGTTAGTTGGCACTAATGGCGTTAAATTATTTTGTACATTGCCCGTTGTGCCCTTCATATATAAACAGATACATCATTTTTACCGAGTTTTTATTTACCATTTTCAGATCTATCAAAGAGAGAGAAAGACGAAGGTGAAAAAGGGGATCTAGGGTGATCTAGGGTTTGATTAACACAATTCAAAGATTAGTGAGCTGTTTTGAACAAAATATCGATTTAAAGTGTGTAAAATAACATTGGTGAGGGTATTTCAAACGTCTAATGAAGGGATTCGCATTGTTGTTCTAAAAAATGAGGTTAGGGTTTTGAAAAATTGAATTTTAATTTTGCGTATAGGTTTAAACTTGTTATTAACTTAGTTTTTATTTCTTGTGTAGGTTTTGGTGAGCGTATTTGCATCGAATTTCCCCAATTTCAGAAGCTAGGATTTCGGAAAGGTACAATTTTTTGTACGTCTTTTGTGCTTTTGGTGTTCGAATAAATATGGGTTCAGTTGTTTTTTGTCAATTTCTGCTTTTTATGTTTATAAATGCATGGGCTTCAGTTAGTTTATATTATTTTGTGTCTTTAATGTTCGAAAAAACATGGATTTGATTTTATTATTAGTTTAATGTTCATAATAAAGGTTAAAAGTTCCGAATTGCTCTGTTCTAAGCTATTTCTTTGTCTATTTTGTTGTTTACTAGTGGTTGCTGGCTTTGATTTGTCCCCATTTTGGCTCCCTGCTTAAAATACAGAGGTGTGTTCCCTATTCACTTGTGATTGCAGTGTGTAGGTCCCAATTGGACTTTATTATTATGTGTTATGTGTTGTGATCCTGAAAAAACGTTAGTTTATTATGAAAACCTTTATAGAATGCTGTGTATGAGTGGTCTCAATTGAGAAATTACTTTATTATGTGGTCCCAGTTTCTTATGTTCAATTGTCAGTGAGAAAATTTAGCAAATCAGTTTCATTATTTGCAGAAAATGGGGTTGCCATGTCCAGATTATGCTGATTTTTATGTTTGGGTTGGGGGTAGTATTGAATGGATTCCCACAGTTAGGTACTTTGGGGGTTTTAAGATGGTATTTTCCAATGTAGATAAGGAGAGGTTTTATTATGGTGATGTGAGTAAGATGTATGCAGAGTCAGGGGGTAAATGTACTAACCTTACAGTTTATTATTGTCTGCCTGGGCAACCATTAGACTCTGGAATTAGGAAACTAGAAGGGGACCAGGGTATTTTAGACCTAATTAGGGCATACAAGGGGAATAATGTGGTACATATTTTTATAGAGGAATCAGGTGGTCCTCTCTTAATGATGGGTCCAGATGGTAATGTAATTGAACCCCATGATGATATGCTTGCTCTACCCCCTTGTGATCAAACCAATGACCCTATTGATTTAGATGAACAATATGATGTTGATTCTGAAAATCAATTTACTGAAAACATTGATGTTGAAAATCCTGACAATGAAAACAATGTGAATGAAGAGGGTGTTTCTGAAAACATTGATATTGAAAATCCTTTAACTGATAATTCTGTTTTGGAAAATGCTGCTTCTGGAATTCCTGACACTGAAAATTCTGTTTTTGAAAACCTTGGTGCTAAAAATCAATTCACTGAAAACATTGATATTGAAAATCCTTTAACTGAAAATTCTGTTTTTGAAAATCTTAGTGGTGAAAATCCTGAAATCCAAAATCCTATGAATGAAAATCCTGTAATTGAAAATATGTATAAAGACTTTTTTGAACAATTATATAATGATGAGAACTTAATAAATGAAGTTGTTGATTTAAACAATGAATTTGAGGATGGTGTTTGGGCTAGTGTTAGTGATGAAGGTGGTCAAAATGATGAGGGTGTTGGGGGTGTGAATGAGGATGGGCACCCTCAAGAGGGGGTAGAGGCTATTCAGAGTGAGGGGGAGCAACATGATCCCACATTTCAGAGGGATGAATATGAATCAGACTCTGATTCATCCTCTTTATCAGACTGCCCCTCTTGGATGTTAGAAGATTTAGAGGGCCCTGATGATGACATATTTCAAGAGAGACCCCTTGACCATACTAAGAAATTGTTTAAGGCTTTGAGATCATTTTTAAAAGATAAAAAAAGGCAGAGAGTTGAGGCAGAACTAGAAGAGCAGGAGGTTCAGAGAAGGGTTAATGAGGATGGGTGGTATAGTGATGTTGAAGAAGAGAATGAGAATGTCTTGGATGCTTTAGGGGGTAGTGATGAAGAGGGTGAGAGACATGCAGAGTGGAATGATGATATGGAAAGGAGAGGGGTTGATCTATTTGTAGGACTGCAATTTGCTTCAAGAAAGAAGTATAAAGAGGTTTTGAAAGATTGGGTAGTGAGGAAGGGTTGGGATCTTAAATTTCTGAAAAGTAGAAGGGGCAAAGTAACAACAATTTGTAAGAATGGTTGTGACTGGAGGATTTATGCCTCCCCAGTCATGCAAACAACCACTTATCAAATTAAATCAATTAAGGGCAAACACATTTGTAACCATAGAACTGACAACAAGCAAGCAAACTACAAATATATTGGGAAGAGGATACAACATTTTATCAAAGATAATCCCAATGAGGGTTTGGAATCCTTGAAGAACAAAATAAGGAGAGATGTCTAGGTTAAATGTAGTATGTATAAAGTGTACAGGGCCAAGAGGTATGCCCATGAACTCTTAAGGGGTGATGTTAAGGAACAATACAATAGGTTGTATGACTACTGTGCCACAGTGGTCAAACATAACCCTAACTGTTCTATGGTGTTGAAGGTTGATAAATCACTGACTCCCCCAGTACTAGAAAGAATGTATTGCTGTCTGAGTGATTGTAAGGAGGGGTTACTTGATGGTTGTAGACGAATCATTGGTCTAGATGGATGTTTCTTGAAGGGTTTGTATAAGGGGCAGTTGTTGACAACAGTGGGAAGAGATGGGAATGACAATCTTATTCCTATTGCATATGCAATGGTTGAGGTGGAGAAATTTGATACTTGGGAATGGTTCTTAAATCTATTGCTTAGGGATATAGGGTCACATGAAGATAGGGGCTGGGCATTTATAAGTGATAGACAGAAATGCTTAGTTGAGGCAGTGGCAAAAGTGGCTCCTAGGGCTGAGCATAGATTCTGCGTAAGACACATGTATAACAACTTTAAGGCTACATTTAAAGGTGTTGAATTAGCAGCTATTCTGGAAGGCAGCCTTAACATACAATGTAAGGCAACACTTGAGAGTAATGGTTGGAATTCAAAGATTGTATCCAAAGAAGGGGACAAAACAGACTCTATATGAGTGGCTCAATGTTATACCTGCAGCTCATTGGGCAACGTGTTACTTTCCCTCAAGAACCAAGTGTGATGTTTTAATAAACAACATCACAGAGTCTTTCAATACCTCAAATCGAAATTTTCACGGTTCAGGTTAGATGATTTTCGTGAAGTAGAAGACATTTCTACAGAAAAAAAATTAACTTAGATAATAATTTGAAGGAAAAGTGAAGAAGTAAAAAAAATTAATTTAGATAATAAATTAACTTTGAGTAAGAAGTAAAAAAGTGAAGGAAAATAGAATCCTTACCTGTACTTGAGAGGGTTAGAAATGAGCAGAATTGTGTGTGAGAAATGAATGGGTGAGAGGGTTCTATGTTATAAGATGCATGGAGGGGCAATTTTGTCCACTCACCAACCACTTAAACACAAAAGGAGGCCAAAATACATGCTGCATCGCACAACCCGCGCGTGTGGCCTACCCTCCGTTAGTTCCTGACGGACGGGGGTTTCTGTGCAGGGTTTTGGAAAACACAGGGGCACGTCAAGCTATTTTTGTAACACAGGTGGATTACGTGCAACTTTCGTGTTTCACAGGGGTATGTTTTGCAATTTTCCCTAAAATTTATTGACAGTTTTGCGCGATTTCACGAGAAAATCTATAACATATTGTACAATGCTCGAAATTATAAACCATTTTTTTCCCTTCATATCAGATACATATGGCTTTTCAGAAATGTATCACACATTATCAAAAAAGGTCTAGTATAAAACAAAATTGGCTTCAAACGTAACCTTAAATTTATTAGTAGTTTTGCGTGACTTGACGAGAAAGTCCATAACGTATTGTACAATACTCGCAATCATAAACATTTATTTTTCTTTCATAGTAGACACATAGGGCTTTCTAGAAAAGTATCACACATTATCAAAGAAGGTCTAGTATAAAACAAATTTGGCTTCAAATGTAAGCTTAAATTTATTGACAGTTTTGCGCGACTTCACGAGAAAGTTCATAACGTATTGTACAATGCTCGGAATCATAAACCATTTTTTTTCTTTCATAGTAGACACATAGGGCTTTTCAGAAATGTATCACACATTATCAAAAAAGGTCTAATATAAAACAGATTTAGCTTCAAACCTAAGCTTAAATTTGTCAACTTATCAATTGAAAATACGTCGATTGTGCACTAAATATACGTCGAACATGTCTTATGTGTACTGCATTTGTTGTTCATATGAAATTCGAAAAAAAAAATTACTCGGAATATAGACAATATGGATCTCGATTTGTTCCTTTCATCATAGAGAATAAGATGGTATAACTTTTGAACACATTCGATCGTCGAAAAAGCATATGAAATCAAATTTATGGTGAAGGATAAAAGGAAAAAAGAAAAGAGAGATGTTAGAGCATCCTCATTGGATGTACCCCAAATGGGGTTCTTGGAGTGCCACTTTAGCATTCCAAGAACCTCCCCTTCCAAGCACCCCTTCTTCCCATTCGAAGAACCTCTCTGCACTTGCCACTTCAGTATAGAACCTCTCTTCCCATTGGAAGAACCTCTTTCAAAATACCCAATTAATAATAATTTATAAATAATTAATTATATAACTAAATAAAAAATTTTACTTTTCAAAAATAATTGATTAATTTAAATGTATATTTTAAATTAATAAATTTAAAAAATAATTAACTAAATATATTTAAAGATATTGTGAAAATTTAATAATTATGCAATTATTAATTAAAAAATAGAAAATTTATGACATTTTTTTGTTATTATTACAACAAATTAACAAGGCATACAATTGTAAACATGGCAATTATCGAACAACAAGACAAATTGAAAAAATAATACAACTTAATTAAGAAATTCATCCCCTGCAAACCGTGCCCAAAGATGCTCCAAAATTGGTCAGTTCCCGTAATTGGATCACTCGAGATGGTCAAGTAAGCACTAAGCATTAGTTTTTCTTCTTCGACGCTCCAAAATTGGCGTTTTTTAGTTACGACATCGGGTTGGTCATCGTTGAGGTTCATGGTGTCCAACCATTGTGGTGAGGGTATCGGTGGTGGAGGTGAGTATGACATTGAAGTTGGAGAAAATAAGTTTCGTGGTTGAAATTGTGGATATTGCGAAAATTGTGGATACTGTGAAAATTGTGGATATTGAGAAAATTGTAGATTTTGGGGATACTGTGGGTTTTGTTGAAATGGTGGGTATTGTGGAAATGGTGAGTTTTGTAGATTTGGTGGATTTTGTGGATTTGGTAGATTTAGTGAATTTTGTGGGGATTGTGTGGTATTATCTTGAAAACTTTGATTTGGATAATTGGGAGAGTTTAGTAAATTTGTATAAGAATTTTCGAAATTTCCTTCCATTGGGAATATTTGAAAAAAAAAATTAAAGAGAAATTTGAGAGGATTTAATAAATTGAAAAGAAGATGAGAGATTGTTGTGATTAATTGTTGGGGAAATGGGTAGTATTTATAGATAAATTAAAAAAAAATAAAAAAAAATAATTATTACAATGGCTAGAATTCTAGCCGTTGGAAGTGTGGTGAAAAAACAAAACAATAAAAGAAAACAAAACAAAACAAAAGGACAAAATGAAAAAAAAAACAAAAAACAAAAGAAAAAAAAAGGATGGGAGGTACTCGGTTCCTCAGCAAGAACCGGGTACCTCCCAATTCCCTCCACATAAGCATCCCCATTGGAAGAGAGGGGATCATGGGGTGCCACATCACCCCATGATCCCCTCAAGCACCCCCCAATGGGGATGCTCTTAGGAAGAAAGTGATTAAAAAATTAATAAAGTTAAGTGGGGAAGTGAAGTCATCCAATGGAAGAGAGATATTTTTGTAATTTTGTGTTTAGTTAAGGGTATTTTTGTCTTTTTATATCAACTAGGGAGCTAATCCAAAGATGGAATATAAATTGGGAAGCGCAAAGTTGAAAAACATGGGGGGTACTGAACCATGAATTGGAATATTGAACGGGGATTTATCTCCCAAAAGCTGAATTTTTAATCAAGTAAAATGCCAAACTTCTTTTGTTTTACATATAATAATATAATCAGAGTTAAAATTGTCCCACTCAATAAAGTATTAACGGAGGCCCTCTCAATTAAATCCAAAGAGCATTCATTATCTTTCGTAAAATTCATCCAAATCGGTCAAAAATATGTCTTGCTTGAAGAAGGGCATTTTCAGAAAAACAGTCAATTTTCTGTTGACGTCAACCAAAATTACCCTAATGGATACTAATAGAAGGGGAATGGATAACAATTAACAAACAAACAAACATTATCAAGGAGTGTAGGTATAATTTCCCAAACAATGTAGGCTTTTTGTGATTAATCAAACCCTATGGGATGTAAATGTAATTTAACCCTTCTTACAATTATTGTAAATAATAATTTCAAAGGAAATCCTTTGTGCTGTAAAACCACTGAAAAACTCAACATAAAGCAATAACCACATTATTGTTGACCATTTCTGAAAACACGACCCCGGCCGTCCTAATGCAATGGATAAAATGCACCTAACCTTAGATGATCAATATCAGGTTTCACTATTGACTACCTCACAGAGGCATATGACAGGATCGATCTCAATCGAACTTCTTGTACACTTATGAATCAAACAGGGTTTCATGAACGAACTATCCACATTTTAGAAATCAAATTGAGCTTTGACATGAAAATATAACACAATTTTAGGAGGAGCATACAAAGAGCTTCTGAAACCAGACAAGTAACTTAATCATGTAGCATTTTTCTTTCAGATTGATGAGAGCAAAAATATGAAATGATAGTTCAGTAGCATTCTAAATCAAGATATATATGTTATGTGCACCTCCTAAATGTTTCTCCCAGCATATAGGCTCTACTGATACTATCTTACCACTTCTAACCCAATTCTAACCAATCAGTTGTAAGTGCGAGTTGCCGCCTCCATATACACATGAGGACCAAAATCAATCCAAGTCGCATATATACCAGTCAGCTCACCAGTATAAAAGGGTTGCCTATTTGTTTCCAGCAGCTTCATTGCCAGCCGCAGGCTTGCGATTTAGGTACCGGATAACAGCATCTTCAATCCTATTAGTGCATAAAAAGGTAATATAAGGAAATGCACCTCTATAGATTATTTGCAAGATAAAACATATACACACACACACACATATATATGTTGTATATATGTAAAAGTAACTGATTTAATTGTAATCTTTAGCGTTACAGCAGGAAACTAAAAAACATTGACATTCCTTGGATCAGAAGTTCAGAATGCAAAGCATAACAGAAGGCAGCATGGCACAAAGCCACCACTCAACAATTAGCGATGTGCATCATGACAAAATTAATAAAGCAAACAGAATCTTAAGAGCAACGGGTAAGCTTTCTCACAACATTATTTCTGTGACGCCTCTGTCAATTAGGAAAATAACACCATTTTCAGAAAGGAGAAAAATTACAAATATGTGATAATAGCAGAGCATGAAAAAGTAAGCAACCAAACACACATCAGAACTTCATAGTGGAAATTCACATTGTTTAATTTTAAAGCACATTCAAAAGCATGGGATAACTCGAGGCCTACATCGGCATGCAGAATAATTTATGTAATGAAGATGCATGGCACGACATATGAATTTCGAAAATATAGATAAATGACGTTACTCACCAAGGTTGATTGTAAAATTCTGCCCTATGCTCTTTCTCCGCATCACGACCCGCATCAGCAGCAGAAAGCTTCAGATCTCTTGCTTGAGAAGCAATTAAAGCATTAATGAACTCTGCTGGTGACTGACTGAATCCAAGAAAGAAAGCTCTCCTCTGACGGTGCTCGTCTATTTTCTTCATAGCAGAAGAAATAACTTCATCACAAGCATCAATCTCCTTGTTCTTCTCTAAATTAGCCAAGAAAGCTGTCATTTCCTTCTCCAATGACAAAGGAACGTCAACAAGAACATCATAACAACTATTTCCAACTGGACTACCCCCAGAAAGCTTGATCTTATGCTCCAAATGTATGGGCCCAGGTGGGACGAGGTGTGGTGTTATCTTCTGCGCAACCATGGAGAATTTCAACTTTTCTTCTCCAAAAACCTTCCTTAGAGGTGGATCACACATGAAACAGGAAGTGTCACTTGGTATTTGTAATTTTCTCATTTTAACATAATGCCAAAGTGCTGCCGTTATTCTTTGCCTTGTCTCCACCTCAATTCCAAGAACTTCTTGTAACGCAGGTGAAAGCTTAAATTTTTCAGGCACATAATTCATCTCCAATCTAACAATTGCAGTAAACTCTTTATCACCCTTTCTCTTCACCTCAAACCCCTCATGAAGCGCCGGTGATCGAGAACTCTCCCACAAGATTACATGATTTTCTGGATACAGATTCTGATCCAAATATACAGTAATTTTCTTAAAGAATGATGAAAACTTAGGATATGAAGCGCTAGATCTCTGTGAATCTCCTTCCAAACCAGGATCTTTTCCATCTTCCAGAATCCTCCCGATTATCCTGAGAGACCATGACGGTGGCTCTGCATTTTCACTCCCGGAATTTATCCCTGTTTGGTTCGCAAAAGTGTTGAATATGTATACCCGTAGAACCTTCTGAGCTCGCACGGGATTTTTCAGGGATTCCACTATGTCAATCTTCTTTCTCGCAAGGGAAGCATCTACACGAGACTCAAATTCAAGTAACTGAGTATATAGAGCAGATTCTGGCAATATTGCCACAATTTTATCTAGGATTGCTTTATCTGGAAGCTTCCGCTTCCCTTTCCGCACAGCAGGTGCGAGTTCCATGGTTTTCATAGGCGAAGCAGTGCCCTGACCAGAGGAACCCCCAGAAGGCCGAGAAGGCGGCTTGTGCAGGCGCTTCGCAGTTGCTGACCCCGGTGTGGACATGGAGAGGGGTGTGACACTGATGTTAGTGTTACCCTGGGGTTGAGCCAAGACTTGTGCCTGCGCTTGAACTTGAGATGGCTGAGCCTGGACAAATGCCTGAGCTTGAGCACCCGAGGGTTGAAAATGTCCCGAGAAATAGGGCCTGCCTTGAGGTTGCGGCTGAGAGAGCAGATGGGGTGCCTGTTGTTGGTTATGGTTTGCAGGTATTTGCATTTGCATGTGCATTTGAATTCCCCCTGGATTGCCAACGCCAAAACTCCCCCTCATCGGATTGTTATTGTTGTTGCTGTTGTTCATATTATGATGATTCATTTGAACTTCCAATTTTACAACATTGGTTACGAAACCCAAGAATTTCTGCAAGTTGACAACAATTTATTAATTCAAGCCAAGCAAAGTGACAAAGATAAGTCACCACAGAATAAACTCATTTCAACAAAGTCATCTATCATCCAGCCTGTGGAAGCACTAAACAATACTGTGAACAAAATTTGCCCTTGTTAAATAATTAGTTAATTACCATACCCAACTTCTTCTTCATTTTTTTCTTTTCTATTTGTCTTTCTACTTTTTTACATCTTTCAAGAGACAAAAGAAAATAGGGCTGTGTTTTCAATGCTAGCAAGACGAGGGTGTTTAAAATCGAAGGTCTTCTTGAGAAAGATCCATAATTGATAAACAATCAATCAAACACTAATAAATATTTTCCTCTAGAAGCTAATCTATAGGCTGCCTTACCCTCTATGTTTTTCATCTTGTTCACGAACGAGAACCATTTTTACAGTTGTTTCCACAATGGAATCGGTTAAAATCACAAAAAACCGGAAGTTCTATATCTAATAAGAGTTTTTTTTTTTTTTTTTTGCTGAAAAATTCACGGAGTTTCGAGACCCTAGAAAATGGCAGAAAGAAAGAATAAGAAAAAAAATACTCAAAATTAGTGAACGCAGCTAGATACAGAAACATATATATATATATAGAGATAGAGAGAGAGAGAGAGAGAGAGAGAGAGAGAGAGTGAGAGAGAAGATCTTACGAGAGGCAGTAGCTGGATAAATGCTCTCTCTATTTAGGCTTTCAGTTGCTCTTCTTCGCAAAATTGAGGAATGGGGGAAGAGAAGATGTTTTAGTGATTTCCCCCCTCTATGTTAGCACTTTTAGGCTTTTATAATATTAACATGCCCAATTGACGGAATTACCCTCCTTTAATTGTTTCATATCTCAGCGCAACCCAAACTTAATTCGGGGTAATTTGTTTATTAAAAAAAATATATATATTCGGGGTAATTTTACTTTTAGTCAAAATTGTAATTTTGGTTGTGTAATCATAACCTTTCACATAAAGTCGTCATCCTTAATATTGATTTTTATTTTCTAAGATGTAATGAATAATATAGCCAAGGACGGAATAACAATAACTAGGATGTAATGTGTTTAATTAATTTATGTTATTTTATGATACTATGGCATTCGTATTATGAGATAATTCTCGTATAAATATATCAAAGTCTTCTTTTCTAACTTATTTGTAATGCATATCAATTTAAAACGAAACCCCAGTATTTCACCCTTCATCTGCATTTCCTTTATTTAAGAAAAAAATAATACTAGGCTAAGCTTGATATAAACTTATTTTAAAGAGCTTATAAACTCTTAGTGCTTATAAAATATTTTTAGAGCTTATAAACTCACCAACATATGAGATCTTAAAAAGTAAGTTGAGGTTCTCTTATTTAATTTTTAAGAACTTATAAGCTCCTAACATCTTATTTTAAGAATTTATAAGTTGTTTCACCAAAAAATTTACCAAACACTTTGTAAGAACTTATAAGTTCTGAAACATCTTATAAAATGTTCTAAAGAGCTTATAAGCTTAGCCAAACACTCTTATAGTTTAATATTTAAAGAGTACAATGATGTAATTTACATGAAATTCTAGTTAATAATAACAATTTGAGCATGTATAGAAGTACAAGATGATAACGTAAGCAATTGAGTAGAGAGGGGTAAAACGTGATTGTGACAATGCATTAGATGAAACAAATGTTACCCAGACTTAATGACAACATTGACAAGTAATAATTTTATCTCACACATAATTGGGTAGCTAGATGCACGACAATTGCTCTACAATTTTATTTATATTCATTCATTATAAGATTATCGGACACACATAATCCATTCAATCGCGGGTACATGTCCAGCATTTGTAGCATCCAAAGGACCCTATCTCATCCACATTTTTAGAGAAGGTAATCCAGTGGGTGATCGCTTGGCTTATACGAGCTGTGAACTAATGACTAACAATATTATTTATAAAATAGAAAGGCAAGTAAAAAGGAACGCTTCATTTGGATATACTAGGAGTGTAAATCTCAGTAACACCTAGTTCCTTCAATTGGATATATTAGGAGTGTCTAAATCTCAGTAGCACCAGGTTTGATGTTCTCTTTGTTCCCACATGTATTTTTGTTGGAAATAAGATGTATAAGATTGTGGATCATTAGATTATAACATAAGAATATCATAAAGTGACACGGTGACATTACCAATCGATCTTAACAATTTAGGACTTTGCTGTTAGTACTACAAAGTGGGCAATATCTCATGAGTCAGCTTCCTTTGAGTTACTCAGGGTCTGGGCTTGGGTATTACCCACCCAATGAGAGACGGGTTAATAAGACCCAATGAGAGACGGGTTAATAAGCTGGTAAGGGTTCAAGTTAAATCCACATCTCAGGTATTAAAGGCTTTCAATCAAAAGTCAAAACCCCACAAAACAAAAAGACTTGCCCATGGAAATAAGAAACGGCCTATATTTGATCAACAACCGGAATGCAGAATGGATATACAATAAGAGTGCGCTTGAAGGGATAAAACTCAAAAAGGTAGACAACATTTGACTCAAATATGATCAATGAATTACAGAAAACAGTGTTACAAACTCCAGACAATGAAGAAGATTCTTATTCCAAACACGACATCAATACTTTGAGAACGAGTGATGCATGTAGAGAGCCATCTCAGGGTTGTGCAGCTTCAAGAAGTTTCTCATATACCTGTCTGCCTGTCAAATCTTCCACCTGGCTCATATACATTACAATTTACAATCAATACAGTGCATAAAATACGACAGGCCTAAACAAAGTTCCGGGAAGAAACAAAAAGAGAAGTAAGCATGTTTCGAGGCAAAGATGAAACTTACCACCAGGAGCTTTGATTTGTTATTCCATCCTCTTCTAAGAGTCATCTGGCTCAATTTCAGACCCAATACCTGTTTCAACAGATCCTTACCTGCTTAGTTTCAAATGTTACATTTATTAAATTGAAAAGGTGATGATTAACTAAGTTTTGTACTTTTCCCATGAATTCTAAAAGCTCATTGTTAGCTTCTCCTCGGGATGCAGGTGCGGCCACAGTAACTCGAACGTCATCGGCATTTACTCCTGGCATAAGTTAAGACACAAGGTTCTTAGCAAAGAGCAAATTATTGTACATCTTTCCGAATTATGAAAACAGAATAATGTTAAAATCCAACAAGCATCTGCAAAACAAGTAAATAATTAAAGATGGAATCAATGGAACAATAGTGGCCATATTTTCTGCAGATTACAATCATTAGTTGGGTTGCTTTGGATGTTAATGGAATAGAATAAACTCAAATTTCCTTATTGAGTCAATGCAACTGTAGTTCTGACAAGAAGAACCCCATCAGAGCACATTTATTTGATAAGTCGGATTTTTTTATCGAAATGTGGAAAATAAAAATGATTAGATTCACCAACAAGCCTGATGACAATTAATAAGTCGTTCCTTGTACTGGAGATCAGGATCTTCACCTCCTTCCTAAGCTCTTCTTTTTATATTTATTTATGTATAGATATAATCCAACCACCGCCATGTTTTTGGTCATTTTGGTGTTTTGGGGGGGGCTGTTTCTGGTGGTTCCTTACTACGCGTTACGTTCACTTACAAGTATGAAACAATTACCTACTTTGATATTAAATCTTTTTAACTATATGATATGACAAATAGCAAGAATATCTTCATGGAAGAACCAACAGAGCAAAACATTATACAAAGAATGATATTTTATATGCAGTAGCGGCACGCCTGAGATGCAGGGATTTTCAGCTATTACAATAACTAAGACAGAAAATCAACGATTCAAAGCCATAACACTCATTCACATCACTTAAATTGCCCTTCCTAAAAACATTAGATGATTTTGCGGTACAATTCTCAACTCTAGAATATATCATTCAAATGGGTTAGCCAACGTGTAGTTCTGATACATTACTGAAACCATTTCTAACACAACTGTTATATCCAATCTAAATAATTAGATTACAAATATCAATTGCAGAGGTATTCTTCCTCAAGCTAGTTTTGTGTTAACTTCAGCACCTCACACTTTCAAGATAAGTGTGACTCAAACTTCCACGTGCTCCTAACCTTATGCATTTTGTCTGGAAGAAACTAAAGATTGCTTGCACTCCATCCAACCCACGGGTATAAAACAAAAGGGAGGGAGTGGTAATAGCAAAAATGCTGATCATTGATCTAACACTGAGTCCATTATATTGTCATATATGATTAAGTTTGAAAATCAAATTTAGCAACTGAGAATTCAATCATAAGCACATGCATGCTCAGCAACAGTGAAGAGTCAGGTTTCTGTTGGCTAGATTTTACACTTCTATGTAACGCAGGTATGTCAAACATTGTTACAGGTATGTCAAACATTGTAGCATTAGAAGAGAATGGATTATTACTTGTAATTGCTGAGCGTTGTGAACGGTCTTCCACTTCTATGGCCACTTGAACTAGACCTCCTTCTAATTGTGATATGCAGGGCGGGACAGGAGCATCCTACAGTATATGGCTAAGGTCAAATATAACCTTATGAAACAATTATCTGGGAGTAGAGATAGCTTTAAGTACAGAAGATTCAATAAAGTAGGCTACAGCAAAGAGACATAATAATGCCAAATATGGTTATAGGTTAAACATAAAAATGATAAGGTACTCTCTCCTACTTGTGGATTTGTTTCAGCAGCAATTGTGCTAAGGGCACCATCAACAACATATATGAGAGAAGCAGATTCCATGTCTTCTTCTGCACGATAGCAGACAAATAGCTCACACCCCAAACAATTCATTCGGTACTGCTTCTCCAATTTTCCTTCACCCCTGGATAAGCAAAGATCCACCAAAATAAGAAACATAGGAAAAATTTATCCAGTAAATAATACCAAATTATGAAGGAAAATTTGATAATTAATTCCCTAATTATTGTGAAATACTATATGCAGTAATATAATCTCACAGTACAAGAAGTAAAATCAGATTCTCAGTGGGCCCAAGTGAATCCACGAACTGCTTGTCATATGAATTTTATTGTTAAATTTATATCTTTCAACTAATCCACGAACTGCTTGTCATATGAATTTATTGTTAAATTTCTATCTTTCAACTAATCATCACATATATGAAAAATGTGAGTGATTATTATTCATAAACATTTAGCAGATAATGCATGTGATCAGCAGTTCCAGTGAGGAATTCTTTCCTGATTGATCTTAGTTAAAGGTGCAAACTGCTTAGTTCATAGTTTAAGTGAGGATCAGTCTCTGAACAGATTTAACATACAAAATGAACTAAAAGAAACAGCTAACCTTAATCTGTCACAAGATCCAGAAAGATTACAGAACTAGGGAATCCATAAACCTAGCCATCCAATCAGATATTAAAGAAAGCTACACTGATTCAATGCAACAATTTATTAACGTGCTTTGCTGCTGATTCAAGAAGCAAAACAATTTAAATCATTCACGGACGCTGATTCTCAAATTGACATAGAATAGACAAACATCACAAAAATGTGGTTACACGGGCTGTTAATAGATTTAAAAGAAATATTCAACAAAAGCAGCAACATTTTTACGTGAATTTATGGATTCAAAAGCTGAAGTTGGTGACATCTCAGAGATATAATAATTCCGGAGAGGATAATTCTTCAAGCTAACACGCCTTCTATAAAAAGTTCGATTCTATTCAAGTTAGTCAAAGACGACTCTATAAGATGTTGAGCATTACAGTATTATCAGGTGTCTGTTAAGGTCTTAAGGATAATGAAAAGACAGATATACCTATTCACTAAGTTTTATTCTTCCAAAGAATAAAATAATTCATATTTAATAACATACAGGTAAAGCAGGCACCAAGAGTACTGTCATACTAAATAGGTGGTGGTTACGGAGCAGGACGAGTTGGTGGTGACGTGGAGGGCATGTATGAGCTGGCAAAGGACGTGGCAGACACAGCGGCGCCAATTCGAGTACACGAGAGGCGCCGAAAGAAGGAAGAGAGAGACAGATCTTAGTTAGCAGTTATTTTGTTATTCCTAGTTATTTCCTTTTATTAGAATCTTTCCTTTAGTAGGAGTTATAAGTTTGGTAGGAGTCTATATCTTGTTGAGAGGTATAAATAGGTGTTGTAGGGTTTTTTTTTAAGTTTATGCAATTATTATTTTGGAATAATATTGGAGCTTGGCAAGAATTGTACTTGTGAGTCTATTTATTTATTTATCAAATCACATTCTATCAATTTAGTCCGACCTGCCAGATCACCACCCGCGAACATGACAAACACTCAATCCACCACCAATCGTATGGATAAATTGGAAGAAACTATTATGTATTGACAGAGGAACAAAAATATTCACGGATGGAACAACAACATTCAAGAATGGAACAAGTCATGAAGTATCAACTAAGCGAAATTATCGCCGCCCTCGCCACCCTGAAGGCGAGTAGGTGACGGCACCACCTGCATCACCGGCAGCCGACTCACCGGTTGCTTCTCACGCGCCGCTACCCACTGATGGATGCGTCACGGCCGCGGCACCTCTGCCCACCACAGCACCCTCGGTTTGCTTGCCCACCTTTGACGGGACTGATCCGTTAGGCTGGCTCGCCCGAGCCCAGCAGCAATTTATGATCCACGGCACACCACCCCAACAAAAAGTGCAACTGGCTATGGTAGCCATAGAGGGAACTGCGTTACATTGGTACCAGTGGCTCAACCACCGTAACCCGAACGCGACATGGCTCGAATTCTCCCGAGCCTTGATGACGAGGTTTGATGATTGATACACCGAAAGCCCCTACGAACGATTATCGGCGGCTAGGCAGAGTGGGAGTGTAGATGATTGTGTCAACTTGTTTACACAATTGGCAAATCAAGTGCCTGGTTTGACCGAGGAACATTATATGGGGTATTTTATGCATGGATTACAGGATAATATTGGCAATAAAGTGAGAATATTGCGCCCGAGGGATTTAGACATAGCCATGGATATGGCCCGTGATATTGAATTGGACCTTCGTTTACCGTTAAGTAGGGACACGGATAGGATCGGACTACCCCCGTTTTGGAGCCCGTCGGCAATTTCACAACCTTCATCTTTCAAGCGATCACAGCCATTATTGACAAACGGGGGATGGTCACGACCACCGTATAAGGAAAGGACATCGTCTAATCGGGGTCCACCGACTCGGTCATCGGGTTCAGAATAGTCGACGGCGAAAACACCATTCCGTCGCTTGACTCAACAGGAATTAGCTGACCTACGCGCGAAGGGACTATGTTTTCGCTGCAAGCAGCCTTATTCCCCTTTGCACGACGCCCACTTAAACAACTCCAAGCCCTATTAGACGAAGAGGGTGATCCACTTGACACGGAGCTAACCAAGTTTTAGGAATCGGGAGTAGGGGAAGAGCCATTTATTTCAACTCCGAAGAAGCAAATAGAGGATGTGGAGCTGACACTTTATTCCATGGCAGGACTCTCCATTCCTCGGACAATGCGTTTATGTGGAGTATTGGAGGGGTGTACGATCACCGTACTTATTGATAGTGGCACAAGCTACAATTTCGCATCTAATACACTAGTCGCGACACTGAAATTAAACCTGCAAACCATGGGCAGATTTGGAGTCCAACTCGGAGACGGGGGACAACAAGAATCCGAGGGACTTTGTTGAGGTTTGACCATACACTTTGCGTCGTGCACAGTTCAGGCAGATTGTTATGTTTTATCACTTGGAGAAGTAGACGTGATTCTCAGAATAGCCTAGATTAGGAGACGTTTGGATTAATTGGCAAAATATGACAATGGCCTTTGAAAACGGGACGAGCCTACTTTAGCTGAAGGGCAATCCTACTCTAAGGGCGATCCCACTCTGTCGTACACAACTAAGTTTGAAATCATTGTTGAAAACTCAAGATTCGGACTTTTGGGCTGTGATTTTGCACGAGACTGGGAGCCAAAAGGTAACGGGGACTAACTCGGCGAAACAGAGAGTTGACCATATCTTGACACAGTTTCCAGACGTATTTGGCGAACCCACCGAGCTTCCATCTAGGCGAGCAGCCGATCATCGAATCGAGCAGAAAGTGGGAACCGGGCCGGTGTCCATACGACCTTACCAATAAGGGCACACTCAAAAAGAAAAAATCGAACATTTGGTGGCGGATATGTTAATTGCAGGCATTATTCAACCTAGCCTGAGTCCTTTCTCAAGCACCGTCTTATTAGTAAAGAAAAAAAACAGCAGTTGATGTTTCTGTGTCGATTACCAAGAATTGAACAAAGTCACGATTCCCGATAAGTACCCGATCCCAGTAATCCAAGAGATGCTCGATGAATTGGCAGGCGCTACGATATTTTCAAAAATCGATTTACGGGTAGGATAACATCAAATAAGAGTGGTGCCAAAGGACGTGCCCAAAACCGCTTTTCGGACTCATAGCGGGCACTACGAATTTCTAGTCATGCCTTTCGGATTGACCAATGCACCGGCCACCTTTCAATCGACAATGAATGACCTTTTCAGGTCATTGCTACGTAAGTTCGTTTTAGTATTCTTTGAAGATATTCTTATTTATAGTAAGACTGAATTAGAACATTTGGAACATTTGAAATATGTATCAACCATTTTACGAGATAATCACTTTCGAGCTAATCGAAAAAAATGTGATTTTGGATGTTCACAAGTCGAGTATTTGGGCCATATCGTGTCGGCTCATGGAGTATCCACGGATCGGACGAAGGTGAGTGTTGTGCAGAGTTGGTCGAGGCCCAAGTCCATGCGCAAGGTCCGCAGATTTTTGGGTCTGACGGGATATTATCGCAGATTCGTGAAGGATTACGGGTTAATTGCTCGTCCCCTAACCTAATTATTAAAAAAAAAAGTGTTGGGCAAATTTAATTGGATGAAAGAGGCGGCCAAGGCATTTGAGACTCTAAAGTCAACGCTCATTCAGCGCCGGTGTTGGCGATGCCTGATTTCGCGAATCAATTTGTAGTGGAGTGCGACGCATCGGGATCGGGCATCAGTGCAGTTCTAATGCGAAAAGGTCATCCTATAGCGTATTTCAGCAAGTCATTGGCCGACAAGACCATGTCAAAATTGGCTTACGAAAGAGAACTGATGGGGTTAGTGATACTTGATTGTGTGGCACTTTACGGTTTGAACAATCATAATAGCCTTAAGCATTTACTAAACCAACGTATAGCCACACCATCACAACAAATATGGGTTGCCAAATTACTGGGATATGACTTGGAGATTATTTTTAAACCGGGAAGTGCTAATGTTGCGGTAGATTGATGGGTGATAAAATTGATAGAACGAATTACACAAAAATTCAATACGCAAAAGATAAATAAGAATCAAGAACAAACGTGTTCTTGCCCAAAAGCCTCGGCTTCCCAGATTCAATATCCCTGAATGAATCCCCAAAAACCCTACTGACAAATATTTATACTGCATAAAACAATCTTTACCCTAGTAGGACTCCTACCTTAATTATACTACTGACCATACTAGGACTCTTACCTTAATTATACTACTGACTACTTAATAATTAATAATAACATAATAATAAAATCATAATAAAGAATAAGCCGACTTGCTGCTGGTTCCACCCCTTATCCACGCATTTCTTACACCTCACCCATCCTTTCTTACCCTATTCAGCAACCTGCTCCACATCATAGATGCACTCTCACGACGCGAGGTTGATGGGGTAATGACAGCACTAAGCGGACTTGTGTAGCCTGAAACGCGAGGAATTTTACAGGAGCAGAGTCGAGACCCGTTTATTTCCAAAGTGATGGCTGATTTACAGCAGGATGCATCCAGCCGAGCCGGGTTTAGTATCGAGCGCGGTAGTTTGTACTTTAAAGGGTTTGTACTTTAAAGGTCGAATAGTGCTCGCCGAGGGATCAGATTGGATACCAAGGGTACTACACGAGTTCCACGATACTCCGGAGGGCAGTCATGCGGGAGCTTTCAAAATTTATAGGCGTTTAGCTACTGGTGTGTATTTGCGGGGTATGTTTAAAAAGGTTCATGAGTATGTGGGTAATTATTTGATTTGTCAAAAATCTAAATACGAGGCTACGTCACATGCAGGTTTGTTACAGCCTTTACCGATTCCAGAATTAGTATGGAAGGATGTGGCAATGGAAATTATCACTTGTCTTCCAAAATCACAAGGCTTTACGTGTATTCTTGTAGTAGTTGATCGGTTATCTAAATATGGACATTTTGTGGCACTAAAATCTCCCTTTAACGCTCGATCTGTCGGTGAAACTTTTGTGAAGGATATTGTTCGATTGCATGGGATACCGAGATCCATTGTGAGTGACAGTGATCCAATTTTTGTGAGCTCATTTTGGCGGGAGTTGTTTAAACTGCAAGGGATAAAGTTGAAGTTTAGTTTTGCATATCATCCTGGGACGGATGGGCAGAAGGAAGTATTGACTAGTACCTTAGAGACTTATCTTAGATGCTTCATTTCCGAACTTCCGCGCAAGTGGGTCGGTTGGCTATCATGGGCCGAATACTGGTACAAGACGTAGTTTCAAAGGGCAGCCTGAACGACACCGTTTGAAGTGGTTTATGGGCGAACTCCACCCACTCTCCATCGATTCTTGCCAGGGGAGTGCAAGGTAGCGGCAGTGGCTTCTATATTATTCGGATGAGACGTATTCATCAATTAAAGTTTAACTTGATGAAGGCGCAACAAAGGATGGCTAAGTATGCAAATAGAAAACGTCGAGATGTGGAGTTCATGGCGGGAGAGAGAGTTTTTCTCAAAGTCCGACCACATAGACAAACTTCAATTGTATCTTAAGGATACAATAAACTAGCAGCAAAATTTTATGGGCCATTTGAAGTAGAATCAAAGATTGGGGCCATGGCTTATAAACTGAAATTACCGCCATCTAGTCGGATCCAACTGGTTTCTCATGTTTCGACAATAAGGTTATTGGCAATCACCCAGTGGCACCGTGGAAGGAACATTACCATCGATTTTGGAGACTACGGAGTCGAGCATTTTTGATCCCAAGAAAGTTTAGATACGCGTGTTGTGGGAGAAGGGTCGAATGCTAAGGAGCAAATCCTTATACAGTGGTGGGGCAAATTGGCGGATGAAGCAACTTGGAGGAAGTATCTGACTTGGCTAAACAATTTCCAAATTTCAGCCTTGAGAACAAGACTGTTTCTAAGCGGGATGGAGTTGTTGTGGAGCAGGACGAGTTGGCGGGTTACGTGGAGGGCGTGGATGAGCTGGCAAGGGACGTGGTAGACACGGCGGCGCCAATTCGAGTATACAAGAGGCGCCGAGAGAGAGGGGTCTTAGTTAGCAGTTATTTTGTTATTCCTTGTTAATTCCTCTTATTAGAGTCTTTCCTTTAGTAAGAGTTATAAGTTTGGTAGGAGTCTATATCTTGTTGAGAGGTATAAATTGGTGTCGTAGGTTTTGTTTTAAGTTTATGCAATTATTGTTTTGGAATAATATTGGAGCTTGGAAGCTTGGGCAAGAAATGTTCTTGTGAGTTTATTTATTTATTTATCAAATCAAGTTCTATCATGCTACTTATATATTTTCTCTTCCTTTATTATCCCCACATGTGTAAGTATTGCTAGTAAAAATTCAAGCAAATTGCAAAAATACAAAATGAAATTACAAGTGACAATGCTTAATAACATTCGCATGATACAGTATAGGTAACAGAAAATTACCTCTTCAAGAGAACCTTTCCTCCTTCACTGGTGTTCAACCTAGCAAGATGCTTCTTCCTGTCCAAAACATATGCTTTGTCTGTTTTTCTCTTGGGCATTTTCTGCAATTGCGTATCTACAGATATACTTTAGTACTGAAAAACCTAAACCTTTAGCTAATACTTCAATGAAGCCAAAACTGAAATCAGTCATTTCTGTAAGCATGAGAAAAAAGAATAACCATAAAAAATCTCAGAAAATCCATATGATCCAGCGACGAAAAGGACCATCTGAGAAGAAATGAATTTTGTCTATGTCACATTCAACTGTCAATTAAAAATAAAAATAAAAAAACTTTAGCACTATCCATATAAATACTTCTCAGCCTCAGGATATGTCCTCATGTTGGCCTGGAGTATACAGCATTTTAATACTTTGCTTCTCCTCGTAGCAAGTCACTCTAAACTTAAGATATCACAGCAAAGTTATGTTTCTGTATAAGATTATGTACAATTGCTTCTCTTTAGTTCTATCAGATAGGAAGCATCACACATGACATTAAAAGGGAAAGATGGTTAGTTCTTTGGTCAATGGTAAAATTTGCAATTCCAAGCACCAATTCGTTATTCCATTTAATCCAAATTTTCAGGGAGGCTGTAAACATAAGGCTTCTAGTGATTTCCATGAGAAAAAATAACAAAGCTAGATAACATAAAAAGGTAACAAGAAAAATGATTGTTAATGTGCAGATTAGTAAGTTCATATGAAAGCATTTAAGTTAGTACCTTATGAATTATTATTATACATTTTCCAATTAAAGATAATCCTTCCATTCAATCAACTCGAGTATAAGAAAGATACAGAAAACGTCAGTTGAGACCTAACTACGAGCTTTTTAGAGACGAGTACGTATACATATAACACAATACATATATGTATTTAGATTATACATTTTCCAATTAAAGATAATCCTTCCATTCAATCGACTCGAGTATAAGAAAGATACAGAAAACGTGAGTTGAGACCTTACTACGAGCTTTTTAGAGACGGGTACGTATACATATAACACAATACATATATGTATATATGTATATAAACAGGGAAATACACACAATATATATGTACACTACATACATCCATTAAGAGGGGGAGAGCAGAGAGAGAGACTCACTACGCATTCCAGATAACTTATTGACGAATTTGAATTCTCCTTACTATCTATCTACTCTTTCCATTGGGAAAAATCCCAAGGCAATGAAACAAAGAATTATAAAACAAACAGACTGAAAGATGAAGTCTAATACCATTATAAAAGAAATTGAATGCAACACGACCTAAAAGAATGTAAATTGTGGATGTCTCTCTCTATATACATAAGAATTCTTATAATTTCTCCAAAGAAAAACCTTACACCACCAATTTGCATATTTGAATCTATTGATCTCAGAACAATCCCGATACAGCATACAGAACATTAGATAATTATTACTGGCATGTCACTCAAATGGCAGGAAATTTTTGAATTTTATCAAACAATAACCATGAACGGAGCGCACTCTGGAACATTTAATGGCAACGATTGAGTAGGAGTATCAGAAATAAAAATGAATAAATAAATAACAGTAAACAGAGCAATAGTAATGGTGAATAATTAATTACATAATCGGTGAGGGGAGGGGAGTAAAGTACCGGTGATGAGGACATGAGAGCTGCAATGTTTGCAGTAATAGACGAAGAGATCGGAGTCGGGACCGTCGGGCAAAGCATCCTCGCTCGAATATGTATGCGTCGTACGCTTCGGCATTTCTTCTTTTCTCTGTGTATGTATATATATATATATATAATATATATAATTTTGGTGTATCTATATCCTATCAGACTAGGACACAGTCTCTTCTTCTCTTTCCTGTTCAGCCTTCACAGACGGACTCTGCTGCTAACTTCGTTTGGTTCTTGAAGTTCTGCCTTCTGTCTCCTTTTCTCTTTTGGCAAGTCTTGGAGTTATGCGAGGCATACTCATTACACTAGGGGAAATTCTAGATCACATCTCGGTCAAATTCACATGTATTTTTTCTAATAACTACAAGTGTAATATATTTGGATATGGTCAAATCGAGTCTGGGCTAGAATTTTCCTTGGTACACTCCCCGAAAATATTACATTTCATAAGAAAAATTTTAAATCAACTTAATTAAGTTTAAATAAAAGACAAGAAAGAAAAAGAATGTTGAAAAATAAAATTTAGGGTTAAGTTCCTATAACTACAAAAACCTTCTAATACTTTCTTCAATTGTGAAAAAAATCCTTTAAACACCCCCTGAACATATTAGTGGATAAAAATATACTTGATCTAAAATGATAAACTCACTTTGCATCTGTCTATAATCTATATAGTTCATTGTCCCTCTACAGTTAAATCTTTTATTAATTCCCCCCCCCCCCCCCCCCCCACCAAAATCTTATGTAACGGTAACTCTATTAAATAAATAATCCTTGAAATAAATAAAAATTATGAACAATAATATAGAAAGTATAAACAATCAATTTTAAATTATTTGTTTTGAATTTGTATATCAACTATATTATAATTTTTTCCATTAGAAAGAATTTCATAGATTTATTCTTAATAATAGGAGGAGTTCTTATTATTTTGTGCATTTTAATCTTGGTTGCACTTTCATAAAAATAAATAACTAAGTATTAAAAATATTTTCGTTTAGTATGTTTTGAATTATATACATATTATTTACATAGTAGCATAATTTGCACCATTAAACAAATAGAAAAAGAAGCATTCGTCACTAATTAACATAAAAAGATTATGCTCATAAATAAGTGTTACATGCTATATAATAAAAAGGCCATATAAATACGGTTATCACTTTATCTTAATAAGTACAATAATACTTCAAAAATAAATAATTAATTATTTTACTAAAAAATATTACTCTAACAATGAATCGCTTCTATAGTAGTTATTTAAAATAAAATATAGAGTATTAGTAGAAGTCTGAAATGCGACAGAAAATAACGTGTTAAAAAAATTATATGAATTATTTTGAAGAAAACAGTTCTTTTGTTTGGGAACCTACCTGGAAGGCCCTTCCTCCCATTTCGTTCTTCCTTTGGGGTGGCCTCGCCTAGGAAGTGTTACCAGTCTGGACAAGCTGCTGTTCAAGCCCTCTCCCCGTGCTAGCGCACCAACACTCTTCCATAACTTTATGAGATCGCTAGGCTTCCCCGCCATGTCGATGGGCGCCCCGACTTACCCGCGTCACCGAACTCTGGAAAGGTGCTGCGGGTATAGATTGAAAACAATCTTGGAATCTCGACCAATCCTTATTTATAATATTACAATCACATTTTACGTTAATTTCATCGAATGTGACATTATTTAATGAGTTAGCATTAAATCAATTTTGAGATCGAATTATACAAAAAATTAATGATGATGAGGCAAAGTACTAGAAATTATAACAAATTAGTGGAAAGTGAATTTATAATTTTACATAAATCAAGGGAATTTCCGTCCATCAAGATGTTTAATGGTGTGTTTGATGAGTTTTTGGGCAAACGAGGGGGTATTTGAAGGTTTTTATTGAACATGTAGTATAGGGGCAAAATGAATTTAACTCTAAAATTTAAAGAAAAATAAAAGTGTATCGAATGTTGTAGACTATGTAATTGTCCTTAAATCACCTCACCAAAATAACTGAGGAGTCAATATATCAATTACACGGTGGCTTACATTTAATTTATAATATGAAATTGCTACGACTTCATCAGCAATCATGGGAGCACCCAACATTTGAAAATATCCAACATTTTCAAAATACGGGAAAATTAAGCCAATAACACCCTTTTTACACAAGACATTACGGGTCTAGCACCCAAACACCAAAATTTTAAGTGTCTAGCACCCTAAAATTTGCATTTTAGTCCCTCAAATTTACAAAGTCAATTCACTATTTTTGACCAAGTCAAGATGCCCAAAACCAAGCAAAAATTGACACATGGTAGGTAATATTTAGGCTTTGTTTGTTTATGTTTTTGAGATAAAATTCAGAAAATTTCTCGGGAAATGAGTACTACATAAATTCGTGTGAGAATTGATGTGATGTATGTTGTGTTTGTTTATGTTTTTAAATAGTGGTTTAGATTTGTAAAATGTGTCAAATCAATAATAATTGGTGATGAGTTAAATAATTGAGTTAGTTATTTGTGTAATGATTATGTAAATAAATAAATAATAGAATAAGATAGATAGATATATAAAGTTAATTTAATATTAATATATTTTGAAATTTGAAATTTGAAATTTGAAATTTATTATTAATATATAGTAAAAGTGGAAGATTGAATAAAAAAGTAATGATTTGAGGAAATGATGTTGATTGATAAATGTGTGAAATGATTAATATAGTGAGTGATAGGTAGTTATATGGGAGATTGAAAAAGTTAAGTTGAAAAAAGTAGAATTTAGATGAGAATGAGTTGTGTTATGAAATTTTTAGAATTTTGTGATTCAGGATATTGAAAATGGAATTTGAAAACATAAACAAACAAGGCCTTATTTTCTAAGTACATATGTTTTATTTTCATTTTCAGTTTGGTCCCTTTATTTTCTAGTATTTTTTATAAATCATAAGAGTAATTATACATATTTTAAAGAAAAGGGAATCCCAACCCGCTTTTATAAATCTGCATAAAACCTTTTGTTGTACTTATAATTTATCTACATGCCTGTACCCACTCATATTTTAAACTTTTTTATTGATTGTCTTAATACTTTAGAAAACTTAGATTATAATTATCAGGAATTAATATTAGAATTATGAAACCAGTTAATAATTAGGAGAGATAATTGAGTTAATACTTATTTTAACACACACCTAGCACGAGATCACCAAAACTTATTTTAACACACCACTTAGTTATATTAAATTCTAATTTTAAAAGATAGTTAAATTTTAGAAATACAATAGAAGGTAATAGATATAAAGTAGAATTTGAACATATTAAAGGATCAAACAATAACATAGCAGATTTATTAAGCAAATAATTAATTTTAATTTTGGGTCATAGATCATGGCCTCCAACAATCAGGACAACCAACAAACACGACCTCCCTCTACAGCTTACAACGAAATAGTCCGAAGACCAGCTTCCAGGCCTAATTTTCAACAAATTAGCCAAAATAGACCAGGATTCACAATAGAAACTCAGTTTTTCAATCCAGCTACACAAAGCGTTTATCCTAAACCAATTTTAAAAGCCTTTGGCAAAATATCACTCCCAATTAGACATAATTTCAAGTCTCCAAGAGATATCCCCAATATAAATAAAGATCAGATATTTTACTCAATGCTCTATAGGAAGCTCATACTTCATCCAGCAAATTAGCAGCATTAAATGCCCTCTGTTATTATTTTGAGAAAGAGAATAAAGATTTTCTAGTAAAAGATGCAGCAGTTTATCTCGTTATTAGAGGAGAGCCAGTTGGAATTTTTGAAGATTATCAACAAGCACTAGAAAGCATTCAAATTCAAATGGATATCTAGTACCCTTCAAGCAATTTCATTAAGCAATAGCAGCAGCAAGAAGAATATTAGACCCAAATTTTTATATTCAGCCCAATGCAGAAAATGTAAAGCCCAAAATATCTTCAAAGGGAAAGCAACCAATAAGCCCAGAAATTGAAAAATTAGAAAATGATCTTTATACCATAACAACTCAGTTTACCAACCTAAACAGATTATATCAAAACCTTTTAGTTCAGCACGAAAACCTCCAGGACCATATTGTAAGCTCAAACCAACGAGATGTACCAAAACAAATACAGCAAAAGGCCTTCCAATACGTAGCAGTTAGAACTTTTTTTAAACCTACCCAAAGGGTTTCATCCCTACCTGAAGGGATACAGACCATAATTTGGCAGAAAGCAGAAGATAATTTTTATAGAAAAAAGTTAAAAGTAGTTCAATTAATTGTATCCACTAAAATAGACGGAATATTGCCTTCCACTACCCTTTTACAATGGAAAGGAGAGTCAATTAGACAGCAAGGAAACCTAAAATTTTATACTGCTAAGTATATTTCATGGCCAAATATTCAGATAGACACGTCAATTTTTCAAGAAGGATGGATCGAAGGCATTTTTATCACTATCCAGCAGCTTATAAGCTTTGGTTTTGTATCAAGACAGTATGTTACTGATTTAGATCAAGTTAAAAATTTAGGAAGACATTTAACAGACGCAGTAAGCCTCCAACTGAGTAAAGGAATAGATATTTTATGAATTGAAGTCACAATCATACCACCAATTTGGGGAAAGTGAAACGTTCAAATGGGACATGCATTTTATTGGATACACGAATCTTTTGAAAAAAGAGAACCAACTTCAGTAGCATTCTAGTTATTACACGAAGCAATAAATCCCATTTCAGACACAACAGAGATGAAACTAGCAGTTGAAACTCATCGAAAAGATCAACGAAGATGTATGTTAAACACGAATTCAGCTACAAGGTTTCAACTTTTGTTTCAAGAGCTAAATCATAGTATCTTCATTCCAGCTAATGATCGAGTTTATCATCGAATATGGTTTCAAGGAACTAAAGCATTGACAAGTGTAGAATGTCCTCCAGCATATGCACCAGACTTTGGAGCATCAAGCTCAGGAATCCGAAGTCCATAATCTAGCAAAAGCGGTGAAGACTTTAGCAGCAATAATTCACCAAGGAGCAATAATTCAACTATAAGACAGAAGCAATAAATTCAAGGGACAGCTCTTGCAGACAACATTCAAAGTTTCAGCAACCTTTTTACTGTTTACTTTAATTTATTTTGGCCGCATGTGGCATTATTGGTAGTTACTGTTCATATAATAGAGGCAACACTATAGCTTTACCAGCTACCTATTGCGGATGTCAAACTTTTATTTCAGTTTGTTGTAATATTTTTCAATTCTGAGGCCTATAAAAGGACCTCTCCCCTCATTTGTAAAAACCGCCCCTTAACATTCTCCAACCCACACTTCTTGGTTGCTAGAGAATCTCTCCACTTTTCTTGTAATAAAATATCTACTTTGTGTGCAAAAATCTCTTGTAAGTTTTTATGCTTTATTAATATGCATAGTGAGTAGTTTACCCCTAGGGACGGGATTTCCCTACTATTTAAAAATGTTATAGTTCTCTCATGCTCAAAAAATACAAAAACATTAAAAAACCAAAAAACCAAAAACAATAAATATGCTCAAAAACCAAATAAAAAATAAATTTTTTAAAAATAACAATGAACAGTAGTAACCTTCTACCCTTTCATCATCTCAAAAATATGTTTTAGATGTACAAATTCTTGTTTTCAATAATCTCTGATACTGCTTTGGGAAGATTTTGTTTACCTTCCCGGTGTATATCAGTCGACAGACAAAATGTGCGGGATAATTCTCCCCCAGTGTGCAAGCAATCTGGTATCAAAGCAGTGTTCCTGAGTTTAAATTATTAAATGAGTTAAGACTATATTTTAAAATTCAAAAGGGTAAGACAACTACTTTACTCCAGATCCAAGATACCCCTACCTCAAAGGTGTTCAAACCATAGTGTTTTCGCTGACTTTCCTCTTTCAACATGTTTTCGTATCTTATGGTGCTTTCGGCTAAGTTCCTAAAGTTAGAAAATATCATCCCATCGAATTTTATTCTATACTCGAAGGACATATTTTGTTGGGCTAATTGGACTAATTGGGGATTTTGTATGTTCTCGGGAATGGGAAATCTCGGTCTACCCAATCAGGGTACGGTTTCCAAGTATTAAACTGTGGTTTCTTCGAAACCCCGGTCCGTACATCCTTTCGATAGCCAATTCCACTTGGTTTTGGAAAGGATCCTGAACCTGTGGTCCGATATATCCCCCCACATAACTGTTAGGCAAGCATTGCCCCCCAGCATTAGGAACTTGAAAATTATTCGTATAGGCAAGTTTTGATTTCCTACATTGTAAGGGGTGTTCGAAATCCCTAGATAATGTTGGTTTCGCCCCCCGGTATAAAATTCTTGGGCGAAACTAACACTTGGTTCAAAATTCCCAATGTTGACACTCGGAGGATAACCAGCAGGCAGGCAGGATAGGGAAGTTTTGCCTAGCAGGTTGGGAATTAAACTGGTTTGCGTTCGTATTTTGGAAATTAAAGGACGTGGGATGTGGAGTCTAGTAAGCGTTCGATTGTCTCACTCCCGGTTGCCCCCCAGGATGTTGTTGATTTGCAACATTATGTTCTTCGAGGGGTGTAGGATTCGAAGTTTGGCCCACCTCGGGTCGACTGTCTCTTGTTCGAGATATCTCAAGGATAACCTAAAGGAATTTCGTTTGGATTCATGTGTATAGTTCGAGTCCTAGATTCGATTGACACTAACTGAGATACTTTTTTCTACTAAAACGTTGTGCCTACTGATTAAAGGCTCGAGCACTAAAGTTATTTGGGTATTTATGATATTCGAAAAAACGTCGCACGTTTGATTGAAGATTTCACCCAACTCTGTAATCACTCGAGTAACTTCTCGAGCAAGTCCTTCTCGAGCACTTATTGCAATATCTTGCACAATCGCAGTAAATATGCGGGCCGATTCTTGGGCCAATGCTCGATATTGATCGTCGAATTCTCTTCTTTGATCTTCTCGAGCAACTGCTAAAGTTTGTTTCATGACCCTAACAAACTGTTTGTACATTTTGTCCGCTCTAACCTTATGTTTCGAAATTGGTTGAGCGTCAAAATCATCTCCCACATCGTCTCTAAGAGATTCTTCCGACATTATGCAGGAAACAAGAATTTGTTTACCAATTTTTTAGAAGATCAGTTATCTAAACCGACTCCCTCTGTGGTAGCCAAAAATTTGTTTCGTGGTGAAAACAAATTAGAATGAGGTGAATCCGAATGTTCGTTCCGAGCCCCGTGATAATCTATAAATTAAGATTATCTTTCAACCTTTGCGTTCGATGTGCTGGGTGGTGGTTCAAGTCTTAAATTACGTCTTAGTTATTTGTTTCGAATATAAAGACGAGTAAATCGAATAACTCAAGTCAAGATAAAATTAACCTATCAAATACTTAAATCTGAAAAAAGGGTAATTTATACCTCCATGAGAGTCTTCGAATGAGGAATACAAGTAGATACTGAGGTGCACTTTGCAGCCTTCGACGATTCCTTGTTACAAACGGAACTCCTAGATTACGCTAAGAACTACTCCTACACTAGAGCTAATTCTAAGAAAGAAAGCAAAAACGTAGAGTTTTTGTGATTCTGATGATGATCCCCTTTTCTTTTTTGGCCACCTATATTTTGGTCTTGAGGAACCCACGTTCTTGTTTTTCGGGAACTGCCTTCAACTGCCTCCAACTGTCCCTTTCAAATTTCTCGAGTTGGCGCACCTTCCTTGAATGCAGATTTCTGGCTTTTTGGGCTCTCTTCATTTCTTCGGATTCGATGATTGGTTTTTCATTATTCATTTGTGGGTCCCACTTTCTCTCTTTTTTCGAATTTCCCTAATCTTAGGCTATATGGGCTTTATAATTCGAAAGCCCAAATTATTTTATAGTGTAAACACTATTCGACTTTTATGTAATTATGTTGCTTTTGTAAAGTTTTATTTTATAAGGATCAAAGTTATATATCTCCAAAAATTATTGGATCCATGTGCAATTAAAAGAAAGTAGTTAAAAAAAGGAGGAGGCTATTGCCTTAATTGAAGATGCAAAATGGGCTATTTGACTAAATGTCCTTTTCAAAAACCATGCCATACCTCCGATAACTCGGTGCAAGTCTGACATCATCCAAAACTTGAATCTTAAGTTTCATTATTTTATTTTAACAACAATAATATAATTAAAAATGTGAAAGAAGGGAGAAATATGGTGAGAAAAGAATACTCCTAAAATGCGGAAAAATTAGAAAATGATATTTTATGTCTTGCAAGTAATATTTTTATCCTTAAACTAGTTTATCAATAATAAAATCGGGGATATCGAACTTCAACTTTTTCAGCCCCCAAGTTTATTAACTCTATTTATTCATCTCTCATTTTCACTCCCTTATCTTCATCTTGTCTCATAATTCCTTTGTTTTTCAAATTAAAAGTCTGAAACTTTAGGCATTTAGTATTACAAAAGAACTAAATTGGATACGGATTTATATTTGGGTCAATATACAATATACATAATATAACTGTTGAATAATTATAAAAAGTTAAAGGAACATGATTTGTTAATATCGAGAAACTGTGTTATTTGTAAGATAACCTTTTAATTAATAAAAAAAAGAATTACAACATCTATGTATTGTTGCTTACACTCTTATAAGGTTTTAGTCTTTTCAGAGCTTCTGACCTTTTTTACCTATTGTTGCTAATTGTGAAAATTATACTTTTACTAACTAATAAAACAAGTTATAAATGCATACGTGCTTTAGAGTTGAGCACAAATTAAAGCTTAGGTTATATCATTAACTCTTTATTAAAATATACAATTGTAAAATTAATACATAATACATTCTTAGAACAACGGCATTCTCCTTCGTCCATATGGAACAATCATTTATATTGTAAAAACTAGCTATACTTTAATATTTTAAACTACTAGATAAATCGATCTTTGACAATATTTATTTCATTCCTATGTCATTTTTTGTTACCAATTGTGATATCAAAATAAACCAAGTGACTATAATTTTTTTAATTCTTATGTTCATTTTTAGTTACCAATTGTGATATCAAAATAAAACCAAGCGACTATAATTTTTTTCTTTTGTCACTCATCGAACATACCAAGTATTGAAATGTTATACTAATATCGTTCCTTTTTCATCTTTATTCTATACAAATTCAGTCGTTTCCATTCACTTCCATTCCTACTTAACACTCGAGCCTAAGAACGTGAAGTAAGAAATATTGAAACTCCAACTCTTACTTCCTTGGAACAAGCTAAAAATGCGACAAAGCGAGACTCAAAACTTCCGACATGACCAAATTTGAAGCTGCTACAAGCATCACAACAAACGCCAACTCAGTATGAAGATTATACGATTTAGATGGGTAATTCTATGGTAGATCGGGAGTATTGCTCCCGGTCCATTTTTCACCACACAAACACTTGGGGTGAAGTGGTTTACATAGGGCAGGTGAATGTGAAAGCCTTCCCACCTAGGTTGCACGGATACTCCTAAAAACACCTCGGTGCAGTGTCGGATACTCCTCGAACACCGATACGCGTCGGACACGCGTCGAATACGTGTCCAACACGCCACCTGGCGTGTCGGAAATGGGTGTGTCCGATACATTTTCAGATACTTTGGGGCATTTTTTTATATTTACAAAACTTAAGTGGGATAAATATTGAATCTCAAAAGTTTCTTTCTCCTCCAAAGCAGAACCCCCTGCTACTCATTCTCGCCCGCTGCTGCGCTTCTTCTCACCTGCTGCTGCTACTTCTTCTCTTTAAAGCTCAAACCAGCTGCTGCTGCTTTTTCTCACCTGCTGCTGCTACTTCTTCTCTTTAAAGTTCAAACCAGGTAAGTAGGTAACCTTCAACTTTTTAACTTTTATTTATTGATATTTGATAATAATTGCTTGAAGTTTTGATTTGAGTCTGATTTAATCCTAAAGTTCTTGTTATAATATTTCTACTTCTACTATTCTAGCAAACCTAGGGTTTTGATTTTTGAGAGTTTGATTTTTTTGTTTAATTCATTCACTTGTTCTTGGGTTGTTGCTCTATTAGGTAGAGTTAATAATTGTTTATTGTTTTAATGTAGAAATTATGTGTAAAACATATATGCATATGTAATAGAGAAAAGGTGTTTGGTAAAATTCCTAAGAGAAGAAATAGTAGAGAAGGGGAAATTATGAAGATATAATATTTTGTTTCATTTTTGTATATTATTTATTTATTTAATACATATATGTATAAATATATATTATTTAATTATTTATATATAATCGTATTCCCGTCGTGTCGTATCCTGAAATTTTGAAAAATCCATATCGCCGTTCCCGTATCGTGTCATATCCATATCCCCGTATCCGCACTCGTGCAACCTAACTCCCCACTCATTTTGAATATGTGGTGTAAAATAAACTAGGAATAACACCCCGATCCACCTTAGAATTTTCCGATTTAGATTAGTACTACACAGCTATACGATAAACCCTTGAACATTTGGAACTTCATAGACTAAATCCTTTCTCATTTGGAACTTCATAGACTAGGGGCTCATATGGTATTATTTTCGTTTTCAAATCTCTTTTTCAATGTGGAGAATTGAGTTTTAAATTCTGTAAAACAAAGCAGACTTTGCTACTGAGAAATTCACTCAAGAACAAGTCTTACCCAAATCATAAAATTGGGAAAAACCCATTACTTTTTATTTAGACTGGATTAGAAATTATATCAATGAGAACAAGGATGAAGTGTTGAGCTGCAACTTTTTTCGCAAAATTTCTCATGAATAAGATTATTTAATTAAATCAGTACATTCAACACAATCAACTCAAAATTGCTAGACAGGGTCTTATAAATTGCCATAGAAAAGCAAATGAAACAAACATAAAACAGGACATGATAAATAATAGAGAAACTTCATTACGTAAATCTCCACCACCACCGCAGACCGATCCAAGGGACAGAATCCTGCAAGAAAAGAGGTCACAATAAGAGATGCAAAACTCAAGGAAATTAAGAAAAATCAATTGATGTGTCAAGAACCCAACAGCATATATACTTTTACATGTTAAGATTTTAGTTGAAACATTAATAGTCAGTCAAGTTCTTCTGTATGCAAGTCTCCTAACTGATGCATATGCAGTTAAGCCATGGGGACAGAAATATCCTATGAAGATTGAATCTCATATTAGAAAATGATATTAATGTCTAACTGTGTATTGCCACGTAACTCAATATTAATTATTTGATAGTAAGTTTTGGTGATACATTAGCCCCATATAAAAATAAAACTCGGCAATATTTAAGCAGACTTACATATCTTGTTGAAGGCCACAATGTCACAACTCTGGACATATTCATTTATGGGTTCAACCGTGAGCTGCTCTTCAATGAGATCATCAACAGACACCAAGTCATCCACAATGGTCATCATAATCTGCAGCTTCTTGATGCCATATCCAACTGGAACAAGTTTAGCTGCAAAATCAACACAAAATTTGTTCACATATTATTCTTCAAACATGATTCAGGCACGAATATTATGCACGTAGCCAGAGTCAATCACTCAATTCTAAGAAAGAAAAAGTACATACATGCCCCCCAAAGTAGACCTTCAGCATGAATACTTCTGACTGCTTCCTCAAGCTTTTTCATGTCAGTCTCATCATCCCATGGTTTTATATCCAATAGGACGGATGATTTTCCAGCTGAAATAAAATAACAACAATGTGTTAAGCTAGAGCTGCTACGAGATGATGATATTCAGATCAACTATGCAAACACAGTATCACATTAACTCAGCCCCTTAATGGAAAGGATTAAGTATAAAATTTTCACCACGAATTACAACTCAATTTATAGGAATAAAAGGATAGAATGTTCAATGATTCATTGGACAAGATAGTCAATCCATGCACAGATGTAATGAGGAACTTACACTCTTTCTTCTTTCCAGATGCCTTCACAGCTGCTGCACGTTCTTCAGCAGCTTTCTTCTCTTCCTCTGTCTCTTCACCAAACAAATCCACATCGTCGTCATCGTCATCCTCATCAACTGCAGCCTGAAAGTTATATTACCATCCCAAATTCTAAAGTCATAAATATATGATCATTCAACTAAGTGAAAAAAGTACAGGCAAATCAAATTTAAAGGACACAGTGGTTAAATTTCTAGTATCAAAAATTGAAATTGTTGATGAAGAAGGTTATATTCCATATCTTGCCTTACTGTCTGCAATTGGAGGAGTTGCAACAGCCTGAGTGACTGGAGCTGAACCCTCAATAGTCACACCAGATCCTTCCCCAGAAACTCCACTGCAAGCACAAAATTCAAATAAATAAGCAAGCCAAAATATTTTATAATGTTAAATTCATATTTCATATCAGGGACGTACGAGATCCTCAGCAACGCATCAATATGGTTGTACCAACGTGATACGTTTACGTAGTCAGATGATGGTGGCTTTGAGAGAGCGGCATGGACGGTGAGATCATCTTTGGAAGCTTGATACCTGAAACAAGGTATCAACTTATGTTACACAAACACATACACGTTACTTGAATTTCTTTTTATAGCCTAACAACACACTCGAGCAGATTAATATAACTCCATTGTTTTCACTCAATAATAATACAAATCCGTTCTCCTTTGACTTTGATAGCACTACACATCAGCTTCCTCAACCATCCATGCCCCAATATTCACATCACAGAGAAATATTCTACCTTGAACCTTTTAAAGCCAAAAACCAGACCAATCATAGAAACACTACAAACCCACATGCAATGTGATTCATCGGGTCGACGACGAGCAATCACATCCAAAGTGGGTCGAAGTCATAGAGGGATTGGTTAGATCTTGGTTGGCAAAGGGTAAATGTTTCACCATTGTCTATGGCAATTTCTTTCAATAAGACTAAATAACCTCCGTTCAGAATTGAAATTAGAATCTTTGGGAAGTTACATACTCGTGTTTGAATTAACACTATATCTGTCTACCCAATAAACAAAATTGACATCACCATATTTCACCGATCAGACCTCCCATGACAAGTAAAGAGGAAAAGAAGTAAGTATAAACTCACCCAGTAATATAACTGCGGGACAAAAGGTAGTCATCAAGCTTCTTGAGGCCAGAAGCTGAGCTCAGGTCATAGAAAGCGACAGCCATTGCTCAATTAAATCCGGGTCTGAAGCAGATCTGAACAGTTTCTTCCACACAACAGAAAAATTTATTTAAGCTAAAATATCCGAATCAAACTCCAACGTAAAACCAAATCATACATATATTTATAGACACAAATACATACGTATACACATATATATAAAAGAGAAGTGAGAGGAGAGAATAGGTAGGAGTCTTACAGAGAGCGGCAGGCGGCAGAAGGTTTTGATTTGCGAGAGAGGAGGAGTGAAGAGGACTCACTCGCTAGGGTTTTATTGGCGCTACATGAGAGAGAGGTAAACTGCACTTTGCCCCCTTCAATTTACATGCTATGCATTAAACACCCCATTAGACAACTAAACTATTATTTTACCCCATCAATATTCAATAATATGTCATTTATCAATTTTATTGCCTCTTTTTTTACTTTCTTCTTCTTTTTCGTTTTCTTTTCTTGTCTATTTTTTTTTAAAAAGAAAGATTATATAATCATTTTAAATTCTTATAATGACACTTAATTGTCTTTCTTATAATATTAAATATACACAATTAGCCTTCAATGTGGAATTATATGTCTAAATATCCTCTTAAGTATCATATTTTGTCTAAACATTCGAAGGTACTACAATGACATTAAGTCATATTTGATTTGAATAATTTGAAAATCACTAATTTCAAGTTCATTAATATATTTATTAAATTTATTTTGATGATCCCAAATTATAATAGATTATGAGTTTCTTAAAATTTATATTTAACTATTTCAATATTATTATGGTAAGTTTCAAATCCACTAAATTTAGAGGCATGGAGATCTTTCCTTCAAATACATTCATCGAATCATCATTTACCATCCAAACACAACCTCAAGGTACTGTCCAACGCAATAATTATTCTTTTTCAGAAATATGTGCATCAACGCTTGAGTATAAGTGTTTGATTGGATGAGATGCTAAATAGCAATATATATTTATTTTTAAGGAAGTAAGGATTTTATTTTTAAGAAGTTAATTTTTTTAAGAAAAGTTATTTTTTTGTGAGAAATTGGTATGAATGAAATTTTATTTTATAAGAAAATTTAGACATAGAAATTTAAAAATATGCAAAATGAATCTTATTTTGCATCTGGATTTTTTTCTTCTCAATACTAAAGATATCAATTTTTTCCTATGTTAATACATTTTAGTATTCACATAACTTGATTCGCATAGTAAAAAATTTGATTTTTTTTTAAGAAAAATAGTAGAGAAATGCCAATCAATCTTATTTTTTAAGGAAATTTGAGATTTTGTTTAAAAAAATATTGACCATAGCATTTCTTTGATATATTTTTAGAAAATGTCAAAATAATATTTTTTATTAAAAGAATCTCTGTATATTTGAAAATGGGGTATCATCCAATTGGACCAACTCTTGTTAGTCTAATAGTATCAACTTTTACTTTCATGTAAAACGTCTTGCGCTCAATCTCAAACTGTCATAAGTTCTGACTTTTTTATCTTTATTTGGAGTTTTATAGGGACCGTGTGGCGAAGATTAAAAACTATCGACCCGAATTTGTCGAGTCAATGTATCCGCCTTCGTCTAGAATAAATAAATAAAAAAAAAAAACTCTTTTTCATTCATCCCTATGCAATAATAAAGTTGTAGAGGTTGAGACAAAAGCTCATGCTTTAGAGGTTTCATCTTCTAAGTTCTTCAAATATCCCAACTGTAGGCATTATTAGCTCGACCAGCCAACCTTTTTTTCCCCATCATAAACCAAAATTGTCTTTATTCCTTAAACTAACAAAGCATAACAGCCAGATCCGGGGATATGTAATACCCTCAAACCCAATTAATTCTCAAGAACACTGAAGACTTGTTTGTTTACGTTTTCAAATACCATTATCTATTTCTAGGATCACAATTTTTGGAAAATCACCAACATATATTACAAATACCATTATCTAATTTTCAAATACCATTATCTATTTTTTGGATCACAATTTTTCAAAAATCACCAACATATATTACAAATACCATTATCTAATTTGTGGATTACCATATTTCGAAAATCACCAACATATATTACATCACACTATTTCTCATCTATAATTACCTAGTCAAACTATTTTTTGCTTTTCTCTTTCTTATTTTACTATTCTTTTAAACACGCAATCACTGCCGAAATAACGAACTCAATCATTTTATACATCATACATCAATAAATGACATTTGATTTGACACATTTTACACTTCCTACCATTTTCTAAAAACATAAACCAACACAACACACATCATTTTCAAACCCATCCTCATAAAACACATTCCACGAGAAATTATCAAAATATTTACTCAAAAACATAAACAAAGAAAGCCTTATACTATGCAAAAACATATTGATACAAAAGACCGTCGGTGGTTTTTGTAAACTCATGCAAGGAAGTTCGCAATAACAAAATAAATGTGTAGCAACACATTCAACTATTACATGGAGAAGTTCCACAAAATTTCAAAACAAGGTTAACTAATCATCGGAATAGGCGTTCGTCCCTTCTTTCTGATTGCTGTCGAGGTTCTTATATCATGTAAATGCCTGCGCTTCATACAAAGTTCATACAAGGATAAGTTACTTCAAATGATCTCATTCTTGAAACATTGTCCGTATATTTTACAGAAGCGGAATTTAAATCAATATCTGGTAAAGAGGAGGGATGGTAAAGGATATATGTCTCAATCTTGTGCATATGGACTTACATAGTGATACCATCTAAGTAAATGTCATACATATTATTCGTGGCTTTCTCTTCTATAGTTGTATATGAGAAGGCATCTAAATCATTGCAAAGCAAAAAAAATTTACTTCAGGAAGCTGTTTTCAGTTTGAAAACCAGAACCCATGATATATCCTCGAAAAATTTCCCAACTTCAATGCTTTAACAGTGACAACATGATTCTACTCTGTACATATTTCAAGCTGAAAGAAAGGTGTAAAGCAAACTAAAGAAACACAAAGATAAAAAGAAAAAAAAATTTAACATATACGAGTTTCCAATCTAATGCCTGAACTTTTCAAGGGTTATCCACTGGCTAGCTGAAAATTGTCAATATAAAAACTACCACCATGAATCAGTCTGACGGTGATATTGTCACCTCACTGTAGCTTAGTTCCTTTAGTCCTCCTGGAACCAACTTTTCTTCCTCCAACACATGCATTGTATACAAATGTCATAGATAATCATGCATATAAATACACTCACTTCACTAATGCCAACTCGCATACACATGAATCTTCATACTCAGGCACATAATTCCAATGTATGATATGTGAATGAGTATGTAAATATAGTAAAAGAATTTATATATCAAACAAATTTATGATTTTCATTTTTATATTTAACACATGGTACATTCTGATTTTTATTTCTAATACAAAATGTAAAATAATGTCGTTGTACATGTACACAAGGTGAAGGTCCAGATAATTAACGTGCCGCACCTGATTGTTGTCAGAATTTGCGTCTAGTGCTGATGGCACTCTAACTTTGGATTCTAAAGTCCATCATAAATGGATTGTCAACCAAAAAATGAGGACCTTAGGTTTATAAGTAAGATGCATGCTATGTTTGATGTTGATACTTCTTTGATTTATGTCATTTCAAACAAGTAAATTTTGCTTTATTTGATGTCTCATGACATATGATCTCAGGAAGGGAGTAATCCATGTTTTAGGCATACAGTTCCAAATACTGAGTGCCGCCGCACAAACTCATTTCTCACAAAAATCTAATTTTAGATTACATTATCAGAAACTCAAAATTATTTAATCATCCAAACAGCTTCTTTTTGTTTTACTGGTGCCTAGGAAAAGAAATCCTTAGCAAAAGGATATTCTTATGCAAATTCAGGATATGCTAAAAGAAATGAATCTAATTCGAAAACAACTTGTTCCTATGACTCAAACTTAGATAATAATCGACAAACAAACATCTTCCTTGATAATAATTATCTCCCATCGCCAATATGGAGATGGGCATCAATAGAAATGCATGCCTCACATAAAGTAACACCCACAGGCAGCAGCATTCACCAAATTTTAAATACACAATAATTTAACTTCGTTGTATATAATATAAGGGAAAAATTCATTTACTCCACATGAAATCACATCCGCGCACATATTGAAAGTGAAATTCAAATTCTTTAACAGTTAACCTAGACAAAGACTTTAAAAGAGATTTGATTGATATCAGACGACGATGAAAAAGAGTGAGTGTACCTATTAAAGAAAGATTAAGTAGCGCCGACGATTATATTGTTGATGGGGATGAAAATCAACTTAACGAAAAAGCCGACGAATCCCATAACCACGAATCCAATGGCAGTTCGAGTGGCTACCTTCGTGAACTCTGCATACATATATTCAAAAATATATCAATATGATTGCATCAGAAACCACAATTCATACTAGACTAGTACATAATACCAAATCAATTGAGGTGATTTGTATTGTACATCATCAGGAAAAGAGGAGTTGTACCTTTGCGATCAGGCTTGTGGCATCGTTTGACGAGGCGAACGCTGTCCTTGGCGAAATCTCTGAGCGGATCGAAAACTGAATCCAGAGCGTCCATCTCCTTTTCAACTGAATTCAATTTCACTTTGAAGAATGTGATACCCTAGATCTGAAGCTTTGATGGAAAATAGGGGAAACGGATATTAGGGAATTTATAGTGGGGGGAACAAGAAAAAGAAAGGGGGGAAATCAGAGAATGAACGAAACGTGTGGAATTGGCTGTTTCAAGGGGATTTCAGATTGGTTGAAGTCAAAGGAGGATGACGCTATCTCAAATCCCAAAAATACCCCTGACCACCAACTATTTATTCATCTAAAAAATGGATTTCCCAGCTTGGGCTTTTCTGAAAGTTATTTTTGCATTTCATATAAATGTTTGGTGAAGACATATTTTAAAATTGCTTTAGAACCCAACAACTCTTGGTCGATTGGTATCCACCTCTCACTTTATGTGATAAATTTTGAGTTTGAATTCAGGCTGCCACAAGTTGTGGCTCTTTCCTTCTTTATGGAGTTAAATAGAGTCTTTATGGCTCAGTTGAAAACTGTCAACCCGAGTTTGTCGGACTATATATGTAGGGTATATCCCCTTCCTCTTTAATTAAAAAAAAAAATTGTTTTAGAACCAAAAGTTTATTTTTTTTTATATGTATTTGTGTTTGCTAAAACTAGCTCAAAAAGTGCTAAATTGATCTTGTTTAACAATATTGCCCCTAGGAAAAATCTATATTAGATCGAGTTCAATGATTTCAGTGTCTATCTCTTTTACATGATAGGGTGTATTATGTGTGATCTTCACAAACACGTGTGAAAGAAATTGACACTAGATATATACTCGAACCATTAAACTCAGTCTCCTCTACAATTACTCATTGCCCTGACCCATTTTCAGGCAATCATGCACCATTTAATACATCTAATACACATTGCAAGACCATGAAAAAAATTGTTTCAAGCAGACTTATTTTGTAGAAGCTAGCTACTAAAAATTTATTATCTTAATATCATGATAATTAAAAAATATAAAAACTTAAAAAGTAAGATATCACTCAAAAATAACAAGTGAAAATTTATATGTTTTATCACCAAATGATCTCGCAAATTTAAATAATAGAACTTTATGAAATGTATTGCATGATCAAACGGGTCCACATGAGTCCGAATTTGACCAATTGCTTTATTCGCGCTCAAAATCGAGCCAAAATTTTGAGCTCAAGCCCGACGTGCTTGAATAAAAGAGCTCAAGCGTGAAGTTGGGCCGAATCGAGACGATCTCAAGCCGGAGTTCAAAATTGAAAGATAATATATATATATATATATGTATATATTATTTTCACAATATCGAGTATATTATAAAAGAGCTGCTTTTATCAAGTTAATAATTGTATTTAAGGAGAAAGAGAAAGGATAAAGTTGTCATACACCAACTTTCAATAACCCACCACAATCGGAGCGGGAGAAATGCACTTTGAAGAAGTCGGACATTCTAACTTTGCAGAAATGAACTTTTTTCATCTTCGTTTCCATTGGGCTTCCAGAGACATCACCATTTATTGTCTCTTTATAAGCCGAGTTGTGTACTCACTGCACACACAAATTAGTTGCTAATATTTCAATATTAAATACATTGAATCTATGTTGTTAATTGTTCGTCTAAAAACTAATAAAACGAGCTCAAATTATTCGGAAATGGGTTGAAACTCACTTTAGTTTGTCAACAGAAACTCTAAGCATTTCAATAAATTATTTCAAATCACGCCGTTCGTATCCTAATCCAACCCAAATTTCCTCAAAGTTTTTACCTGAAACCTGTAAGATTTTTTCAAGTAATTGATTATTAGCTTCTAATCTTTTGTTTTATGTTTAAAAATACTAATGATTCATGGTTAATTCTGAGGATTTGAAACCCCGAGTTTCGAAACCTGACATAAGCCGAGATTCCAAATTTTTATGTAGCATCCACTTATTTTTTATTTATTTTTTCGTTACAAAGGGGTTGAAAGCCTGTTAAGTCAAACCACATATTATTTCAGGATAAAAAATATGTACATATAGTAAATAATATATGTGTGTGTGGGGAGGGAGAGGCGAAGTAAAGTAAAGGGGAGTAGGAAGTGTGAAGCTTTATCCTCCTGTATCACAATATTTCATTCTCATTAGCACAAGAAAGATAAAGAATGCAGACGTATTACCTTAAAAGGAAATCAAAAGAAGGAAGAAACACTTGAAATGAAAAACAGACACCTTTAAAACAGAAACCAGACACGCGAGCAAAACCAGAGTAAACGAAACATAAACACACAACCCAGTTCTAGCTGCCTAAATTATATATTACAAGTTAGAAATATAAAACAATAACCCTGAAAAAAGAGAACCAAAAAGTACCTTTCGATCAGTAGCAGAAAAACTAAAAATGGCGGAAGATGGACTTGAGAGTGTGACGGCAACACAGAAGTAAACATCTTTATATAGAAGAACATACAGCCGAGGCACCGATTGCATACGGAATGGGCGCACGTAGACCACAAAATCCAGGCCGAACATCAAAATCATTTATCAGGATGGCGATCAAGGGCTACAATACAGCTCAAAGCAATAATTGCTAAATTTGGCAAGTTGAATAACATCACAGCCGTTGCTCGACAAACACAACATCACAGCCGTTGATCGAGAGACACCCCCAGCCGTCCAAGCCAATTTCGTTCTGAGATTTTTCCCTCCAAATTGAACCCTCAATCACCCGAAAGAAACGAACCCACACATCAATTCACAACGCAATAGCACTAACAGAATCAGAAAGGTTGGATTTCAGAGCTGCTTCCACCGGAATTTTAAATTCAGTGTTGAATTCTGTCCGTCAACGACGTCGCTCAGAAGGAAACGGAAACCCCAAAAATATGAAAATGTAAAACGACGCCGTTTTATTGGTTCTGCGGGCCCACGCGAAAATAGTATTTTATAATTTACACTAACAAGGCAGATGACGTCGTTTTAAGGGGAAATACCCAAAATAAAAACATAATCACTATTGTGGCGGACGACGTCGTTTTAAGGGAAACTAACAACAAAAAAATAATTAAAAACGGCAGAAAACGACAAACAACTGGACGACCAAAATTCCACGGTAGCAACAGCATACACAATTATAAGAATACTAGGGAAAAGCAAGAACCGCGCAATAATGCCCAGACTTATATTTAAAAAATGAGTAAAAAAAATTGCATGCAAATGGTAAGTATATAATTTTCAATGGCAATATAAAAAGTGATTAAATATCAGTACGTTAAAAAAACAAAATTATTTTGACATCATTATTTTATATAAAATTATTCGTTGATATCCCATTGAAACCCGAATAGATTGTTTTACTTTATACACGTGAAAGTTGATAAAACAACATATATCGCACTCCTTAATATCGCTAATCAAAATCAAATACAAATTTTATAGTTCGATAATGTTTCACATAAATAAGGTTGAACAACAACTTGTTCGGATACACTCGACTCATTTACATCATTATAAATACTATATCAACGTTGATTGGTGGGTCTTAAAGTTAATCATTACAATGACCAATGGTGGGTAATCATTATTGATTTTTCTATAATTTTTATTCGATGGGGGTGTTAAAGAAAATGGTCATTTACTATCATCTCCCTCAAAGGAACAACATGAAATATAGTTTCACAAATGGAAAAATCGGGTTGTAAATTCCAATCACTACTATAATCAGATAATAATCCACTGTTTTGCCCAGTTTCCATCGTAATTTGATGATGAAAATGAAAATAATTTTTGGTTTTCCGATAGGGGTGGTCAGTGGTGGCAAAAACATGGGATTATATATATCTATATATATGGAAGAGAAGACGTTTCTGGTTTTACTCAGGCTCCTTGTCCTTTAATGTCAAGAGTCGTGTGACTGTGGTCACTTTAATGTCAAGAGTCTTCGTTTCCTTTAATGTCAAGAGATGTCGTGTCCTTTAATGTCAAGAGTCGTGTTTTTTTTTACTTTAAAAAGATATATGTATCATTAAATAATGTCTAATAATGTGCTTATATTTAATAATAATTCTTTGTACCATAAAGTTGTTTCCTTATCTCGATGAAAGATATTGAGTATATTTTGAAATTCCATATCCTCAATAAAGGTTAACCAAGTTATTTGGTCTCAACAAAGGTGAACGGATCACATGGTATAATATATATACATACATATATATATATATGACATTAATTTAAATTTAGCACACTAATGTGTACATAGATGATAGGACCACAAATATTCAAATGGAATAAGATAACATATAAAGAAACTACCACATTGTCAATTGGGTCCATCGTTTCATTACATTGTCTTTCTCTTTTATCACTATTTTTTTACCTAATAAGCGAAATATCCCTTACTTATAATCTAAGAGTAAAAAAGAGAAACATAAGAAGAAGATACAGTAGTTACCTTTTTTTAAATATAGAAAATAAATTTTTATGCAAGTTTGTCCTATTATATAAAAAATATTCAACTTGTAATTTAAAAAATTAAATTTAGAAATTCTAAGATATACGTAACAAATTATTTGTACATCAAATAACTTTGATATTTAAATTTAGGAATCCATAATTGAAGTACCAAATATTGAGATTTTTCAAAATAATAAATCTTAGGATGAAAAAAATCGAGTGTAAGAAAATTCATGTGGAGTAAACAAACTCTCATACGAGAGAGAAAATAAATAGAGTATAAACAATGGATAGTCATAGAAACAACCATGGAACGAGCTACAATTTGTAATAATGGACTTAGTTTTCTTTGTGACAATATAATTTTTCATGTTATGGGAAGGTTATCATGGTATGCATGCATTGTGGAGGAAGGCCAATTGGGTCTTTTAGCAAAATATTTTCAACATTGTTGGTATTCCATCCCTATTCTTTTATTTGATATTAACCTAAAGTTGTTTCCTTATCTCGATGAAAGATCTTGGGCAGATCTTGAAATTCCATATCCTCGATAAAGGTTAATTAAAGTTAGTATAACTAAAATTGGGTCCATCGTTTCATTTCATTGTTTTTTTCTTTTATCACTATTTTTTTGTCTAATAAACTAAATATGCCATTACCAATAATCTAAGAGTAAAAAAGTGAAAAATGTCTAATAATATGGTTATGTTTAATCATAATTCTTTGTACCATAAAGTTGTTTCCTTATCTCGATGAAAGATATTGGGTAGATATATGAGTTACGGATATGGTCCATTTTTTTATGATGTAGAGTTTTCTTTCAAAACTCTCACATCCTTAAATAAGCAAATACAATTAAAGATAATACTAAATATTAAACTACATCTTCGTTCCTCCTTGCTGTACCTCACTTAATCATTAAAATACCATTGATAACAACTTAATTATTAAATACAATTAAGGATAATAATGATGTTCTTTTTCCGTCTTGCTGCTCGCCACTTATAATTAAAATATAATTGATATCGACTGAAATGATTAGCATAGTCAGTCTGTTGAGATTAACATATAATTGTTATCCACTTACTGAACCGATTAGCACATTCAGACTCTCTTCAATCAACAATTTCAGTTCTGCAAAATGCGTCATACAATGCAAATTGCTCAAGAAACCAAGCAAGGGATCTAATGTGGCGGTGGTCACCCAACACAAATTCTACCCATAATTAAAGTCTGTCTGATCACACCACTAACCCCACTAATCACACCACTATCTCCACTAATCAAACCACTAACTCCACTAAGAATCATAACAAAAGAAGACTTCCCAAACCCTAAACAATCAATTATAAAACATATTCAATTTATAATTTTAAAAATTAAATGTAGAAATTCTAAGAGTCGTGTGTCTTTTTAACTTTAAAAAGATATATCTATCATTAAGTAATGTCTAATAATGTGCTTATATTTAATAATAAATTTTTTGTACCCTAAAGTTGTTTCCTTATCTCGATGAAAGATTTTGGATAGATCTTGAAATTCCATATCCTTGATAAAGGTTAATTAAAGTTAGTATAAATAAAGTTAGTGAGGATCAAAGTATAATTCAGGTTAATTAAAGTTAGTGAGGATCAAAATTGAACAATATCTTCCTCCACCAAACCCTACAAAGAATTTTCAGAGTATAAATAGGGAATATTTGTTAGGATCATCTTCTACGAAAAAGAGGAGATATAAACAGGGGAGACAGGGGATCATCTTGCACGAGTAGAAACAGAGTATAAACAGGGAATTCAGGGGATCATCTTGCACAAGTAGAAACAGAGTATAAACAGGGTTAGTTCATATAAACAACCATGGAACGAGGTACAATTTCTAATAATAAACTTAGTTTCCTTTGTGAGGATATAATTTTTCATGTTATGGGAAGGTTATCAAGGGATGCATGCATTGTGGAGGCTGCCCGATTAGGTCTTTTATCAAAATATTTTCAACATTGTTGGTATTCCATCCCTACTCTTTTATTCGATATTAACCGTTTCGAACAAAGGGGTTATCATGGTTTAGATTTTATTCATTTTGTTAATCGCACTATACTTGAACATAATGAAAGTGTGGTTGAAACTTTGAGCTTTGAGTTACCAATGGGGGCCGAGGCATTGCATTCGATAAGGCAAGAGTGGGTGGCTTTTGGAATAGATCATTCTGTGCGCATACTGAAATTAGTCGGTCGGTTATCCACTTCACTCCCCAACGGTCTGTTTTTCTCACAAACTGTTATTCAGTTAAAATTATATCTACCGAACTACATTGTTAGGTGGGAAGATAGATATAATTTACGAAATTTAAAAAGACTCATATTGAAATACATTGTGCTGTATGATAACACATTTTCTTTACGACTTGGAAAATGGTGTCCTCAGTTGAATGATTTGCAGTTATTCAATTGTGATTTTAGAGGACTAACAGAATTTCAAGCATATTTGCCTTCTGTAAAAATATTCAAGATGGCATTCAATCGAGCCAAGGAAATGTGAATATAAAAGTACACTTCCCCAATGTAGATGTCCTTGTTATTTTATTGAAACAAGATGAACAGGGTCCCGGTCATTTACAAGTAATGGGGCCGTTAGCTCGTTCTCTACAGTGGATAGTACACCGTCATGTACAATACATCGGATCAACTTGCTCAACATATCGACTACTTCGAGAGTTTGTAAAAATGACGAAAGAATTGCTGTCCAGCGAACGAGCACGTGTGCCGGTTGATTTTGTTAGGGTATATCTATATATCATTGTTTGAATAAGTGCAAATGCTTTTAAGAAGTTTTTTGATTTTTTTTAATTGTTTGGTTAGAGGTTGGCGCATGTGGAGTCTCTACATCGCATTATGGCGAGGTATTTTTTTGTTAATATGCACTGTCTAGAGATCAGGTCTTCGAAGCTGCTTGACAATCTTGCTGTCACATTGGTGCTCATCAGTAGATGTACAGGCTTGAATAAACTTAAAGTCGATTTGGTGGTAATATTTTAAGTTTTATTGTTTGTGGTTTATTAGTTATTACATGGTTTATTAAACACGTTTTTTGTTTGGTCTTCTAAAATAAAATTGTAATTGACTTAACATGTGTAGGGTGCACCATGGGAAAATGCGGGCATTAGTGTATCCAACTACGTAAAGGACTGGAAGTTGCAAACAATGGGATTGGAGTCATTGAAAGAGGTCACGATATTCAACTTCTCGAGTTCTGATTGCGAGCTAAGCTACATTTTGTACGTGTTGTCGCAAACAACTGAGTTGGATACACTAAATATTTACTGTGTTAATCAATTTTTTGATGATGTAATTGGTGTGTATAAGAGGGCATCAATTAGAGCGTATGAAGGTACCGCGTCAAAAAATGTGCAAATTCGTTTCATAAAAGGGGCTTACCCTATAATAAGAGTAGAATGAAAATTGCACAATAATTTTACAGTAGTTCGAAATATCAATTTGATCCAACAATGTACTTAATTTGAATATGAATGTACGAGGTCAAGCAATTTGCACAAGGGCACTTAATTTCACATTCTTTGCCAAGATGTTTCATAACGAAATTTATAAATGAATCAACTCCAAAAAGTTCTCACCCAGTTCATTTTAATTAACAATTAGTAAAACTAACATAAACAAATTAATACCCTGCTGAAATCTGATTTCACAATTCACATTTCATTTTGCCCCTTTCTCGTCCGTCTCCTACCTCCTTCCCACCCCGCCGTCGTCGCCCGTCTCCGTCCGCCGCCAACCGCAAGACAAGGTTCCAAGCCCAACCCCCACCATAACACAACCGCAAGCCCGCCTCCCCAAGCCCTCGCCGTTCGCCGCGCCGCCGCCTACGAAGATTCTATCCGCCGCCCGTCAACGTCGCCGCCCGTCAACGTCGCCGCCAACCGCAACCCAAGCCCAACCCCTCAACCACTACTGCCTCCCCTCTTTCAAAAACCAAAACTCTCCCCACCAGATCCGCCCTCCACAGTCACGCAGCGGCGGCCGGCGGCCTCATCTCACATCACGCAGCCTCCGTCCTTCCAGTCACGCAGTCCGGCCTCTTCTCACAGTCCGTCGCCATCCACCGTCGTCGCCGCAAATTGCCCTAAACCACCTTTCATCCCGGTAATTTTCTGTTTTAATGCTTGTGGAATAAGTTGATTCTGATTTTGTTGTTGAGTTTTGAGTTTTTTTACTATTAAAGTGTGAAATTAAAGTGTTGTTGAGGGCATTTCTAACTGCAATTAAAGTGTGAAATTGAGTTTTGTTGAGTTTAAAGTGTGAAATTGAGCAAGTTTTGTAAGTCACTAATTGCAAACGAGCTCGAGCTCGAGCTAGTGGCTCTCGAGCTCGAGCTAGTGGGCTCGAGCTCGAGCTCGAGAGCTAGCCTCGAGCTCGATACTAAAACACCAAATATATATATATATACACACACACATACATATATATATATACACATAAACAAACAAGAATATAACATAGATAAAGACAAGTGCCCTCATCGATGGCTTATTTGTTGTTTAGTACCATCAAAATTAAACAAGAAGGTCAAGGATCTATCTGTAATTTCACCATCATCGTCATCTATACATACATATACATATATGAATTTGAAGATCATATCATACCAGAAAATGATAAATGCAACCGACTGGAGAATAATAAATCCTCTACATGCAGCAGACCTTCAGCAATCTTGTCTTTTTCTGGTAAAAAAGTAACAAAATAGAGAGAGTTAACTTCACCACCCAATTTTGATTCAATCCCAACTCATTAATTGCACTCAGATCTTCAAATCATCATAATAAGAAATAACAAATGGATTTCTCTTTAATTTCTATGTAACGGAGAGCAGAGGATATACTGTCATATACATATATGTATATGTGTGTGTGTAGACATAAAGACAGAGAAGACTGGAAACTATTAAGGAGAATAAAGTGGGGTTTGTTAGGAAAAAGATGGAGAGAAATGAAAAGTGTGTGTGTGTGTATATATATATATGTACTTTTTATATGGGGGATGTTCAGAGAATCAGGTTCTTCTTCACGCAATAAAAGGACTCATTTACTCACTCACTCACACTTTACTCGAATTTCCATCTTCTTTTGCTCAATCCAACTCTGAATCAATAAAAATCAGTATATGATTATATATAATATATACAAATATATAATATATATATGTGTTAGTGATAGTGGTGTGTTAGTGTGTATATTTATATATTTTTGTATATATTTTTTATATTAAATTTTTAGTGTATTAAATTTTTTTAGTTTTTTATATTAATTGTTTTTAGTGTATATACTTTTGTATAATATAATATATATATGTGTAATATATATATGTGTTAGTGATAGTGGTGTGTTAGTGTGTATATTTATATATTTTTGTATATATTTTTTATATTAAATTTTTAGTGTATTAAATTTTTTTAGTTTTTTATATTAATTGTTTTTTAGTGTATATACTTTTGTATATATATAATATAATATATATATGTGTTAGTGATAGTGGTGTGTTAGTGTGTATATTTATATATTTTTGTATATATTTTTTATATTAACTTTTTTTAGTGTATATACTTTTGTATAATATATATGTGTGTTAGTGATAGTGGTGTGTTAGTGTGTATATTTATATATTTTTGTATACATTTTCAGAGAAGGAAAGCAAGGGCAGATATGAGGACGACCACATTTTACTGTAGCAATGTCATTCAATCCTATTAAGTATGGTAATATATAGTAATACTATATTAAAATTCAAGAGGGGCGAATGTGGGTTATGGACTGGATTGTAGTTTTGGTGTGACACCAACTACCTCCAAAATTTTAGCAAATGTCAATTTTTTTTTTTTTTGTTTATTATTCCTTTTTCTTCTCCCCTCATTAGTCACGTCTTTTTTAATCTTTTTCTTCACCCTTTCACATTCTCTCCCATAAACCTTTTTTTCTTTTGTTTTTTCTTTCTTTCCTACTCATTTCTAATTACTTATAAATTCCTATATCTCATATAAGATTATGACATAGATATTATCCTTAAGTACTTAATTAAAAATTTTAAGTACAATTTTCAATTGATTAAGTACACGCATCAAGTATGCCTATACCACGAGTGCATATAATAGTTACAAACATGAACTAATACATAAAGTAATATATATATATACATACACGTATATATGCTATATACATATGTATATATATGTGTGTGTGTGGAAATTGATTCGAACTGACTGGTGATTATGTCAGGGTTGTAGTCGGGGTTGGGTGACATGTTGGTAGTGGTAAATCTGAAATGCGGTGGTGTATTCCCGTGATTAGCCTAGCATTGGGTACGGAATGCCCTGACCCAATACTTTATTTTTGACCCAGACCCAGCCAAGACCCGGATACTCAATTATTAACAGCCAGTGAGATCCAACGGTCAGTATATAGTTGCAGTAAAAAAAATTTAAATAGATTTAAATAAAATAAACAGAACAAAACCCAATTCGAGTTTTGAGAACACGCCTCTATCTCTCTACTTCGCCCCCTCTCTCTCTCTCTCAAACTCCACCACTTCAAACCTCACGTCACGTCCACCCCGCCGCTACCACCACGTCCCGTTGCCGCCCTCTCTGGTAGATAATTTTATCCACTTTATTTTTAGATTTTTTTTGAGTCTATGGGTTCTTGGGGATTCTCATCATTTCACGGTTATTTACATAGAAGTCTTTAGCAAAAACAGATCAGTAATTCTTCTCACCAGAAAATGCAATTTACCTTGAAAAATTCTATTAACAAAATCTTGAATTTTTTGAAAATTATATTAGAAAAGAAATAGAGAAAGACGAATGGGGGCATCAAAAAAGTCAAAATTCAAACACCAAACAACCCTTTTCTATTCATCATGAAAAATCCTCGACATACAAGATCTGAAGAATCAAGATCCACAAAACTCAAAGAAATTGCAAATCCACGTACACAAAACCCAGAAATTAACATAAAAGTGAAACCAGATTAGAGGGATACTTTATATAATTAAAATGATGCTTTTATTTGTGCTTATTTTTTTGGCTCTGAGCTTCCTTTGTGCCTTGTCTCATAAATGACTCTGTTTTTAGAAATATAATTTAGCTTACTTTTTTTAATTCAAGAGGGCGGGGATACTCTATATATCTAGCCCGATAAACCCAAATTAATAGGTATAATCTTGAATCATAAAAACTATATCTAATTCCATAAAGGAGGGAGACACAACTCCATCTAGAAATATAATTTAGCTTACTTTGCTTGTGAAGAAATGGTCCAAAACAAATATTTGGGTTTAAAGTGAAAAATCATAAAGTGTAAAGAATGGTCAAATTTTCGGACACAAAAACTTGGGTAAAAAATATTGCAATAAAAAGAAATAGGAAATCAGGAGCCCAAAAATAAAAAATTAGAAGAAAAGAAATGAGTCCAGAATTGGACCCAAAACATTAGGTCCAGAACCGATCTTGGTCTGAATAGGCCTAATCATCAGACCCAAAACATTAGGTGTGGGTATTGGCTGGGACCCAATATTTTGGGTCTTGATCTAGGAATTTCCTGCCCAATGCGAAGCCTACCCATGATGGCCGCGCGGGGTTTTTTTTTTTTTGGGGGGGGGGGGGGGGGGTTGGTCTTGTCTAGGCCAGTCAATCGGGTCTTAATAAGCCAAGCTTACAAGCTAAAAAATATCAGGCTTAAATATTACAGACTCAAACTCGGCTCGTAATTTTTTTCCTTGGTTCGGCTCAAACTGAAAGTCACAATTTTTACGAGTTTGGGGCTAATTTCGTGCCTTCTTATCAATTTTTCTCAAACAAAATAAGTTACATTACAAAATCATATTAAGAGACTAATTTTGATTAGTATACTAAATAAAAGTTTATGCTAATGAATATGTATAATTCCAGTTTTTTCTAATAGAATTAGGAAGTCTACAAAAATGATTATGAAAAATTAGAATCTTTTTCAATATACTTGAAGTGATATAAAATAATAAGAGTTCTTCTAAAATCTCTTTATGCAAGAATTTCCCACTAATATATCAAAATACATCGACTTAGTAACCTTCAAACTTAAGAATCTACTACGGGTTTTATATAAGTTAGCTTAAAAATAATCTAACTATATGAAACAAAGCATTAACTTAGTTAAATTATGAGTTTGGGCTATTCGAGCTGAGCCTAATAAAGCTCAAGCTCAGCTGATAAATTAATCGGGCTCAATGTTTAAGCTCAAACTCAGCTCAAATATAACCGGGCCGAACAATCGGACTTCGGGTAAGCCCGGTTCAATTGACAGTCCTAGTCTTGTTGGTGGCTACGTGGTGGTGTACGTTTGGGGTAGAGGGTGGTTTGGGGCGAGATAAAGGTGTGGGCTGTTTGTGTGTGTGTGAGACGGGGATAGGAAAAACGACAGAAGATAAAAAGATGGAAAAATAGTTGATTTAAAAATATTTTAGAAAGTATAATCAAACAATGAACAATTTTTTATATATTGATTTTTTTTTGGTAATGTTTACTGATTAAAGTATGGTTATTTTAATCTTATAAAGAATTTAATTGCGACTAATTTAGTATTTGAATATATATTGGTAAACTTAATTATTTGAATGTATTTACTTTTAAGGGATTTGTTTTTAATATTTAATATTTAGTTTTAATTTAATTATGTTTAAATTTCATATCAATTTTCTAATACTTTTTTGTTAAGAATTTAATAAATAATAAATTATAACAGTATATTTAATCTCAATTTTGATAATAATCTATTTATTTTTTAATTTTTTTTGTAGAAGTATGAAATGTAAATTTAATAATAGTGATTTTATATAATTTTCTTTTATATATGATTTTTAATTGATATATCATATTTAATAAATTGTATGATGGTCAACTATAATGCACATAAACTGACACGGGGCACAGCAGTTTCCAAAAATTTTAGGACACGACACGGCTCCAATACGAATGTCAAATATATATATATATATATATAACATAAATTAGATATTGATTTTAATTTCAATATAATTTGTTAGAAAAATAAATTGTGAAAATATTGTTAACTTGTTTATTGTTAAATTTGTATTTTTCTTGCTTCTTTGTAAATCTCTATATGTTTGAAAAAATTCAACTAATAAGTCAATAACAAATGGAAAACAAAAATATAACAGCCACAAATTATAAAACAATTACAAATACAATCAAAGTATCAAATGCTCAACAATTAAAATTAGGATTTTTGAGTTTTTCTATTTACAATTGGAACCCCACACTTTTTAATTTCTTAGAAAAACTGTCAACAGTGTCATCACCGTGTCGAACACGCATTTGGTCGTGTCCTGGAGACCGAATTGCTTTTTTTATTTTTTAACCATGAACACATATTAGCCGTGTTTTACACATGAAGGAGGAGTATCGTGTACGATACATGCCCGACACGATCGGTAATAATTTTTGGAGTTTCTATGCTTTATAGATGGTCAATCAACACATAATTAAGATGAAAGAAAGTCAAAAAATTTCACCCATAGCATCCTTAGCATGTGTACAACACAATTGTCGGTTTGTCTGGTGGGTGGGTGTTTGGAGCATGGCTCTTATAATCATAAGAGATATTTTGCTAAGACATTAACATAAATAGGTTTTCAATATATAAAGTGTAACACATGAGGGTATTGTACAGTGGCGGGTCTAGAATTTTAGATCTATATTTATGGAGGGAAATATAATAAGAAACTAGATTCAATTACAACTTTTGACATACTTTATACTCTTATATCTCTTTCGTTACAGCGAGGATTTTGGGAGGGAGGGGGGGCGAACTCAAAGTAAAGGGAGAAAACGTGATATTTTTTGTTCTTGAGGGGGGCGAAATTCAAATATAAATTTTTTGTAAGGTAACAAAATAATTTTTCAAAATTAGGAGGTGGGGGGGGGGGGGGGGGGGGGGGGGGGGTGAGATGGAAATTGGAACTGAGGGGGGCATTTAAAAAATTTTAAAAAATGTTTATATTTAAAAAAATAAAATTTGAGTGCCTCCCCGGCCCGCTTGTATGTACGTCCGCTCATGGTATTGTATAAGTTATCCTTTGAAGATTAGTGCTTGGTTTGACAATAGCACATGATCGCAACGTGCATGCGTCCAACACGGACCATTACCCAGGTCCCGAATTTTGTACTTTAGACCCCTATGGCTATCCTATTGCCCATATTTAATAATTAATTATTCACATATATATTATTAATACAATATTCTTATAAAAATAAATAAGAATGTAAATATTAATAAATTATTATTGTTTTAGAAAATATTTAACAATAAAAATAGGTGATAGCATATCCCATTAATGCTTGAGTCATGCTTACAGGCTCTAACTTGTTAATGTAAATTCCCCTCAATTGTATTACGAAAGATGACAAGGTATATACAGATATTACAAGAAAGGGAAATAAGGAAATAACTAGAAACCTAATCTAATAAGGAAACATAAGCAATAAATAACTCTTAACACTCCCCCGCAGTCGAAACGGTAGGAGCACGAACGTTGAGACTGGAACGAAACTCCATAAACAAAGCAAATGGTAATCCTTTGGTGAAGATGTCAGCAAACTGGTGTGAAGATGGAACATGCAACACACGAACTTCACCTAAAGTAACTTTATCACATACGGAATGTAAATCTAATTCAACATGTTTAGTTTGTTGATGTTGTACAGGGTTGGAAGAGAGATAAACAACACTAATGTTATCACAGTAAACAACAGTAGCGGAGCGAGAGGACAATGAAGTTCAAGAAGGAGATTTCGTAACCAAGAAGATTCAGCCACAGCATTGGTGACTCCCCGGTATTCAGCTTCAGCACTAGAACGAGAAACGACTTATTGACGTTTGGAAGACCAAGAAATCAGGTTATCACCTAAGAAAACGCAGAAGCCGAAAGTAGAACGACGAGTATCGGGACAACCAGCCCAGTCAGTATCGGAATAGGCAATAAGTTGAGAGGAAGAAGATGGACGAATAGAGAGACCCTGAGAAATGGTACCACGAACATAACGAAGAACACGCTTTAAAGCGTTCATATGATGAAAATGTGGGTCATGCATAAATAGACAGAGCTGTTGAATAGCAAAAGAGATGTCGGGACGAGTAAAGGTGAGATATTGTAAAGCACCAGCAAGACTTCGATAGAGAGTTGGATCAGAATAAGGAGCGGAAGTAGAAGAAGAAAGTTTAGAGATAGATTCAGCAGGAGTGGATACAGAATTGTAGTCAGTCATATTTGCACGAGCAAGAATTTCCATAGCAAACTTTTCTTGAGAAAGAAAGAGACCAGATGAAGATCGAGAAACAGAGATACCTAGAAAATAATGAAGAGGACCTAAATCCATCATAGAAAACTCAGAAGATAAACGAGAAGTGATGGTAGAAAGAAGAGTGGAAGAAGAGGTAGTTAAAAGAATATCATCGACATAGAGTAGGAGATAAGCGATAGAGGTCTCATGACGAAAAACGAACAAAGAGGCATCAGATTTGCTACTAACAAAACCTATGGTAGACAAAAAAGAAGCAAAACTATGGTGCCATGCGCGAGGAGCCTGCTTAAGGCCATAGAAGGCTTTATGAAGAAGACAGACGTGAGAGGAAAGATCGGGATGAACAAAATCGGGAGGTTGTTTCATGTAGATAGTTTTAGAAAGATGACCATGAAGAAAAGCATTTTTGACATCAAGCTGGTGTAGTGGCCAAGAAGAACTGACAGCAGGACTGAGGACAGTGCGAATGGTGGCAGGTTTGACAACTGGACTAAAAGTATCTTCGTAATCTATCCCAGGCTGTTGAGTAAAGACTTGAGCAACGAGACGAGCTTTATAGCGTTCAAGGGAACCATCAGAGCGAAGTTTTTGGCGAAAGATCCATTTTGCACCAATGACGTTGACATTAGAGGGAGCGGGAACAAGAGACCAAGTATGGTTAGAGTGAAGAGCCGAGAGCTCATCCATCATAGCAGATTTCCAATTGGGATCTTTGAGAGCTTGGGCATAGGAGCGAGGCAAAGGAGAGATGCCAGGAGTGGTAGAAAGATTGAAAAGGGAACGAGGTTTAGTAATACCGGCTTTAGATCTAGTTATCATGGGATGACCGGAATCAGTGGAGAAAGGTAATGCAGGGAGAGAGGATGATGTGGCATAAGGTGAAGTGTCGAGGGATGACGTGGCAGTGGGTGAGGTGGCTGCGGAAGTGGTCTTGCGTGACGTGGCAAGTGGTGACGTGGCTACCGGGGGTGAAATAGAGGACGTGGCAGATGATGATTGGAGCAGGTTAAAGCCTGGTGGTGGACCGGGTGGCGACGTTCGAGAAGATGGAAGAGAATCAAAACCGAAAGACTGAAGAAAAGAAGGAGAGTCGTCATCACGAATGAGAAAGTCATAAGATGGGGAGTCACGAGAAGAGGAAAAAGAAGAGAACGGGAAAACCGATTCATCGAAGATGATGTGGTGAGAGATGATAATTTTGTTGGTTTGAAGTTCAAGACAATGAAAACCTTTATGATGAGAGGGGTATCCTAAGAATAAACAAGCTGAGGAACGAGGGGAGAGTTTATGAGCGGAAGTAGCAGAAAGATTGGGATAACACAGACAACCAAAAACACGTAGATGGTCGTAAGTGGGAAATACACCATAAAGAAGTTTGAACGGAGTCCGATAGGAAAGAGTGGTAGTGGGAAGGATGTTGAGCAGATGGGTCGCCATGTGTAAGGCTTCAGCCCAGAAGGAAGAATGGATAGTAGCTTGAAAAAAAAGAGATAGAATTATGTTATTCACAGTTTGGATAGTGCGTTCGGCTTTGCCATTTTGTTGTGAGGTGTGTGGGCAAGAAAAGCGAAAATGAATTCCATTTTTAGTAAAAAAATCGTGAAAACGGTGGTTATCAAGTTCACCACCATGATCACATTGAAAAGATTTGATTTTAAAGTGAAATTGAGTATGAACATAAGAATAAAAAGTTTCAAATTTTTTAAAAACATCAGATTTTCTAAATAAAGGAAAAACCCAAAGAAAATGCAAAAAATCATCTAAAAATAAAACATAATATTTAAAACCACCTAAACTAGACACCGGTGAGGTCCAAATATCCGAGTGAACTACATCAAATAAAGCAGAACTAACAGACGAAGAAGACGAAAAAGGTAAACGTTTGTGTTTTCCTAGTTGACAAGCATGACAAATGGACTGGGAAACATCTTTATTACAATTAATAAAATTACGACTATTAAGAAAAGAAATAATGGAAACGCCGGGGTGGCCTAGACGACGATGCCAAGTGGTTGGAGAAGACATGACCGAGGAAACAGTTGAAGTAAGGGCAGAGGACGAGACAAGGAAGGGGTAGAGATCACCGTTGCTGTCACTACGAAGAAGTTGGTCACCGGTCCTAAGATCCTTGATAGAAAAACCGAAAGGGTCAAACTCAATGGAGCAATTATTGTCACGTGTGAATTGACGAACGGAGATGAGATTCTTAACTAAAGAGGGGGAAACAAGAACATTATTGAGATAGAGGGAACGAGAAGAAGAGGGAAAAAAAGAACAACCAATATGAGTTATGGGGAGTACATCACCATTACCAACAGTTATAGAATTAGAATTTAAATTTTGTACAATATTAAAAAGGTTACCTTGGTGAGGTGTCATGTGAGAGCTTGCCCCGGTGTCTAAATACCATTGATCATCTGGCTGAGTGAGAGTCATCGTCTGAAAGAGGGAAGAAATATCTGTGGGTTGATTTGCAATTTGTTGGTTTGTTGGGGCAAGACTGAAAACAGGAGGTGGACCAAGGATACTGTCATTGTGGGCAGGAGGCCCATGTGCTAAATGATTGGAAAGTGGTCCACATGGAGTGAAGGGCCCAGGAGCGGGACAGGTGGACGCAGGCTGGTGATTAACGGGAATGGTCCAAGTTGCTGAAGGATTGGAGTGGGCTGCGAATTGCGGACAGAAGGCCCAATTTACTGAAGGTGGTAATTGGGTTGCTGCAGGATAATGAGCGGTGGCAGATGAGTGTGGCGATGGGCCGCTGTAGCATGGGCCGGGTTGGCGAAACTGGGGCTGCTGTTGAAGGGGGCGAAACTGATGATGTGCGGCCGAAAATTGTTGATTTTGTGGGGCAGAAAATTGTTGTTTTGGTCGAAAGCCCGATTGTTGATAATTCGAGTAACCACCACGGCCATTAAACCTATTACCACCTCTTCCAAGATATTTATTATTACCTCAATACGTGTTTTTATTGGGAAATTGATTTTGTGAAAAAAGGACAAGGGAGGAATCCGAATTTTGAGGATTTGAGTGGAATCTTAATTCACGGGCTTCGTGTGTGAGTAGTAAATTATGAACTTCGGAAAAAGACGGGAAGGGTTTTTGGGTAGTAATTATCGTGACGAGAGGGAGGTAGGATTCGGGTAAACCTTGTAAAAGTTGAAGAATAAGGGCTTGCTCGCGGACAGGAGTATCAAGATCGGCGAGGGTATCTGCGAGATATTTCATCTCTTGACAATATTGAGAAATACTTAAAGAGCCTTTTTGGAGAGTATGAAAACGTTCATTGATTTGTAAAGAGCGAGAGGATTTATTATTGAGAAAATTTTCTTCAATTGTAAGCCAAAGAGTATGAGAGGTGGAATTTTCTAAATCAACGTTTGAGTAATTTTAAATCCACCGTAGAATAAAACCAACGTTTAATTGTAGAGTCAATAGCAAACCAAGATTCATCATTATTGGAGGAAGGTTTTGATTTTCCGGAGATATGATCAAAGACAGAATAACTGCGACAGAGGTCCATAAACATGCCGCGCCAGAGTTTATAATTTGAAACATTATTACTAAGTTTGAAACCAAAAGAAGAATGTACATTATTGGCGGCTAAAGCGGGATGGATGGAGGGGGTCTTGGGGACAGTTTGGATGGGGTTTTGTAGGGTAGTTTCTTCGGAATCAGACGTAGATATAAAACACGTATTGAAATAAAAGTAAAGATCGAGAAGAGAGTAAAGAGAAGAGAATAATTACCGTGGAGGATTACAAGAGAAAAAACGAGCCAAAAATAGTGAAGACCAACCACGAGAAGAAGGCACGAAAAAAAAAACCCGGAGTAGAAGGGAGAGACGTGCTGTAGAAGGCTTTATAGTGAAAAATTGCGTGTTGAGGGGAGCAACGACGTAAAGGGAGGGAAGGAGACGACGGCGGCGGCAGCGTGGCGGTAGAGAGCCGAAGGGACGGCTGTTTTGGAGGAAAAAGAAAATATCTAGGAACGTTTGAGGCTGATACCATGTTAATGTAAATTTCCCTCAATTGTATTATGAAAGATGACAAGGTATATATAGATATTACAAGAAAGGGAAATAAGGAAATAACTAGAAACCTAATCTAATAAGGAAACATAAGCAATAATAACTCTTAACAACTTGCAGATTAGTTCTCAGTTGTTTTGTTAACAAGCCCATTTATAATCAATAATTTTACCAACATAAAATTTCACATCTGCATTAAATAGAAAATTGTTAAATTGATTGCCCCTTGACTGTATATTACTAAGCGTAGGTCGGTTTCACATATACACTAAATAAAGAATGATTTAAACGATTACCTGATGGCTACCATCTAAGGCGGAGGGTGGCATCGGCATGAAATCATGCAGTTGAAAAGGTGGTGCAGATGTAGATGAAAACTCTATTGACTGATTTACATCCATAATATTTTTCTGCCAATAGAGTTAGAATTTGAAAGGCTATGGAAAGAGAAACAACGGTTGAAAAACTTATAAACGCTCACATACCATACAGGAATAGAGACTCATTAAATTCGATGCAATCTTTATGAAGAATTTAGATAATCTTTAAATAAATTTTGCCTTATCTATACTCTTTTATAATGCCTCAACCCCTTAGAATAACCACCATGGTATGTTTTCATTTAAACTTCCTATATTGCCCTTCTCCAAATTTTATCAAAGTAATGCACAGCTAACAACTATTTAATATTCTTTAATTACTTAATTATATAATTTTAATGGCAACTTCTCATCCACGTTCAACATGGTAACTGCCATTTTCTGTAGCATATCCAACACCAACATACATTAATTACACAAATCAGTTTTCCTTCAAATCATCAACAGATAACACGGTAAAAGTCCCTGCAAAGGAAAAAGGTGAATCAGTGCGTTGAACGTGAACGTCTTTTACATCTCACGTTTTGATTCTAAAATTTGCTTAAAAGGAATTGATTAATTCACTTTTCCCTTAACAGTATTTGAAGGTGACAACAAAGGTTATATATATCTCGTTAAGGGGGGGGCTTGAGAGAATTCAAGGTTTGATGGGCTTCCAAACTGGTGGAAGGACTTGAATAGTTGAATGCACTGCAAGGCTGGATCATCTCTACAAGCAACATGTTTAAAAAGAATCAGTTTAAGACTTGTCATATTATTTTGAGATTTTAAGTTTCGAGGTAAAAGTTATATAAGTCTGTCTTTTGATTTTTTCCCTTAAATGAAGCATATTTTAATAATTGTGTTTATTATGATTCTCACTAAAAATTAACAAATTAAGCCCGACATAAAGGACAAAGATATATTGTTTATCCACAAATTTTAGTGTTTCACTTTGATTAAATTCATATGCATTGTTTTTATATTTAAGAATTATTCTGTCATTAATTATTTCGTTGCATACGCATCGAGTGTGCGTCGACTGCTAGTACCATTAATATACAAGTAGGATTTGAGTAAGCAATATTTAGAAATCGTTTAACCGAATCGATACATATACTTAATGCATATAACCTCTTTTCAAAATATAATAGAAGATGTTTTGAAGTGACTTACATTAGACTTGAAGTTAAGTAGTTATTACTCATGCCCAAATAAAAAAAATAAGTCTAGACTCAGACCTAGACTTGGACCTTAGAAAAAGTTTAGGCCTAGACCTAGACTCAAATATTGAGGATAGACCCAAACCCAGACCTAAACCTTTTAATGAATAATATAAATATTAATATTCATTCCACTCTAAACAAAATCCTAATATCTACCTCCACATAAAAAAAAAAAACACTGGCAAATCTCTCACACCTCACAATTCCTCTACTGCCACCGCCACTCCGACACCACTCCCAGGCTACCTCCACTAGCCTTTTTCTCCTCCTCCACCACCACCACCACCAGTTGCTGGCATCCTCATTCGTCGGCGATCCCCTCTACCTTATGCGATATCTCCTCTTCCTCATCCCCTGGTCCTAGCGCCGCCCCTCCCTCCATCTCAGCCTATTTTCCCACCGCTCCTCCACTGTAATCCTCGCACCACAGTCTCCTCCTCTCTCAGTTTTGACCACAGGTGACTCTCCCTCTCCCCGTTTTCTATATAACCTAGTACTGATTAGATGCCTCTCATCCACTCCTTGTCGCGCTGATGACTGGCCACCATAACCGGTACTCCTCCGCTTTTCTTCCACTATGGACACCATATTTAATCTTTTCTATGACACATTTTTTGAATAATATATATTGATGTTCACCAAAAATGTCTAAGGGCATTACGGTAATTGCACGTATCCCCGGCTAGGTCCGGGGCCCTACCCTTGGGATAACGCCCGTGGTTAGCATGCTAAGTCAAGCCTAAAAGGGCTGACGACCTATTGAGAATACTTGGTATTTTATTAGTCTAAAAGCCAATAAAGAGATTAATTATTAAGCCTAATGGGCTACTGATAAAATTAAGCCTACGACCCATAGCCCACTACCAGCTCCCTATAAATACCTTCGAGGAGCTGGGAAAGGTTCATTATCTACTCTCTCCAAAAAAATCCACTGGTAAGAATTGAGAGTAAAACCAATACAGAACTACGAACTGACTTGATCCCGCATACATCAGGTACGTAGGCAACTCGCTACATTCGAGTGCAGTCTATACATTAACCAACCCCTAACCTAGTTTGTCGTGCGTTGGATTGGTTCTTCCACCCATGTGGTCAACAAGTGACATTCAACGACTGACGATTTTTACCATTATCAGATTGGCGCCGTCTATGGGAAGAGCGCTCCAACCATGAGTATGGAAACTACGTCACAAGCTCATACTATCGGAGATAGAATGACTAGCCAACACCAGCCAGCTGCTGCCGATGAACTTCTTAACCCAACACCTAAAGATCAGCCCAACATTCGAGTGGGGGAAGAAAATCCCCCTACTGGTCAGACTGAAGGCGGAGGTCCTGAAGTAGCACCCCCGACGAATGAGCAAAATGTGTCGCCTATAACATTAGCGGTGATTCTACCCCCTATTTTCAGGGTGTTCAAGATCACTAAAGAAGCACTGCTTGCTCTAATTGAAGATGCCTCGATGTGAGTAGCCGCGAGGGTGGTTCAACAATACGCCCAAACAAGTCCCTCACGGGCACCACCTTTTCCAACAGCTAGTAAGGGGCAAGACCCCCACATGAGAAGTCGTCAGGAGGCTTCCCAACCTTAAGAGCAGGGGTTGCAAGATCCACCCCTCTATCTGCTTGTAGGGGTCCGGAGCCTCGAGAAAAGAGTCACCCTCACCAAGGAACACCATGCCAATCCCTCCGCCGAGGTCAGGAGTCTTTGACCCCCGGCGAGATTTGATTAAGGAGATCCAACTCCCCAGTAAATGGGGCAGCAAGAGAAGGAGAAAAGAATAGTGTGGTCTAACCCCCTGAGAGGCCTTCGAGAGGTAGAGATAGAAGGCCAATGCCTCCCAGGTCTCCACGCCGAGGTCATGTCTCATTGACCCCCGAGGAGGCCTTGCCAAGGCCAGAAGACCGGAGAAGGCGTGCACCTTGCCATGATGGAAGCTCAGAGAACTATGGGCGATATGAGGACATGCAACTGGTGCAAATAGCTGTGGCTCCATCAAAGAGAAGTCCCCTCTGGTCAGCAATTTTAGCAGAATCTTTGCCCCCAGGGTTTAAAATTCCCCATCTAAGTGAGTAAGAGGGAGATGGAGACCCCAGGAACATGTTGACAAGTTCAACGCTAAGGTTGATATGTATGATGTCAGCGACACAACCTACTGTAAGATCTTTCTAACTACCCTCTCTGGAAGGGCGCTTAGTTGGTTTAATAGACTGCCCGCGGGTACCATCACCGGTTTCGATCAGCTGACTAAGCACTTCCTCAATCACTTCTCCATGAACAAAAAATATCCCAAGATAACATCCTTCCTATTTACGGTGGTTATCAAAGGGATGGATTGATTGTAATAAATACATTTAATTATTGTAATTAAATAATTTCATTCAATCAATATTAATAGTACTATTAATTTAAAATTAATAAAGTACTATTAATTTAAAATTAATAAAGTACTATTGATAAAAAGAAATTAGTATTTAATTAATTACCAATTGGATTGGATTGAGAATATTATTTAAATACTTAACACTGGGCTTGGAATTGGACGAAGCCCAGTAAACCTGTGCCTTGGTCATGCACCGCCGGCACCTCCCCCCCACCTTAGTCAAGGAGTAGCTTTTTATTTAAGCACTGGTGTTTAGCTAAAATCATAACTTTGTTTGCCTTTTCATCTTAGAGAGTGAAAAAGAGTAAAACACAAAAATCCTTTCTCTCTCCACATTAAGCCCCTAAGTCGCCCAACCCAGTCTAAGGTAGAGGAGGTCGAGCTTCAAGAATTGAAGATCATCTTTCGCGTGATTATCTAGAGGAAGGAACGATCTGTTACTTCTCAAAAGCTTGACTTTAGAAATTCATCGAAAAGGTAATTGGATTACATCTTATTCTTGTTTTCAATTTTATGTGAATATTAAATTATCAAAACATGAATTGAATCCGGGCTTTGTGAATCGGAGAAAATTTTATCCGTTGGTTCGATTCACAACACTATCCGCGCCAGATCATGATGGCAATCATCGTCGTTTGCTTTGGCGAACACTATTCGACATCGCGAACAGGCGGCACTGCTATGCAGCGTTGCCATGTCGCCATTTGCTACGCAGTGCTGCCATAGCAATGGCGACACACGCATTTTCGAATTGTGCAATTTAGTTTTTTTAATTCCAAAAATTCAAAAAAAACGCAGCCATACAAGTTTCAGATAAAAAAACCATTCAATTGATCCAAAAATTAAACTGAAAATCCAACCAATTCCAATATGCGATAAAAACAAATTTTGAAGCATATAATCACGAATATAAATCCGAGCCATGTCAAACCTTGGCTCTGATACCACTGTTGGGATAATTGGAAAACATACATATAGCCCGACTAAACATAGTGGTAAATTAAAACTTTAGTTTCTAGGATTTAAAATGTGAGTTTATTAATCATACGGACTTATCACGTATCATAGGCATGCGCGTCTCTACACTAGTTATTTAAAACTTGAATAAAGAAGATCTTACCTTATTCGATTTTTCATAAAAATCAAAGAGTTTCTTCTTCTTTAATGTAAGCTCCCAGACTTGCTCCTCGTTCCTTGAATCAACTGACTCGTTCTTTTCTTTGATGAAGATTTCGAATTCTTCCACCAAAAACACCCTTGTCCTGATTCTTGATTCACTTCAGAGACCCAAGTATTTCTCCTCTAAAGTTGATCCACACCCCGGATACCCACTCATTTATAATCTTTAGCTAGGTTGATCTATAAATGTTTATTTTAACTCTAAGGAATAGTGTATGGGATTAAGGTGAAAACAAAAATTACTTCTTTAAGTATTTTGGAAGAGTTCTTGAATTCAAGATCATGATGAATAATTAAGAACTCAAGAACATGTATGTGAGAAAGAGAAAGGACAATTTTTCTTGCAAGAGAAACAAAATATTTGGCTTGTGAAGGGATGAAATTTTCGTTTCCTACATGTCCTATATAGAGGGTGTTTGGCTAAGCTTATCTAAAACATCTTATAAGTTTCTACATCTTATAAGATGTTTTAGGAGCTTATAAAATGTACCATTTTATAAGATGTTTAAAAAAAGGTGGGCTTGTATTACTTTTTTAAAAACAGCTTATAAGACCTAAACATCTTATTTTTTTGGTCTTATAAGCTGTTTTTTTAGAAAAAATTACCAAACAAATTTATAGAGCTTATAAGCTCTAAAATATCTTATAAGATGTTTAGAGGAGCTTATAAGCTTAGCCAAACGCCCTTTAAGTTCTTGCAATTCTTTCCTATGTGGAACTCTGGGAAAATTAAATAATTAATTAAAAAATCAGGTTTACCACCAAAAATGACTGGGTACAGAAAATGGTATGTTATGACAAAGGGTATGTCATCTCAGCTAAGAGACGATGTACTCTATGTCGTTTCTTACTATTATTATTATTATTGTTATTTTTTAAATCAAAGTGAGACGTATGTCGTCTCACTTTGATTTTTTTTTTAATATTGTGTCAGCTGTGAGTGCTGACACATGAATAGTGAAACGACATATGTTATGTCGTCTCACTAATTTCCCTTTTTTTTTTCCTTTCTCTTTTCTTTCTTTTCTCTTCTTCGTTTCTCTTCTCCTTCTGCATGTCAAATTTTTCACTCTACATCTCACCACCATTGTCGACAAGCACGAATTTTTCTTCAAAATTTGTTCGTCAACTACGAAATTAAGGTAATTCTATGTATTATACTTTTGAACTTCCTAAATTTTGAGTTAGTATATTGTTTTTATTTTATTGTAATGTGGGTTCAAAACTTGAATTTTTAGGTATAAATTCAATTAGTTAGCTATAATTTTTGGGTTATTTGGTATAATTCTCGAATATGTTGGTATAATTATTATTTTGACTTTTAGGTTAAATTTTGACCCTAAGGTATAATGTCAATTTTTAGTGTTTTTTTTATGGTTTGAAATCTGATATAAGTGTTAGTTTGTAATTATGTAGAAATTTAAGTATAATTTCAGAGGTATAATTTTGAATTTATTGTTAGGGTTTAAATTTTCATATAAGTTGCAAATGAAATTTCAAATGTTTAGGTTTACATAGTATTTATAATTTCGAATGAGTAGTTATAATTTTTAGGTTTAATTTGTAATATAGAAGTATAATTTGTATATATAAATTCTAATTTTGTAGGTATATAATTTCTAATTTTATGTATAATTTGTAGGTATAATTTTATTTTTTGACTATAATTTTAAATTTAGTGTTTATTTGTGGTTTGAATTTTGATATTATATAGAAAATATCGAGGAGGAACACAGTTGATGTTTTAGTATACACGGATGGTCAAATTATTGAAAACTCAAATTCAGTGAGATATAACACTCGTCCAAGCACTAACATGAGAATATCTCGTACGATCACATACGCTGAATTGTTGGAGAAGTTATATGCGAGAACAAGAACTGATCGGAATAATTTTTTATTAAAAGTAATTATAAAGTTTGAATTTAAAAAGAGAAATGTGATGAGGGAGCACAATGGAGATCAAAGATGATGACACTTTTGCGTTTTTCTTGGATCCTAACATTTTCGTCGAGTTTTATATTGAGAAAAAACCCATCCAACATCAGGTTCAATTTAGCTCGTTGCTAACCCAAGTGACGTCGTTAACGCCACCCCAATTCATGTCGTACTTTACACATCCCTCAATTCCAGATTTGAATACGCAGTCACAAACCCAATTCATGCCTTATTTTTACATACTATCATCATATTTATTTTTAATTATAGGTTCGTCTACGCAAAATTCCCCTTTGGAAAATCGTCATTTGAGGAATTTTGTAGTTCCTGACGTAGAAGCAGGTAATTATGAATCTTCTAATAAGTTTCATAATTGTTGTATTCCTTTGATTCATGACTTGTTATTCTTATTTTTACATACTATCATCATATTCTTCCTTAATTGCAAGTCCGTCTAGACAAAGCCGTCATGACTTTGAGCAACCCAATTTTGGGTCTTGTGATTTTGTAGACGTTGAGAATGATGATATTGGGAGTGACGATGACAGTCGTGATTCTGACTGTTCGATCCATCATCATACAGACACCGAGTTGGAAAAATAGCGCAACAATGCAACAATGGATGAGGATGAAAATGAGCATGATAATAATGTACCGATGAATGAAGATGTCCCTCCCACAGGAGCCAAAGAAAGACTTCATGAAATGCTCCCATTCTATTCCACCACATACCCAGAAGTAGAAGAAGATTCACTCTATCGACAAAGTTCTTCCTCATCATCATTGTACTGAACTGGTGATACATTAAATTGTGCAGGAGGCGGAGGTGGAATTCTATGATGTAGAGGTGCATCACTCCACTGGTCTATACCAAGATCAGAAAAATTCCACATCGGCGTACTGAAACCTTGTCCTTGATTGTGAAAATTGACGGGCATATCATGTTATGCTGGTTGGGCCATTGTGGGAATGTAAACGTCGTTAGGGTTGGGACGAGGTTGAGCCGACCTCGATCCTCCGGCATTGAAGTTACCATGTTAAGTCGAGCTCGATCCTTCGGCATTGAAGTGACCATGAAAAGCCGAGCTCGATCCTCCGCATCGAAGTGACCATGATAAGGCGAGCTCGATCCTCCGACATCGAAGTGACCATGATAAGCCAAGCTCGATCCTCCGACATCGAAGTGACCATGATAAGCCGAGCTCAATCCTCTGACATTGAAGTGACCATGATAAGTCGAGCTCGGACCCGGATGTTCCTCCTCTACACGAGCATCAATGGCTACATTGCCACTACATGTGACCATATCCCGAATGTTCCTCATTCAAGATCGCAGTTCCCTAATTGTCGTGGGATCACTAGTTTGGGCGATTTGTTCCATTGCAGTTTGCGCCTCTTCAATTTCTATGTACTGAAAATATAAAATAACAAATAGTATGAACAAAAAATTGTTCCTAAATAAATATCATTAAAATAAGACTCAATGGAAAACAATACCAAATACTAACCACATTATGCAATAGAGCGGCTGACCCAGCCTGGTGTCCCGCACCTCTCCTAGTCAATCGGGGTGAAATGTAACGACGAGTGATTCGGTCATACCACTCTTCGTATCCTTCGTGCGTCTGGTCTTCCCCATCCTCAATATAGTGTCCAGTCACAGCATATAATTGACGATTATTCCACGTTGTAATTTCCCGAGCGTGTCTAGCTACCCAATTATTCGTGGACCTACCCTTTCGGCTGACCCTTTGAATACGTCCAGGTGTGTGTGGAATAGATTGGCGTATTCCGAACTGTCGAAGAACACGCTCAGGACGATGATAATCTATGATGGCAAAGAATATCATTGGAACTGATGCTCGCCATATGTTATCATTCAAACATTGAGATGGCAACTCGGCAATGTCTGCATCATTGAGATTGTACGGTGTCCAAACAAACTGAAATACGAAAAAAATGATTTAGAATATATTAGAAGGAGATAGATATAACTTCATAATAATTTTAAATAAATTTTTTTCTGACTCACGTGTCTATCCGCCATCTGATCTAGACCATCTCTAATTGTGCGGATGTTGTGATTGACTGAAGCAGTATTTGTAGTAGGTCGATACCACCTTCAAACAACAATCATTGAAAATAACTAAGAAAAATTGAACGTTTCTTAATTAAACATAATACTCAAATGGTAAATTACCGTGAAACATAAGGTGCTCGGGCAATGTCATCCACGTTAGCTCTCGCTATCTGTCAGAGTACCCCATCAGGCCTTACAATCCAAATCCTACTCCATGCCCATATCTGTTAAATGAGAAATATATTGATTGAATAACCACGAATTATTATATTAGAAATAATAACATCTAAATAATAATTTTTCTCACCTGTAATAATGGCATGAAACCTGCAACATTTTTGCATTCTACTTGGGAACCATTCAACAATTCTCGGTACAAATGAGCCAATACCGCACTCCCCCAACTGTATGTGCGTGCTAAGTTTATATCTTCAAACAGACTCAACCACACTACAGGAATAACATCTCCTGTGGTGTCGGCACACATCACACTCCCGAGCAACAAAAGGGCCTAACAACAGTCTACCTGATCAACTACAAATTCTTTAGATTGATCATTTATTTGGAAAAACGCACTCAAAACATGGGTAACAAGTTTTCGGACTGGTATTCTATGACCGTGCACGAAATCTTCCGGCAATAAGTACAGTCCTAATTGTCCAAATATATATAAGGTGTAATCTTCATATCATTCGAAGTGCCGATATGCAACTACAGCCCTACCATCAACTGGTATAAAATGAAATGTGTTCGTCTCTAGGCGCCATCTCTCAATTAGGGCCTTCACAAGGCCCAGGTCGTTTTTAAACTGAGATAACTGGTATACCCTATAAAACCCCATCTGATCAAGCTTTACCTTAACACGGTGATGTAGAGGAGATTCATAGGCAAAGCTGAAATATGCAGAGTCAGCTCGCCGGACACGATAAGTGAAGTCTGGATAATCAGCAATTGCCTACATGATTGTCCTGATCATACAATACGCTCTCATCAACCGAGCCATATACTTTACGCTCTGCCATCCTGCATTTACATATCCACAAGAATGTTAATTTACATTCTACGATATAAATTACATTTAATATTTCGTAAATTGTGTCTATTAATTTGAAATTAAACCCATTAATTACAAATTATACCTAATCAATAAAGATTATACATATAAATTAAAATTTAGAGATTATACCTAATAATTCGAAAAATATACCTAAAAAATGTAATTTAAACATACTAATTAGAGATTATACCTAAAAATTGGATATTACACTTAGAAATGAAAAATAAAAAAAATATTAATTTGAATTTGAAAAATCGAATTTAAACATACTAATTTAAACTACTAATAGAATCTACACCTAACTACTCCAAATTAAACCTATTAGTTCGAACGTTTAGAAGACTCTTCCATCCAATTCGAAATTAAACCTAACAACTCGAAAACAAACCAAACAATTCAAAATCAAACCTATAAATTCAAATTATACCAAAAAACTAAAAAATCTTATTAACTAATTCGAACATTATACCAAACATTTCAAAAAATATAGCAACCAATTCAAAATTAAAGCTAACTACTCCAAATTAAGGCTAACTACTCTAAATTAAGCCCAATAAAAGTATTTATACCGAACAATTCTGAATTAAACCTAACAACTCGAAATTAAACCTATAAATTCAAATTATACCGAACAATTCGAAAATTATACCAACTAAATCGAACATTATACCAAACGATTGCAAAATATACCAACCTATTCAAAAATAAATCTAACTACTGAAAATTAAGCCTATTAATTCGAACTTATACCAACAATTCCAAATTAAACCTATCAACTAGAAACCAAACCTAACAATTCAAAATTAAACACTAAAAATACAAATTATACTAAACATTTCAACAATTATACCAACCAATTCCAACATCATACAAACAGTTCATTAATTATACCAAATGATTCCAAAATAACACTAAAAATTGACATTATATCTAAAGGTCAGTATTGAGCCTAAAAATCAAAAATCAATCTACTAATTCAACAATTATACAAACCAATTCCAACATTATACCAAACAATTTGAAATTTATACCAAAAAACTATAAAATAAAAATCAAAATTAAACCTAAAAATCAAAAATCAACCTATTAATTCAATAATTATACCAATATATTCAAGAATTATACCAAATTATGCAAAAATTATAGCTAACAATTCGAATTTATCACTACAAATTCAAGCTTTTAACCCTAAATTACTATACCATTACAATAAAAAAAAATATACAAACTCTAAATTTAACAAAATTAAAAGTATACCTTGAGTTCTTGGTTGAGGGAGAAAATTTGATGATAAATTTGGAGAAAAAATGTTGCTAGAAATGGTGAGAATTGGAGGGAGAAGAAGAGGAGAAAAGAAGAGAAAGAGAGGAGATGAATGAGGAGCATCGTTTTTGCTGTGAAAGAGTTGCATTTTTTTCTTGATTTTTCTACCAAAAATTAAAAAAAAATAAAAATTCAGTGAGACGACATACCCAATGTCGTCTCACTGAATTTGTGTTAGCGATCAAAGCTGACACAACTGACACAATATTAAAAAAAAATAAAAAATTAAAGTGAGACAACATACTCTATGTTGTCTCACTTTGATTTTAAAAAAAATAATAATAGTAAGAGACGACATAGGGCATGTTGTCACTTATCTGAGACGACATACCCTATGTCGTAACATACCATTTTCTGTATCCAGTTAATTTTGGTGGTAAATTCTGATTTTTTAATTAATTTTGTATTAATTATTTAATTTTCCCATGGAACTCTTCTACATTAATTCTTTGTCTTGTAGGAGTAGAAGACTAATTATTTCCTAAATAGAACTCTTTTATTTTAATTAGTTTTCTCATACAAGGTAGATTCCTATTTATTAGGAACCTTATTCTTATCTGATAGGAATCCTATTCCTATCTTTAAAAGGAATTATTTCTCTCCATGAAATCTAATTTCCTTCTTGAAGAAAATTAATTAAACTTCTTTAATTTTTTTCCTCTCCAATTTTCGACCAAAGCTAAATAAAATAATCATTTAATAATTAATTCACCATACTAGATTAATTAAAGTCTCTTCCAATTACTTAAATGCTTTCTAGACTTAACCTTAATTAAATTGATCTTATCAACTTAATTAATTCATTTTTCCAAAACTTGAATACATAAAGTCTTAATTAATCAATCTAATTAATTAATATATTAATTCAACTTCTTTCAATTAAATTCCCTTAGTTAAGAAATGGATTTTCCCGAGTATTGTGTGTGACCCTTTAGGTTCAGCAACATACTAGTAATGGGTTCATAACCTCTATGATTCATTTATCCAAAACTTGAATAAATAAAAGTCTTAATTAATTAATCTAATTAATTAATATATTAATGCAACTCCTTTCAATTAAATTTCCTTAGTTAAGAAATGGATTTGCCCGAGTATTATGTGTGACCCTTTAGGTTCAACAACATACTAGTAATGAGTTCATAACCTTTACGATTTGGACAATTACATTGTCTTAATTAATTAAATATTTTTAATTAATCATCTTATTATTTAATCTACATTAAATATAAGATACCCACAAATCAAAGAAAAATTTCTAGCTACTTATCTTGAAGACCTAGATGTAGGCGATTCAAAGTGAACCTTTCCAATCACGCATTCTATGCAAGTGAGATTCTTTCATCAACTAATTTCCCAGTTGAATTAAGGATCGTGGAATCTTATTGGTTGAGATTCTTCTAAATTCAATCTTAATAACTTAAGTGTGTTCGACTATTGACTAATTAATTCAAGAAACTCCTTTCTTAATTAATTACTTACTTACCATGACCATGGACTAACTTAGTCAAACCACTGTGAATAATATAGAAAATCCACTTGTTCATCTAGAAAAGTGATCAATCCTTTGTTGTCAACACCAACTTTCATATACGAGTCACTACACCAAATCACCAGTCTATATGTGTCCTTGTAAAAGAACTTGCACAAGAGTCAAAGTGTAGGGAGTCAATATACAAGATTACTGTGATGACTCAAGTCAAAAAATTAATCTTGCACTATCGTGATTAAGAAACTCTTAATTTGACATATATAAAAATAATTCCAATTTAGTAAGTTCAAGTCAGGGTGATGAGTGAACTTGTTCTCAACAAGCACCTGCGTATTTGTATTTATGTCAACTACACTAATGTCTATAAAAGAGACATTCTCTAATTAAAAGTGTGCATCATAGGCGCATATCTATCCGAATTATCTATGTCCCATCTTGATAATTCTATGACTTAGACGATATTTAAAAATCACAGCCTTAGAGACTTATTTTATGATATCCATCCAATGAGATATCAAGTCCCATAGCTGTGTGTGATTCTAGGGACTTCATCATATAGTTATAAACAATATAAACATAAGATGAAATGCCTTTTATTAATATAATGTAAAACGAAATTGTTTATTACAAGAATATATAAACAAAACCTATCTAGGATTGGGTCGCTGGGCACTATCCTAATAGGGATCGCCACGGGAATGATAATGTAGCAAAATCGAAATACAAAAAATAAAGTAGGAGCATCCCCTAAACAGGGCTAGGTAGACATGGTATCATTGGATTAAAAAACTTGCAAGATCAGTGTTCTCGTGTTTACCTCGTGAAGAACTTACCATCAACAATCTTTTTGAGCTACTCCACATCTTCAATTCTTCGGATTAATTTTCTCTAGCGCTCCAAGTGTCACGCCTCTAAGAATATCCACACTTTAGTTTGCACCCTTGAGATCTTCTATCAGTGTTAGCTAAGAAGATTCAATATTGTGGCTTGTGGAGGAAAAGTATTTAGGCTCTAATACAGAGGAAAGGAAGAAAAGAGAGAAGCAAATTTCACACTCAGTGAAGTATGGGAAGCGTGTAATCTGGGGAGGATTAAATCCTCCCCTTTTGCACGCCTAAGTGGACATGCCCCACTAGGTCTCTTGACCTAGTGGGCTTTTCTTCCTTCCTTTATTCTTTTGGCCCCAAGTTATTTATTAATTAGTCCATTGACTTATTAATTTGATTTGACCCAATATATTTAATTAAGCCCTACTTAATTAAATTTTCTCTTCATTAGATTAATTGGACCACTATATAATTTGTCCCCCATTTAATATAATATTCTAATTTTAAATTGGAGACTTGAATTAATTAAGACCACTTAATTAATTCTAATCATTTTTCCTTAGTTAATTAATTTCAACTAATTACTCTCTCCATTAATTCACAAAGAATTAATTCAACCAATAGGTACTACATTAAGTTAGTGTATGACCCCTTAGGCACATTAAGAAGCTAGCAATAGGTCCTATTCCAAAGGTTCGATTGATTATTCAATTATTTAGACCTTGAATTCATCTCACCAAATTAATCCGAGGCACCTATTGATTATGGTTCGATGTCTAGAAATGTCGCCATGACTTCCTAGATGTTAATGATGAACAACAAAACCTATCCCCGTTACGATTTTCATGTGAGTCAAATCCTTTCATATTTTTTTCTGTATGAGGTCTAGGGTTTGGCGATGGTTGAACCCTAATAACTTCATAAGATATGACGGTGTTGAAAATCTAATGGCCCAGTCTTCTAAGTAGAGATCACTATTCCATCTTTTAAGACACCGCACTGATCACCAATCATTTAGATTTACACAACAACATAGGAAATAGCATGTGTCACAACCTAGATGAATCCCGTATCTAATGTCATTTGATCCGTCATACTGCTAGACTATACAAAACATACACTGCTGTATGATTCTCCTGGAATGCACGTGTATATCAAAGTATAGTGGGCAGTACACATCTCAGATATAACATCTCAGGTCAGAAGATTAATCTCACACTACAAAACCACATGACTCCAAGTTCGACGCATAACCAACGAGGAATCTTTGCGGGGTCATTCAATTTCATACTCACCTAAGTGTGGATGTTTATGCTTGCATTGACCCAGCGGGTCAATGCCCATGGAACAAGACACTTTCCTTTGATAATGACACACACAAACAAGTCTTATCGAGATCGTGATATCCCACATCTCACAATCTCAATGACTTGGAACGGATTTTAGAGTTACAGCTCTCGAAAGCCTTCCACAGCTGACACGACCGCTCTCCAAGCCTTGTGTAATCCATGAGATCTTTATCTATACTAATAGAAAGGAAATAACGATAAAGAAGAATGCCAAAACATGTTTAATATATTATTTGAAATAAGACTGTCATCGTATTTACAAACTAATGGGCAAACTAACTAATGGCTCGCCGGGCACTTAACACTATCAATTTCATTTTATACAGTATCAAGTCCTGTGAGTTTAACATATTCCATGGCTCTCACGCGATTGGGACGCTACAGTGAAGGGTTTATACTCATACGATATTCATGACTTCAAGGTTCGTAATGATCAAATCATTTCAATCTTAAATGGGTTTCGATGTGGGTCCACGGGACTAGCTAGGTGACACACATAATTCAATGTGTTAGTGATATATATATATATATTGGAGAAAAATGGAAAATTAAGTTAATTCTCCAATTTAGCAACGTCTTTAATCCAACAGGCTCCTCATCAGGGACGGATCCACGATTAAATGTGTGCGGGGAGGGGGGGGGGTGCAAATTATCATTAAAAATGTTTTTCGACAATATTGCTAAATATGTATTAAATTAGAAGTTAACTTATTAGCGATATGACTTTTTTGGATATTTTTCATTTGACTTGATTTTCTATCTCATTTTATTTGGACATAATGACCTTGTTTATTTTACTTTTAGATACAAGAAACTTAGTTAAAAGAAAGTTATGTTCATTACAAACCAATGTCTATTAATTGGCATGAAGCAAGTAACATTAAATCAAAAAATAAAAGAAATCGACAACAAAAATTTCAACAATATTGTAATGATAATTTCTCAAAAGAAATAAAATAACAACTATTAACACTAAAATTACCAGTTTATGCAACTACAAAATTTCACAATATTTTGACACTTTCTTAAAGGTTATAGAGTAATATAATAATTTCGTTCATACTTTGCTGTGGATAAACTTTAAATAATCGAATGATTGATAGACTTTTTATTGTCATTAGATTGATTGATATCTTCTATATTTTTCCTTCTCAACAATCATTTTTATAAATATTAGAAAAAATGTTTGTTAATTATAATCCCAGTAACTGTAAAAGAGAAGTTAAAAGGAAAAATGTTAGTCACTTCTAAATTTCTATTCCTGATAAATAGAAGATAAGTCTAATTAAGAGAATTAGAGCCATTGATTATTCAACTTTTTTAATGGTAATTATCTTTTTAATTAAAAACAATGACATTAAATAAAATTATGTAGGACCCTAAAATAAGTAGGAATAAGGCTGAAGATTTTGCTTATTATAAACAGGGAGGGGCTTAAAAGAAAGAATGTAATGCAGACCAAAAGATTTGAACCCTTGACCTCAAGGAGTAGCACGTGGTAGGAACTTTTGACATAATGCAAATGTGTCTCAAGATACAACGATTCCTACCCGGGATAGAACCACTTCAAATCTCGAGGCCTACGAACGAAACCCTTTCGAAATTCTCGGAATAAGAAGGCTCGAGAGAATGAAAGAAAGCTTGAGGAGTTTTAAATGTCATTAAACTATATTGTAATGGCTCACGTAACGGTCATTTGTTTAAAAGTACGCTTTTGACTGTCATAAATAATGGTAGATCACTTGTGTGCACAAAGCATAAGATTGCAGCCCGTATGATCATGGCTATCAATCGTAATGCGTAGTAGATATTAACTCTTCATCGTTTTACACTGTTGGATCAAAAGAAATCTTACAGAAATCCCACATACTTCAAACAACGACTTTAACATTTGATTTCTCATTTGTTCGAACTTGGATTTGAGAAATTCGAAATGCTAAATTTATATCTCGGGTATACATTTTATTTGAATTTGTTACTGGAAATGCGTCACACGTTCTTTACTTTACATCCGATTTCCAACATATAATTTGTATTGACGTTTCTTGAATGAATTACAATACTGATGATGGTAAAAATCATCAGACAGTGATTGCCACGCGATGGACCATGTGGAGTAAGGGAACCGATCCAACTCACGACAAACTAGGTTAAGAGTTAATTAAGTTATAGACTGCACTCGGTTACTTCGAGCTGCCTACGTACCCAAGTATGTGGGATCAAGTCAGTCGTAGTTCTTTTGTGGGGTTACTCTCAATAGCCAGTGAATTTTTACTGGGGGAATAGATAATGAGCTTCTCCCAGCTCCTCTAAGGTATTTATAAGGAACTGGTAGTGGACTATGGGCCATGGGCCTAAATTAGTTAACAACCCATCAAGGTTTGTCTCCTTGAGATTATGGTCTCTTAAACTGATATTAGGACCCAACTATTTTTGGTGGGTCTTTCGTCCTTGTTGGACTTGTACAGAGGGTCCTCCACGGATCCGCCCGCGGGTAGCGACCCGACCCATCTTGGGGACACAGGCAATTACCATAATACCTTTGGGTACTTTTTAGTGCACATCATAATGCCCCCCACTCCCGGGTTTACTGGGCGGGATACCTGGGAGTGAATGTAATACCGCTTAGGTCGTGCCACCTAATTTCGAATTTTACTAGGCAATGAGTCATAAAGGCTCCTCATCTACTCTTGTATAACTATGGAGGGGGTAGTTGGCACTTAGCCACAATTTCCCTTCTCAACTCCACACTCTCTCATCCCTTAAAGAAATTATCTCTCTAGGAGCTTCCCTCACTCGGCAAGAGCCAAAGTGACCAAGGTAAAAAATAACGTAATTTGCTATTGCTTTCTTCTTTGGTGTGGACATGTGATAATAGCTTTGAGATACTTTCAAACTTCTCTTCCCCTCTTTTGATTGATTAAATCCATGTTCTCCTCTCCCCAATAGAGGTCGTTTAGGAATTGTCGGAGTCCAACCGGGCAGAAATTCATAGAACGTAGTCCTTAATAGCCCATCGATCGCCTCGTGGTCGGCAGACCCTCGCGGCTGCTGTTGCGGGACTTAGCCTGGCGACGGGGGCCGTGTGACCTGCATTGGATCCGGGTCTACCCCTTTGGTCGACTTTCAAATATGTTTTTTACGGTGCGTTCACTTCTTGTGTGCGTGTGATATCTTATTTAGATAAGCTCTATTCAGAACTAGTTATTGATGGAGCCCTTTATTTTCATAGGACTAGGGAGTCATTATCCCCCAAATACTGAGGTCCCAATCTCCGACGATGGCTTTGTGTTAGACTCTCGTGATTCCACTATCACTGAGACCGAGCTTGTAGCTCTATTCGAGGAGACGGTGATGGACTTCGAGTTGCTCTTGCCCGTGTTGGGGTGTCAAATCCTAGATCCTCCAGAGGGGCACGTGACCCTATACTTGGAGTATTTCGTTCGGGGCTTACCTTCCCATATCACAAACTCTTCGGGGAGATATCAGACCACTATGGCATATGCATTAATCAGTTGACCCCGACGTGTTTTGTCCTCTTCGAGGGCTTTATTTCTCGATTTACTGAGCTAGGTATTGACATTAACCTAGAGGTCTTTCGGGCCTTGTTTATAGTCAAGGCGTGTGGTTTCACGCCATATGTATATTTTCCCCAGCTCCGACTGCTAGGTTCTTGGAGGGCAATTTTAAAACCAAGGGTGATTGGAAGCTAAAGTTTTTCTATTTTCCCCTCACCAACTTGGGCATATCGATGCCTTTGCGTTGGAAAAGGAACCTAGATTCTCAGCAAGACATCCCCGTACAAAGGCAACTTAGAGTTGACTTTGGCAAGGCAGGATTGTATGATGGTAGATTTGATGTTAACCAGTTCTATACTCCCGGTATATGGTGCTCTTTATTTCTTAGTCTTTTGCATTATAACTCTTTCATGTTATTTTAGCATTGTACTTTCTCTTGCTAACGGTAGATAAATCTATTCCTTGTGCAGGCATGAGGATGCCTAAGGGTGCCATATCCAAGGGTGCCAAAGTGACTTACACCGTCCCCCGCACTTTCAAAGTTTCACATGGTCGTGGAAAGGGAGCTGATCAGCCAGATCCTTTGTCCCTTGCCCATTCAAGTGTGCCCCGAGCTCTTTCCTCTTTGGATCCGGTCTTGTTGGAGCAGGTGCCATGCACCTAGAATTTGAGTCCTTGATGGAGGATTTAGGTGCCAAGGGTCCTAAGGGCTCTAAGCTGGGCGCTGCTGCTAGCCCTCGAGGCACTGAGGTGTTGGTGATAGGAGATGACAATGATGCCGTCGAGCACTCTGCTCATTTGTCTTCGAAGAACAGCCGTGGGAAGGGGGTGGCCCCTGATTGAGGGGGGAGGGCGCATGCCTTCTTATCCTTTGCCTCCGTCAGTCCCTGCTACGAAGCATGCTCGCGCTGACACTCCGGGGAGTTCCAGTTCTGTCGGTCCTGACAATGGCTTGTTTAACTCTGGGGCAAACTTGGACCCCGGTGTTATTTTCTTTTGGGACACGACTGATCCCGTGATGCCTTGGTCAGTGATGAGGATGGTCGTGACCGACTTCGATGTTACCCACTTGTCATCCCTACCGATCGAGCGTCTTGATCAAGAGATTTGCACCGATGCTGGTCAGGTAAGCATTTACAAGTGTTGCAATCATTATTTTGAGGTTGCATATTCATGTCTCTAAGATTTTCTTTCCACTCTTACCCTTTTGTCAAGCTGTTCAATTATCCCACTGCCTTTGCCACAAATGCGAGAAGATGGAGAAGGAGCATCTGGGGAGCCTCCGAAAGAACCGTCAGCTGCTATTGCGGGTTTTTGGGGCTAAGAACTCTTCTGACAAATGGAATTGGAAGTATAAGGAGGCTCAGAAGAAGCTTGAGGCAAAGAAGTTAGACGGTAGCTGCTTCCTTGCCTCATACGCTGGGAAAAAAGCTTTCATGATGCCAAGAAATCGGCAGTAGAGAAGTTTTGCAAGAGTGCTGCCTATATCGAGGAGTGCAACCAGCGGGCTTATAAGGTTGCTAGGGGTTTTATGACCAAGATGGTGCGCAAGTGCAGTAGGACTCTTCGCAGGAGTGGTCGATACCCCGATGGTGATTTCACTTGGTTGTACGAGAATGTCCCCAACACCAGTGATGGGGAGACCTATAGTAGAGGCAGCGCTGCTAGCTAAGGTCTTGGTAGCTTCCCCAGCCATGCAACTCTTTCTATATTGTCACCCTTTGAGGTTTATGCTCTTGCACTGTTTTTAGTCTGTTTCATGCTTTACCAGTAAGGACATTTATTCTTAATTGCCCATTGATGGGTAGATGTTATTTTAGCCATGTGAGGATTGATGGACATTTTTCCTCTTGGCATGTTGCCTTTTGAGGATTTCTTTTCTTATCATGAATCCTATCTTTAGTATGTTAACTTGTAGTCATCTCGCTGATAGCGATTGATTTTTTCATTGTTCAAACTGCTTGGTTATATATTTTCCTCCGTATGTCTCCTTACTCCTTAATTATGCTAGTCAAATTTAGGAGTAAACGACCATATAGTGAGGGAGTTAGAAAATATTTGTGCTATACTGTGATTGAATGAGCGACACGGTTCGTGATACCGGAAGTCGGCACTTATTATGGGCTTGGGTGCCTCTTAGTTTGTTCACAATCTCAATCCGAAATCTTAGTGGTAGTGGGGAGGACCTTTTGTAGGTCCTCTACCTCTCTCGGTATTATTAGAGGGATTATGGGGTACAATCTCTGTCCATAGCCTTAGTGGGAGTGGGGAGACCTTTTGTAGATCCTCAAGCTCTTTCAGTCTTATGAAGGGACTATGGGGCATGATCTCCATCCATAGTCCTAGTGGGAGTGGGGAGACCTTTTATAGGTCCTCAATCTCTCTTGGTACTATGGAGGGATTGTGAGGTCGCCCATCCTCTGGCGAGTCATATATGGCTTGGGGGATTTTAGCGATGCCACCCATGTTGACCTCGAATGGGGTCGCGTGTGATGTTTATGAGGCCTCCAGTGGGAGCTTGGTAGCTCCCCGGGGTCATATTAAAGTTTTCGTTCCTTCCCTTACGCGGGTGGAGTGGTTACTCATTTATAGCTATCGGTAATCTAATAGCATAACAATAGTGACACAAGCATCTAAGTATATGTTTGGCCAGTGGCCTGAATTTATTGAGTGCCACTTACTCTTATCATGGCAAATCAAAGAATAGCAGAAATAAACAAAGTATCGAGACCTTGAAATGGTCTCAGTTGAAGCCATTAACTCTCGGTTTGCTATTCGACCATGATTTGAAGATAACATTTAATATATGCAAAGGAGAAGGGTGCTAATAAGCACTCAGATAACGTATTCAGTCATTCATGCATGAAATAAAAGAAATAAGGGAGGTGCACGTTGGCACCTCAAAACAATGTTTGCGGTGTTAAGCACCTCAAAACACAAAATAAACACTTGGCTCCTGGACAACATGGTATAGTCTTAAAGTTTGATATGGAATAGGTGGTGATTGATGGTTTACCTTCAAAAGCCACCCGAGGCTCGGCACTCTGACATTGCTGAGTTGGGGGAGTGATTCCCCGGGCTCTTCATACTTCCCATGAGATTTTTAGCCAGCAAAGGGGGGGGCCTGAGAGCGATAGCCGGGCTCTCTCGGCTTTGCCCCCCAAGCCATCTTCCACCACCGAGATCAAGTCGATCGCCACTTGCTTCCCTTTATCCTCAGGGTCCTTTTCACCGTACTTTCTTTTGGGTTTCTTCAGTGCGTTCGCGTAGCATTCTCTTGCCACCTTGACATCCCCAGCTGTTTCTCCCACTCCCTTGGGGGTGGGGAACTTAATCTTCACGTGGAAGGTTGAGCTAACGGCCTAGAATAAGTTCAAGCTCGGCCTCCCCAAGATGATTTTGTAGGTAAAGGGGACTATGACCACTAAGAACTTAACCATTTTTGTGTAGCGTGTGGGATAGACGCTAAGAGAGATGGGGAGAGATACTTCTCCTAGGGCTTCCACAGTCTCACCCGTGAATCCCGTAAGGGAAGTGTTGACTGTCTGAAGCTAGGCATTGTCTACCCCCAGCTGAGTAAAGGCATTGTGAAATATTATGTCCGCCGAACTCCCATTATCAACTAATACCTTTTTAACCTAGAGGTTTGAGATGGTCGACTATGCCTTGCTGCTTCGCTATTGCCAAGACTTGCTCCCTTGGAAGGGTGAGTGGAGTGTACTTGGCAAACCTCGATAGGGGCATAGGCTTTTTCTCTTTAGCCTCTGGCACCTTGTCCTCATCTTTGACTTTTCTCTTGTTGCCTACACTCTCATCCTTTAGTGACCCGATGGTCTCCTTAATCCTTATGTACCTTTTAGCTCTAGCCAACAACTCCACCATGGTTGTCGGGGGCTTCCCTATGATTGACTCCTTGAACCTATTGTTTCGTAAGTTCTTTTGCATAATGCTTGACAATAACTCGTGATTCACATGTGGCACCTCTGACACCGAGTTGGAGAAATGCCTCACATAATCCCTCAAGGATTCTCCGTCCTTTTGAACCACCGTGAACAAGAAAGATGCTACCATGGGGTATTTCTTGTTCATGGAAAAGTGATTGAGGAAACGCCTGGTCAGCTGATCGAAGTTGGTGATAGTGTCGGCTGGTAGCTTATTGAACCAACTCAGTGCTTTCCTCAAAAGGGTGGTTTGGAAGATCTTACAGTATGCGGCGTCGCTGATATCGTACATTTCTGCCTTTGCGTTGAACTTGTCAACATGTTCGTGAGGGTCTCCGTCTCCCTCATACTCACTCAAGTGTGGAATCTTAAGCCCTGGGGGCAAGGACTCAGCCAATATTGCTGAACAAAACGGGATTCTCTTCGATGGAGCCACTGCTAAGGGCACTAATAGCATGTCTTCATACCTCCTGTAGTCTTTTGGGCTTCTATCATGATGAGGTTCACGCCTTCTTTGACCTTCACGCCTTGGCAAGGCCTCCTCGGGGGTCACGGAGATGTGACCTCAGCGTGGAGACTGGGGAGGCATTGGCCCTCTGTCTCTACCTCTTGGTGGCTTCTTAAGGGGTGAGGCCACACTGTTCTCTTCTTCTCTGGCAGCGCCATTCACCGGGGAGTTGGATCATTTCGAACCAATCCTGCCGGGGTCAGAGATTCTCGACCTTGGTAGGGGGATTGGCCTAGTCACCCTCGGTGATGGCGACTCTTCTCACGAGGCTCAGTACCCCTGCGAACAGATGGTGGAGGCGGATCTTGCAACTCCTGCTCGCGGGGTGGGGAGCCTCCGGTCTGCTTCTCTCGTGGGAATTTTGCCCTCTGCTGGCTACTAGACCTTGGGGTGCCGGGGAAGAATGTGCCCGAGCGTATTGCTGAACAACCCTTGCCGCTGCTCTCACTGAAGCATCCTCTACCAGAGCAAGTAACGCCTTTTGGGTGATCTCGAACACCCTGGAAGCAGGGGGTGGGATCACCTCTGGTGCAACAGGTGGTGCATTTTGCTCTCTAATCGGGGGTGCTACTTCCGGACCTCTGCCCTCAGTCTGACCGTTGGGAGGATTTTTTTCTCATTTTGGATGACCGGGCCGATCCTCAGGCAATGGGTTGGGAATTCCATTAGCAGCAGTAGGATGATGGTGGCTGGTCATTCATTCTCCAGTAGTACGAGCTTATGACCTAGTTTGTATACTCAGTGGTTGAGACATTCTTCCCACAGACGGTGCCAATCTAATGATGGTAAAAATTGTCAGACAGTGATTGCCACGCGATGGACCATGTGGAGTAAGGGAACCGATCCAACTCACGACAAACTAGGTTAAGAGTTAATTAAGTTATAGACTGCACTCGGTTACTTCGAGCTGCCTACGTACCCAAGGTATGTGGGATCAAGTCAGTCGTAGTTCTTTTGTGGGGTTACTCTCAATAGCCAGTGAATTTTTACTGGGGGAATAGATAATGAGCTTCTCCCAGCTCCTCTAAGGTATTATAAGGAACTGGTAGTGGACTATGGGCCATGGGCCTAAATTAGTTAACAACCCATCAAGGTTTGTCTCCTTGAGATTATGGTCTCTTAAACTGATATTAAGACCCAACTATTTTTGGTGGGTCTTTCGTCCTTGTTGGACTTGTACAGAGGGTCCTCCACGGATCCGCCCTCGGGTAGCGACCCGACCCATCTTGGGGACACAAGTAATTACCATAATACCCTTGGGTACTTTTTGGTGCACATCAAATACAATGATGCAATATATATAAGAATACAATACGATGCATGGGCTACACAAAATTTGGGCTGGATATGCATACACTAACAGACTTTATTCATGGTTTTGATTTGAATAAAGTGAAGGTTAATTTTCTTGTGCATCTAGAATATGTACATTTTAAGCCAGGGATCTTTGCTTCTGGATAAGTGCATCAATCTCATTGAAACATTTCTTAACAAGAGCAATCATGAATTACAAGAAATTAGAGAAGGGAACAAAAATCATATATAAGTTGTTACAGGTTTACACAAACACAACTTCACTCTTGCTCTTGAGCAGACGAGGCTGACATGTCAAACGATTTTCGTCTAACCAAAAGGCAAGTAACCTTAGAAGAATGAGTATTCGCATTGTCAAGACTGCACAGCACAAAATCGGGCCTATGTAGTGCGAGATTAAGCTGATCTTCACCGACTACCAAAGCAGTAGCATCAAGCAGAACATGCCACGAGTTACGATGTGCTTCTGAAATCCAATGCATAGAGTACCGAGTCCCCTTCACTTCAGCCGGGTAACAAAAAAGTCCCTTTGGAGTATGCTTACATTTCCTTCTAAAATAATGACTTAATTGTGACCCCTTAATCCTCAAATCCAACCAACTCTCGGGTGCCAATACCACTCGTGATTCCTTGTAGCTGGCAAATTCCCTTACACAATCATGATCTTCACCAACACTTGTCATATAATAGTTTCCTTTGAAAAAAGGGTAGCTTTCTCCAACCAGCATCATTGCATCCTTGTAATTTTGGGTGAAGAGAACGAGATATTCCTCGTCGTGTAATCCACAATGTTTTAAAACTTTGTTTCGTGCTTGAATTTCGGGAATTGAGATAAAGCTCCCGTGGAATGAGGATTTTTCGGTGAGGATATTAAGCAATCTTGATGGCTCAAGCTGTGTGTTCTCAAGATCAGGGAGGCTACTTCCAAAGGAAGGAGTAAACGAAGCTCCTCTAGGTGATTTTCTCTTGTTGTCGTCTGGTTGGGGCTCCGACAGCTTCTCTTTGACGCAGAGATCGTATAGATCAGTTTTTTCTCCTCCTTCTACAAGGGCGTTCGAGTACTCGGGGTATTTAGCAAGGACATATTGTTCTACATATTGCATTTCTGTGGGAGTTATGGGTCCCGACCACCTCAGATCGAGACCGTGGAGAGTTGATATGGCTTCTGCTACTATATGAGCAGGAATTACTCTATGAGCTTTCTGTTTTCATTTAAAACAAGTAAACAGAACATAAATGAAAATTAGATAAATTGTATTTCTGCCTTATACTGGGATTTAGTAAATGGGGTAATGTTGATGTTACCTTAAAAACCATGCTATTTGGTCTGCCATTTTCGATTTTCGATTTTGCTGAGGGGCTGAATAGGGATTTTCTCATATCGTCTTCCTTCGTTCCCTGATTCATAAGGAGACAGAAACTGTCAGAATTTGAAGAATCCTGCGGATTATGATACCACTTTTCTCAGAATAATTGTAGTTCTTTTTACCTTCATTCCTGGAGAGAGGACTATATGTTTCTCATTGGTTTTTGCCATGGTTATTGCAGATTTTTCTCCACCCATAAACCGGTAGATAAACGAGATCAAAGAAGAGAGGATTGGGCTAAAGTGGGAGAAGAAACTGAGGTAAATTCAAAATAAAATTGTATAATAGGTTGAGATCATCATCAACAAGTAAGAGAAGGTTTGTGCTGAAATTTGCATATACTTTTTGTTGTTGCAAATTCAAATAAAGTTAGTATGGTAATAGGTAATGAAGTTGCAAAGAGGACAACAGATAGAAATGAAGAATATATGCAGTGTAAAGCCAACCCTTAAAACAAATAATAGTGATGTTGTTTGCAGATGGGGATCAAAGTTTAAATATGAGAACGACAATAACAATGTTTTCTTCAATAGCAAATAGGAACCATTACATTCTTTCACTTTTAGCACATATATATAATTTCAGTATGAGAAGTAAGTTTGAGAAAATGAAACAATTTGACTAAGTAATATAGTAACATAATTATGGATGGGAAAAGAGTATAATTATAGATGGAGCCAGGGGTTGGTGGTGGCCTCCGTCCCCCAGTAGCTTTGAAAAAGAAATTTTTTGGCTCGATAATTATATGATATTCAAAATTTTATCCCCAAAACCTAAAACAATCAAGTTTCCCCCCCTTTTTTTAGCTATTCGCCCTCCGCACTAAAAATCATGGCTCCATCCTGCGTATAATATCATCCATGTTAGGTGGAACAATGACCATAAACAAGGCTTGACATTAGGATTGTTGTAAAACTCTAATATGTATTAACTAAAATATTTAACACATATATATCACAACTATACATGTTTAATTGAAGAATAACGTCAGCATTTGAATATAAAATCTCAAGTAGAAAGTGAGTGATGGTAGACCACTTGCAATGTATGACCTGATTGGGGTGCTAATTTATGTCAAAATCAGCAACAAATTAATATTCAATATGTGATTATGTAAGCTTAGCAGTTAGCACCAAACAAAGTAAGAATATTCCCAGCATAGGAACTTTCAGGTGTGAAATGTATTAGGAAAATATTTCTTCTCTTTCTCTATTTAAAACCAAGTACAACTGGAAAAAAACTTAAGGCTATGTTTGTTTGTGTTTCCATTTTACTTTTTCCATTCTTATTTTCATCTGAAATTGAAAATACACACTTTACACTATTTTTAACTGAAAATATTCTCATTTTCATTCTCATTTTTACGTTCCCAATAAATTTCAATCATTTCAGTAAAATTATATTTCACATCACTCATCTCACAATTTCTTTTTATCACTTGTCTCTCTCATCTCCTTTCAATTTTTTAAATATTTCTCTCTCATCTCCTTTAAATTTTTAAATTCAACACTATTCATCTAATCATTACTTTTTAATCATTTCATACATCACATTCACCAATTTCAACCATTTTTAAAAACACAATCAAACATACCTATTTTTTTTACTTTTCTCATACAAAAGTCAAAAAATTCATTCCCCCATATATTTTAGAAAATGACGATTGAAAATAAAATGAAAACACATCCAAACAAAGCCTAAAGGACCAAGTCAAAGAGGCTAGAACTCAAGAATTAAATAAATTAAATAGTTAATCACATATAATATGAATTAAAGATGTTATTATCAAAGAAATGTTTTGAGGGGAGAGTTACCTGGTGAAGCATATTACTATTATCCTATATTTTAATCACAATAAAATTATAATAGAGATGATGAAAATTCCTACATTCAGACCATTAAAAATATTTTCTTGGATATAACCAAGAATGTCTATATCTCAGAGAAAGAGAGAGAAAGAAAGAGAGAGGATGCTTACAGTATTGTGAGTTTGGACTTTGGACTACATATCTCTTTTTATTTATTGATTAGCCGTTTCAGAACTTATTTTAGCATTTGACCAGCTTATTGCACTATAAATATAAGCATATTTTTGAGTGCATTGTTAGGGAAGGATTCCGCAATAGCTGAATTAGTCATTTGATTTTTTAGTTTTCATATGGCATTGAAGTGTTCAGCTTGCACATTTCTTTGAAGCTTCCCTTCGAACGATTGTTTATGTTCTTTAACTAATGTTTTGGAGATAATCATCTTGTACCACTCATCCTTTTCAGGAACAAGCCAAATACACTTTGGTTGCACGGGATCACTGTTATACAGGGGTTAATTGCAATTTACCTCCCCATGTAAACAGTAAAGAGCCAAAAAAACCTGTGAGATAAAAAAGAGCAATTTACTTCCTCGTGAAAAAAAAGAAGCAATTTAGCTGCCCACGCGAGCCACTCGCGTGTTTTGTGAGTGATTATGCTATTTTTGTCTTTAAAATTTAAATGACAATTTTGGCACTAATCTATATGCCATTGGATTAATTATGTTACATCTCAACTCCCAACATTAAATCCTACATATTTGTTAATTTGAATTGATGTGGGTAGAAATTAGCAATTGGGCCAAGCCTACAGGCCCAAGACTCAATGGACTTAAGGCCCTAGGAAGAGCTGGACCAAGGCCAGCATAAGCCCAACCCGACTTAACGTACCAAGAAGTGGCGAATTCATAAGAAGAAATTTGAGGTTAAGATCCAATAAATTAATGAACTTATCATAGCAGGCCGAACATATCAAGCTGATTGGGCCTGATTCTCACAAGATCCAGCTGAATCTAGGGGCTTCGATTTATCCTGATTAGCTACAGTTACCTTATGAAAACAGCAAAGGAGTATAGCTTTAATCCAACGACCATATCTAGTCAAGACCATCAAGCTTGTATAAATACTTGAATTGAAAGATGATTGAAATAACTTCAATTTTTTCGCAAGTACTCTCCTTATTTTTACGAATTATAACTCATATATTATTATATAAATTACTAGTATAATCTGACACACATAATGAAAAATAATAACTATAGATCTTGATAGAGATCAATGACTCACATTTAAGATCTTCTATTTAATATTTATACATGATATATATATATATATATATCATGTACATATGTAACAAATCTAAAATTTTAGATCTCCAGACTGTCGGCACGACATCGACAACAAAGGGTGGTGGGGAAAGGTGGCGACTGGTTGTGGCAGTGAAGGGGGAAACTAGGTTTGTAGAAAGTGGGGGTAGCTAGGGTGGTTACAAGGACGAACGATAGCCGCAATGCCGGCTGGGGTTAGATCTGCGACGGGGGTTTGGGAGTTAGATCCCCGACATCGATGGGGCGTTGCTTGCGTGGACAACGAAAGTGACGAGGATTGCTTGCAAGGGTCGGGGTTGCTTGTAGGGAGGCGGCGGCAATGGCAGGTTGGGAGGGGTGGGTGATTTCGGGATGGTGTCGGCCATACAATGGAGTGGTTGTTGGGGAGGGTGGCGAGGGCTGCTCTGGAAGGACGACAATGATGGAAGTTTGGATGGATGGTGGTGGTGACTAGTGAGGATGGGATGGTGGTGGTGAGGGCAAAGTGTATTGAGTTTAGGATTATGGGAAGGAGATGGTTTTGGGGAAGAAGATGAAAAATAAAATAAACACTAAAATGTAAAATAAAACAAACACTAAAATGTAAAATAAAACAAAAAAAAAATATTGTGATTATCTTTGGAGATAAAGGTATTTTAGCCTTTATATTGCTTAAAATATGTCAAATATGTATAAGGGGCCAGTGTGCCTCTTTTTATCTTCATAGGGAGGTAAACTGTTTTTTGGCTTTTCATAGGATTTTTTTTGCACTTTCGATATTTCACTAGGAGGTATATTGCAATTATCCTCTATTACATATATTAAAAAAAAAATTGAATCATCATATTTCTTGGAATATATACCTATAAAAAAAAAGATAGAAGACCGTACACTTGTTAAACATTAAAAGTAATTAAAACTAATTAGTATTTCATTTAATCGTCAAAGTAGAGTCAACTTTATTTTAGTTTCTCTTATTTTGGACGTTTATAGTATTTTTGTGAAAATAATATTATCAATTTGATAGTCGCAAATTACTAGATGTCAGATTTTGTTAAAAAACCTTATTTGAGGTTAATATACTTTATGTCTGGAATTTCAATTTACTATGGAGTCACTTGTACCACAAGTTGTATTATGCACAATCTCATTATATATAATTTAAATCTATAATTGGGATTCTTTATGTTCGCAAGTTTTCATTTACATTTGATAAACTCTCTTATATCACAATTGACTATGGGACACGGTTGTGCATCGGGTATGACAATTATTGAATTCCGAGGTTGTGATCTTAAAAGTATTCCAAGTCAAAGAATACTTAAGTAGGTATGTTAATGATTCATAAAAACTTGCATGTACATTGCATACTCCTTAATGAATGTATCTTATTTCATGCGTATTGGTATGATGTACATTAATGAAAGTATGTTAGTCCTCGTAGGGAACGAGTAAGCTAGATAGTCCAATCCAGAATTCCATATTAGTATTTATGTCATATTTGAAATTTCTATAGTCACGTAACCATGGGATTGATTCTCATGACTTGAGCCTCCATTTTTGTCTCGTGAGTCGCCACTTGATTTACCTTATGATTTAAGGAGAAACTTTGAGCAAACTATTTTTGGTATAGTCCAGTTGTGTACGGAGACACGTCTTGCCAAGAAATGATTCATGAACGATCTTGTTGAATCATTACATCTCCTATGTCTTTCATATAACTTTGATTGTAGGAATCTCTTACCAGAGTTGAATATCTTAGCAGGCTTGAGGTTTCTTTGCATAGTTGATCAAAGTCAACATCATTTGTAATGGAATTGTAGAATTGAGTTATTAAGGCTTCGATTAGTATTCTCACTAATGTGGGTGGAAATTAGCTATTTGGGCTAAGTGTGTATCCTAGGAAGAAGGAGATGATGTGCTAAGAGAAATCAATGAGGGCTTATGCGGTAGCCACATAGGTGGAGCTGCCTTAACTGAAAAAGCTTTGAGAGCATAATACTTCTGGCCAATGCTAAAGGAAGATGAAGTAAAACTAGTGAAAAAATGTGAATAATGCCAGAGGCATGTCTCTTACATCAACATGCAGAAACAATGAGGTCTGTCGAGGTAATACATTTTTATGGGAAAATGTGGTAATGTCGATTTGGCATACCCCGAGAGATCGCAGATGACAATGGAAGGCAAATCAGCAAAATAAAGCTGAAAAGCTGGTACAAATAGGAATTCAACATTGTTTTAGCTCGCTGTCACATCCACAAACTAACACCCAAGTAGAAGTCACTATTAAAATTATAGTACAGGGGCCAAAAATCAGGTACACTTACTTCTCTTTCTAATATTTCATAGCTACAATATCCAATTTATTTATCCAGTTAAAGACAAAAAACTAACCCATCTGTGGAAAACATCAAAACCTCTGTCGAAAAAACTGGAAGGAGTGAGAGGGAATTGGGTAGATGAGCTACAATCAGTATTGTGATCCTATAGGACCACACTAAAATCCTATCCACCTAGTTTATGGGACCGAAGCTGCTATGCATACGAAAATTTGAGAAAAGATGCACAGAGTCGGGTACTACCCAGAGCAGAACAAAGAAAGATTAAGGGTAGAGCTGGATATGATAGAGAAAGCAGAAGCAGGGCATATTTAATAATAGAGCAGTACAAACAGTGCTTCCAGAAGGAACATAGAATGAAAGTAAAGAGAAGAGAGTTGCAAGTTGGAGACCTAGTGCTGACAAGAGTTAACACCTTACGCACTGTGATGGAGGCCAACTGAGAAGGACCATACAAGGTGATAAGGGTATTAGCAGGAGGAAGCTGATGGACAACATGAGAAAGAAACTCTCTTGTCCCTGGAATATAATGAATTGAAGAAGTTCCGTGTTTAGAAACAACTGAAAACATGTAGTTAAGGCACATTTATCCATATTTACCTCTGACTATATAAACAATTTGAATATTGTTAGGAATCCCGTACAGAAAAACAGAGAATTGCAGCGGAAGATTCGAGGATTCCTACCGGTAGATCACAAAGATAGATCTGATGATTTTTCCATGGGTTTCGGGAAAATTAGAATAAATAAACATACCCTTTTGATTCGTTTATTGATTCTGCAGAACAACAATCCTCCAAGGGCTCCTATCTCTAAAGCTTCACGCGAAACGAGCCTTCCAAAGATCCCGAAACTCCTCCTTTTCTTGCTAGAGTGGACGGCTAGAGAGGAGAGAGGGGAGAGAGTTTTTTTTCCTTTTGTGTTGTGTAATCAAATTAGTTATCTTGTCATTTAGGGTTTTGTTCCACTGTATGAGTCCTATTTAAACTCAACTAGCTTGTGGAACAAGTTGGAGGCTACTCCAAGAAACCCTAGAGTGGCCTCCCCTTAGGGCTTTCTTTTGGACTGGGTGGCCTTTTAATTTGCTTGTGCAATTTCTAGCCCATATGTATGTATTTAAATTTAAATTCAATTTAAATATAATATATACTAATAATTAATTCCAATTAATTAATATACTAATCAAATAATTTAATCTAATCTAATTAAATTAATTATTTAATTAATTTATTTAATCTAATTAAATCAATCAGTCCATTTAATTCTTTCTAAAAGATTTACACAAAAAGATACATCTCGCTCGTTTCTTATAGCGCGACTCTTTAGGTTCGTTTCAATTGGCAAAGGGAGGAATTACCCAAGGATGCGAGTGTCACCTAGGCAGACCCGTGGACTCACATCATAACCCAATTGAGTACGAAATGAATGAATCATTTTACGAACCTCTTGATCATAAATGCCGTATGAGTATAAGCCCTTCACTGACGTATCCCGATCAAGTGAGAGTCATGGAAAATGTCAAACTCACTAAACTTGATACTGTGCATTAGATTATAGCATAATGAAATTCCTAAACTACCCTCAATGTCCCACACAAGTTAGTTGTTTATGCTTTGGCCAAAAACTTATAATTTCATTAGCCTATAATTGCACAGGATACTTTCTCGTTTACTATCGAGACAGTGAATCCCATCTTGGCGATCACTGATCAACTGCTACTTGTCTTATTGATATCGCACTTCGAGGTCGACCCCACCGACGGGTAATATGGGCTTAACTACTCTGGTAACAGATCCAACAATACAAGCACATTGATCATGAACCCTCAGGTCTATGGCTCACACATACTATTATGATCAGTAATCCAATCATTGACAGTCACTGAGTAAATACCCATGTGATCGGATTACTACGAGCCGTGTTCGAATATGTCAATTTCATTGACATATCTATGATACTTGCTCCCACTATCCCTTTAGTGTTCGACTGGCACTCATCGTCAGAGCATGTGTCATACAAGTCGAATCTTAATGCCCAATTAAGATTCTTTGACTTGCGAACCCTTTGAAGTGATAAGGTGTAAGGCTCTTCCCATGTCACGTCTTTATTTCATAAAAGGCAAAGAGTTAAACCTTTATTCACATGGACTATATGTTCAATACTTATTTAGATGCCATAAAGATTTATATGAACAAAATACAGATGCCTTTATTAATTTTATTTCAATAGTTTGTACAACATAATAAGATACCCTAATCTAACTATTTGTCCTCATTGGCATCTAGGGCATATACCTAACAATCTCCTACTTGCACTTAATGCCAATCGCTTTGGTATCTTATACCCATCTTTTCAAGATGTTGCTCTAGCACCGCCTGCGCTAATGGCTTAGTGAGTGGGTCAGCTACGTTATCAGCTGAGGCTATTTTCTGCACGGCGATGTCGCCTCTTCCAACGATTTCTCGAATTATGTGATATCTCCTCTCTATGTGTTTGGATTTGTTGTGAGACCTTGGTTCCTTTGCTTGTGCGATGGCTCCGTTGTTGTCACACCATAGTGGCAACGGAAGCTCCATGCTAGGAACAACTTGAAGTTCAGTAATGAACTTCTTTATCCAAACAGCCTCCTTAGCCGCCTCCGAGGCTGCCACATATTCAGCTTCGGTGGTCGAATCGACAGTTGTGCTTTGCTTGGAACTTTTCCAGGACATTGGTCCACCGTTTAAAGTGAATATGAACCCATAAGTGGATTTTCGATCATCGATGTCAGATTGGAAATCTGAATCAGTATAACCATCCACTTTCATTTCTCCATTGCCATATGTGAGGATCATATCTTTAGTTCTTCTCAAGTACTTTAAGATTGATTTCACGGCCATCTAATGTTCATTGCCTAGGTTAGCTTGAAACCTACTTACCACGCTCACAGCGTATGCAAGATCTGGTCTAGTGCATAACATCGCGTACATAAGACTTCCCACTGCCGAGGCATAGGGGATGGTACTCATTTCTCATCGATCTTCCTCACTTTGAGGACTCATCTTTTTGGAGAGATGAATTCCATGTCTCATGGGCAAAAGACCTCTTTTAGAATTTTCCATCCCAAATCGCTTTAGGACCTTTTCTAAGTAGAGGGCTTGGGAGAGACCTATTGTCTTATTCGATCTATCCCTGTAGATTCGAATTCCTAGGACATAGGTGGCTTCTCCTAAGTTTTTCATGGAGAATGTGCTTGAAAGCCATGTCTTAACCGAAGTTAGCAAACCTGTATCATTCCCTATAAGTAGAATGTCGTCCACGTATAGTACCAGGAATGATATCTTGCTCCCACTGACCCTTTTGTAGACACATGGTTCATCCTCGTTTTTTATAAAGCCGTTGTTTCGTACTTCTTCATCAAAACGAAGGTTCCAACTGCGAGAGGCCTGCTTCAGTCCATAAATGGACCTATTTAACTTGCAGACCTTATGAGAATCGTTATTGGATATGAAACCTTTGGGCTGCTTTATATAGATATCCTCCTCGAGGAATCCATTTAGGAAGGCGGTTTCACATCCATTTGCCAGATTTCATAATCCAGGTATGCAACTATTGAAAGTAGAATTCTAATGGATTTGATCATAGCTACTGGTGAAAAGGTTTCCTCATAGTCAATGCCCTCCTTCTGACTATACCCTTTCGCCACTAGCCTGGCCTTATAGGTGTCCACCTTGCCATCCGGACCTATCTTTCTCTTATAGATCCATTTGCATCCAATAGGTACAATACCTTTGGGAGGATCTACTAGATTCCAGACTTGGTTCGAATACATCGAATCCATTTCCACTTTCATAGCTTCATGCCATTTCGAAGAATCCATATTCATCATCGCCTGGTCATAACTAGAGGGATCGTCTCCATGGTTTCCTTCTGCTACTACATGCAAATTATGCTCTCCTTGTAGCAGAGAACCATATCTCGCAAATGGTTGAGATACTCTAGTAGACCTGCGCACTGATGGTTGTGTCGTTTCTAGGTCGGGTTGGGTCTCTTGAACAGTGTCTTCCACAGGGGATTCATTTTGCTCTTGTAGAACAATACTTCTACCAGTTCCTCCTTCTCGAATGAATTCTTCTTCGAGAAAGATTGCCTGTAAGGCAACATTGATTCTCTGATCATCGGGAAGGTAGAAAAGGTATCCCATGGAATCCTCGGGATATCCAACGAATCGCCCTATCATGGACCTAGCCTCCAATTTCTCTGCCTTGGTCTTTTTCACATAAGCTGGGCAACCCCATATTCTTATGTGTTTCAGATTAGGCTTCCTTGCACGCCATATCTGATATGGTGTTCCAGAAACAGATTTGGACGGACATCTATTCAAAATATGAGTAGCTGTAAGCAGCGCGTTTCTCCACAGTGAAATGGGCAAATCTGTGTAGCTGAGCATGGATCGAACCATGTCCAATAGTGTTCTATTCCTTCGTTCTGCTACGTCATTCAATTGTGGAGTTGCTGGAGGAGTAAGCTGTAACAGTATGCCATGTTCTCGAAGGAACTGGTCAAACTCTACACTCATATATTCGCCACCGCGGTCAGACCGAAGTGTCTTTATATGATGCTCGGCTTGATTTTCGACTAAAGTCTTGAATTCAATGAATTTCTCCAATGATTCAGACTTGTACTTCATTAAATACACGTAGCCATACCTAGAATGGTCATCGGTAAATGTGATGAAGTACTGAAAACCACCGCGGGCCATATTTCCAAATGGTCCACACACATCAGTATGAACTAGACCTAAGACTTCTGTGGCTCTTTCAAAATTCCCTGTGAAGGGGGACTTGGTCATTTTGCCTTGGATACAAGACTCACAAGTGGGATAGGGATTTGATCCCAATGAGTCTATGACTCTATCCTTTTCTAACTCGTGTAGTCTTTGGCCCCCGACATGACCTAGTCTTAAGTGCCACAACTATCTCAAGTTTGTACCATACATTCTGCGTTTTCTTGTTACAGCGTTAATATTACAATCATTTTGGACATTAATATAATATAAACCATTTATTAAAGATGCATTGCCAACACATTCATTTCTAAAATAAATGTCACAAGAATTGTTCATAAAGGAAAATAAATAACCTTTCCTGACTAAAACAGGAATTGAAACAATATTCTTAAGCCCGTTGGGCAAAACAAGGCAATTGTCTAAATATAATAAATGTCCAGATGATAAACTAAAGGAAGTGGTGCCAATGTGTGAGGCTGCCACACTATGACCGCTGCCAACATTGATCATCACTTCACCATGCTCCAACTTCTTACTTCTTTCCAGCTCCTGATTCATAACACATATGTGAGCACTAGCCCTAGAGTCTAGAATCCAGGAAGTTGAAAATATGGTAATAGAACAATTTGTTTCTAAAACACTAAGTTCTATACCTGAAGTAATTTCTACTTTCAGCTTAGGGTAGTCATTTTTCCAGTTGTCCACCTCTTGGCAGTGAATACATGTTCTTACAATCCTTGGGCGCTTCTTTCCCCTTCTATGGTTATCAGAGGTAATGCCGAGCAGTCCACTTAGAGGTGAATCATCTTCCAATTCCCTTCTCATGAGAGCTTGTATGTAAACAAGTCTGTCTTTAAGATCCATTAAGGAACCTCCCAGGTCATCAACTTCAAAGGCAGTGACAAAAGTAGAAAAGGACTTGGGAAGAGATTGAAGAATAAGGTTTACTTGTAGATGAAAATCCATGAAACTTCCCAGAGTCTGGAGTCTTCCAATCATGGATATCATGTTCATAACATGACTTGCTACTTCATCATTTTCTCCCATTCTTGCTTGGAAAAGTTCCTTTGATAAATAATATCGAATTGGTTTTCCATGTTCCCCGGACATTTTCTCCAAATGAAGTATGATGGATTTGGGATTCGCCATGTCCAAATGAATATATCTCAATTGCTCATTGACTTCAACATGTAACTGGTGACCTTTTGAGCATCAGAATTCCATTTCTTGTTAATTTTGAGAACAGGTGTTCCATTTTCAGCCCCAGGGAAAGTTGGACCATCTTGTTCTAAAATATGCTCAAGTGATTTCTTTCTGAGACCAGCTCTTAGCTTCTTGACCCAGTCACTGTAGTTTGGTCCAGTGAGGACATTTTTCTCAAACATCTTTAACAATGAGTTATTAACCATTTTGAGAGAGATAATATAACTGCAGAAAACAACCAAGATTCAATTAGATAATTATGTTGTACCCAAGTAAAAATTAGGACTTTAATTTTTGACTTGGCTCCTAGTACATTTTTCGAACCATTACACTCCCACTGCAATGAACAAAAATCTCGTTGGAAAGATTTCATAGTGAGTGATTGAGTTCTTCAAAAATTTCAATGAGTTGCAATCTGTAACGATGTATGGCTCATTGGAACTTTTGAAGTGACATGCCATGTCAACCAGTCCTATTGATGATTCAATCTACCTTTGGCTCATGGATCACTCAACCTCAGCTTGTAACGAAATACTGGTGGTGATCCATCTAAGTACTTTCCCATCAACTCCTATCGATCTAACAGTTGAATCTTATCTTGCAACTTGTAACGGTGATATGGGATAAGATTTGCTTCGACCGATGGCATCAAATGCACTTGAAGAGATATGGATTATGAATTAATGCATAACCCCCATTAGTCGGGACGATGCCATGTATAACTCATAATCCCATCTTTTCTAAGTTTGATGGAGAGCCAGGATATCCAATATCTCTTACTTACTTAGTATTTAAAGTGGGAGAATTTTGAAAAATTAAGGTCTCACTTTGCACATTAATTTATTACGCGCATATATGGATTATAATCATGCATGCATAGAAAAACCTAGTTATTCTAACAACATGCATTTCCATGGACATTCTAGATTGATCTAAGCCAATAGATCAATCAGGGGGATAGGGGTCTATAATCAATCTAATTTCTAATAGATCTTCGGGCTCCAAGCTAGAAAAGGTCCTACCTCTATTTTACACAACTCAGAAAGCACCCTATACATTATACTACTAAAATTAAAAGTACAAACTGGGGGGCAATTGATAGGGTGTGAATTTACATGTTTTAGAGCCTCATATTTATTGGATTTATATTGGTTTATGCATGATTTATACCACATTTGCGTTTAATTTGTGTGCTTATAGAGTAAAGGTGGAAAATCACTACAATAGAGGAATAGCGCACGCAAATACAGAATTTATGCATATTTTGAGTTCGAATTTGAGGACGTATCCTTCAACAAAGTTGTTTATCTATGTGTTATCTTCACTTGGAAACTTGAATCATCCAAATCGGAGGTATGTGGAGAGAGTTATGAAGGAAATACAATTGTTGCGCCGAACAGAGAAGTACATGTGCCAGGATACGCCCCAACGCCCTCCTAGTCATGCCTAGGCGTGGATAGTCCAAATGTTACTCCTTTTCAGCCTAAATTCCAGCATTATATGATGGGTAGGAATCAATTTTGGCCATAATTCAGCACATGTGTTGAGGGGTTGTCATAAGTGTGTTTCTTGGTAGATTTACTTTATGGGCGCCAAATCAGAAACAACCTCCATGTTGAAACATAATTTCGGTATACTTAGAAAACGAATTGGATAAAGTGTCCTTTTGTAAAGTTGTATATCTATGTCATATCTGCACATGGGGACTTGAATCATCTAATTCGGAGATTTGTGGAGAAGGTTATGAGGAAAATACTAAGACTGTGCTGGAAAGCAAGAAAATGGCAGCGGCATGTGTTTTGTTGAAGTTTTCACATGGTTATGCTTGGTGGAATGCTTAAGGGACGAAAGTTCAGCATTTTTTAGCTGGTTGGAATCTTAAAATCCAAACTTTAAGCATCACCTTAGGTAGAATTCTCATTGGGGAACTTTAATGGGAATTCTTAATGCATACTTTAGTGGAATTTTGGCTATAAAAGGAGGGGGAACCCATACTCTTCAGGATTCACTATCAATTTCAGATTCTTGGAGAAGAGGAGGAGGAAGTGACCGATCCATAGAGAAGAAAAGAAGGGAGAGAGAAGGATTCTTGATTCATCATCATCATTGGAGAAGGAAGATTCAATTGAAGTTCCATCATTATTCACTTTTGAGGGAGTTTTTATAGCTTTTCATTTCAATTATGTCTATAAACATGTGTATTAATTCATTTATGTTTTTCATATTATCCATTATGAACTAAATTCATAAGACTAGGGCCATGTAAGGCCAAATTGTGATATATGCTTATAATAGATGATTGTTGAGGTTGTTCTTATATTGTTATGTGATGTGAATTTGTGTTTTTGCCTATCGTGCGTATACTTGATCACTATATGTTAGAATCTTATGCCTAGGTTAATATTTCGGGAGAAAATTGACTTAGGGTGCAAGAAATTCACATCATGACCTGTAACTAATGAGGAATTGCCCTAGACATAGGTAAAGATTCCCGGGTGAAGTTGTTCGATTCAAATCGAGTGAACTCTAGTACGTTAATGCATGTTTAGTGGTTAGATTTCTGGATAGGAATATTTGGGAAATCACGATCTAAGCATAGGAGTTTATACGCGAGACATCGGTTATTCTCTACCCTCGGAGTTCTCACCATAACAATATAAGCGTAATCCTTCAACTAGAATCTTTATAAGTATAATTGATCAATTTGAACCTAGCATGTGCCTTAGTCTCCCTTTATACTTTGTGTAAAATCAATTGTGTAATCTTGTTTTTATTGTATGCATTTTACCTATAATTTACTTTAATTATATTTGTTCTTTTTTCGTTAAAATCATAAACTAAAATTCAAGTCTCCGTGGTTCGACAACCCGGACTTTTAGTCCACTTATTACTACACACGACTAGTGCACTTGCTACAATAGCACGTTAGCTTTTAGCGTGTCAAGTTTTTGGCGCCGTTGCCGGGGACTTGTTTATTTTGAGTTTTTGATTTTCTTTTTGCTTTTGTTTTCTTTTACGTTTCCATAATTTTAGTCTTTCCTTTATTTACTTGCTTTCCTTTTGTTTTCGTGCTCTTCTAATTTCATTATTGTGTTTACTTGTTAGGTTCTTGTGTGGTGCATGACCCGCTCCTCAAGCGAGCCTCTATACGATTTGGAGCCCGAAATTGAACGAGTTCTTCGGGCTAATAGGCGAACAAGGGAAATGGCCAATAATCTCAACCAAAACCCGAATGGAAATTTTCCCGATATGAATTTACCGGAAAACAGGGAGTGGTTACAAGGTGTTCTACAAGCCATGCAAGCGGCACCTCCTCAACAATTACCATCGGTTCGGGGTAGCTTACCACCTAGGGTCCATACCATTCTGGGGCCCGTAGTCTTGCCTAATTTCTTCGCACCAAACTACTACATTCCAGCTCACATCTTTAGTATGGTGCAAGGAGAACCTTTCTATGGAGAACCGGACGAATCACCTCACGCTCATTTAGAGACTATAGACGATGCTCTTGTGACCATTCAATATCATCCATGGGATCTTGATGCGATTCGTCTAAGAGTCTTCCATTTCTCATTAAAGGATAGGGCGACAACATGGTACAAATCCTTGCCTCCACAATCTATTACGACATGGGGTGAGTTGGTCGATGCCTTTTTAAATAAATTCTTTCCACCCTCCAAAATCAATGAGCTCCGGAGTAATATAAAAGGGTTTAGGCAAAGGAGCAATGAGTCTTTAGCCGAGGCTTGGGCTAGATATAAAGGCATGCTCCGAAAATTCCCCGATCATAATTTTGGGTTGAATGAACAGGTACTTCATTTCTATGATGGGGTTCGGTTACGTATTCAGAATAGACTCAACGCGGGTGCGGGAGGAGACCTCCTTGGGTTAGACTGTCAAAGTGTATGGGATAAAATAGAACAGTTGGCCCGAGAAGACGAGCTTTACCCCGACGATGAAGAGACCTCATCTTCTAAAAAAGTTGCTTGTGTTGAGGAAGCGGTTGAGGGAGTAGTGAATTTGGAGCCGGAGGTTGGCAACGTCAATTATGTGGGGAATCACAATCAACCTCGGGTGAACTTTCATGTACCCGAGAATTTTCCAAAAAGGCCCAACCCTGCACAAAACGCACAACCGGGGATCTATCAAGCTCCACGACCACCTTTCAATAACCCACCCCCGAGGCAAGGCAATTTCAATGGACAAGGTCAAGGTCAAGTGCAAATGCGACCTCCCACAACCGATGAGAGACTCGATGCTCACATGAAGAAGTCTGATACGTCGTTCAACGAACTTCGGGGTATGATGAAGGACATGTTTATGGAACTGAAGGACTTGCGAACCCAAGTGGGTCAAATTTCCAATACGGTGAATGGTAGAGCCCCGGGGACTCTACCAAGTGACACGGAGAAAAACCCGAAGGCTCAATGCAATGCCATAACCTTGAGAAGTGGAAAACAATTAGAGAGTGAAACTGCCAGTAGTCCCGCGCCTGAGCGCCCTATGTTGCACGCCCAGGTGCCATATCTCCCCTGTTCTGGACAGGATTCTCTGTTTTCCTCGCCCGAGGGCCCTTCTGACGGCCCCCAGGCGCCGCCCACAACCTTGCAAGATGAATCCGTTCTGCTTCCCGCGCCCGAGCGCCCAGAGATGCACGCCCAGGCACCTACAGATCCGCGCCTAGGCGCCAATATATGCGCCCAGGCGCCGCCTCCTGTTTCAGTCGGTTTTCATCCTACCAATCCAACGCATTCTCCCCTATCGAAGTTCGTCTCCCCTTCCCAAACGCTCACAAAAAGAAGCAAAAGGAGATGGATCCGTGCTTTCTTCGAATTTTGGCAATCCTTCAGGAGGTGAGGATTAATATTCCGTTTATTGACGCCATTCTCCAAATGCCGAATTATGTGAAGTACTTTAAAGACATACTATCTAACAAACAGAAGTGGGAGGAAAAGGAGATGGTGTGTCTCACTGAGGAATGTTCTGCCGTCTTGAATAAATTGCCAACTAAACTCAAAGATCCCAGGAGTCTCGCAATACCGTGCACTATTGGCCATCTCAAGTTCGACAAAGTTCTTTGTGATTCCGGAGCAAGTATCAACCTTCTTCCCTACTCTATTTTTAAGAAGCTAGGCCTTAGAGATCTTACGCCAACATCCATGTCCGTGCAATTGGCGGATCGCTCTATCAAGAAACCAAAGGGCATTATCGAGGATGTCATTGTACAAGTTGACAAGTTCTTTTATCCGGTCGACTTCGTGGTTCTCGAAATGGATAGTGACATTGATGTCCCCTTGATTCTAGGAAGACCCTTCCTAGCCACTAGCAACGCCAAGCTCGACATGGGAAAAGGGAGGTTGACATTGAAGGTGGGTGATAAAAAGGTGATATTCGATGTTTGTCATGACATGCAACCGCCTATGGCTGATCTTACTTGTTTATATGTCGATGTTATTCACCTTTTGTTTGATGAGCAATGCACACTTGGTAAGACTAAGGACACTCTTCCGGTGGAGGATGAGGCCCCCAATGAGCAACAAGGCAAGGTGAGAAAAGATGATTTTTGCATGAAGTACATTCCACCACATCTACGTGTTCGTGAAATCGATAAGACAAATCCGACACAAAGGGATTATCGCAAAACACCGCAATATGAGTGGAGGCAAGTGGGACATAAGAAGAAAAGGAGGAATGGCAAGGATATTGTTGTTCTAAATGGGCCACCTATTTGAACCTTAAAGCACAAAAGTCAAGCTAATGACTATAAACAAGCGCTTCTTGGGAGGCAACCCAAGTTTGTAGGTTTTCTTTTCTTTTTGCTTACGTTTTTGTCTTGTTTAGTTTGTTTCTTTTTGTTATGTTCAAGCATGCACTTTTGGCATGCTTCTCTTTGAGTCTTGATAGTTTGTTTTGTGAGTACATGACATGTAGTAGCCGAGTTTTGCTTTGGAAGATCTTTTGTTACAAATTTGAGCTTGGAAATGGATTCCACGTGAGTAAGGTTTGCTTTTTAGCACCCTTGTTGTAAGTACTCTCGTTTACCCCCTTTTTGAGTTTGTATGATTGAGTCAACATCGAGGGCAATGTTGAGTTTAAGTTTGGGGGTGGTATGAGTAGTGGTTATTGATTTTATTTGTCATGTGATCTTGTTTCTAGCTCAAGTTTGGGGGAATCGTTGCTATTGCATGTGTTTTGTGCTATTTTTTTGAGAAAAATCAAGCATATGTATATAAAAAAAAATTTATATATATTTTCTTTCCAATTGATGCATTGAAATTGATTAACTTGGAAAAATGACATGAATTCTTGAAATAATTTGAATTTAATGGAATATATATCTTTGAAATTGCTCGTGGAGACCCTACACTAGAATTGATTCTTTAGATGATTCACAATACACTTAAATCGAAGGTAGAGGAGTTGAGAGAATTACCATCTTGAGACACTTAAGGAGTTTTCCCGGAAATATTAACTTAGATTTCTCATAAGGTTATAAGTTGAGTAGTAATTTCATATGCTAAACAATGAATTTAAAAGGTTCAATTTTGGTATGACCAAAAGTGGTCAGGCTAATACGTACCGGAGGTGAAAAGTTTCATGCCTACATATTGTACTATTATGCTAATTTGAGCTAAGCTCAAGCCAAAAAGAAGTGAATTGTTTAAAAGATCTAGTTTTATTTCGTGGCCTTTGACACTCGAGTGATTAAATCCTTAGAAGTGTCTCTACACTTAATGCCCCAAAACTATCTAGTTTGGGAGTCATTGATCTAAAGCTTGTTACATGGGTGTCATAGAAAGTCTAATGGAATAAAACATTGCACATGATCTAGCCTTAATGAATTTAATGGAAGTTTCATACGAATTGAAAGTTGAATGTTGAGATAATGAAATTTAAATGGCTATGAGATTTTCTATAATTCTTGTGCTTTATGTTTGATCAAAAGTTGATAGATATGGGATTAATGTCCAAAATTTGGTAAGGATGCCTCTCGACTATAATACCTTAGATTTATTTTTCACTACACCCTAGGGAGTCTTTTCAAGTATTGGTGTCACATGAGCAAAAGTAGTTGATATGTATATATATTTGTGAACTTTAAAAGGTTGATTTTATGCCATTCATTCTTGTTGATCATGTTGAGGTGTATTGATTTGGTTGGATAAATTTTGTTAGATTTTGTGGGTATATCGGATGCAAACCCTCACGAGACTATAACTCGTCCTTTGAGGTAACTCAAGGGTTTAAAGGCTTGTTGCACCCGCTAAGTGCAATCGTTTACTCCACGAAAGTGAGTTAGTTAGATGTTTTGTTTTCTCCCTTTGAATGATGTTGATCTTGTCTTATAGCTCTCATTGCTCGAGGACGATCAATGAGTAAGTTTGGGGGTGTTGATAGGGTGTGAATTTACATGTTTTAGAGCCTCATATTTATTGGATTTATATTGGTTTATGCATGATTTATACCACATTTGCGTTTAATTTGTGTGCTTATCGAGTAAAGGTGGAAAATCACTACAATAGAGGAATAACGCACGCAAATACAGAATTTATGCATATTTTGAGTTCGACTTTGAGGACGTATCCTTCAACAAAGTTATTTATCTATGTGTTATCTTCACTTGGTAACTTGAATCATCCAAATCGGAGGTCTGTGGAGAGAGTTATGAAGGAAATACAATTGTTGCGCCGAACAGAGAAGTACATGTGCCAGGATACGCCCCAGCGCCCTCCTAGTCATGCCTAGGCGTGGATAGTCCAAATGTTACTCCTTTTCAGCCTAAATTCCAGCATTATATGATGGGTAAGAATCAATGTTGGCCATAATTCAGCACATGTGTTGAGGGGTTGTCATAAGTGTGTTTCTTGGTAGATTTACTTTATGGGCGCCAAATCAGAAACAACCTCCATGTTGAAACATAATTTCGGTATACTTAGAAACCGAATTGGACAAAGTGTCCTTCTGTAAAGTTGTATATCTATGTCATATCTGCACATAGGGACTTGAATCATCCAATTTGGAGATTTTTGGAGAAGGTTATGAGGAAACTACTAAGACTGCGCTGGAAAGCAAGAAAATGGCAGCATGCATGTGTTTTGTTGAAGTTTTCACATGGTTATGCTTGGTGGAATGCTTAAGGGCCGAAAGTTCAGCATTTTTTAGCTGGTTGGAATCTTAAAAGCCAAACTTTAAGCATCACCTTAGGTGGAATTCTCATTGGGGAACTTTAATGGGAATTCTTAATGCATACTTTAGTGGAATTTTGGCTATAAAAGGAGGGGGAACCCATACTCTTCAGGATTCACTATCAATTTCAGATTCTTGGAGAAGAGGGGGAGGAAGTGACCGATCCATAGAGAAGAAAAGAAGGGAGAGAGAAGGATTCTTGATTCATCATCATTATTGGAGAAGGAAGATTCAATTGAAGTTCCATCATTATTCACTTTTGAGGTAGTTTTTATAGCTTTTCATTTCAATTATGTCTATGAACATGTGTATTAATTCATTTATGTTTTTCATATTATCCATTATGAACTAAATTCATAAGACTAGGGCCATGTAAGGCCAAATTGTGATATATGCTTATAATAGATGATTGTTGACGTTGTTCTTATATTGTTATGTGATGTGAATTTGTGTTTTTGCCTATCTTGCATATACTTGATCACTATATATTAGAATCTTATGCCTAGATTAATATTTCGGGAGAAAATTGACTTAGGGTGCAAGAAATTCACATCATGACCCGTAACTAATGAGGAATTGCCATAGACATAGGTAAAGATTCCCGGGTGAAGTTGTTCGATTCAAATCGAGTGAACTTTAGTACGTTAATGCATGTTTAGTGGTTAGATTTCTGGATAGGAATATTTGGGAAATCACGATCTAAGCATAGGAGTTTATACGCGAGACATCGGTTATTCTCTACCCTCGGAGTTCTCACCATAACAATATAAGCGTAATCCTTCAACTAGAATCTTTATAAGTATAATTGATCAATTTGAACCTAGCATGTGCCTTAGTCTCCCTTTATACTATGTGTAAAATCAATTGTGTAATCTTGTTTTTATTGTATGCATTTTACCTATAATTTACTTTAATTATATTTGTTCTTTTTTCGTTAAAATCATAAACTAAAATTCAAGTTTCCGTGGTTCGACAACCCGGACTTTTAGTCCACTTATTACTACACACGACTAGTGCACTTGCTACAATAGCACGTTAGCTTTTAGCGTGTCAGCAATTACCCAATACAACCCAGATAATACCAAAGCGGTAAAACCCTAAGTCCATGGAAGCATCCACCACAACATACATCAAAGCATGTAAGTAAACTATTTAAGTTTATGTTGGTTTTATGTTTAAAATCGAAAAGAAATTCAAAAACTGATTAAATCTAATTTAATTAGAAGAGATGAATTTTGATTTCAATTTTAAAAAGGAAATAAATCCAATTTATTACTGAGGAAATAAGTCAAACTTATTCCTTATTTATTTTGAAAAAATATAATCAACCTAAAATAAATCTTATTTATTTAATCGTCGCAAATCATAAATAAAATCCAACTTGATTTATGATTTTATTAATCCAATTTAATATTAAAGTCAAATCCAATTTAACTTAATTAAATCCAATTTAATTTTAAGAAAAACATTTTTAGGGAAAAAGGGTTTTGACAAATCACGGGTCGAATTTGTCTATTAGGGTCAAACCCTAATATTTGTTAATTTATATATAAATATATATATATATTAATACACTCTGGGCCCGGCCCAGCGCCCATACGGCGCACGAAAGTGCGCTGGGCCGAACCCAGCACGACTAGGGCGGCTGATGCCGCCCTAGTTCCGCCGCTGTGGTGGCGCCGCCACCCTACCTTTTCCCTCTTTTTTTTGTTTTTGTTTTTCTAATTACATGAATGGGGTGGGGCCACCCCGATTTGCCATTGCCAACGATGAAAAATATGTAATCATGCGACGATTCCAAGGCGATAAATATTTTCAAAATATTTCAGATTTAACATCGAATATTAAATACATAAAATCAAATTTTATAAAAATCCAATTTTAACCAACATAATCTTAAACGCAAAAAATCATCAGATCCGTTTAAGTCGGCTCTGATACCACTGTTAGGAATCCCGTACAGAAAAACAGAGAATTGCACCGGAAGATTCGAGGATTCCTACCGGTAGATCACAAAAATAGATCTGATGATTTTTCCATGGGTTTCGCAAAAATTAGAATAAATAAACATACCCTTTTGATTCGTTTATTGATTCTGCAGAACAACAATCCTCCAAGGGCTCCTGTCTCTAAAGCTTCACGCGAAACGAGCCTTCCAAAGATCCCGAAACTTCTCCTTTTCTTGCTAGAGTGGACGGCTAGAGAGGAGAGAGGGGAGAGAGTTCTTTTTCCTTTTGTGTTCTGTAATCAAATTAGTTACCTTGTCACTTAGGGTTTTGTTCCACTGTATGAGTCCTATTTAAACTCAACTAGCTTGTGGAACAAGTTGGAGGCTACTCCAAGAAACCCTAGAGTGGCCGCCCCTTAGGGCTTTCTTTTGGACTGGGTGGACTTTTAATTTGCTTGTGCAATTTCTAGCCCATCTGTATATATTTAAATTTAAATTCAATTTAAATATAATATATACTATTAATTAATTCCAATTAATTAATATACTAATCAAATAGTTTAATCTAATCTAATTAAATTAATTATTTAATTAATTGATTTAATCTAATTAAATCAATCAGTCCATTTAATTCTTTCTAAAAGATTTACACAAAAAGACACATCCCGCTCGTTTCTTATAGCGCGACTCTTTAGGTTCGTCTCAATTGGCAAAGGGAGGAATTACCTAAGGATGCGAGTGTCACCTAGCCAGACCCGTGGACTCACATCGTAACCCAATTGAGTACGAAATGAATGAATCATTTTACGAACCTCTTGATCATAAATGCCGTATGAGTATAAGCCCTTCACTGATGTATCCCGATCAAGTGAGAGTCATGGAAAATGTCAAACTCACTAAACTTGATACTGTGCATTAGATTATAGCATAATGAAATTACTAAACTACCCTCAATGTCCCACACGAGTTAGTTGTTTATGCTTTGGCCAAAGACTTATAATCTCATTAGTCTCCTTTACTATCGAGACAGTGAATCCCATCATAGCGATCACTGATCAACTGCTACTTGTCTTATTGATATCGCACTTCGAGGTCGACCCCACCGACGGGTGATATGGGCCTAACTACTCTGGTAACAGATTCAATAATACAAGCACATTGATCATGAACCCTCAGGTCTAAGGCTCACGCATACTATTATGATCAGTAATCCAATCATTGGCAGTCACTGAGTAAATACCCATGTGATCGGATTACTATGAGCCGTGTTCGAATATGTCAATTCCATTGACATATCTATGATACTTGCTCCACTTTTCCTATAGTGTTCGACTGGCACTCATCGTCAGAGCATGTGTCGTACAAGTTGAATCTTAATGCCCAATTAGATTTTTGACTTGCGAACCCTTTTAAGTGATAAGGTGTAAGATTCTTCCCATGCCACGTCTTTATTCCATAAAGGGTAAAGAGTCAAACCTTTATTCACATGGATTATATGTTCAATACTTATTTAGATGCCATAAAGATTTATATGAACAAAATACAGATGCCTTTATTAATTTTATTTCAATAGTTTGTACAACATAATAAGATACCCTAATCTAACTATTTGTCCTCATTGGCATCTAGGGCATATACCTAACAAATATTACGTTTTGAATTTTTATCTCCATTTCAGGAAGAATGTGAGCATAGTTTTCAGGGGGGAATATGTAAAAGAGTTGAGTAATCATAATACTTATCCTATTTTTTAACATTCAGTACAATTTACTTCATTTTATTTTAAGTGCACGTGTTTATATAGTCACTCATACTGGCATGAATAAAGAAGCCGAGAGGTGTCTGGTGAATGTAGAGGTAATCAGAGCATAGGAATGAATTACCTAGATGGAATCTTGCGTACGTGTTTTAAGCCTAAAATCGTGCATGAATCTGGTTGGCCCCATACCACAAGAAAAGGGTTACAAAGGGTAATCATTCCCTAGGCCCATATTGATGATATAAGGATGCCCCGGTGACATAAGAATGCCTCAGAGAAATAAGGTTTGTCGAACGAGACTCTGTGTATAACTCCTTGAAGAAATAAATAGGGAAATTAGGAAAAAACCGAAATAAGGAAGGATACTTCCGGTAGCATTATGCCCAGATGTGAGCCCGGTGGATTGGAGAAGGAGAAAAGGGGAGGCATAAGGACTATCAAAAAGATGAAATATGCAAATACAAATTATTGCACATTTGAAATTGTGATGAAAGAAGAAGATCCATATTATTGCTGCATAGTTGAAACTACAACTCAGTTGTGAATAAGAACTGGGAAAATTTGTAAATTATGCGATGGTAGGGAAAATTAGGTCTAATTTATTTTCAAGAAAAAACAAAAGAGGTATCTTATTTTTGACATTTTCCTGCTGATCCACCGTTAATATTAAATATGCATTTTCTGCAAAACTTATGGAGCAAAGTTTTCTTTGGGGGGAGGGGGGACAAGGTAAGATTATATTATATCAAAACCAAGCATATACAACTACTCCATGCATGCCTAGAAATCAATAACCCTCAAATTTACATTGCATACTACTCCATATTCTTTCAACTACATCTATAATTGTACATCTACCTTAAGTAAAAACTCTTCTATTCCTTTCTTGAAAAAGAAAATATATTATAGAAACATAAACAGCACGTCTTTTACAGCTCAGCTTAGTCTTCCCCTCACAAATACCATGCCCCTAGTGTACATAATCTTGCCAGTTTACTTTCTGCAATTTTCATTCAGTTTCCTCCAACTTAATTCCATTGCTTCCTTGTCAAATCCACACTGGAAAAACAAATGATTTCTGTTCTCTGTCATCTATGCGTACAGAAGGCATTGATCAGTTTCTAGCTCCTTCCATTCACTAATCCTTGCCCTTGTTTTTTATCTATTAAGAAATGCAAGCCACAGTGGGAATCTATGTGTTGAAATTGGCCCCTGCCCCCCACACTAATTTCCTCCATGGAACTTTCTCAAAATGCTCCATTTCATGACTGTAAGCTTGTTGAATTAAAAACTATCCATCCCTCCATTGGTTATGGACAACATCAATAGCCTCTAAGAACTTGTCTATGACTGTCATTGGTCTTTTCCACAACCATGAGTCACCTATCCTAGCCAATATATCCCACACAGATTTAGATTTTAACTAGTATGAGTGCACCTATTTGATCCACATTGAGTCTGTTTTAGTAGCAATATTCCACACCTACTTGAAAATGGTTGCAATATTCCAAGCCCACAATGATATAATACTAAGGCCTCCCTCCCTTTTTGGTAGGTAAATTTCATTCCATTTTACAATGGCATGATATTCCTAGTTGCCTTTCAACACTATAACAATGTCCTACACATTTTCTCAATTTCCTGCACAGTAGTTAAATGCAAAGGAAAAATTCGGCTCCAATACATTTGGACCTCAAACAATACAACCTTAATTAATACACTTTCCCTACAAAAGTGTTCTGAATCATGCACAAATAAACAGAAAGCAAATAAATTTAATCGATTCCCAATCCCAAGCATCAATTTGTGGTTTATGTAAATTTTCAATCAAACGAAGAACATGAAATTGCCCACCTCTTGAAGCGTATTCATTTAATCCTCACAATTCACGAACAGTCCAACTGTCCCATCTCTTAATTAATATTCTATTTTACAATGTGTGATAAAGTCCTTTGGATCACACAGAGCTATGAGACATATGTTAGGATTATGCCCTCCACGCCATAGAGGAATTAGATTGATTAGGGCATTTACCTTTATGTTGTACAAACTCTTATATACTTAATAAGGCATTGTTTTTGTTCATATCAATCTTGATGGCACTAATATTAGTATTGAACAAATAAGTCCCAAGTAATGAAGAGAGAGCTTCTACTCCTCAATGGTTCGGGGAGAAGGACACTAGAAGTATCAGTTCCTTGTTTACTTAAACTAGAGTTCGCAAGTTGAAGAGTCTTAATTAGACATTAAGACCAGACTTGTATGATGCAAGCTTTAACAAGGAGTATCGGTCGGTCACTTTGGATGGTGGGAGCTTGGTCATAGATACATCAATGGAATTGTCATATTCAAACACGGCTCGCCGTAATTCAATCACATGGGTAATTACTCTTTGGCTGTCAATAATTGAATTACTGGCCATGGTAGTGTGTGTGAGCCTTAGACCTGAGAATTCACGAAGATTGGACTTGTGACACTGAATGAGTTATTAGAGTAGTAAGATCCAATTCACCCTTTGGTGGGATCAACCTCGAAGTGCAGTTCAGAAGGACAAGTGGCAATTGTTCGGTGATTGCCAATATAGAATTAACTGTCTCGGGTAGTAACGATTAACGTCCTATGCGATCGTAGGTAAATGAAATTATAAGTCTTTGGCCAAAGCAGGAGAACTAACTTATGTATAGTACATAGGGGTAGTTCAGTAACTTCATCTTACTATGATTCATAAAGCACATCATCGAGTCCTATGAGTTTGACATAATCCACGGCTCTCACTCAATCGGGATGTTACAGTGAAAGGCTTATACTCACAGGGTGTCTGTGGCCTAAAGGTTTGTATTGATCTATTCATTTCAATTGGGTTTCGATGTGAATCCACGAGACTGGCTAAGTGACACTCACATGCTTGATTTCCTCCCAATGCTAATTGAGACGAACCTAGAGAGTCGCGCTTCAAAGGAATTGAGCGAAGAAAATTCATTCGTTGTCAAATATATAAAATAGGTAATTTGCTATTTGATGAGCAAATTAATTTATTTGATTAATTGGATTAATGAAAATAAATTAATAAATAATTAGATATATTTTTTATGAACACATTAATTTATTTGATTAGTTGGATTAATAGAAATAAATTAATTATGATAAATAATTAGACTTATTTATTATACTAATTCTATTATTAAATAATTGGATTATTATACTTAGATACTTATTAATTAGTATTACATTTTAATTAGACTAAAATATGTTGGAACTAATTAACAATTGAACTAAGTTGAAAGTCAACATAGCCCAACTTAGATGAGGTGGGGCGTGTGGTAGGCGTATGTGTGGGAGTTGGATGGGCTCAAGGAATTAGTTAATTCCAAGCTCATCACTCCTTATATATACCCTAACAGCCTGGTTCAGAAAACCCTAACTTTCACAATTGACTTGACAGCAAAGAAAGAAGAGAAAAGTCTCTCTCTGCTCTCCTTGTAGCCGTCAGCCCTTAGAGTGTTAAAGGGTGGTGGATTTTTCTTCAAGCTTATTCCAGTGGGACATCTAAAGGCAGGAGTTTATCAATTGCTGCTATTTGGAAGATCCAGTTTTTGAATCAAATCAAAAAATTAGTGAAAAGATGAAATTTGATTTCATCTTCTTATTAAATTTTGAATTTTTTGAAAATTATTAAACCCCAAAAGTGATCCGATTGTGAATCCGGATATGTATTTAAGTTTCCGCTGCGCATGAACCAGGATTCACAATAGTGGTATCAGAGCCAACTTATGGATTTTAATAATTTTATGAGATGAATATGTTGGATTTTATGTTTATGATGAAGAATATGGTTAGATTATGATTTTTCATGGGTAGATTTATTTATTGAAAGTTAAATCTAAACCGTAATTTGATTGATTTATATTTTGAATATAAATTAGTTTTTTTATTGGATATGAAGTTATGCATGAACATGAATATGTGGTTTGAAAGTTTCTGAATTTCGTCTAAAAAAAATCGAGACGGCACGCCAACACAGCGTCCTGCTGGGGCAGGCCACCGTGTGGTCCGTACCGCAACAGTTTTGAGACCCGCGCAATCGGATCTCTCCGCGACCCACATATATATATATATTATAATTAAACCGGGGTTGACTAGGCAGGTCAATCCATGGTTTCGAATAGGTCAACTCAATTTTTAAAATTAAATAAAATATTTATTTTAAAATAGTTTTAAAATTAATTAAAGGATAAAAGAATTTTTGAAATTAGTTTTATGCCTAATTTATTGGTTTTCAAAGTTAAAATTAATCCAAAGAAATTTATTTTGAATTAATTCTTTGTGGAATCAATTGAAAATTGATTCCTTGAGACTAAATTGGATTTATTATCAAATAGGATTGAAGTTGAATTAATTTATAAATTAAATTTAAATTAATTCAATTATTTTCAAACCACACTTAGATTTTAATTTATTTCTTTTTGAAAGAACTCCAACATGTTAGCTATTTTTTATAATCTTTTGATACATGATATTGTGGGATGCCTTCCATGGACTAGATTTGGTTATAGGTTTTGTTTTCTGGGTTGTATCGGGTCTTTAGTACCCCCCAGTTTGTATTTAATTTTTGTAGGTTTATGTATATGATGCATTTTTATCTATGTAATTAGAATAGGACCTTTTTGGAAGAAGATCTGCGTGGAGCTGGAAGACGTCAAAGTTGGGCATAGGTTAGATCTTATAGGTCCCCTAACCCTTGATTGAGCCATTGGCTTGACTCAATCTAGATAAGTCCATGGAAAGCATGTATGATAGAATTGCTAGGGGTTTTCTAGTTTTATAATCCATGTATGCGCGCTATGAATGGATAATGGGTAAAGTGAGACCAATTAAACACAAAATTCTCCCATTGGATTAAATACTGAATTTATAATAAAAGGGAATTGGATGTCCAGGCTCTCCATTAAACTTAGGAAAAATTGAAGTAATGTCAATATGCATAATTTCTTCCCAGTAAGTGGGGGTTATGCATTGCGACATTTATTTAAACTTTCTAAGTGCATTAGGTGCCATTAATCGAAACAAATTTCACTACATATATTGACAGAGGGTTGCAAGATGGAATTCAATTGTTAGATTGATTGGAAGTTGATGGCCGCAAGTTCAGATAGATCACAACATATATATCGTTAAAGGGTTGCGGTCAGGTGATCTATGAGCCAAGTTAAAGATTGAATCGCATGTTAGACGATACTGGCAAGGATTGCCACTTTAATAAAATTAGTGAGCCATATATCATTAAAGGGTTGCAACTCACCAAATTTATTAAAGAACTCATTCACTCACTACGAAGTCTTTCCAACGAGATTTCTTAATATTGCAGTGGGAGTGCAATGATTCAAAAAATGTAGTGGGAGCCAAGTGAAAATTCAAAGTCCTATATAATTTTACTTGGTGTACAACATAATAACCTAATTGAATCTTTCTTTATTCTCTGCAGTTATTTTATTTTCTCTCTCAAAATGGTTAACAACCCTTTTTCAACATTGCATGCGAAAAACGTCCTCACTGGACCAAATTACATTGACTGGCTCATAAGCTTGAGGATTGTCCTAAGTTTAGAGTCCCTTAGCTATGTACTCGAAGCTGACAAACCCGCAGCCCCAGCTGAAAAGGCTAAGGACAATGAACATGAAGCGTACAACACTTGGTGTAAAGATGACATTCGCGTTAAGGGTTATATGCTCGACTCCATGAACAATGAACTGCAAAGATCCTAAGAGAACATGGATGACTCGAGGTCGATCATGATGCATCTCAAGGAGCTTTATGGAGAGCACGGTAGGACTGCTCGGTATGAGATATTGAGAGAGCTCTTCAGAGCTAGGAGGGGAGAAAGAGATAAGGTAGGAGACCATTTACTTAAAATAATTTCAATGATTGAGAGATTGGAAGCTCTCGATTTTTTCATAGACTTCCACCTTCAAACTGATCTCATCCTACAATCACTCCTTAGCTCATTTTCCAAGTTCATAGCGAACTTTAATACGAATGAAATCGAATGCACTGATTGGTGCCCAAGATCAAATGAAAGCAAAGGGAAAGGAGTCTGCTCTAGCCATCCTAACCTATGGAGGAACTTTGAGTTCTAACAAGAGAAAGAGAGGCAAGACGAAGAAGGGAGCATTGAAGGCTGAGGAAAACATAGGAAAAGGAAAAGCTACTAAGAATTACAGAGGGCATGAACCAAAGAAGACAGACATCTGCCTTTACTTCAAAGAGGCTGGTCACTGGAAGCGTGACAAAGTTAAAGGACGATACTGCAGCAGGTATGGAACTTTATGTTTTAGAAACTACATGTTCTATGACTGTATTCTCCACTTCATGGATTCTAGACTCAGAACCTAGCGCTCATGATTGTGTTTTGAAACAGGATCTAGAAACAAGTAGGAGGCTGGAGGAACAAGAAGCGATGATCGATGTACAAAAATTTGACACGCGAAATCCTAGCAAGTATACTAGGTCGTGCAAAGTAATAAAGTGGACTATTTAGCCCGGGGTGTATCGTCTCCACAGGGACAATTGGATTCAATGCTCGTAATTGCTATATTACCTATTTCTAAGCTAAATCAATTTATAAGATGATAGGTGTTTATACTATGAAAATAACTAAAGATAACTAAAATGATTATCAAGGTAATAAATCAAATGGGAAGAGGTGATTGGGTTATGATCCTACTATGTTCTATTCTATGTTTATGAACTCTCAATTATCCGGATTTTTAGAACGCTCTTGTTATGGCGAAACCCCCTAATGTATTTATTATTCAATCTCTTGAAATAACAAGCCTATACTAGTTAACAACTTCCTATATCTCTATAGTGAAGATTGAATTAACTAACATGCATTTAGGTTCGAAGGAATTCCTTGTTTACGAAGATCCTACATTCAATCGGGTCATCTTATCACAAAAAACCACACAACGCAATCGATTCTATCTCTAGTCAATTGTTACGTTATGATGTTTGATTTTCGATCTCCCTTTATCTATCTCCTCTCGGTCTCAAGACAAAACATTTTATCAAACACATGGTGATCAAGCATATGCAAGCATTAAGCATAAAATCAAACATGTAACAAGAATGTAATAAATCTGGAAATTAATCATTCATTAAACACAAAGCACCACAAAGTATTCACATAACCCAACCACAAAGATGCTTAGCTCATACTTACAATAACAAATGATTCAACAATTCTATAAGACATGGTTGATAACTAATCAAAGAGAAAGAGTTGAATTACTCCCTATTACAAAGTGTGAATCCAATCTTTGATGATGAAATTGATGATGATTAGGATGATGAGGATGAGGATGATGATCCTCTTCAAGCTTCCTTGGGTGGTGGCTGATATGTAAGGAGTCTAGGATGTGTTTAGGGCATCTATTCCTCGTCCAAATGACCTGATGGTCTATTTATAGGCCAAGTCCGCTGCTTTGAACGCCGCGGCGTTGATGGTTGAACGCCGCGGTGATCAACATTCTGCCTCTGAACGCCGCGGCGTTCCCCTGCTGCTCCGTATAGGTTTGGTAAAATATGCATAAATTTCTCTACCGATGTCGGATTGAGGTGATTCAAATTGCTACGCGAAGCTAAGACAACGGTCTACAATAGTGAAGAAGAAACCTTAGTCTGATTCGGCTGGCAAAGGGACGAAAATCGCATTTCTATATGAGCATTATGTAAAATCTTTCGTCAACTATCTCATTTTGTTTCTTTCTTCAATTTCAAGCTCAATTTGGATCTCCTTTCTCGTCTTTCATGCGTAAATCAACTTGTATTCTACAAAACAAAATCTATACCAATCAAAGCATTATGAGGGATAAAAAGTGATCAAAGTAACAATCAAATCATATTAAAATGGGGCATAAAATGCTGTAAAATGTGAACTTATCAACTACCCCCCAACTAGGCTATGATCGTCTCGATCAATAAATGGCGAACAAATATTCATAAGTTCAGATTTTGCAACTTAGTTTGGGATCTTGAAAGGTTTTATGTCTCAATAATCAAGTACGTACACGAATTAAACCCTCGAAAATGATTATGACAAGTTACACTTTACCTAGAACACTCAACAATTTGAAAGCCTCCAAAACATCTTCGATTCCATCTCGAAATCATGAACTCCATATCCATTTTTATGCCAAGAGCACACTTTAAATAAGCTTATGCAAACTCATTAGATAATAAAAACATTAAAACACTTCAAAACTTGTTAACCTATCGGTGTGCATGAAATGTGAAAGTCAAGATCAAAAGGTCTTTTTGGCTTGTAACGTAAGGCTAGGTAATGGCTTGGACGGGAATATATGGATAAAGTGACTAAACTTAAGAAAGCATACAACTCAATATCATTGAGCTAAACACTCACTTATCAACCGAACAAATCTCTACATCTTGTCACTTATCACTTTTAAATTTCTTTTTTTTTTCTTTTCTTTTCAAGCTCACAACTCCCAAACTTGTTTCTTTTGATACCGGGGGCGTAATGATTCCAAATCCAATCAATTCACATTGAAGTCTAGTTCATAGCCTAGTCGAGAGCACAATTTTTTTTCTTTTTTTCTTTATATATCTCTCGACTATTTAACCAACTTTCAGTTCTTCATTTCATCCCCTCTTTTCACATAAAATCCAAACCTCCAATTTTTTTATCATAAGCAAGAACAACACCACCTTCTAAAGCACTAATCAATGAGCTTCGATACCCAAAACAAAGTGTATACCCAAATAAATATCAAATGATATGAAGTTCTTTGCTCTCTCAATTAGGAAATAGACTTTGTTTTACTTTTAGGCTAAAGGGTGGTTGGTGTGGCTTACGAAAGAAAGACGAATGGTGGTTTTTAGTGTGCTTAGCACACTCCATTCTTATCAATGCAGCTCAAAATAAGGTCTAGAGATTATGTAATATAGTGAAGGCCAATTGTAAGGTTAAAGAAAATGAAAGATGGCCTAAATCATTTCATGACTTCGCACACTCAACACACACTTCAAAGTTGACAAAATTGAAATTTTAATGCTTTAAATCCTCAACAATTCACATAAGCATCGCTAAAAAGGCTTTCACATATAAAGTAAAACAAAGGATTTCATCTTAGATGAAGTAGAGACAGTCAACGAATCATGCTCCAAGCAAAGGTATAACAAAACATGAATTTGAAATCATTGACTATCACAGTTTTCTTTTCATCCCAAATCAAGTATGAAACTTAACAAATGAGTACAAGTTACACCATATCACCACATCACAATAAAATTAGGACGTCTACCCCACCCCCCAACTAATCTAGCACATTGTCCCCAATGAGCGAACATACAAATGTAAAGTAAAGGAAGGAAAGACGTCCCTGATGTTTGAAGCTAAGTGATGTCCAAAAAGCGAAAGAGCAACAAGGCGAAGAGTCTGACAATAAAGCCTAGCCATCTGTGAAGTTAGAAAAACAAGAAGAGACAAAAAGCATCATCAAAACAACTTAAAACACTTAAAACAAAAGAAACAAAACAAAAAAAAAACGGAAATGAAAGAAAGCATGTAAAACGTGGGTTGTCTCCCACGAAGCGCTTGTTTAAAGTCGGTAGCTCGACTCCCTTGCACTGCTCATGGTGGATCATAAGGAGCAATGCCAACTTTGTATAGATGAGTCTTTTTGTGCTTTTTCCAATTGCGTAAAGGCTTCTCATTTCCCATCACATTCACAAATCCTGAAAAACTAAGATATGAGCTCAGATTCACTTTTATAAAAATGTAATAAAATTGTAAATAACTAAAAGTGAATTTTAAAGATGGGGAGTTTTCCATTGATGGTTTTAATAAGTATGTGGTCAGGCCTAACTCCCTGAGCCTTGATTCTGAAAACTTTAGTGGTGATATATCCCAGTGACTTGTATATCTTCGGATCTCCTCATTCTCAACCGTAGTATCACTTGGGTTCTTAGTGTATGCATCGAACGGGCCACTAAAGTTGTAAACTTTGTCTTCAACCTCCACCACTCTAGCTCTCTAGTTATTGATGCACATTCTTAAGAAATCAAGAGATATGATGGTAGGTGGCGTTGGATTCTTGAATATTTCTAATGCTTTTTCTTGGTCATTGGATGGAGTGGATTTTGGGATCCCTATGCTAAATTGAAGGTGCTCCAGTGATGTTGTATCTACTTCACCACACATAGATTCTGAAGGTAGTGCTGGTGTAGCAATGGGTTGTAGACAATGTAGTGTCGAATCAACAACTTGTTCAACTTCTGTATCAGATACCTCATCATTCTCCTCTGTGCCACTCTGAGAAGTGTCTGATGATCTCTCTGCCAATAAGTTGGAAAGTTGGTTGAGTTGTGTTTGCAATTCCATTATAGATGCTTCGAGATTTTGAGACCGCTCATCGTTCGACTTCATCCGCTCATCGTTCGACTTCATCCATTGGATCATCAACTCCTCAAAACTTGGGTCCCTATCACATTGTTGCTGATAATCCCCATGGTTCTGAAAGTTAGCATATTCAAATTCTCCCTGCATTAGAAAGGGGGACCTATCTTGTTGCAGGTATGCTTGTGAATCTCTCATAACATAATAACTCAATGGCAACTCTTGCTGACTTCTCCATCCGTGTTGACAATAATCGCTATGATGAGCGTCTCCACACCATGAACATAAATCTTGCACTCGACTCCCGTATTCGGCACCTTCATCCCATCCTTGTTTTGACGAATAAAAGTCATTGATGCTCATCTATTCAAGAATAAAAATAAATAATAAAAAAAAACATAACAAAACAACAACTAAAAAAAATAAAAACAGCAACTTAATAAAAAACAAAAACAGCAACTTAAAACACAAAACCAACAACTCAAAAAACAAAAACAGCATCTTGAAACACAAAAATAGCAACTTACAACACAAAAACTAGCAACTAAAAACACAAAACCAGCAACTAAAAACACAAAAACAGCAACTTGAAACACAAAAACAGAAACTTAAAACACAAAAACAGCAACTAAAAACACAAAAATAACAACTTAGTCTTAGAATAGATAAGTGAATTACAATATTAAATAACGCAATTGTCCACGGCAACGGCGCCAAAAACTTAACACGCGAAATCCTAGCAAGTATACTAGGTCGTGCAAAGTAATAAAGTGGACTATTTAGCCCGGGGTGTATCGTCTCCACAGGGACAATTGGATTCAATGCTCGTAATTGCTATATTACCTATTTCTAAGCTAAATCAATTTATAAGATGATAGGTGTTTATACTATGAAAATAACTAAAGATAACTAAAATGATTATCAAGGTAATAAATCAAATGGGAAGAGGTGATTGGGTTATGATCCTACTATGTTCTATTCTATGTTTATGAACTCTCAATTATCCGGATTTTTAGAACGCTCTTGTTATGGCGAAACCCCCTAATGTATTTATTATTCAATCTCTTGAAATAACAAGCCTATACTAGTTAACAACTTCCTATATCTCTATAGTGAAGATTGAATTAACTAACATGCATTTAGGTTCGAAGGAATTCCTTGTTTACGAAGATCCTACATTCAATCGGGTCATCTTATCACAAAAAGCCACACAACGCAATCGATTCTATCTCTAGTCAATTGTTACGTTATGATGTTTGATTTTCGATCTCCCTTTATCTATATCCTCTCGGTCTCAAGACAAAGCATTTTATCAAACACATGGTGATCAAGCATATTCAAGCATTAAGCATAAAATCAAACATGTAACAAGAATGTAATAAATCTGGAAATTAATCATTCATTAAACACAAAATATCACAAAGTATTCACATAACCCAACCACAAAGATGCTTAGCTCATACTTACAATAACAAATGATTCAACAATTCTATAAGACATAGTTGATAACTAATCAACGAGAAAGAGTTGAATTACTCCCTATTACAAAGTGTGAATCCAAGCTTTGATGATGAAATTGATGATGATTAGGATGATGAGGATGAGGATGATGATCCTCTTCAAGCTTCCTTGGGTGGTGGCTGATATGTAAGGAGTCTAGGGTGTGTTTAGGGCATCTATTCCTCGTCCAAATGACCTGATGGTCTATTTATAGGCCAAGTCCGCTGCTTTGAACGCCGCGGCGTTGATGGTTGAACGCCGCGGTGATCAACATTCTGCCTCCGAACGCCGCGGCGTTGGTGATGAACGCCGCGGCGTTTCCCTGCTGCTCCGTACAAGTTTGGTAAAATATGCATAACTTTCTCTACCGATGTTGGATTGAGGTGATTCAAATTGCTACGCGAAGCTAAGACAATGGTCTACAATAGTGAAGAAGAAACCTTAGTCTGATTCGGCTGGAAAAGGGACGAAAATTGCATTTCTATATGAGAATTATGTAAAATCTTTCGTCAACTATCTCATTTTGTTTCTTTCTTCAATTTCAAGCTCAATTTGGATCTCCTTTCTCGTCTTTCATGCGTAAATCAACTTGTATTCTACAAAACAAAATCTATACCAATCAAATCATTATGAGGGATAAAAAGTGATCAAAGTAACGATCAAATCATATTAAAATGGGGCATAAAATGCTGTAAAATGTGAACTTATCAGCAGTGGACATAGTGTGGCAGCTACTCACATAGGATCTACTTTTGGACATTTACTTGTTTTAGATGATTGCCTTGTGTTGCCCAATGGGCTTAAAAACATTTGTTCTATTCCCGTATTAGTTAGACTTGGATACGATCTTCGACTTTTGAACAATGCTTGCAATATTTATTTTAGAAACAAGTTTGTTGGCTCTGCATCTTTAGTAAATGGTTTATACTACTTAAATGTCCAAAATAGATGTATTGTGGATACAATCACCAGGAAATGAGGTATGTCCGGGACAAACCAAAGACTCATCTAGCACTTAAGACTAGGTCATGCTAGAGAATACAAGATTCGCGAACTTGAGAAAAATGGGTTGATAAGCACATTTGGGTCGGACCCACTTCCCACCTACAAATCTTGTCTCAAAAGCAAAATGACTAGGCCACCCTTCACAGGGCATTTTGAACGAGCCAATGAAGTCCTTGGTTTAATACATACAAACGTTTGCGGGCCTTTTTGGGAAATAGCTCGTGGAGGTTTCCAATACTTCATTACATTTACTGATGACCACTTTAGGTATGGTCTCATATACTTAATGAAGGATAAGTGTGAATCTATTGAATGGTTCAAAGAATTCAAGGCTTGGTTGAAAAGTAAACTGGCAAACGTATCAAAACACTACGATCTGGTCGAGGTGGAGAATACATGAGTGCCAGATTTGGTGAGTTCTTGATTGAACATGGAATTATATTACAATTAACTCTTTCAGCAACTCCACAACTCAATGGGGGTATCCGAGCGATAAAATAAAACACTATTAGATATGGTTCAATTGATGCTCAGCTACACGAACTTTCCCATATCGTTGTGGGACCATGCACTGCTTACAGTAGCCCACATCTTGAGCGGGTGTCCATCTAGATCTGCTCCTAAAACTCCTTATCAGATATGGAGTGGAAAGACACTAAATCTGAAACACATTAGGATATGGGGTTGTCCAGCCTATGTGAAAAAGACAAAGATGGAGAAATCGAAAGATAGATCTTTAAAAGGTCGATTCGTTGGTTTTCCAGAAGATTCTGCAGGATACCTCTTCTACCTGCACTATGATTAAAGAGTCATTGTGGCTCTACATGCGTACTTTCTCAAAAACGAGTTCGTTCAAGAAGGTGGTGTAATAAGAAAGATTGTTCTAGAAGAACAAAACGAAATCCCTTTAGAGATCACAGTTCAAGAGACTCAAAATGAACCTAACCAAACACAACCACCATCGTGTAGATCAAGTAGAGTATCTCAGCCGCCTGAGAGATATGGTTATCTTCTACAGGATGAGCATAATTTGTATGTCGTAGCGGAAGAAAATTATGGAGATGATCCCTCTACTTTTGAGCATGCGATACGGGATATAGATTCTGAGAAATGGCTTGAAGCTATAAAGACAGAGATGGATTCGATGTATTCGAACCAAGTTTGCGCTCTAGTGGATCGCCCTAGGGGTATTGCACCATTGGGTTGCAAGTGGATCTATAAGAGAAATATTGGTCTAGATGGCAAGGTCGATACCTTTAAAGCTAGGCTTGTGGTAAAAGGGTATAATCAAAAAGAGGGAATTAACTATGAGGAAACCTTTTCTCCCGTTGCCATGATCAAATTCATCAGAATTCTGCTTGCAATAGCCACGCACCTAAACTATGAATCTGGAAAATGGACGTGAAGACCACGTTCTTGAATGGATACCTCAAGGAGGGCATCTATATAGAACAACCCAAAGGTTTCGTGTCCAAAGATTCTCATAAGGTATGTAAATTGAATAGATCAATTTATGGACTTAAATAAGCGTCGCGGAGCTGGAATCGTCATTTTGATTAAGAAGTTCAGAACTATGGCTTTATTAAGAATGAAGAGGAACCATGCATTTATAAGAAATCCACTGAGAGTAAAATATAATTTCTAGTCCTATACGTAGACGACATTCTACTAATAGGTAATGATATAGGCCTGTTGACTTCGGTCAAAATGTGGCTCCCAAGCATGTTCTCCATGAAAGACTTAGGAAAAATGACCTATATCCTTCGAATTCTCATCTACAGGAATAGATCGAATAGGAAAATGGGTCTCTCCCAAGCCCTCTATTTAGAGAAGGTTATGAAAAGATTTGGAATGGAAGATTCTAAAAGAGGCCTCTTGCCCATAAGACATGGACTTTATCTCTCTAAATCGATGAGTCCTCGAAGTAAGGATGATCCTAAGATAATCAGTGGAGTCCCCTATGCATCTGCAGTAAGGAGTCTTATGTACGCTATACACAAGACCGGACATTGCTTACGTTGTGAGCGTGGTAGGTAGATTTCAAGCTAACCTAGGGGGAAAGCATTGGATTGTTGTGAAGTGTATCCTCAAGTACATAAGAAGAACTAAGGATATGTTTTTTGACATATGGAGATGGAGAATTAAAGGTGGAAGGTTATACTGACTCTGACTTTCAGTCCGACGTCGATGACCGCAAGTCCTCCTCAGGGTTTGTATTCGCTTTAAACGGTGGAGCAGTGACTTGAAAAAGTTCCACGCATATAATGACGGCTAACTCAACCACTAAAGCTGAATACGTGAAGGCAGGCTAAGAGGCTGTTTGGATAAAGAAGTTTGTAACTGAACTTCAAGTGGTTCCTAGCATGGAGCTCCCACTGCCACTTTTTTGCGACAACAATGAAGCCATTGCGCAGGCTAAGAAACCCAGGTCTCACAATAAATCCAAACATATAGAGATATGATACCAAATTATTAGAGAGATCATTGGAAGAGGAGACATCGTCGTGCAGAGAATAGATTCAACAAATAGCGTTCCTGACCCCCTGACCAAGCCACTATCACAGGCGGTGCTAGAATGACATCTTGAGAAAATGGGTATTAGATACCATAGCGATTGGTATTGAGTGCAAATGGGAGATTGTTAAAACTATGCCCTCCATGCCATAGAGGAATTAGATTAATTAGGGCATTTACCTTTATGTTGTACAAACTCTTATTTATTTAATAAAGGCATTATTTTTGTTCATATCAATCTTGATGGCATTAATATAAATATTGAACAAATAAGTCTCGAGTAATCAAGAAGGAGCTTATACTCCTCAATGGTTCGAGGAGAAGGACATTAGAAGTATCGATACCTTATTTACGTAGACTAGGATTCGCAAGTCGAAGAGTCTTAATTGGGCATTAAGACCAGACTTGTATGACGCAAGCTTTGACAAGGAGTGTCAGTCGGTCACTTTGGATGGTGGGAGCTTGGTCATAGATACATCAATGGAATTGATATATTCGAACACATCTCGTCATTATTCAATCACATGGGTAATTACTCTTTGACTGTCAATAATTGAATTACTGGTCATGGTAGTGTGCGTGAGCCTTAGATCTGAGGATTAATGAAGATTGGACTTGTGACACTGAACTAGTTATTAGAGAAGTTAGATCCAATTCACCCTTTGGTGGGATCAACCTCGAAGTGGGGTTCAGAAGGACAAGTGGCAATTGTTCGGTGATTGCCAGTATGGGATTCACTGTCTCGGGTAGTAACGAGTTAACGTCCTATGCGATCGTAGGTAAATGAAATTATAAGTCTTTGGCCAAATATGGGGAACTAACTTATGTATAGTACATAAGGGTCAGGGACGGATTTAGGGACCCCCCCCCCCCCGAGAATTTACATTTTCATTACCGAGTATATATATTTTTGTTGTATGGCCCCTCCACAAATATAGATCTAAGGTGTTAGATTGAAGCAAATAACACCTCTAGCCGAGTTGGTGAGCTCCGAATTATTGTTCCCTTAGGTCATGGGTTCGAAGCTGCTGGGCCTCTTCCACCGCATTGTCTTATCACCATAAATTATTTAGAATTTATCACAAACAAATATGCATAAAATGATGATAGTAGTGTTAACAGTTGTCACTTTATATTTTTTCAAAAAAAAAAATATTATATTGTAATATAGTTAAAATTTGTGGTTGATTTATCTTTTGTTTTAATTTCATTTGATGTTATTTTCTTGAGTCCACTTAATTGTATATTGATTTATGATGAATAAAATATTTCTTTTAATCAATTGCTTGCATCTAATTATTAAATAGACAAAATTATTAAATCCAAATAAAACAAGACAGGAGATCAAGTAGGTTGAATAATATTGGAAAAAAACTCAGTGCTAATAATTTAAATATTATTCAATCACTGGAAGCTCTTGATAATACAATGAGTATTCATATGAGCAATTAGGTTCAAAATTAGAGTTTCAAATGTATTTAAGATTATTTACTTATTCAACCATACAATATATAGATACTTAAAGAACATCTAGTACAATTATACATATTAAAAAAAAAAAGATCTTCTAGTACCAACTCTTTTTTTTTTCTAATTTACCAAAAAAAAATCAATATTTTTTTAAAGAATTGTTTGTATATTCTAAAAACTACTATGAATTTTATTGAAAGTCAATTTTCTTTTACATATGATAACTTTTATTTTATTTATCTATAAAAATTAGAAAAAAAAAAGAATTATACACCAACGTTGTCAAAAAATTTACTTAACCGGTAAATCGGCCCCCCCAACAAGTAAATCCTGGATCCGTCTCTGATAAGGGTAGTTCAGTAATTTTATCTTACTTTAATTCATAAAGCACAACATCGAGTCCTGTGAGTTTGACATAATCCATGACTCTCACTTTATCGAAATGTTATATGAAAGGCTTATACTCACAGGGTGTCTGTGACCTAAAGGTTCGTATTGCTCTATTCATTTCAATTGGGTTTCGATGTGAATCCACGAGACCGGCTAAGTGACACTCACATCCTTGGTTTCCTCCCAATGCCAATTGAGACCAACCTAGAGAGTCGCGCTTCAAAGGAATTGATCAAAAAAAAATTCGTTGGTTATCAAATATATAAAATAGGTAATTTGCTATTTGATGGGCAAATTAATTTATTTGATTAATGAATAAATTAATAAATAATTAAATGTAATTATTATGAACACATTAATTTATTTGATTAATTGGATTAATAAAAATAAATTAATTATGATAAATAATTAGACTTATTTATTATACTAATCCTATTATTATATAATTGGATTATTTAATTTAAATAATTATTAATTTAGATAAGTTGAAAGTCAACTTAGCCCAAGTTTGATGAGGTGGGGCGTGTGGTAGGCGTGTACGTGGGAGTTGGATGGGCTCAAGGAATTAGTTAATTCCAAACTCATCACTCTTTATATATACCTAATAGCCTGGTTCATAAAATCCTAACTCTCAAAATTGACTTAATAGCAAAGAAAGAAGAAGAGAAAAATTTCTCTTTTCTCCCCTTGTAGCCATCGGCCCTTAAAGTGTCAAAAGGTGGTGGATTTTTCTTCAAGCTTATTCCGGCGTGATATCTAGAGACGGGAGTTTATCAATTACTGCTATCCGGAAGATCAGGTTTTTGAATCAAATCAAAAGATTAATGAAAAGATGAAATTTGATTTCATCTTTTTATTAAATTTTGAATTTTGTGAAAATTATTAAAAGCCAAAAGTGATTCGATTGTGAATCCGGATATGTATTTACATTCCCGCTACGCATGAACCAGAATTCACAACAACATGGTCATGCATTGGGTATGGTGATCGTGGAGCATATCCGGACATCTGTGATCCCAAAGTTAGTTCCAAGACATAGAATCGTTCTGATTGGGAAATCAATGATTCGTAAAATCTTTCTTGTGCGTAGCTTTTTATGTATATGGAGTACCTCATTCCATGAGCATTGATCAGGGACCTATGTGCGTATGAGGGTCCAAATCAGGGATGACTTGACTGAACCGCCCCATTGAGAATTCATATTGCTGTCAGTGTCAAATATTAAATCTCATGGTCATGTAGGTGTGTGATGATCCTCATGACTTGAGGAATCATGGTTGTGAAAGTGCACAACCGACCACACTTTGATTTATGTCATGATTCCAGAAGAGTCATAAAATGTATATTTTGGCTTAGATGTAGTCTGGTTGTATGACTTGACAGATGGTTCTAAAGAGGGATCTGTCACTGATCTTCTTATCAATGCACCTCTTATGTTGTCTTAGAAATAATTGACTAAAGGAATCTCTGGCCAGATATAAAAATTTATTTTAGGGGGATTTCAATAATTTTCCCTATAGTTCTAGAGACCAAGTGATAATATGAATATAGTTGAGATGGCAAAGTCGAAATTCATCTTACAACCTTTAATTATATTAGCTTGAGAACCTTGAGAGGTGAGACTATTAGTTGTTAGTTTAAACGCGGTGCTAATAAGAGTTGATGTCTTGGACAGGATTCAACTGACTGAAAGTGTAATTCCAACAACTCCAACAGCATGCGAGACTCCTTTGCACCAAATGTTCCCATCTTAGCCAAGTTTGATTGAAATATTAACATTTAACTATTGAAACTTGGAAAAAAAAAAGGCAACAAGGAATCGACCAATCAGTCAATAATGTAGTGACATTTAAAATAAAGTGATGCTTCAAACAAAAGCAAATCAAAACATCCCTTCTTCCTCACTCAAGAAAATTGTGAACCCACTAATATTATGACTAGGAAAAAAGTTATCAAAAATCTCATATACTAGTATGATGAGAATGAGATTGTAACTGTGGTGGTGGTGCAAAAAGGAGGAAAATGCCACCAGAAGTATCTCATTATTCTCATCATCCTCTTGTCACCTCCAAAACTCCATTACTATTGTCACGATTCTCGCCAAAGTCGCATTTTAAGCAAATTCTGCATCAAAAATATTATCAAAAGAGGATGAAATTCACAAAAAAGCAGCTCATTTCACTACTTGTTTTCATTTTATCAAGTGCTTCCATTTTCAGATTCCTCAATATTATTATGATTACTACTCCATCTCCACCTCTCACTCCTACTGCTTTGCCTACAATCCACAAGCACGATTATTCCTCTCCATCAAATGCCAGCAGCCCAACAGATAAGGAAATGCGATTTCTGATGGGATTCTTCTCACACAAAGTTCCGTGCAATTTACTTGTGTTCGGGCTTGAGTATCAGTATTCGAGCTTAGCATCTCTAAATGCTGGTGGAGTCACCATATTTCTCGAGGACAATCTCCGTTACACAAGCACATTCAAATCATCCAACAATACTCGGGTTTACAAAATCATGTATAACACGGTAGCCTCAGAAGCTTACAAGTTACTCAAAGATGCAAGAGAGAACCCCGACTGCTCACCGAAGCTTTACCTACCTAAAGTGTCGAAATGCAATCTAGGGTTGTCAAACCTCCCACAAGAAGTGTATGATACCATGTGGGATGTGGTTGTAGTGGATGGACCGAGGGGAAATACGCTTGATTCCCCGGGTAGAATGGCTGCCATCTATACAGCTGGTGTACTGGCAAGAAGAGGAAATACGAGTCATGTTTTAGTACACGATGTTGATAGAATGATTGAGAAGTGGTTCTCATGGGAGTTCTTGTGTGAGGAGAACTTGGTTTCTTCAAAGGGCAGATTCTGGGATTTTCAAATGCATGGACTATCGAATGCAACGACGTTTTGCACAAAGTAAATATAGTGTATCTATTTTGGAAACATCCATCAATCACAGTTTTGAGAATTGTCAATAGATGTATACATAATTATATATAATTGGAAGGGAAAATTACGCATAGACCCCCTCACATATTATGTAATTACCAAAAACTCCCTCATTTATTTGAAATTATCAACACACACCCTCATGTTAAGGGTTTCTTACAATTACACCCACTATATGTTTAAATATTCTTCTAATTTTACCTCTGTAAATCTTACAAATAGACCCATTGAGGGAGTGTGTTGGTAATTTTTAATAAGTGAGGGAAGGTTTTGACAGTTACCCAATATGTTAGGGAGTCTGTGTGTAGTTTTCCAACAATTGAACGAATATTTTCTCCCAGCAGCGTGAATTTTTGTATCACACAACGTGCACTTTTGCAGTCCTCAAGCTATATATGCTTGTGAGCACCAACTTGTTTCCACATAATACAAGATTCAAACATGAGCAGCCTATAATTTTACAGTTGCACCCGGATCAGATACAATGTAGAAAAAATAGGAAGAGAAGAAATATAAGATATATGAAACTCCTAAGTTTTAAACTTAATGATCAGATAAAAAGAACTTCTAATAGTTTAGCTCAGTGTATCATTTCACTGGAAACATGATCCTCCACATGGATATGATGAGACAAATTTGAAAATCTACACAGAATCAAGTTTTTTGTACAACTTTCTAGAAGCATTAGGTTATTAAAGCGAGACCAATATTAACGATATTTGCAGTGAATCCCATTCCTAGTCGAAGAACAAGTTTCAATGTGACATCAGCAAGTCAGTGACTTTCCGTTGCGCCACCCACTCTACCTCAAGTCAGCAAATCAGTTTCAACTGCAAAAACAAGTGCAATGATTTAAGTCTTAATCTCAAATATATGAAATGGGAAAAAAAAAAAAAAACAAGTCAGCGATTGCAAGTAAGATGAGTTGCCCGAAATGAAAAGAAGAAAAGGGAACAACAGAAAGGTATACATTCGGTAAAAGCATTTGCAACTGGAAATTGCCAAAAAGCAATCTATAAAAGAGTAGGCCACAGTAAATCTCAACTGAAGCATCTTCAAGTTAAATACCAGCCACAAGTCCACAACGGTGAGATGAAATAATATTATGCATACAAAGACATACTCGATGGGAAACGTATGTCCTATACTAGTTCCATATTCACATCATGATGATATCATCATACTTCCAGTCAATCTCTTCTTGAGAGAATGTTTAGTGACTGTAATACTCATATATTTAATGAAAAGAACAAAAATCAATTACAAGTAAATACTAGCGACAGCAGAAACTGTTATGAAAACTGGAAAAGATTGAGACCAGTTGATCCAACACATATAGACCAAATATTTAAAATGGATAATGTGAAAATCTCCACATTAACTTTCCAGCATAAGCTCTTAGTAGATTTAGTTATATGACTCACAATCTCGATACAATAAACCTTCCTCTATTTAGTAATCTATCCGATTGCATGACCCACACAACTTTTTCAACAACAACCATCCTTACCGCCTTCACAACTGCTGTCGACCCCTGCTATATTCGCCAATAAGAGCATCATCAAGATTCCCACTTTAGTTCTAGTCCATACTCTCTGTGAGTAACAAAACACTGTTAAAAGCTCGTCCAACTAGGCCACCGTGGTTTTCCTACCATTATACATGAAATCTAACTATAAGCAGTATCGCATTTATGACACCACTTGTTTTCCTTTTTCTGCAGGAAAAGAGATCTAGGAAATATTTGCATCAATAACCTTCCTACTTAACAGGTTTTATGTCTCTTACTTCAAGTGCAATTTTTTCAAGGAGTACAAATGAATACAAGGAATTGGGCAAAGAGGTAAGCCAAAGGATAGAAAGAGGTTGGTAACTGAGCTAATATAGTCTCTTTTAGATTTAAGTTTTCTCAAGGGTTGGGGGTGGAGGGCATTTGTATTTCTTCTCCTTGAGCCACCTATCAGCGAGTTCAGTTTTTCCTATACATTTTGGCCAGTATTTTGTAATATTTATCATACAACTGAATTTTGGTGGATCAGGAGACACAGATTGTGTGATTAGTAGCATGGCTGACGGAGTAAAGGTAAGGATAAAGAGAATGGTGAATAAGAAGAGAAGGGAGATGATGTAATCAATCTAAGCAGAACACGGGAACCAAAATAAATGTAGAAAGAGTAGATAGGCAGCACTCAGAAGTGATGTTGGCAGAAAAGAGTCGCTTCAACAACCAGCCTACTGAACTCCACTCCATCTAGGGATAGGGGGAAGGGGTTGAAAAGAAAGAAAGAGAAAAGTAAGCCTTCCTAAATTACTGTAACCGTAAAAGTTTAGAACATATCTTACCTTCCAGATAATCTGAATCAGCAATGACTCCTAAATGTATCAGGAAATAATGAAAAACATAACAACTAGATATCTGTGCATTCAGTCGCTAAACTAAAATATATAGAGGTCGAGTCATCAAAAAGTACATGGAAACCTAAGTTAAAACACACAGTACAGCCTCCTTTTAAACATGATGAATCATTCATGCTTCGTCTTCATTCGAACTACATCATCGTCATTTTAGTCTCTAAATTAACTCTGACATATATCAACTGTATGGCTAGTTTTGGCAGTAAAGACGATTGTGGACTTCTCTTTTTGGCAACATGTTGTAGCAAAAATAGCTAATTTGCTCCAACTTTTTTTTATCCATGGCTTTCAAATGAGAAATATCCCTCTTCTAAGGCAGGAAAGCTGCTGAATCAAGAAAATAATTCAAAGTGATCTATTTGGTGCTAGTCTGGCCTGAATGAGCCGTGATTCCAGTTATAAGTAAAAATCCAATCAAATGGTATCTACAAGCCCCTACCCAAAATTGATTAGGTAAAACAATTGTATTAAAGGATCACAAAGGATGAAATTCATAAAGAAACTTTGGATAACCCTACAAAGACTTCGAAACACATATTACATATAGAAACACATATAGCAAAACCAAAATGGCGGCAGGTAGAACTAAATACCCCTAACACAATCACATGAAAAGTTACATTACTCTAAAAGTTAATGCTCCTGAACTCTGGCCCCATAAAATTCAGTCCCCTATAATGACAATCCAGGATTCAAATCCCATTAGGCATTGCTCAAGAATATATGATTATAAGAAATTTGTGTTTATAAATTTCTTAAGGTTTCTTAGGTTTCAAAGCATATTTGACAATTTCAACCTCACACCTTCGGCCTGCATAACGACTGATACGTCACGTTGAAGGCTAACTTCTCAGGGACTTTTTTCCCCTTAGCCAAAGACGGATAAACAAACTATATTTACTTATACATCAACTTAGACACCACAATGGCCCTCCAATTAAAACACGGATATACATTCCAATACATTCCATGTTGCCGTCATACACAACCGAAACATCACTCACATCAATAATATACCCAATGACCTTTTAGATATCACTCTGTCATGCCTCATGCACATCCTAATGCAAGTGTGACTTGAGTTATAAACTGAAGGATCAACTCCAAAGGCCCATTCTCCACTTTTCTCAAAAAGGTCAATTCAGATTATTAAGAAACTCAAAACTTATCTATGAATTTATCCATCCAACTCTCCACTTTATTACTTCAGCTTTTTGGAATGAATTACCTGTTGGAGGAGCCAACAACCTATTAATCTCAAGAACCAACACAGGAAAATTCGTCATGTGAATTACATTAGAAGTCCTTGAAATCATTTCAGAAGTAAGCTACGCTATTTGCGCTTCAAGTATGTTTTATTAAGCTTGTAAGATATCTAACAGATTTGTGCGCTTACATTTACTAGTGTTTTAAATCCAACTCTCCACTTTATTACTTCAGCTTTTTGGAATGAATTACCTGTTGGAGGAGCCAACAACCTATTAATCTCAAGAACCAACACAGGAAAATTCATCATGTGAATTACATTAGAAGTCCTTGAAATCATTTCAGAAGTAAGCTACGCTAATTGCGCTTCAAGTATGTTTTATTAAGCTTGTAAGATATCTAACAGATTTGTGCGCTTACATTTACTAGTGTTTTAAATTACTAGCACACAATTTGAATTGCTTGCAAACTGATTTTGCAAAAGCACTTAAAAGGAACTAGAGTCGTATTTAATTTGTCTCAGTTTATCTCTGGCCTTCACAGTGGATGTTTGTAATACCACTCCGTAAATCTCAGTAAAAGATATCTTATATTATCTTATATTTCTGCTGACGTTATCATCCCTCTAACCCAATACTAGCCCAGAAGCCTAGTGGAAAAAGAAGAAGAAAGAAATACAAGAGTGAGAATACAAAAGACAAAAGGAGGTACATTACGATAACTTATGAAAGGTGGACAAAAGCAAAACTGGCCACCAATTGATGGAATAGAACAACAAAAATGCCACGTGAAACCCAAAAGAAAGTTATATCCATGATTTCAAAAGGGTTGGGGAATATTTGGTCATTGAACACTACCGGGTAATGTGAGCCATTTAATTGAAAGTCAATGTAAAGCCCTTTCAAATTGGTTCTTCCGTCACTGAGTGCTTACAGGTGTTTGTTATTACTGTTTATCTATTACGTTAATTATTCTAGCCTTAATGCAAAAACGTAGACACCTTTCCAGCCTGGACCATATTTTGGTTTTTGTGCATGTACACAGATTATGTACCCAGAGCATCTTAAAAAACGATTAAATTTATATGGATAAATAGATGCATAGCCTGTTCTCTGCTTGGAAATCAAAGAAGGATTCAGAGAGTAAAAATTTCATTTCGACTTCGGCTGGGACACACACAAAATGACTTTGTTTCTTTGAGAAATGGAAATACAACACTGATTTGGTAAAGAGAAAGTAACATCAAACAATGAATGTAATATCTTAACATGAAGACGAGCAATGTTCCTTTGCAAATAACTCATATCAAAGGGCTACTTCTAGAGAACTAAAACAGTAACAGCATCGAATAAGAAAAATCATAAAACTGCTAAATATCATAACACCATCACCAGAATGCAGAATTATTACCCTTGTCCATCCAGGTTGCCCTGCCCACTGCTGCCACCACCGCCACTCGCATACGACCCATCCTCCGCCGCGGTCTGCCACACGGACTGCCACGCCTGAGACGGCGGCATGTAAACACCCGGATCCACCCCAGGCACGGCGGGTCTACCCATCATGGGCTGGCCCATAGGCGGGTAATAGTATGGCACACCCGTAACCCCAGTGGCACCCGCGGGTGTCCCCACAATCCCACCCAAAGACGCAGCCTCATCCTTGATCTCATCCCTGGGCACAATATCCACCAGAAAATCAAAAATGTCGGTGCGTGTAATCGCGGCAGCGATGTCGTTTTTCTGGAGCGTTCGGCGCTTGTTCTCCTCGGCGTGGAGCCAGGATCTGATGGTGAGCTCGAGTATGAAGAGCTCGCACGCCTTGGCGAAGAGAATGGGGGCCTCCGCCGATATCATGCGCACGTCCTCGTCGGCCTTCATGATCTTCTTAATTCGTGCCAATGGGAGTTGATGGTTCTTGAAATCGTTCACCTGCTCGATTTCCTGGCGCTGGTAATTCCAGAACATCTGTAATTGCTGTTGCTGCTGCTGGAGGAGGTGTTGGTACCCCGGCTGAGATGGATACGCCGCCCCCTGCGACGGCGGCGCGCTCTGCTGCGGGTTGTTTTGTTCCATTGCTCTGTGTGTGTGTGTGTGTGTGTTTTAATTGGGTAATTGGGGAAGGAATGTAAATTGGAAAAAGGGGGGACAGTAACATATGTATGAGGAGGAGCGAGAATGCCAGGGCGTTTTATTTGAATGTACAATTTATGAAGGGTAAGGTACTGTTTTCTAATATCGGAAAGGGAGTGGCGATAGTGTTTTTTGGAGGGTGGTAATTGTATAGATAATTGGGTAGTGCAGCCAATGGTAATTATCCAATCTCGTATTCGTTTATTTAAGTGGATGAAAACGACATGGGCGCTAGTGAAAGATTTTAGAGGAATATGGATTTTTCTATTGGTGGATCAGGGCCTTTTCGATTTCTCATTTTCCTTAAAAAAAAAGGAAGAAATTTTATTTTGGGAGAGTAAAAATTTGATGGTAAAAGTGTATTTAGATGAGTTTTTTTAGAAAAAAAAAAAGGTGTAATCATTAGAAATGATGTGATATATTTTTTTTGAAAGACATTGTTTTTTTATGAGAAATGGTATGGATGAGTATTTATTTTATAAAAAAATTTAGACAAATTTAAGTTAAATTTATTGATTAAGACATCAAAAAACATGTCAAGTGGATCTTATTTTACATGTGACGACATTTCGAATCAAGATATATAATTTTTTTAATCAATAGGCTATGATGTTGGCGGATAAAAGTCTTTTAGTTATTGGGTGAACTGTCACATCATGAATAGTAAAAAATCGATTTTCCAAATTTTTTTTTGGGAGAAATGCCAATCAAATCTATTTTTCAAAAAAATTTGAGATTTTATTATAGAATATTAACTGTAGCAGTTTTTTTGGGATATATTTAGGAGATGTCAAACATATGTATTTTTGATGCAAAAATTTCTGAGAAATCGAGAAATGGAAAATAGCTATCCATCCAATCGGGGCCTTACTCTTTGTGTCTATCTCTTTCACATATTGAGGTGTATTGTGTGTGGACTCTATACACAATTGTGTGAAAAAGATAGACACAATGGTACACCTTGGAGTAACACTCCCGATGGAACATAGAATTATCTGAGGAATATGATGTTGAAATGGATTCATAGTTTTGGAGGCAAGATTTAAAATCTCGGTATCGATATCGGGTGGTAAATTTATAAAAATTTCAAGGATAATTTTAGGGATATCCGAAATTTCGATTTTAAAAAAAATCATGTAAATTTGTAAAAATCTTTGGAATTTACAATAAATTTTTGTGTAACTTTAATTATCATAGTTGTGCATTTTTATGTTAATAATTGTTAGGATTATGCCCTCAGATGCCATAGATGATAGAATGGTAAGGCATCTCACTTGTAAATGACTCATTTTTGTTTAATAATAAAAGACATTATTTTGTTTTCACTTAAATCTTATTTATATCTATAAGTAGTGTAAAACATTTTGTCCATGTTTTCAATGTAATCTCTCTACTTCCTATGGGATAGGAAGATTGGCATTAGAGAGATTGATTTTGATTGCTTAAACTAATTTGCAAGTGGTATGAAGTCTTTAATGGACAAATAAAGACTTAAAATACTCGTACAAACTGAGTTTTGACATGGGAGTGTCAGTCGAACATCATGAGATGGTGAGAGCTTAAGGATGTAGGCACATCACTGGAACTGATATGCTCGAATACGACTCGCAACAGTTTTGTCACATGAGTATTCACTCTATGATTGTCAATGATAGAACTGATTATTCGTAATATATATAAATGAACCTATGACCTGAAGTATCAGGTTGAAGATACACTTGTGACATCAAGTTTGTCACTAGAGTAGTTAGACTCATTCCCTCGTAGGTGGGGTCGACCTCGAAATGCGCCTTGATGGGCAAGTGGTAGTCTTAGCCAAGGTTTTTAAAGCCGGACCAGACCGGCCGGTTTAATTAGTAACCAGCCACGAGCCCGGTCCGAGTAAGTGTATCCAGCGGACGGTGACAGACCCACATCGAACCGGTGTAGAACTGGAGAAACCGGCCAAAACCGGTGACTCAAGAACGGGTCAAGTCGTGGATCTATTTCTAGGGGGGGGGAATTATTTCCCTAATTTTTCGTCCTCATTTTTCCTTATTTGCAAGACAATAGAATTCTGAAAAAGGAAGGAGACATTAGGCTATGGTATCTTTCCAATTACCAAGCAATTCAAACTACAAACTTCAACCTAAAAAAATCAAAGCTTCTCCAGCACACCAGGTGTGCAAAGTTGTAAGAACATAAGGCATTTTTCTTGTGGTGCTTCAATAGTATGTAGTCGATTGGATTTTCTGGATTTTCCTTGTTGTATGTATTACATGTATATGTATAATATGCCTATCTTTTCTCTTCTTTTTTCCTTGTTCTTTTATCTTTCGGTCAAAGAGATGAAGGGTTCTTTTGCTTACAATTAATGCTTTGTCCCTCATGCTATGCTTGTATGCCATGCATTGCGGTTTACACGTTGCTGCCCATATGGGTTGTACCCAAAAGATTATCTTTTTAATCATCAACTTTTGATAAATGTTTTTCTAGTACTATAACTTTGATGTTTAATGTTTTAGTCCAAAGAAAAACAAAATTTTCTTAATAAAAAAGATCCTTTGAAAAATGGTATCAAAGCCTAGGTTATATTGATGAAATATTTAAATAATTTACATAAGAATTGTTTTAACCCTAAGGAGGAGAATTAAAGCAAAATGGAACCGAACAATAGTTCGATCTATGAAGAAAAAAATGAGTATTTTCAGATACTGAAAATCCAACGAGAAAAGAGGATTAATAAATTAATCCAAAGTAGTAAGAAGCTTTCTTACGAAATACGAGAAGTGCTGACAAGAGTACAAACTAAAACTCCTGTAGCAGACATACCGGAATCCATCCAGTATTATGAAAGGACTATGGCCATGAACAAAAGGTTTCAAGGCAACGTTACGAGTGATCTACAACTCGCAGAGATCCAAGGCCAGTGGCCAGGGAAAGCAAACAAAGGTAACTCTCTTTAAATTTATTTTAAATATGAGTTATAAAGAAATTGAACTGGATACCTCTAAGCTCTCTAAAGATCTTAGGGAAATCTAGAAGACAGTTCAAGATTACGGACATAGGCTAGAACATCTACCTATGAAAATTGAAAAGTTGAGGAAATCCTCAATATTCTTCCAGATCTAAATAGATCTAAAGACAGTAGCCTTAAATCTGAAAGAAAACCAAGGTATTACTGGAATGTCCAAATCAAAAAAGGATAGAATCGGCGATGCACTTAGACGGGGTACCTCTTCTACATCAAAAGGGAAAGGCTAAGGAGATACCAAAGCTTAAGACACATGAGGAACTACTCATTGATATCCTTAGAAGTATTAACTAATATGGATATAACAAGAGTAGATCCATCTGATCTTTGTGGACCTAGGTGATATAAAAACCAATGAACTAGCACTGGGATTCCTAGCCCCAGGACAAAGTTCAGCATCTAATAATCCTCCCCAGGATGAACCGATGCGAGAAGGCGAAGATTTGCACACAAATGCAGAACCCGCCCTTAGAGGGGTAACGTTTAGGGCAAATCACGCAAGAAATCCAATAAGAGTACCAGAAAATACACCTTGAGCAAGGACTATGTCACAATCCTTAACCCATATGGTACTATCCTAAATTTGGATATAATAGATTTTAGAAACATCAAGAAATTAATTAATGAATGGGTAGCCTCTATGAAAATAGCCGCTACTACACTGGAACTAGACAAAGAAAATTTCATTAGATTAATGGAGTTAAGCTTAGAAGGATCTGTGAAGGTGGGTTGGGAACGCACCCCAGCAGAATCTAAGCAAGAGGTTTTAGCCGGAGAATCTAAGAGCACTATTGCAGATAGATTCGGAAGGATAACCAAATTAAATTTTATCGGAGATGGATACTTCGGTGAAAATAATGCAGAAAGAACCAGAGAGTACACACAGGCACTCTATGGTCTTGAATTAAGAAATATTTGTGCCATTGATGAATACATCTACTGGTTCTAAAAATATTTCTTTCACGCGAATGTGAGTGCAGAAGTTGCTACACCTATGTTCTTTGCTAAAATCTGTAGCCCTTGGAGAGAAATGTTAATACATTCTTACAAGGTTTCGGAAGGGCAGGTTGATACGGTTGCCAGACGAATGTCTTTCTAAAAAGAAAAACTAAAAGACTGGTGTCAATAAGCAGCGGTTCAAAAGAACATGAAGAAACTAAGAGGAAAAATGAAGAAAACCCCTCTTTGTTGTAATAATAATGACTTTCCAACAATAATTGGAGAATCAATTGAGCAGAGAAAGAAGAGAAAACACTTTGTTCGTTCTAATAACATCAACAACAAAAGGCGATCTTCTTTCAGGCGAAAGTCTTGGTGGTCCCAGAGATTTGACCAGAGATTCGGACCAACCAGGGTGTCTTCCCAAGGATCTTAGAAATCCGATGAAAAGAAACCCATAAGACGAACTTTCAGAAGGGCTCACACCCGTACAAATGAAAGTTTCAAAGACTGTAACTGCTGGACATGTGGAGCTCGTGGCCACATTTCACCAGACTGTCCGCAAAAGAGTGGTTAATTAAAACAATTTGAAGTCACTGCGGATATACTGGATGCATTTTTCTACGTCGATTTGGTACCAGTGTACCAATTCGAGAATATTCCCTCAGACGAAAGTGTCTATGAGGAAGAAATATAAAGTGATTCTGATGGAACAACAACAGAATCGGAATAAGAATTCCAGAACACAATTTATGCCTGGAATACCTATTTATACAGTTCCACAACTTAAAACTGTTATCTCTTACTTCAGAGAGAAAATAGAAAGAAGTAGAACCATAATCCAGCATTATGAATCTACTATCCAGTTATTAGGCGAAACACCACTCCGCCTAAGAAAAATAATTGAGCATGAGATTAAGATTCAAATCTAGTCAGATAATATTCATACTTTAGAGAACTGGTATAAAAATAATCGTTCTATCTTCTGAGAACGAAACAATTCTTTCTGATGGATTACTCCAACGAAGGGGATAGGCTCCAAACATCGGATAGCCTAACTGGTTTCTTTTTCAAGGCATCTATATCAGATAAAACCATGGAAAAGATCATGAGGCAAGACTCAAACATTGGTAAATACGATGGTTTTAGAGTCAATGGAGTTAGTAGAATCCTAAATCAAATAGGATTAAATCAAAGACATCATAACATCAGGTACAAGGTAAGTTCTGGGGAATTTGCAATTCCTATGGAATTAACTGGTAATGTGATGGATATGCAACTTATTCTGAAGGAAGAAATTTTGGAAGAATTAAGTAAGATAAAAGAGGAAGAAGCTCTTACTATGAAATGGATCCATATAGGACCATTGAAGTAGTAATAAAAGCTACTTTCAAAGAAAGTGTTAATTTGCCATTACATTTGTCCATAATGGATAAAAGAATTAACAACCTAAGAGACGGTTGTCTTGGTACAATGGTAGGAAATTTATATGCAGGCAAACTAATGTTTGATATTCATCCACGAATTGCATATAACTTAGCTGACCAAGATTTCAGCAGAGTCTTAACCCTTCATCAAGATTTCAAAAGAATAGATTTAATGAAAGAAGGAAAAAGACCATATTCTATTACATATAGAATTGCTTATGCACTTTCCAATACACATCATTCTGATTTGTTTATTCGGAAAGAGTATATTGAAATTCCAATAATTTTCAAGGAATTTGCTAAGGTAATGGCACCAAATCCAATTCAAATGCCAAGAATTGGTGGTGTGGATATCTTAATCTGTGACCATCCAGTTCTAGATCGCTCAATGAGTTCTAGAACAGATCTTAATAGCAGGATGTCCTTTTCAAAAGAAAGGATAAAGAGTTTCAAAGGAAAAGAATTAATAGAGAATCCAACTCCTCAGGCTATTCGGGTAGATAATGTAAAAATTAAATGCCCGAAAGGATGGAAAGATATACAAGTAATATTTGATATTACAGAGAAAGATATTTACTTTCTTTGTGATCATCTATATCACTTGCAGCAATCTACTGTCAACAAATATGAAGGTATGCTAGAAATAGCAGGATATGAAGTATTTGTTACAGGAATTGCAGGACGGAACCCAAGAATGGTTATTTTGGGATTAAGTTTTCTTGAGGAACATAAACCCTGGGGAAGAAAAGGAAAAGGAATGGAATTTAGCTTGGATGGACATATTATTCAAGTTGAATAAATGACTAGTCCTTTTTCTATAGACATATCTGTTGGTATGTTATATGAACAATATAAGTTAGAATATTTTGCAGCTTATATTGATTCTGGATCAGGGATTTGTACATCAAAACCTAGTGTTTTTCCTAGCAATGCTATGGAAGCTTTACCCATTATTACAGGAAGGGATTTCTCTAAGAAAATTCTCATTCTCAATAAAGGAATCTGAGAAGCGTATATCATGATTAGAGGAGCATTTGGCACACCTTGGTTCAAGGTAAAAATGCCACCTATATATTTTCATGATACTGGAGCAGATATTTTGCTGGGTAATAATTTTATCCAAACCTTTGCAAAATATGTGCAAGATAACAACAAAAATTTGTTGCTTTTTACTACTAATTGTGGTAATGAAATACGAGTTTTGCGGCGAGCAAAAGCTTTTAATAGGATTTTGCCTATTAATTTTCGCAGCAAACGTGGTGATTTTAATCCTGATTCCAAATTAACCCATCCTAAAATGATGGATAAACGGAGGTTTGGAAAAGCTCTTTTGTCTTTTAGACTGCACGGTCTAATTGAAAGTGTGGACGAAAATTGTTATGAGAATTCAAAAGAAGAATTACAACTTCTTAAGAAGGAATTACAGAACCGGTCCACAGATAACATTGATGAAAAAAGTTTACTTTCTCTCGAAAATGTTAAGCGACTAATCCAAAGGAACTTTAACGAGAATCCTTTGGCTTGGTGGGATAACAACAAGATCGAAGCTACTCTGAAAGTAAAAGAACAATGCAAGTACGAGTATGTTCGATACAAGCCAATCCAGATGAATATGGAGAATAAGAAGGATATGCAAACAATTATAAAGGAGCATATCGATCTTAAACTCATAGAACCTGGAGTCTTTGCTTATAGTAGCCCTGGGTTTCTGGTAAGGAACCATGGTGAGGTAAAAAGAGGAAAGGCAAGAATAGTAATCAATTATCAAGGTATCAATAAAATACTGGAATTTGATGGTTACTATATCCCAAGAAGAGAACACTTAATTGAGTGCATTAAAAATGCTAAAGTGTTTTCAAAATTTGATTGTAAATCTGGTTTCTATCAGATTAAGATGGAAAAGGAGTCTAGAAAATATACGCGTTTTCTACTCCACAAGGTCAATATATCTAGAACGCCCTTCCTATGGGATTAGCTAATGCACCCCAGATATATTAAAGAAAGATGGATAATCTGTTTAAGGATTATTACGAATTTATGTTCGTCTATATTGACGACGTCTTAATTGCATCTAGAAATATAAAAAAACATATTAAACATCTGGAAATATTTTCTAATGCATGCTTTAATGAAGGATTGGTGCTTTCATAAAAGAAAGCAATAATAGGTGTTAATAAGATTGAATTTCTTGGCATTCTTATTGACGAAACAGGTATTGAACTCCAGGAACATATTGTGGAAAGAAATACGCAATTTTCCTGATGTTCTAAAAGATAAAAAACACCTTCAAAGCTTTCTGGGAGTTGTTAACTTTGCAGGTATCTTTATCAAAGATCTGGCAAAATACAGAAAGGATTTTCAACCTCTTTTAAAGGAAACGGAAAGCTCGAAATGGAAGTGAGAAGAAATTCACACTCAAAGAATTCGTGAGTTGAAACAAGTTTGTAACAACTTGCCTAAACTCGCAATATCACAAGACAAACATGATTTGGTAGTCTATACAGACGCCAATAATTATAGATGGGCAGCAGTGCTCATGAAAAGAACAACTACAGGGGAAGAACCTTGTAGATATGTAGGAGGGTTGTTCACCGAACAACAAGCCAGTCTCTGGCACATAAACGAGAAAGAATTTTTGCTGTATGGAAGAGATTTAAAAAATGGCCATTATTTCTTTTAGCCAAAGAATTTACCTTAAAAGTTGATAATATGAATGTCAAAGCCTTTTTGAAAAACAAACTTGAATCAAAAATAGAAAAGGCACGTATTCTCAGATGGCAAGCTGAATGTAAATATTATTGTTTTGACATTATTATTGTGAAATCTCATGAAAATGTTCTTGCAGATTTCCTGACAAAAGATGGAAGTGTTTGAGGCAAATTCCATTATAACGAGATACAGGCATCTTAGGGAAAACCTTGAGGAGCTTGACAAAAAGATTTGACAGTTATCAGTTAACGCTGAGGTAGCTGGCCATGTACAACGAGCTGATCTGGGCATTGTCCAGGAAACCCTTAAAGGAACAACGTACGCCATGACTATGTTATGGAATACACTACAAGAACCGATTCGAAAGGCATCATCTTCAGTGATGACTCGCGAATTAAGAGAGCAGGACTCTACACCTGCGTTTAGAGAATGGACCTCTATACCCGAAGTGGTGGATTCATATACCACTTGCACAAGTCCATTCTCAGATTCTAAGGAAACGGAAAAGGTTGAACGAAAGGAAGTGCAAACTTCTACTAGTTCAAGTCAACCCACCACCTCTGGGGTTAAAGAGGGAGAGATTAATCTTAGGCCACAGACAGGCACTTCTAAGGTTAATACTAACCCAATTAATTTACATTGGCAGGGTTATCAGCGCTCTTGGGAAAAATTAACTCAAGAAAAAGGAATAAATCCTAATAGATCTTTGGTAGAAATATCAAGGAAATATCCTAGGATTTGGATGAAGGAAGGATCAAATCCTGACGAAGTTCGAGAGTGGTATGATTTTAGGGCAATAGCCTCAATACATACTATGTCACCAAGTTTTCCGGAGATATCCAAACTTTCGGATTGGATTATAGGGGCCATATACGACTCATGGCAAAACAACCCGCACTTCAAAAGGGGCGATATCCTGAAGTTAAAATTCATTTCAGCAGCTCCAGAAATTACAGGAAAAGGGTCTCACTCAGCATTTCATTTCAGAAAACTACAGAGACCAGACATGACGGCCTATAACATAATCCAGGTCGCAACAGGAGAAGCTCCTTTGGTCAGTAATATCAATGAAGACAATATATCTACCAGAAGAGCATGGGGAATGTGGGTCTGTCTTACAAAGATGGACAAAGTTAAATATCCATTCAAGATTTTCACAAGTTCTGTGAATGGGTGATTCCTGTTAAATTCCATGATAGGGAAAAGTAAAGATTTTTCAGAGATGGTCTTTGAGCAAAAAAGGACAATCATCTGGGAGAATAAGTTACCAGCAACTGAATATACCAGGAAGAAGGCCTGCAACATGATGCATGTTGATCTTTGGCACAACCGGGAATGTTCAAGTTGTGAGTTCCAAGAAAAACCCTTATTTGGTACAAAAATACGGGTTACCAAGACAAGACCCGAATCAGAAAAAGTTAAGAGAAAAAGGAAGACATTTTACCCAAAGGGTTTTCACAAACCCTGGTAAAACCATGTAAACGATAAAGGAGGCCTACATGATTAGGTGCACTACCTAAAAAGACCAGTCATGTGACTGATTAATGGTAACAGCTGTGAAAAACAAAAAAAAAAGACAGTTGTGAATAGACAAGAGTGGCAGACACAACGGTCCACGCGCATTAAAAAGGAATCTTGACAGCAAAGCGATGATGTCAAGAAAATTATGCAAGTTTGGAATCTGTCTTTGGAATCCGAAATCAAGTCTATAAGAAGGAAGTTCTAAAGCAGATGGGGATCATCGAAAATTTTCTCCAACTCTTTGAAAAAAAAAACAAATATTTACCAGAAATTTGTAATCTTTCTTCTTTATAGTTTTAAATTTACGAGTGTATGGGGGTTTCCCTAATAGTAAGTCTCTCATGAGAGGCTAAAAGGTTTTCTCCTCCAATAGTGGAGTAGAATAATATTATGTAATTTTATTTCTGTATTTCATCAATAAAAGAAAAGGCTTTTGTTCAACCTCTGTCTTCTAAAATGTATTAATCCTTTATCCTGAAATACTTATTACGCCCTAAGGTCGAAAATGAATTAGGGCTGTGCTACTTATTGCTGAAGGAGCTGAGTACCTTCGAACCATCAGTTGCGGTTGAGTGGTTGGTAGAGCCGTAAAACCGAGGACTTAGAATACCCAATGATAAATTAGTCAAAGCAAGGTACTACATTATGAAGTTTTAATATTTTTTGGAAGCATGTTGGGCCTGATCTAAATTTTAATTTTGTTATTTTTGGATAAAATAATTTAAATGTGGAAATATGGGGAAAAATGGACTAGAGGTTACTTCCCTCAAGAGTATAAGGGCCAAAGGATAATTATACAAAGGATTGTTGATGTCACGTGTCAAACTGGTAATGGATCGAGGCACTACCTATAGAGGTAGCATCGACTAGACCATGCATTGCATAGTTGCCTGACACAATTTTAAAGTTGTTCCTTTCGCAAGATTTCTTTTGTTTTTTAATTATTTAACAATTTACAAACAATCACTATTTTACATAGATTACTACTAGAGTTTTAAAAGATTACTATTTTGTCTATTTAATTTAAAATAATGTTATTATTTTTCTCTATCTTAGTTTTATATTTATGTGTATATATATGTATATAGTATATACAGCACGGGTCAACCGGTTTTTTCGAAACGGTCCAACCGGTCAGACCAATGACCTGGTGACCCGATAAATTTTTCGGTTCGCCTACTGGTCCGAGTTTAAAAACATTGGTCTTAGCTGATAACTAATATGGGATTTGTTCTCTCATAAGTGAATGAGAAAGTGTCGTATGTGATTATAGATAATGGAGATCAAAGTCTTTTCCAAAACAATAATAGTCAATTGTGCGGGGCTCGCAATCGAACTCAATGATCTCGTATAATTATAATTAATACATATGGTCAAGTTCAGGGAGTTTGACAATACCGTGACTCTCACTCGACTCGGACACATGAACAAAGGGTTTACACATATACGGTATTTACAATTGGAAGGTTGTGGAATGGTCCATTCATTTGATTTCGTTTAGGCTACGAAGTGGGCCACGCGACTGGCTAAGTGTTACTCACTTCCTTTGAATTCCTTTCATTGGCAAACGAAACAAACCTAAAGAGTCGCATTAAAGGATTGATGAAGAAAAAATAAAAGGATTTTTCTATTTGGAACTAGGAGATTTAATTTATGAGATAAATTAAATGTGATTAATTTATTGCTCATTAGATAAGATAATTAATTATAAAGATAAGATTAATTATTAATTAATTTCTCAAGGGAAATAAATTAATGAATTAATTTATCTAATTAATTTGGTTATTTAATTAATTAATTTATTTATTGGATATAACAAACAACTAATTAAATAATAGAGGATTAATTAAAATAAGAGAGGAGTCGGGCCAAGTGAGGGGAGTCCATTTGGATGCCTCCTATGACCGAGTTGAGTGTCCACTAGGATGCTCAACATGGGCTCTAAACTCTTGTTTTGGTCAACAAGTCAAGTGACATTAAATACACCACTTAAAAGACTTTTGACCTAAATGAATTCATAATTCACACAACTCTCGTGGAAAGAAAAAGAAAAACTCCTCCCTCTCTCCTACATCCTAACCGTCGGTCAACAAGGAAGAAAAGGAGAAATTTTTCATCAATCAATCCGCGTGATGATTTAAAGACAATGTGTGTTCGTTGTTAGGATCAAACTTCAAAAAAACCTCAAGGAATTTGAGAAGACTGGATCGAAAGAGGATTGAAGACTTCGAGATTTCAACAAATCAAAATTTGGAAGAAGGATCGAGTTCTCCAACCACTTCGCCTCAATGAGTAAGTTTTAGCGAGTTTTATGATTCATGTACGCAATTCGAGATGACACTATGGGTTATTTTTATTCCGCTATGCAATTTTTGTCGAAACCCAATAGTGGTATCAGAGTCAATCTCTGATCTGTATATTTGATCAATGTTATGTGATTTTTGATATGCATATTATATGTTTTTGAAGCCTGCGTTATATGCGTTCTTAAATCTGTGTTTTTATAGTTTTTAGCCTAGAATTTAATTTTTTATGTTTATTATAAATCTGGAAATTTGTATGATATGAGAAAAAAAATCAAGAAACGAGGAAAGACGGGGCCATAGGCTTCGAGTGCGCTGCGCACAGCGCTGCCCAGCGCGCACGCATGGAGTTGTGTGCAGCAGGCGCCCTGGCACATGGCCCCCTGAAATGGGTCATGGACCCTGGTCTGAGAGTTAGGCTGTGAATTGAGTCAAATTTAGTGTTCGAGTTTTGGGTAAATTTAATTATCCGGGTGGGTCCAAAGGATGATGACCCGGAATAATTCAAATTCAGCCTAATTGGAGAATTACTTAAATTTTGACTTGTTAATTGGTTTGGGCTTAATTTAATTTTTCCAAATGGACCAAAGGGTTGAATATTTGGGTTTAAAATTAAAACTAACCCAATAGAAATTAATAATACTTGAATTATTTTCTAATTAATTAATTTTAGGCCCAATTAAATTAAATCAAAGTGGAACAAAAGGATGGTGACACAAGTTTGATGAAATCGAACCCAAATAAGATTAATTAGAATAAATATATTTAATTGAATTAATTAATTATTCTTCTTAGAGATTAATAATTAATTTATTAATTAAATATTATTATTTTTTCTTCAACTTGAAAAATACTAAGATATTTGAATAAGGAATATAAATTATTTTTCTTGGATGATTAATAATTAATTCTTTAATCAGATAAAAGTTTTTTCAATTAATGGTGGCTTTAAATCATAATAAAAATATGATTCGGTATTTTATATATTCATTTTAGTTGGACTAATATTATTTTAATTAAAGGTAGATATACTTAATTAATAATTTTGTATATCTATGTCATCTAGTAAGACTAGATTTATTTTAATTGAAATAAAGAATATAAAAAAATGGCAATTTTATAAAGGTCTTTTTAGTTGGACTAAAATTTTAAATAATCAACATAAGTGTTTTAACAATGCGAGCATGTATTAAATATTGCTAGCATGTCTTATGTGATGTTGACACCGATCATGAGTTAGGTTTTTTTCGATGTATATTTTTTTTATGGGTTGTAAAGCTGGAATTGAGGCTATTTATTGCTTTTTTAGTTATAATATCTGGGTTGTTTTAAAGCATTTATTGCTTTTTTATATATAATGTATAGGCCGTTTTTAAAGCATTATAATAGAATAGTTCAAGATTGGTGGAGACAAGGAGCCCATGAAGATTAGATTGGTTTCATTTTTTACCTTTATATGATGGTCCGTTGGCTCGGGCCCTCTAGTAAAAGTCCATGATCGAGTGTGGTGGTTTTATTTATTTAATCCCATTTATATATTGATGGCATGATTATTACTAGTATAATTTATGCATGTTCAATATAATGATTGAGCTATATAAATTGACTAATGTGCATAGTGAGATCAAATTTTGACAAGCTCAATTCTCCCAAATAAATAATATCAAGTTAGTAAAGGATGTGAGACATCCTTGCCCTCCACTAACCTTATCAAAATTAATATTACTACAAATGTGTAATACTTTCTAGATATGGGGGTTATGCACTTGAAAATAATTTGAAATTTTATTAAGTGCATGAGATGCCTTAGTTGAAGCATATTTCACCCAAGAAATCGGTTAGGTTGCAAGGTGAAATTCAAATGTTTAATTAAAGAAGTTAATGGGAATAAACTCGGAGAGTTCACGAGCTTAGAAATCGGTTAGGTTGGAACTTGGTGAACTATGGGGAAAGGGAAAGTGCTACTGCATCCAACGTACGGACGTTGGGTACTTCACGTTCGAACGTTGGTTCTGACGGGAAAAATAGCAGATTTTTGGAAATTTCCGAATCTAATTCAAGTTGGAGTCTTCCCTTTCCATCCTTATATATATTAGATCAATTCTCTAGGGTAAAAGAGACGAAAATACACATAGAATAGAGCCCTAATGGGGTTTAGACATAGTTTTTACACATTCATGAAGATTTTCAAGAACCTTTGAAGGTGAAGAAATCAAGAAGCATGGAAGAGACGAAAATCAAAGTTCAACCATCAAAAATACGAGGGAGTTTCTTAGATTTAGATTTGTTTTTATCTATGAATATGAATCTTAATTTAAGTTGCTATCTTTTATCTTTTATAATGAATTAGATTCTTCGAACTAAGGCCATCTTGAGGCTAAATTATGATATTTGAGTTATAAATTGTGTTTTTCATATAATTCTATTGTTGCTTTGTGTATTGATTTTGTGCATTAATTCCAATCATATGTTTGATCGACCATATGCTTGCTAATTAACCTAATTTATTCATTCGAGAGAATATAAGTTAGGGTTCAAAGAAATCATCACATAATCCGGAACAAATAGTGGAATTGCCCCTAGAGATAGGTAGAGATTCCCGGGTGCAGTTAGTCGGATTTATCCGGGGAAATTCTAAAACGTGAATGCATGGCTAATGATTTGATTCTCGGATAGACATATTTAGAGAACCGTCACGTAGTCATAGGATTATTACAGCCGAGAGATCGGGTAGTAGTTAATTAAGGAGTTTCCACCAAAGCAACATTAATCTAATAATATGAAAACGTGATTTTAACAAGAATTAATTAATTTATGCCAACACATGTGTCTTAGTTGCTCTATTCCATAGCTATCTTGATTTCGACATCTTGTTTCTTGTATCTTGCTTCCAGAATATTTTAGTTAATTCTTGTTTTAGTTTATTTTATTTCTTTTTAAATCTTTAAATCTTTAGTTTTAGTTTAATTATTGCTTGCTTTAAATTCAAGAAGTCTAAGATACAAGTCTCTGTGGGATTGACAATTCGGACTTAAAAATCCACTTTATTACTACACACGACCAGTCCACTTGCTGTGCAAACACGTAAGGATTTTTCGTGTCAGTATTGAAACATTTACGGGATAAATTAATGTGAGATATCACTTCAAATAATTAATAGGCTAGAAATCAGTTAGGTTGCAACCCATTTAATTAATTGAAGGCCTCAATACCCACTATGGAATCGATGCCAATGATGATTCCCGATTTCTACATGGGAGTATAGGATTCGAAAAATATAGTGGGAGCCGAGATAAATTTTAAAGTTCTTAATTTTTCTTGGTTAAGTTAATCACAGGTAATCTAATTAAATCTGGTTTATTTCTGCAGTTATTTTCTTATGTATCTCTATCAAAAATGACAAACCCACTTTCAATTCTGCTCGAAAAGAATACCTTGAATGAACCCAATTACGTGGACTGACTTAGAAATTTGAGGATTGTCCTCAACATGGAGTCTCTGGGATACGTCTTGGAAGCTGATATCCCAGCGGCACCAGCTAGAACACGTGCCACGTAGGAAGAAGTCCAAGCCCGTGAAAAATGGGTTAAAGACGATGTTCGGGTTAGGGGATACATGCTAGGATTTTGTTAGGTGTATGCTCTCAATGCCTACGAGGAACTAGATTGAGTAGGGCTTTGATAAGTTATTTGTACAAACTATTTATTATTTTTATTGATAGAATAAAGGTTTTGATTTTGTTCATATAAATCTAATGGCATTTAAATGTATTGAACAAATAAGTCCATGAGTTTTGAAGATAGACATTTCACCTCTCATGGAAAAGAGGAGGCATTGGAAGAGTCAAGTACTTAATCTCTTAAACCAGGAGTTCACGAGTTAAGGAATTTTAATTAGGCATTAAAATTCAACTCGTATGACACCTACTTTGTCAAGAAAGTGCCAGTCGTACACTGATTAGATAGTGGGAGCTGGTGTCATGAATATGATTAATGGAATTAACATATTTGAACTCGATTTGTATTAATCCAATCACACGGGTATTTACTCTTTGACAGTCAATGATTGGGATTAAGATTGCGATAGTATGTGTGAGCTTTAGACCTGAGGAGTTATTTATGATGTGCTTGTAGTATTGGATATGTTATCAGAGTAGTTAGACTTGTATCACCTAATAGGTGGGGTTGACTTCAAAGTATGATCCACATGATACATTCGACATTGTATGATAACCGCCAATATGGAATTCACCGTCTTGACAGTAAACGAGTATGTGACCTGTACGATCATAAGTAATAGAAATTACAAAGTCTTTGGCCAAAGCAAATAAATTAAACTAGTGATGGTCTCTAAGGGTAGTTTCGTAATTTCACATTATTATGATTACCGAGTACAAAATTAAGTTATATGAATTTGACGTACCATAGCTCTTACTTGATCGGGACACGTCGGTGAAGAGTTTATACACATATGGTATCTATAATCAAGGTTCGTGATGACATGTTCATCTCGTATTCAGTTGGGTTACGATGTGGTTCCACGGTGTTGGCTAGGTGACAACCTTATCCTTTAGAATCCTCCCATTCCTAATTGAATCGAGCCTAGAGAGTCGCGCTATGTGAAGAAAAGGAATATTTCTATGTATTTTGGTAAAATCACATTAGATGTGATTGACTGACGAAATGGATGGCATGATTTAATTAAAGATATTTAATTAGATTAAAAATATTAGTTAAATCATATTAATTCATAAGTTAAATTAATTGAAAATTAATTTATAAGTTGAATTAAATTAATTAGATTAAGTAATTAATTAATTTTCAATTGGATTGGACTAGGATTTAATTAATTACATATAGGTTAAGCTGGAACAAAGCCCAAAAGCCCATCCCAACTAGGCCTAGCGGCCGCCCCTCTCACTGTATACCTAGGGGTTCTGCTTATGTGAATAAGTATTCAATTAGTATCAGAACTCTATACACAAAAGTCATTGTTTCAGAATATGACTTTGAGCCAAAGAAACCTAGAGCAATAAGAAAGACAAAATTCCCTCCCTCTCTCTGCAACTAGCCGCTGCTGTCTTTGTTGCCGGGAGGAGATGAGAACTTTTCTCAGAGAAATTTTTTTATGCGTGATTATCTAGAGGCAGAAGTCAAGGGCTGCTGTTGATAATTCAGAATTTTGTTGTTAAGAGGTAATTCGGTTACTCTCTTTCATAATTTGTTCTTATTTCGTTTTAATCAATATCATGAATATTCCAGGATTCGATTCTCGGTGTGATTCGGATAAAAAAAAATTATCCGCTAGACTGAGTCACAACAGATTTATGACCAATGAACTTCAAAGGTTACATGATAAAATGCTCACTGCAAGAGCTATCCTGGCACACCTGGTTGAGCTCTATGGTGAGCACAGTCGAACTGCATGATATGAGATATCGAAAGAGCTCTTTGGAGCCAAAATGAAGGAAAGTGAAAAGGTTGGTGATCATGTCCTCAAAATGATGTCGAGGATTGGGAGATTAGAAGCTCTCGACTTCACCATGAATGCCACCCTTCAAACTGACCTAATCTTGCAGTCTCTTCCTGATTCCTTTTCCCAATTTGAGGTTAACTTTAACTGCAATGATATAGAGTGCAATTTAGTGGCTAATGAACAAGTTGGTTACTGCACAATCTCAAATGAAACCAAAGGGAAAGAAAACTGCCTTAGTCATCTCTTCTGGACCTAAAAAGTCTAAGTCTAAGAAGAAGAAGGCAAATAAAAGGCGGGCTAGTGAGCTAGGAGCAAAAGGCGACGTTCAAAAGGGTAAGAGAAAGTCTCAAGGGTTTTATAAGAGCAAATGACCTAAAAAGCGGATAAATGTCTCGAATGCGGTGAGCTTAGCCATCGGAAGAGGAACGTTCCTACTTTAGGCAAAGGCGCAAAGGGTATGGAACTTTTCGTTTATGAAACTAATTGTTCTATGACCATTTTTCCTACTTCATGGATTCTGGACTCAGGGGTTATTGCTCATGTTGTTGTATGGATTAGGATCTAGAAAGAAATAGAAAGCTGGGCTGAAAAGAGGTGCTGATCAAAGTAAGCAGCGGGTAAAGCATCGCAACTACTTGGATTGGATCTATTTCTTTAATTTTGAATTCTGAACATTTATTGTTTTTAAATGATGTTTTGGTTTTGCCCATGGGGCTTAAAAACATTGTTTCCATTCCTATATTTGTTAAGACTGGTTATACGTTCCATTTTTCTGATTTGTATTGCAACATTTATTATGGTAATAAACTAGTTGGCAATGCCTCTTTAGTTAATGGTTTGTATTATTTAAATGTCCGAAATTCTTTTGTTGTGAATGTTGTAACACATAAACGTGGTAGGAAAGAAGCTAATCTATGATTTAAATGGCATCTTAGACTAGGCCACTCTAGAGAGCAAATCCATAAGATGGAGAAAGATGGGCTTTTAAGCTCATTGGGATTGGAACCCTATCCAACATGTGAATCATGTCTCTTAGGCAAGATGGCTAGTTCTCTCTTCACCGAGATTTTTGAAAGAGCCACTCAAATACTAGGATTAGTGCATACCGATGTTTGCGAACCATTTGGAGAAATGGGTCACGGAGGTTTCTATTACTTCATCACTTTCACATACGACCATTGAAGATATGGTCTAGTGTATCTGATGAAGCAAAAGTCTGAATCCTTTGACAGGTTTAAAGAATTCAAAACTTTAGTAAAAAATCAAACTGGACAAAATATGAAGACTTTACGTTCGGATCATGGAAGAGAATATATGAATGCCGAGTTTGATGAGTTCCTTAAGGAACTAGGAATAATATGACAACTAACACCACCACCAACTCCTCAATTAAATGGAGTAGCCGAGAATAGAAACCGAACATTGTTAGACATGGTTCATTCCATGCTTAGCTACATTGATTTACCCATTTTGTTGTGGGGTCATGTGCTCCTTACTACTGCTTATATATTGAATAGATGTCTCTCCAAATCCGTTCCTAAAACTCCACATGAGATGTGGAATAATAGGAGTTAAATCTTAATCACATCAAGATTTGGGGTGTCCTGCTTATGTCAAGAAGACTAAAGTAGAGAAATCGATAGCAAGATGCCTAATGGGTGTTTCATTAGATATTTCGAAGATTCCATGGGATTCTTCTTTTACCTACATGATGAATAGAGGATCATTGTGGCTCTTCAAGCCCACTTCCTTGAAGACGAGTTCATCTTGGAAGGTGGTAAATGTAGAAAGATTGTTCTAGAAAAAGAAAATGAAACTTCCATTGAGACATCTATCCAAGTACCAAGAGTTGACCCAATAGTAGCTCAACCACCACGTAGATTTGGTAGAATACAGTGTGAACCTGAGAGGTATGGGTATCTAGTGCAGAGGGAGCTGGGACTCCACACTGTAGTGGAGGAAGATCATGGAGATGATCCCTCTACCTATGATCAAGCGATGGTGGATGTCGAGGCTTCAAGATAGTGAGAAACAATGGAAAGAGATGGATTCTATGCAATCAAACCAAGTCTGGACCTTGGTAGATCGTCCTGAAGGTATTACACCTATAAGGTGCAAATGGATCTACAAAAGAAAGATTGGTTGCGATGGCAAGGTTGACACCTATAAACACAGTCTCCTAGAGAAAGGTTATAGTTAAAGAGAATGAATTAACTATCAAGAGACCTTTTTGCCAGTGGCCATGATAAAATCCATCCGGATCCTATTATCCATAGCTGCATACTTGGACTGTGAGATATGGCAGATGGATGTCAAAAATGCTTTTTTAAATGGATTCTTAGAAGAGGACATCTATATGGAATAGCCAAAAGGTTTTGTATCCTAGACTAATATCCATAAGGTATGTAAACTTGAGAGGTCCATAAATGGTCTCAAGCAAGCATATAGAAGCTGGAATCTTCGATTTGATGAAGTAGTTAAGGGATATGGTTTCATTAAGAACGAAGATGAACCCTGTGTCCACAAGAAGACTAGTGGGAGCAAGATCTTGTTCTTAGTACTATATGTAGATGACATTCTACTTAAAGGAAATGACGTAGGAATGCTGACTACTGTCAAAAAATGACTTTCGAGTATGTTTTCCATGAAAGACTTGGGAGAAGCAATGTATATTCTAGGAATTTGTATCTATAGATATAGAACGAATAGAATGATCGGTGTTTTCCAAGCCCTTTACTTAGAGAAGGTTCTAAAGAGATTTAGGATGGATAACTCTAAGAAAGGATTCCTTCCCATGAGATATGGAGTACACCTATCTGAGTATGTGTCCTCAAAGTGAGGAAGATAGAAAGGAGATGAGTAATGCACCCTATGCTTTTGCAGTTGGTAGCCTGATGTATGCAATGTTGTGTACAAGACCTGACATTGCTTATGCAGCAAGCGTGGTGAGTCGATTTTAGGCAAACCCCAGAAAGGAATATTGGATAGTTGTGAAGAATATCCTAAAGTACTATGGATATGATTTTCATCTTGTTAGGAAATTTCATGTTAAGACGTTTTGATGATGACAATTAGGATTTTATGGTAGACCCCAAAATATGTAAATTTGATTTTATTTTAGAAATCTTGTATAAGCTTTGAAGCGGTAGATTTGTAATAGGCTTTGCTTTACTTTATTCTAGATTATTAGACTAAGTAATCTTGGACTGAGCGTCTGATAATTTTTGAGTGAGCTTGTCAGTAGTTAAGTTTGAAGACTCAAGCGCCTAAAGTTTGAATGAAGATGAAGATTCCAAGCGTCCATACGACAAGCTACATCAAGCATTGATTATAGGATAGAAGTTATTCAAGGATGAATGAGCGTCTATCAATGACTGATTTCACTTGAATTTATTTCTAAGTTCAGAAGGAGTTTAATGCAAATATTCCCGATCAGTAATTGCCAATGGGTATTTATTTCAAATGCATTAAATGCTGATAAGAGTATTAAATGTGATAAGCTCTTTCGGACGTACTGACAAGCCACCTTATTGGACTGTCAACTATTCACAGATTGCAACACCCACTTTTGTGCAGCAGATTTTCAGGAAAAAGGACAAGAGCTATTCACTCGCGGAAGTGAGAGACACGTGCCTGTACATGTGTCAAACGGACACCTTTTCCAAGATTGCCTATAAATAGGACTTCAACAACAAGCCAAAACAACAATCGTATTTCAAGCCAAATTGCTGTTGCATTGAAATCTCATTCCTTAAACTCTCAGAAAAGCCAGAACATTCAAGCAAATATTCTCTTTGCTTTTCTTAAAATTCCTGAGACAGTCACCCAATATCTCAAATATTCTTTTCGGAGAAACTTACATTACTATTGAGAAATTATCAAGTTGTTTGAACTTCATCAAAATCAAACAAACCTTTAGAAAAATCTCATCCAAGTCTCGCAATCTGTGTGAAGTCGAAGTTGGATACTTGCACTATTTCTGGGTGAAAGAAGCAAGGGGATAGAAGTGTCTTGGAGCATAAATCTGTGTGATCCAGGAGCTCAAGTCATCAATATCCATCTCTCCCTAATTTGTAGAAGATTCTGTATGATTCTTTGAGAATCATTTTAGTAGATTGCCTCCAAGTGTTCGAGGAGAAGAAGGACGTAGTTGGGATTACACCACCCAATGAACCTTATAAATATTGTGTTCTTTCCTTACAGTCAATTTTCATATTATCATATCATTGCATAAATCTGTTAAGTAGAACCCAATCAAACGCTAAGCAACTAAAATACTTTCGGTGACGCTAAAGCTTTTAAAAAAGAGAAGACTCTAAAATCATTCCGCTGTGCTAACACTGATTAAAGAACTGAACGCTTAAACCTATCTGGTTATAGTATTCAAATCTTGAAGTTTAAGTTAACTTTCTAAAAACTGTCTTCAATAGACGCTCAGTTAAGCGCCTACAATTTCAAGCGTCCAACCAATTTTAATACGAATCTTTTTAAAGTTGAAAAAGACTTCAGAGTCTATTCAACCTCCCCTTCTAGACCCTTTCATATGCCAATTGGGACCAACAGGTGGTATCAGAGCTGTTAAAATTGAAATTTAAAAATTTCCAAGTATAACAACTTGTTTAGATCCTTTTCAAATCTAGTTGGATTTAATTGTTCAATGGCATTTTGTAAAGTTCCTAAGTTGACCGAATCAAAATATGATTCATGGAAGGTTAAAACATTTACATATCTTTGCTCATGTGATGACAAAATGTGCGATATTATTTCAGATGGACCAATACAAATTCTGAAAGTTATCACCAGAGCACATGGAGCCACTGAAGAAACCCGAGATGGTTATGTTGAGAAACAAGAATGGTCCACTGATGAGCGTCGAAGAGCAAATCTGGACCATGTTGGTCGAAACGCTCAATATACGGCCATTGGTGATAATGACAACTTATTCAACAAGGTCAAGTCGTGTAATACTACTAAGGAAATATGGGATAAGTTGGCCATAATTTGTGGTGGTTCAGCTTAGATCAAGGAGAATAAGCTTTCCATCGCCAAAGAAAAATTCAACAGTTTTAAGATGTTACCCAATGAGACTTTAGAGCAATTAGACTTAAGATTTGCAGCTCTTGTTACTGAATTAACATCTTTAGGTATGGATTTACAAAATCGAGAAATGGTGGTTAAGATCTTTATAAATCTACCTAGTAGATTCTTGATGAAGACAACAACAATGAGAGAATCGAATATGTTGAATCTTCTAACTCCAGAAGATGCCTTTTCAGAGCTCAAAGCATTTGAATTTGAGTTGACTTTGGCCAGAGATGTTGTGAACAGTCCGATAATTGAATATGGAGTGCTTATAACATCAATCAAGGGTAAATCGGGTAACAAGGGAAATGTTTCAGATATCAGTGAAAAAAGGAACTAGCGCTTTTGAATAGATTCAAAAAGTTCTTAAGATATGAAAAGAAAGGAAATAGTCCTAAGCATCAAGGACATAGTTCATATCAAGCGCCTTCTCCAGTACAACAATAGTATCAAGTGTCTCAATACTCTGCACCTTCTCCTTCAGTGTCGATTCAGTACCAAGCGTCTAATCAACAGAACATCTCAACACCCGTGGTCTCAAAACCACACAAAACGAGTGAACAAAAGATGAAAACTAATCTTTGTTATAATTGCAGGAAACCAGGGCACTACTAGGTAAATTGGCCTTATCCAAACGTATCTAAGCCTTCAAGGCAGGATTACTTGGATAGAAACCAATTCACGAGCAACCTTCATCAACAAGGTTTGCTAGTAGAATCAGAACAATTTAGAGGAAAGTAGTGATGATGATGAGTCGGTGGATGACTCGGCGCTTATTTGTCTTATGGCCAGAGATGATGAAGCGTCCCCTGAGGCAAATACTAAATTATCTCTTCTTCTTTCTTATGACGAACTTCTTGACAAAGTCAAAGAATATTATAATGATTGTCAAGTTGCCGCCAAAATATATCAAAATCACTTCGATATCATTTCATCACTCAAGAGTGATAATGTAACGCTCAAGGAAGAGTTGTAAGTTCAGCAACAATGCATTGAGAAGAACAAATCACTTGAAAGTGATATAACCAATTTGAAAAGTGATCTTGATATAATAGTCAAGAGAGAAGCTGAGCTGATTGCTAGACTGGCTAAATCAGGACAGCTCGTCTCATCATTGTCTAAAGCGTTAAGAAAACTAGACAAAGTGACTGAGGTAACAAGGTTATTTGGTGAAAAGACCGGTTTAGGATGCAATAAATTCGGTAAACAACCAAACAAATCAAATGTTACTGCGAACAACAAAGGAAATGGTGTTTTCTTTGTTGAAGAAGGTTCTCTAAGTCAAACACAAAATGAACCGAGTGACAATGGTATGAGGCCAAATGAGAAAGCCAAAGCTAACTCAGGAACGGGAAATGCGAAAACAAATGATTCACAAAGAAAGGCTAATCCAAACGCTCAAAAAGCTAAGGATAAACCTAATCACTGTGAATCAAGCGCTAAGCGTCCAGCACCAAAATTGCAACCCAAGCTAGCGCCAAGAAAATACTAGCGTCAATATCCACAACGGTCTAGATCATATTATCGCTACTATAATGATTATGATTATGACTATGATTATGATTACTATTATAATCAAAGATATTATTATACATCTAAAAAGCACACATAACACAATGTGAAACCCAAGAAGGCTAATCCTCCCGCAATAAAGATTAAGCAAATATGGGTTCCTAAAGTTCTAATTCAAACTAACAATGTGACTAACGTTAAAGGACCCAAGCAACAATGGGTACCTAAACAGAAATAGAAGTTTCCTTTTGATTGCAGGTACATAGAGCTAGAGCCGATACATCAGTTTGGCACATCGATAGTGGCTCGTCAAGGTACATGACAGGCTCCAAGGCTCTTCTGATCAACTATAGAGCTGCCAATGGTCCTCCGGTTGTATTTGATGACAACTCCAAAGGTAAAACCAAAGGTATAGGTACTGTGCATAGGGGGAACATCATGATAAGTGATGTTTATTTTATTGAGGGTCTTAAACATAATTTATTAAGCATAAGTCAATTTTGTGATAAACGCTTTGAAGTCGAGTTCTCAAGCGACTGTTGCTATATAAATGACGCTAAGACTAAATCTACTAAATTGAAAGGTAAAAGAACAAATAATGTGTATTTGGTAGATTGAGTTCAACAATTGATAACAACCCAACATGTTTTGTTGCTAAAAGTGAATCTAAAACGGGTTGGTTATGGCATAGAAAAATGAATCACCTCAACTTTAAGATAATATCTCAGCTTATAAATCAAAATCTTGTAGAGGGATTACCAAATGGACCATTTCACAAGGATCGCCTTTGTGACGCTTGTTAAATGGGAAACAAGTTAAATCATCTTTTAATAGAAAACCTCATCTATCTACCTCTAGAATACTTGAACTACTTCACAAGGATCTGTTTGGACCTGTTCAAACGATCTGCGTGAGTGGTAAAAGTATACTTTGGTGATAGTAGATGATTTCTCATGATATACTTGGGTGGAATTTCCTTCATCCAAAGATGAGACATGTGACAAGCTAAAAACGCTTATTCGGCAACTTCAAACATTGAAAAATCTTAAGGTTGCAAGAATAAGAAGCGATCAAGATACTGAGTTTACTAACAAGATTGTTGAGAAGTTTTGTACAGAGAATGGAATACATCATGAATATTCAACTCCCAGAACTCCCCAACAAAATGGTGTTGTTGAGCGTCGAAACAGAACGCTCAAAGAAGCCGCTAAGATGATGTTAGCAGATCCAAGCTTGCTCCTAGGTTTTGGGCTGAAGCGATCAACACTGCGTGTTACACTTAAAATCGGTGCATGATCAACAAACAGCATGAGAAAACATCATATGAACTATGGAAGGGACGAAAGCCAAATGTTTCATACTTTCACGTCTTTGGTTCTAATTATTTTATCCATAATAATGGATCCCAAAGCCTAAAGACATTTGATCCTAAAGCGGATGAGGGAATCTTTCTAGGCTACGCCAAGAATGGAAAGAATTTTTGCATCCTAAACAAGATCAAATCGAAGATTGAGGAATCTATTCATGTTATTTTTGATGATGCTAACCAAGAACCGAGTAAGGTTAATGGGAATGATGTAGGAGTTGAAGATCTGTGTTATCAAGCGTCTAAGATTACTCTTGAGGATGATAGTGATGACGATGATGAGATCTTAGTGCCACCTCTTAAGATTACTCGTGAGGTTACTTTGGATAATAATGTAAGATATGTTGATGATCATGAAGAGAGTGATCATCAAGAGCAAAGAAGGGTCTGTGAACTTGAAGCGCCTACGCAAGAGGAGAATCAAGTGTCTGAGCAAGTGAATCAAGTGCCTGTTCAACCTCTTAACCCCTTCCAACCTGATAGACTATGGCTACGTGATCATCCACCAGAGCGGATTATTGGAGAGATTGAAGCGCCTGTTTAGACTAGGGCCGCTACATTTAATGAAGCCATGTTTGCAAGCTTTCTATCTCAAATGAAACCTAAGAAAGTGAATGAAGAATATGTGATCCTAGTTGGATTGAAGCCATGCAAGAAGAGCTTAATCAGTTTGAGCGTAGTAAAGTTTAGACGCTAGTACCAAGGCCAACTCACCAAGGAGTTATTGGAACTAGATGGGTCTATAGAAATAAGATGGATGAGAATGGTGTTGTGATAAGGAACAAGGCCAGGCGTGTTGCTTAAGGTTATTGCCAAGAAGAGGGTATTGATTTTGATGAAACATATGCTCCTGTCGCTCGTCTTGAAGCAATCCGCATGTTTCTAGCATATGCAGCGTTCAACAGGTTTACGGTGTATCAGATGGACGTGAAGAGTGCCTTCCTGAATGGTAAACTCCAAGAAGAAGTATATGTGGAGCAACCACTAGGATTCATCAATAGCCATGGTAAGGGTATGGTTTACAAGCTAGATAAAGCACTTTATGGGCTTAAGCAAGCACCCTAAGCATGGTATGACACTCTCTCTATTTTTCTTATTGGTAAAGGCTTTTGAAAAGGCAGCGTTGATACAATATTATTTAAAAGTACCAGTGACGAAGATATTCTTTTAGTCCAAATTTATGTTGATGATATTATATTTGGTTCTATTGATAAGCGTCTGTGTGAGAAATTTTCGAAAATGATGTAAGAATAATTTGAAATGGGCATGATGGGTGAATTAACATTCTTCTTAGGATTACAAGTTAAACAACTCCTTAATGACATATTTATTAACCAAGCTAAATATATACGTGATATAATTAAGAAATTTGGTATGGAAAATGCATCATCTTCAAAAATTCCAATGACCCAAACGCTTAAGTTAGATAAACATGAAAGTGGGAAGAAAATTGATATCACTAACTATAGAGGTATCATTGGATCACTTCTTTATCTTACTACTAGTAGACCTAATATTATGTTTTCGGTATGTATGTGTGCACGCTTTCAAGCTGATCCAAAAGAGTCACACTTAATTGCTGTCAAGAAGATCCTTAAATACCTGAAAGGCACACAAAGTGTAGGCATATGGTATCTTAGGGATTCTCCTTTTGAACTAATTGGCTACTCAGATGTAGATTTTGCAGGTTGCAAAATAGATCGAAAGAGTACTAGTGGTACATTTCAATTTCTAGATGATAGATTAGTTTCATGACATAGTGAGAAACAACAATCGATAACTACTTCTACAGCTGAAGCCGAGTATGTAGCTGCAAGAAGTTGTTATGCACAAGTATTATGGATGAGGCAACAACTTAGAGATTATGGAATAATTCTAGGTCCAACCCCCATTCATTGTGATAACCAAAGCGCCCTAGCCATGACTCAAAATCTTGTTCTTCATTCCAGAACCAAACATATTGACATTAGATGCCATTTTCTTCGTGATCATGTTCAAAAGAAAGATATTTCCATGCACTTTATTGGAACTGACAAACAACTGGCAGATATCTTCACCAAAGAGCTCAACGAACAACGCTTTCTCACTTTGAGAAATGAACTAGGTATGATTGATTTAAATGCTTAATCATCATGCATCATATTTTACCAGACATATAATTTTGGGGGAATCCACTTTACTTATTTGCAAAAGATTTTTGAAAAGTTGTTACAAGTTATCAAATTTAGGGAGAACCTTAAAATTGTACTTGAACATATCTGTAAGCGTCATTGATCAAAAAACTTTCATATACATAGATCATCAACATTCAGTATTATTTGTGCATAACATGTTGGACGCTCAAACATAAAAGGGTTTTGATCTCAAACGTCAATGTAAATCTTACAACAGTTACAACAAGTGGTACGTGAAGCGCATATTATCATTCCATATTATCATATCATATCCTTCACAGTCAATTTCCATATTATCATATCATTGCGTAAATCTGTTAAGTAAAATCCAATCAAACGCTAAGCAACTAAAATACTTTCTGTGATGCTAAAGCTTTAAAAAAAAAAGACTCTAAAATCATTCTGCTGTGCTAACACTGATTAAAGAACTGAACGCTTAAACCTATCTGATTATAGTATTCAAATCTTGAAGTTTAAGTTAACTTTCTAAAAATTGTCTTCAATAGACGCTCAGTTAAACGCCTACAATTTCAAGCATCCAAACAATTTTAATATGAATCTTTTTGAAGTCGAAAAAGACTTCACGGTCTATTCAACCCCCCCCCCCCCTTCTAGACCCTTTCGTATGCCACTTGGGACCAACACATCTATAGAGGTGGAGATCTGAAGATGGAAGGTTACACTGATTCAGCCTTTTAGACTGTGTAGATGACCTAAAATCCATTTCAGGGTTTGTATTCATGCTTAATGGTGGAACGGTGATTTAGAAGAGCTTTAAGACAAGCACAATCGCTGATTCCACCACTGAAGCAAAATAGGTGGCAACCTCAAAGAAGTTGTTTGGATGAGGAAGTTTCTGCGAGAATTTCAAGTGGTTCCTAGTACAAATCTCCCATTACCATTTTATTGTGATAACAATGGAGCAATGGTGCAAGCCAAGGAACCAAGGTCTCATAACAAATCTAAACATATATTGATAGAAGATTTCACATCATCACGGAGATCGTTGGCAGAGGATAGATAGAAGTGCAAAAAATAGCTTCAACTGACAATGTAGCTGACCCGTTCACCAAACCACTACCGCAGGCTGTTCTGGACCAACACCTGGAAAGAATAGGTATTAGATACCACAAAGAGTGACATTGCGTTCAAGTAGGAGATTATTAGGATTATACCCTCAGATGCCATAGAGGATAGAATGATAGGGCATCTCACTTGTAAACGACTTATTCTTGTTTAATAATAAAAGACATTATTTAGTTTTCACTTAAATCTTATCTGCATATATAAATATTGTAAAATGTTTTGTTCATGTTTTCGGTGCAATCTCTATACTTCCTATGGGATAAGAAGATTGGCACTAAAGAGATTGATCTTGATTACTTAAACCAATTTGCAAGTGATATGAAGTCTTTAATGGACAAAAAAATACTTAGAATATTTGTACAAACTGAGCTTTGACATGGGAGTGCCAGTTGACCGCCACGAGATGGTGGAAGCTTAAGAATGTAGCCACATGAGTGGAACTAATATGCTTGAACACGACTCACATCGGTTCTGTCACATGAGTTTTCACTCTGTGACTGTTAATGACAAAACTGATTATTCGTATTAGGTATAAGTGAACCTATGATCTGAAGTATCAGGTTGAAGTTACACTTGTGACGTTAAGTCTGTCTCTAAAGTAGTTAGACCCAATTCACCCGTCAGTGGGGTCGACCTCAAAATGCGCCTTGATGGGCAAGTGGTAGTCTTAGCTGATAACTAATATGAGATTTGTTCTCTCATAAGTGAATGAGAAAGTATCCTAGGTGATTATAGATAATAGAGATCAAAGTCTTTGGCTAAAGCAATAAGAGTCAATTGTGCGAGGCATGAAATCGAACTCAATGATCTCTTATTATTATTGATGTGTGTGGGTTTCACATCAATAATATTTATATTAATATACTGGATAATATGAGTATTATGGTGAGATTTAACATATAATATAAGAGCGATAATGTAAATAACAAGAGATTTATGTGGTTCGGTCTAATGAAGACCTACGTCAACGGGTGTAAATGGTAGCTTGGTTTATTCATCCTCATATGGGGTATTTATACAAGTAATTGATGGTCATGCTAGAACGGTAAGTCAACTATGCCTAAAATACATAAGGTAATGAGAAGCAATCATGATCCCTCTATTTTGGGACATATTTAATAAGGTATAAATGGTAAATATATAGAATCTCGGACTGATCTCCGCAGGTCTATATTTGGCAAGGTAGGTGATTGATTAGATCTTGTCTCCAGGCTGTCCATAATTAGCATTGCCCTACATGTGCAGGTCGGGTCGTCGGGGCCTCCAGCTAAGCATGTCCAAATATAACATCTTCTAGAAGGATCCAAGTCCATAAAACTGAGCCCATAAGGTAATGGACTACCTAGCTTGGCCCAAGACGGAATTCTACTCACATCAATAAGTCCCCCCAACTCTAAAGTTTGACATAGTCAAGTCATAATAGTTGAAAAGAAACAAGTGTTGTGGGCCAAGCTGACAAAGTTGCCAAGCTGCTTGAGCTACAGAGCTAAGACGAACCTTCCTCTCTAGATAGATTCGAGAATTCGTAACAACTTGATTGACTTTTTTTGTACTCCACTTCTTCTTTGAGTGTTTAATACTCCATTCTTCCAGGAAACTTCAAATGGCATGTTTGATAAGTCGTGGCGATGGCCCACCAGTCGCCGTAGTGTCAAATCCACTTACTAGAGGTGAATCTTCCCTTTTCTTCATGTTGGTTGTCCTGCAGGTCCGCAACCACAAGTGGCGCAATCTACAGTTACTTTTCCAGCTTGTCCAGATCGTGCAGCTCCAGGTATGTCATCTATTGAAGTGATCTTATGACCACCTCTGGCATCATCTTCTCCAGTTTTGGATGTCCAGGGACTGGTACATCAGGTTTATACGTGATTTTTTTCGAATCCTGCTGACCTGCAGACTTTCGCAGGTCGGGTAGTGGCATCCACGATCCTTCTTTAGTTGATCCATGATCAATTTGATGTATGTTGCGGAGAAATTTCTTTCTTTGAGTGCCAACATCGCGAAGAATCTTCTATCGTTATGATCAAGGGTGTGGCCTCTCCAGATTTGCTAGATAATCTATCTTATGTAGGTCCTGTCTTCCTGCGGTTTGTTGACCAGAATGTTGTTGCTTCACCTGGGCAGCCTATTGCTGAGGCTATCTTTTCTGACCTAGCTAACGCTACTCCTTTCTTTGTCGAGGCGAAGCGTGCAAAGTAATTTTCCTTCTTTCATGGATTGTGCTTTTGAATGAGCGCGTGTACCTCTCACTCCTTCTTTCTCCTTTTCTTCACCTGCCTAGGTCATAGGAAGGTACATCCACAATTCCTCCAGTTTGCAGGTCGTATTGCTCAACTTTGTCTAAGTCTTACCTGCCTCGTTTCACAAAATAAAAAATAGAACCAAACTTGCTCTCCCTCCTCAGAGGAGTAGGTTAGCCTTAGTGTTACTTCATCACAAGATAAATTTAGTAGGCTAAATAGTGAATGAAATTGCTATAAAATATTGTGTTCATAAAATCATCACAAAATATCATGACCATACCTCTATCCTAAAATTTCAAACATTTCCTTAGCTTTTCCTATGGAATTCAACGTCCAATATACCTCACGAAAATCAAACAAATTAATCAGTTTTCAGGTAATACCACCAAACCTACACTGAGCTATAGCTGCAGCTGGGTCAGGTAGTACAATTTCCGCAATCGTGGGGACTTGCTTCAAAACATCCGTCAATTCTTAGTAATCTCTTGACATGTACAATCATGTGCACTTGCACTATCATTATGCAATCGTGGAAACTTACATTGGGATCAAACACCCTTACTTTCTCTTATGTAATAGTGGAGACTTTCACACGGGATCGAACACCCGTCAACAAACGCGTACAATCATGGGGACTGACACTGCACCTATGCAATCATGGAGACTTGCATTTGCCACCTGCCTTATTACACCTTTTCCTCCCCTTCTGATATATGTTATTTTTACACTTGTTTTCCCCCGTTTATCGACTTAGTTTTGATTGTTTCTTTGATAATTTGATCACATATGATGCTTTGATCCTTGTCTTCTCATATTTTATAGAATAACATAACATTTGGAGGAAAAGAACAAGGATTGAAGGTAAATCATGCATAAAGATACAAACTGTCTGCGCAGTGATAGAGTTTATTGAATAGAGTTCTCTACCCACGTCCAAATTACACACTTGATTTACCAATGGAAATATAAGAGGCAAAGGTACATTTCTTATGTTGAAGACAAAGATCAGATATGTAGGGAAGGAGGTGAAAACGTCATCGGAAGAGACGTCTTACGATGGAGTTTTCTCATTCAGTGACTTGTGAGACAATTTTGTCATCTTTCACGTTTGATTTCGGCCCTAGTGTCTTCTGGAGAGTTGTAGAGCTTTGTTTTAGGATTCTACAGCAACTTGAATCAGTGAATTCCGACATCGGTAGAGAAAGTTATGCGAAGTTTACCAAAACTGGCTGGAGCAGCAAGGGACGAACGCCGAGGCGTTCATCCACGAACGCCGCGGCGTTAACATGCAGTAGCCAACGCCGAGGCGTTCAACAAGCGAACGCCACGGCGTTCGCGGCAGCGGGTTGGCTTATAAATACCCTTTTAGCCATTTTTTACCCTAACTCACCATAGATAGCAGCAGCCACGCCAAAAGAGAGGGAGAGGGAGCTTGGGAGAGTGATTTTGAAGGTCAAAACGTCTACTTGAAGGCCCGGATTCGTGAGAAGACGGAGAATTTAACGAGGAATCCATATCTCTACAAGAATTAGGGAGTTTTTACATATTTATTTCTTGAATTTGTTCAAACCTCTTATGACTTGTATGATTTATATTTGCACTTTTGACATGAATATGAGCTAAACTTGTTTGATTGAGGCCATGGATAGGCCATTTATGTTATTTTGATTGTTGATTTGTTGGTTTTTATTGGATTAATTTTGGTTTTAGCTATGTATTCAATAGTTGAGCTCAATGCTTCGCTTGTTTGATCACCAAGTGTTCGATAAAATGCCTAGGTTAGAGATCGAGAGATAATAACCTAGGGAAGATATAAACATTGAATACCCTATAGTTAAACCGACTAGAGATAGACTCGGTTTCTTTAGGTGGCTTTCCATTCACGTGGGGAATTCCTAGACCTTAAATGCATCTTTGTTAAGACGGGTTTTCATATAGAGATATATAGGAAATCGTTAACTAAGGTAGGGTTGCTATGCCAAGAGATTGGGTAGTACGCATGTTAGGGAATTTCACCTTGGCTAAATCCATCTAATAATCCAATAGAACCTTAATCAAAATCGAAATACATAAATGGTTGAACCATGTGCCTTAATCGTTTCTCTTCTATCGTTTCTTCCACTTATTTGGTTATAAACTATTTTAGTAATTAACTTAAGTAATTAGTGAATCAACCTTTTATCGACCGATTTAACTTAGAATTGAGTAATATAGTAGTCTTGGTACTTAGATTATAGTTGTTCCTGCGGATACGATAACCCCGGACTTAGAAATCCACTTTACTACTTACGCGACCTAGTTCTCTTGCTAGGATTTTGTCGTGTCAAGTTTTTGGCGCCGTTGCCGGGGACAACTATGGTATCTAATATCGAGATTCTCTTATTCGTTCTGAGCTTAAGTCAATTTTTTATTTTGTATATTTCTAGTTCTTGAAGATATGAGTTCTTATAACTTTCAATGGCCATGTCAGGATATGGATTCATCAATCACCACATCAAGCTCAATGCAAATGGAATCCTATGAGCCCACCTACCATCCCGATTGGATAAATCACCGAAGCTCAACATGTCAAAATAACATGATATATCCCGGTTGGATAAATCATCCAAGCTCAACATGGAGTTACAACAATGATGCAATGATACTTTCATCGGGGTTTGACCATGCCGGTAGCCTACCTTACCAACAACATGATAGTTTTCATCAACAAGAGCTAGAGACGAGGTCTAAAATTGAGGCCTTGGGGAATGAATTTAGTGTATGGGTACAAGCTAGCATAAAGGAGGCAGAAGCAAGTTTCGAGGAGTCAGAAGCTCGAAGAAAGGAGTCAGAAGCTCATAGAAAGGAAGTGGCAAGATTAGTAAATCAAGCAGTCAACTTATGGAAGGAGAGAGAGCCTTGCACCATGGAGAGTAGCACCAAAGAGAATGAGGCATCCCTCAATATAGAAGTTGAACAAGGTTTTGATTTAGAACTACAATGTCTACATCCTATCACTAAAGAAGAACCACCTCCCGAATCCATGTGTGTCAAAATTGAGGCAAAAACAACTGAGCATATACGAATGAAGAAAGAGATTTTTAAATCCATTTCACGACATGGCCAAGAAAGAACATTAGAAATCTTCAAGAACCCAATGCCACCTACCATCATATCCCTTGAATTCTTAAGGGAATCCATCAATCACCGGAGGGATATAGTGGGAGATGGTCAAGTCAAAGTATGCAACTTCAATGATTCATTCGAGACATACACCATGAAATCAAGTGATACTACGGATGAGAATGACAAAATCATAGGGTATATAAATCACTTGGAGATTTCACCATTGAGGTTGCCAACGACAAGACTAGGGGAGTTTGAGACAGTCACACACCAATTGTATCCATCAATTGATGATCCCCCTCCTCTAGAATTTACACTTTACTCTTTGCATTTCAATTACATATTTATAGAAGAGAATTTGTGCTCACTTTTGATTATTCCAGGTTTTATGATAAAGATTGGAGGGGATATGCCATTACGCAATTGGAAAAAGCATAAGAAAACTCGTCCCTACAAAGTTGGCATTGCTCCTTACAATCCACCATGAGCAATGCAAGGAGTCGAGCTAATGACGTTAAACAAGCGCTTCTTGGGAGGCAACCCAAGTTTCTTTTATTGCATTCTTTCTTTTCTTTTGTGCCTTTGTTTTTTTTTTTCTCCCCTTTGACTCGTTTTAATATGGTTTCCTTTGAGTTTTCTCTCGTTCAGGTTTTGATCACAGTTTGATCCTGGGATATGAGCCCACCACCATGCTCCCCCCCGTTTCTCTCCATTTCAGGGTTGTATCGCTTATCCCTCTTACCTTGCATTTATTTCATGAACATTGAGGACAATGTTTAATTTAAGTTTGGGGGTACAACCTTGTTGATATAGAATTCACGAATTGGTGCACCCTTGCATGAGAGCATAATGCGTTTGAATATCTCTACTCTCTCGAAGTCAAAGTCCCTTATCTGTGGTTAACATGTCATATGTTGTGACTTGAAAGCCCTTTTTAGTCATGCTTATGCAAATTTTTTTTGAGGATTTAAAACGTTGGACTTTCAATTTTGTTGACTATGAAGTGTGTATTAATGTTGTAAAGTCATAAAATGATTTAGGCCATCTTTCATTGTTGTTAGCCTTACATTTTGGCCTTCTCTATATTGCATAATCTCTAGACCTTGATTTGAGCCGTATTGATAAGAATGGAGTGTGCTAAGCACACCAGAAACCACCATTCGTCTTTATTTCATATGCCAAGACAACCACCTTCTAGCCTAAAAGAAAAATAATGTCTTGCACCCAATCAAGAGAGTTTAGAACTTCATATCATTTGACCTGAATATGGGTAGTCACCTTGTTTTGATTTGAATGAATATGAGTTAGATAGTGATGTTTTGGCTATGTTGGGATTTTTTAGGTTTGAAGTATTATGTAAAAAAAGGGGATGAAATGAAAACTTGAGCAATGGGCTAAATAGTCGAGAGAGAGATATATATGGGAAAAAAAAATTGTGCTCTCGACTAGGCTTAAATCTTGGCACTCAATTTGATCATTTGGCTTGGAATTCTGTGTACAACCCGATATGAAAAGAAACAAGTTTGGGGGTTGTAAGTTGAAACGCCAAAGAGAGTGAAAAAGTGATAAGTTGTGAAAGTTTTTGTAGTCTATTTGCGATTTTAGATTGATGATTTTGAGTTGTAGGCTCTCTTGACTTAGTCACTTTATCCATATCTTCCGGTCCTAGCCATCACCTAGCCTTACGTTACAAGCCGGAAAGACCTTTTGATTGTGACTTTTGCACTTTATACACACCGATGAGTTAACGAATATTGAATTGTTTCAATGTCTTTACCTTCCAATTGATTTGCATAATCTTTTCTAAAGTGTGCTCTTGACATGAATATGGATGTGGGAGTTCATGATATAGGGATGGAAACTAAGATTTTGTGAGGTTTTCAAATTGTTGAATGTTCAAAGCATCTTGTAGCTTTTCATAATCGTTTTTGAAGGTATAATGCTTGCTCTTATGTGTATGAATTGGCAAATGAAATTTTCAATCTTCATATGTGTGTTTGATTGTATTTGATCGAGGACGATCAAAGCTAAGTTTGGGGGTAGTTGATATATGTTATTTTTACACTTGTTTTCCCCCGTTTATCGACTTAGTTTTGATTGTTTCTTTGATAATTTGATCACATATGATGCTTTGATCCTTGTCTTCTCATATTTTATAGAATAACATAACATTTGGAGGAAAAGAACAAGGATTGAAGGTAAATCATGCATAAAGATACAAACTGTCTGCGCAGTGATAGAGTTTATTGAATAGAGTTCTCTACCCACGTCCAAATTACACACTTGATTTACCAATGGAAATATAAGAGGCAAAGGTACATTTCTTATGTTGAAGACAAAGATCAGATTTGTAGGGAAGGAGGTGAAAACGTCATCGGAAGAGACGTCTTACGATGGAGTTTTCTCATTCAGTGACTTGTGAGACAATTTTGTCATCTTTAACGTTTGATTTCGGCCCTAGTGTCTTCTGGAGAGTTGTAGAGCTTTGTTTTAGGATTCTACAGCAACTTGAATCAGTGAATTCCGACATCGGTAGAGAACGTTATGCGAAGTTTACCAAAACTGGCTGGAGCAGCAGGGGACGAACGCCGAGGCGTTCATCCACGAACGCCGCGGCGTTAACATGCAGTAGCCAACGCCGAGGCGTTCAACAAGCGAACGCCGCGGCGTTCGCGGCAGCGGGTTGGCCTATAAATACCCCTTTTAGCCATTTTTTACCCTAACTCACCATAGATAGGAGCAGCCACGCCAAAAGAGAGGGAGAGGGAGCTTGGGAGAGTGATTTTGAAGGTCAAAACGTCTACTTGAAGGCCCGGATTCGTGAGAAGACGGAGAATTCAACGAGGAATCCACATCTCTACAAGAATTAGGGAGTTTTTACATATTTATTTCTTGAATTTGTTCAAACCTCTTATGACTTGTATGATTTATATTTGCACTTTTGACATGAATATGAGCTAAACTTGTTTGATTGAGGCCATGGATAGGCCATTTATGTTATTTTGATTGTTGATTTGTTGGTGTTTATTGGATTAATTTTGGTTTTAGCTATGTATTCAATAGTTGAGCTCAATGCTTCGCTTGTTTGATCACCAAGTGTTCAATAAAATGCCTAGGTTAGAGATCGAGAGATAATAACCTATGGAAGATATAAACATTGAATACCCTATAGTTAAACCGACTAGAGATAGACTCGGTTTCTTTAGGTGGCTTTCCATTCACGTGGGGAATTCCTAGACCTTAAATGCATCTTTGTTAAGACGGGTTTTCATATAGAGATATATAGGAAATCGTTAACTAAGGTAGGGTTGCTATGCCAAGAGATTGGGTAGTACGTATGTTAGGGAATTTCGCCTTGGCTAAATCCATCTAATAATCCAATAGAACCTTAATCAAAATCGAAATACATAAATGGTTGAACCATGTGCCTTAATCGCTTCTCTTCTATCGTTTCTTCCACTTATTTGGTTATAAACTATTTTAGTAATTAACTTAAGTAATTAGTGAATCAACCTTTTATCGACCGATTTAACTTAGAATTGAGTAATATAGTAGTCTTGGTACTTAGATTATAGTTGTCCCTGCGGATACGATAACCCTGGACTTAACCATCCACTTTACTACTTACGCGACCTAGTTCTCTTGCTAGGATTTTGTCGTGTCGTACACAAATTTCCCGAATGGGCTCGGGTGGCCAGCCTTTACCACAGGTATCCTGCCTTAATTTCCACATTTTTCCGTACCTGCCCTCTTTATTTCTTCTCCAACCTTATGGCTGTCCCTTCCTCTTTGTCGCTCCAAACCCCGATCTTCCTAGGACAGGTCTTGGAACCACCCGAAGGTGATTCCTCACCCAGTCCCTCCTTATTTCCTCTTGGTATAGGGCCTTTGGGTCCACCACCGATTTTACACCTGGCGTCACGGACTCCGGCTACCTACCTAGGTGATACATTCCTAGTCCTCCGACTACCTCCTTTCCACCAACTACCCTTACTCCATATTTGAATAATCAATTTATACATACGTATATACATCTTAAATATTTCATAAAATAAATTCTTACTAGAACTTTGGAGCTCCGCATCTGACTTTGCAAAGAAGGTACTATAATCTTAGGTATTACCTGAAAACAAAAATCATCACTACGCACAAAAATATTAGCAATTTGGTGAGTCCATACATTGAATCGCAAAATAAAGCATATCACGAATAATTGAATATAGAATTTTGTCAAAAGTTTGTATGCTCTACGGGTGAGGGGGTAGTTTTCCCTGACTATCCTCCAGCTTGTATGCTCTGCCAGCTAGTACCTATTTAATTTTTTGAAAAAACAAATGTTAATGAAAATTGAGAGTCCTGCAAAAACCTTGTAAAAGTTTTTTACCTTCTCCATAAGTATAACTCTTTAATCCTAATTGAACAATATTACAACTTAGCTTATGGTGTAAATAAGTAGCTATGCACATGATGCATGGATGATGCTTGACCATGCCTATGTTACTATTGATGTGGATAAGTAGTTATGCACTTGATGCATGAATGATGCTTGACCATGTCTATGTTACTATTGGTGCGGATAAGTAGATATGCACATGATCCATAGATGATGATTGACTATGCCTATGGTGCGCACACAATGCTATGCTTATGATACCTGAATGGTGTCCAAGGATGATTTTCGTTATGGAACTTTTTAAGTTTCCTTCTGGTCAAGCAAAGATCTAACCCGGATTTTTTAGCTATCATTGCCTTTTCCCGCATTTGCAAAGCAGCCTTAGCCGCTTCAACTATTACCGTCTGAGCAGTCGTAGCTGCTTCAGCTATTACCATCTTTGCTGAGTAACCTTAGTTGCTTCAGTTATTACCGACTTTTCTTAGCAGACTTAGTTGCTTCAGCTATAACCTTGTTTTCCCACCTTTGCTGGGCAGCCTTAGCTGCTCCAGCTATTACTGTCTTTTCTCACCTTTGCTGGACAGCCTTAGCTGCTCTAGCTATTACCGTTTTTTCCCTTTTTTACTAGGCAGCCTTAGCTGCTTCTGGTATTACCATCTTTTCCTACCTTTGCCGGGCAGCTTTAGCTGCTTCAACTATTACCGTCTTTTCCCACCTTTGCTGGGTAGCCCTAGCTGCTCCAGCTATTACCATTTTTTCCCACCTTTGCTAGGCAACCCTAGCTGCTCTATCTATTACCGTCTTTTCCCACCTTTGCTGGGCAGCCCTAGCTGCTCTAGCTATTACCGTCTTTTCCCACCTTTGCTGGGCAGCATGACCTGCGTCAACTATTGCCTATTTCTCCCACTTTTGCTGGTCAACATGACCTGCCTCAGCTATGACTAATTTTTCCTACCTTTGCTAAGCAGCCTTAGCTGCTTCAGCTATTAAACTTTTCCCATCTTTGCCTTAGGCATGCTTTGGTCACACTTGCTTACCTGGCTTTTCCACACCTGCACAGCTAGTTCCCCGACGCCTTGATTCATCGCTGATCTATAAATAAGGACTTGATAAAGAGATTAAAACAAACCTTGTGTTCCCAATCTATTATCAGTTCATGCTCTCAAAAAATAAAAATATGAGTGAAACTTAGGGATTCTCCTTTTTATTTGTGACCTTCCATTTCAATGTCATAGGATAATTGCCGATTTAAGAAAATAATATAAACATGGTAAGTGGCTTGGTTTATTCCACAATTAAAAATAATGGAATACAAGAGCATGATCTTATTCCATATGTGTGACTTAATTTTACAACATAAAAAAGGGATTAATATAGGCATGAAAAGTCATATCTCAAATATATGGAAAGTCAAAGAATATATATTCCACCATGACATGTGAATATCTATACCTTACTTGAATAGGAATATTTCTGCTCAAATCACATATTTCATAGATAAGTTCTAAATAAATAACACTTACTAGAAAACATCTTTTTATTTCTATTCTTCATTTTATTTCTTACAAACACCATGAGAACATGCATATTTATAAAATAAAATAAAATTCTAACTGAACCATATGAAATTTGGCAAAGAATCCTTTTATAAAAATCTAGCCGAAAAAGAGAAACAAGTAATCTCAAATCAACTATTTTCTGAGGAATCCTCCAGATTATATTTCTACCACAAAAACAATCAATCAAACTATGTCTCTGCCGCAAAAGACGATCATTATTACGAGGAGCTTAACAACTATATACTTTTCGCGTATATATTCATATATATTTTTATTTTTGGGATAATTTGATTCTCGTCATATTATTATGACTATTAATGTAGTAGTGGATATAAACTAGATCGCATGCGGACAAAGTTAGAATACAAGCTTTTGGTTTTCTTGTTTATTGGCACTTCGCCAGAGCATAAATGGATTTATATATTTAGTAATTAATTATTTATAATTTGGCAGCAACTAATGTGGCTGCTTTGTACTGCCTCTTCTTTGCACATGTTGGTGTGGATTCATGATTACTAAATTACCTTAACCAGCAAGTAATTGTATGGGATGGGCTTATGTGTCAAAGCTTGAATTTAATAAAAATATTACCTTGTACAATGGTATCAAGCTTGAATGTAATAAAAATATTACCTTGTACAATGGTATCCCACATACATTATTTTCCTGCAGAGATGTGTTATGTAAACATAATATGGACAATAAATGAAAGGATTACACTCATAGTTAATTCCTCAAGCTTGCTTCGAAATTGGTGGCCAAAAAGCATTGGATCTGAAACTTTGGTCGAGCCTTACCAGATTTCTTCGTTACATTCTCTACTCCATTTCGTATACCACATTTCATAAAATGATAAAAATAACTCACGTCTTGCTCAATATTCCCACATACGGCGCCAATTGATGTGTGTGGGTTTCACATCAATAATATTTATGTTAAAATACTGGATAATATGAGTATTATGGTGAGATTTAACATATAATATAAGAGCGATAATGTAAATAACAAGAGATTTACGTGGTTCGGTCTAATGAAGACCTACGTCCATGGGTGTAAATGGTAGCTTGGTTTATTCATCCTCATATGGGGTATTTATACATAAGGTAATGAGAATCAATCATGATCCCTCTATTTTGGGATATATTTAATAAGGTATAAATGGTAAATATATAGAATCTCGGGGCTGATCTCCGAAGGTCTATATTTGGCAAGGTATGTGATTGATTAGATCTTGTCTCCAGACTGTCCATAATTAGCGCTGCCCTACCTGTGCAGGTCGGGTCGTCGGGGCCTCCAGCTAAGCATGCCCGAATATAACATCTTCTAGCAGGATCCAAGTCCATAAAATCATTGGGCTTGGACCCATAAGGTAATGGACTACCCAGCTTGGCCCAAAAATGGATTTCTACTCACATCAATTATAATTAATACATATGGTCAAGTTCAATGAGTTTGACAATGTCGTGACTCTCACTTTACTGGGGCACATGAACAAAGAGTTTGTACGTATACAGTATTTACGATTGGAAGGTTGTGGAATGATCCATACATTCGATTTTATTTGGGCTACAAAGTGGGCCACGTGACTGGCTAGGTGGTACTCACTTTCTTTGGATTCCTTGCATTGCCAAACGAAATGAACCTAAAGAGTCGCGCTAGAGGATTGATGAAGAAAAAATAAAAAGATTTTTCTATTTGAAATTAGGAGATTCAATTTATGGGATAAATTAAATGTGATTAATTAATTGCTCATTAGACGAGATAATTACTTATAAAGATAATTAATTATTAATTAATTTCTCAAGAAAATAAATTAATGAATTAATTTATCTTATTAATTTGGTTATTTAATTTATTTATTTATTTATTGAAGATTTTGAGAATTTAACAAATCGAAATTTGGATGAAGGATCGAGTTCTCCAACCAATTCACTTCAACGGGTAAGTTTTAGCGAGTTTTATGATTCTTGTATGCAAATCGAGATGACATTGTGGATAATTTTTATTCCGCTACACAATTTTTCGTGAAACTTAACAATAATATTATACACATATATATATATATATATGTGTGATATATGTGTATTGGGTCTTGTTAAATATCATGACTAAAATTTGTTATGGATAATATGAAATAATTATAATTTGGTAGTTAAATAATGCAACATTTTTTTGGGAGGATCTAGATAGAAAGAGACGTTTGTGTGGTAGGGTGAAGGGTTGGGAGGTATGTAGCAATTTTAAATTTTATTTTCAATTCTAAAATATTTTAAGGGATAATTGCAAAAAATAATATAAAAAATCATGTGTTATTTTGAAAGTGCTAAAAAACTCATGTGTTAACGAAATTGGCGAACCCCCCCCCCCCCTGTGAAATGTTAAAACAATGCACATTTTCCCCAACCGTTAAATAGGCCTTAACACCGTTAACTTTTGTTTAAAATGTTTGTTATACCCTTAAATTACTAACCATTGGATCTAAATCCATAAAATCAAAAGCTCATGTTTTTTTGAGATAAAAGAAAAGGAAAATAAATTCTTTAAATAAGATTTTTTTTTTTAAAAGGATAATTTTCAAAACCCCCAAATGCAGGGGGGTTGAATCTTCACACTGAAGAAGATGTTTCTTCTTCACAATCCTACCTAACCCCTCAATCCCCAAACCCTAAAATCTGATAAATCCATGGTAGGTGTGTGAAGTTGTGGTGCTGTGCGTGGTGGTGGTGGTGTGAATTGGTGGTGTCGATGGCGGTTGTGTGAGTGGTGGTGGCTGCGTATGGCGGTGGCGAATTCGATCTCCGGTGGCTGGTGGCGGCTTGTGCGAAGTCCATGATGGTGGTGGCGGCGGTTTGAAACTGTGAATGGTGGTTTGGGTGGTGAATTGGTGGTGGTATTGTGTGATTGGTGGTGGCACGTGGTAATGGTGGTGGTGGTGCCGACGGTGGGTCGGTTTCATCGGTTGTATTGTGGGCGAGTGGTGGTGGCGGTGGCAATGGTGGAAAACAGATGAAGAAGAAGAAGAAAAAAGGCAAAAAAAAGGAAAAATAAATGAGGGGTATAAAAGAATTTTAACACGTGAAAATCAAAATAAAAATTTTCCAACTCTCATCTCACGTGCGTGCATTTCACACTCCATTAAGTTTGACGGAGTGGGGGGTTTTTCGCAGAATTTTAACATTTCATAAGGGGGTTTTCGCCTTTCGTTAACATATTGGGATTTTTAGCACTTTCAAAATAACACAGGGTTTTTTTTTTTTTTTTTTTTTGCAATTATCCCATATTTTAAAATTTGGAAAAAAAATTAAAAATTATTTTAAATTTTGGGAAATTTCGGGTTTCAAACAAAATTTTTTCCAAAATTTTGGTGGATATTCTACAAAATAATTTATTCTTATTTTCAAATTTCGAAAAATTTTGCGTTCCTATAAAAATTTCGAAAATTTTTGGATTTCGGTAAATATTTCACAAAATTGGATTGAAAGTTTGATTCCGCTTCGGGACCCCAAGAAATCCAAAATTTCGATTGAAATTTTGGGATATCAAAGGAAATTAAATACCATGTGTGGAGGAACATTTTCATTTTAGTCCTCAATATAAAAAATGATAATTAAGTTTAATGAAATAAATCATATTTAATGGAGAGCACATAACAAGTATAGGTATTCTTAAGGACTGTTTGTAAACTGAACTGATTATAGAAAAATGATTATAGTTGAAATAACTAGAATCTATTCATCAATTCTATTATAAAAGTATGAGTGGTTTTTTGAAACTTTTAACATATCTAAAATATCCCTATGTAATTTAATTTTGGACAAATGTCACTTATAGTCCCTAAAGTATTATGTTTGTCTCACTTACGTTCTTAAAGTAATGTTTGTTATGCTACCATCCCTAAAGTAATAAATTTGTCTCACTTTAGTCCTTTACGGTGGAGATTGAATGGAAATTGAGCGAGTGTACTACACACTCCGGTCAATTAATGTTTTCATGTTTCACTTTCCCTTTTCTAGGATTTTTGTCTCAATTTGGTCCTTTTTTTTTTTTTTTACATTTTTACCCCATAAAAAAGCAAAAACATCTTCATTTCGCTGCCTAAAAATGCTTGGAATGACCTCATTTTTTTTTACCAAAAATCAAAAATCAACTTGAAAAATAAAAAATTCTCACAAAAATGGCTGCAGCTACATGCTATTGTGGAAACTTAGCCAAGCTAAGGTGCTCATGACTGATTCCAACCCTAGTTAGTTAAGTATGAGACTTGAAAAATTTGTCATTTATTATGTGCGAGTATATTACAAAATTTTCTTGAAAGTTACGGTGAAAAATTGGCTAAAAAATACGCGAATGGGAAATAAATAGATTTGTAAATGTACGAGTATAATATGGATACAAATGAATTATTCGGAGGTAAAAATACGGCTTATGTTTATATAAATTTGAATGATAGATTGCTTGTACTTGCTTTTATTTTATAATAATAATAGTTTATATGAGTATCTTGTTGACAATCATTAATATTTGGATAGATTATCGAAGTTCGTAGGTTTTTAATTCTGTAAAACTCAATTATTGGATAAAAATTGGTTTTTGACAAATCTTGATGGGAAATTCTATTGAATCAAACTTCGAAGAAACTGAAAATAAACAGAATATTGAGATAGAGGATTTATTCGAGGCAAGAATGAACTCTATCCTTCACACAAAATTGCCCCGGCTATCCGGCTTTAGCAAAATGTGTCCCAGGATGCAACTAATATTTTTTAAAATTGAACCACATCAACTCTTAGAAACAACGAACCGAAATACTACTTGAACTCTCGAGAAGAAGAGGAGATATGAGAAAGAACACAAAAGGATTTGTGTTGGGATGAATTTTCAGTCTGCTGGAGGAGGCCTTTTATAGGCTCCAAAATCAGACAAATTAAATACGAGAAATAAATTGGCAAGCTAAAACTGCAGCTCACGTTCGAAAGTTGGCATCTTCACTTTCGAACATGAGGCCAAAACGTATTCAACTGTTAAGATAGCGGAAAACGGCTAAACCATTTCAGATATTTTTCTAGAAGGGGTCAACGTTCGAACATTAAAACCCAACGTTCAAACGTGAGACCTTCTAGAAGGCTAATTCAAAAATCGAAAAAAAAATGTGGCTTTGGTTTCAACTTCGTATTTAACATGTGCAATTTTCTTGTTGGACTTTTCACTTTGTGGGATTAATTTTCTCCGAAAAAATAGTATATTTCAAGCCCAAGCCTAAGCTCAAGGCCCAATACAAGTCAAGTCAAGCCCAACCTAAATCCCAAGCTCATGTGCCCTGGCCAGCGGACGGATGGCTGCGGCGCCGCGTGGGGGTGGTGAACCGGACCATGGCTAGGTCATCTCCCTCACAAAATCCACAAAGGTAAGATGACCCTAAGGGCCAATCCTTTACCCCAAGACAAGGAATTATAAACCCACAACAAATGTGGTTTTATTCCTATGGGATAAACTCTTTCAAACACCCCACTTTAACACTAAATTTCTCATTCGTTACAAGTCCGATTTGAGAAATTGGAAATGCTAAGCTCATCCACTTGGAACGTAGATTAATGTTATCTAATAATATTTAGTATCCCATATACTTATGGTATTTGAATTTATTATGCAAAAGTCTTGAACCACACTTTTCATAATTACAAATTTTTCAAAAATTCCCCACACAAATGAAAATTAATGCAATGCATGATCTCAAGAGTTCAGTTGAAATTTTATCACATCCAAAGATGTAGCTTTTGGCTTTGAACCTTTCTTAGTGAAATATCATCGGATTTACTAGGCTACTCAATGAACATAGTATCTTGAATTGGTCAGCCGTTCGTGTAAATCCAAACAATGATACTCACATAATAAGCTCTCAGTAGTTTTCAATTCTCACTGTTGGGTCCATATTTTCTGTGGCACCCCTCTTGGATTCGTAAGTGTTTATATTTTACTTAATGTTGAGGTGGCCTACACCTCACACATACGTAGGTGACTTCCTATTTAAGAGTATTTTGCCATACTCCACTTCATTTACACAGTATATGAATCATTAAAAGCTCAGCTTAACCTTTGTTACAACTTGCAGGTTGCACTTCTTTATCCTAGGCAATGGGTTTAAAGTTAGACTTATAAGCCTCTATTTGGATGTGTTTTCATTTTATTTTCAACCGGCATTTTCAAAAATGTATTGGAGGACGTGTTTTTTGATTTTCGTGTGAGAAAAGTGAAAAAAGTAGGTGTGTTTGGTTGTGTTTTTGAAAATGGTTGAAATTTGTGAGTGTGATGTGTGAAATGATTGAAAAGTAATGATTAGATGAATAGTGTTGGATTTGATGGTGAAGAGAGAGAGAGATGATGTTGATGGGTGGAAGAGAGAGAGGATGGTGATGGGTGGATGTGAGAGAAAATATGAGATAAGTGATGTGAAATGTAATTTTAAATAAATGATTGAAATTTCTCGGGAACGTAAAAACAAGAATGAAAATGAAAATATTTTTAGTTAAAAACAGTGTAAACTGTGTATTTCCATTTTCAGAGGAAAATGGAAATGGAAAAAGCATGATGAAAATACAAAAAAACATAGCCGAAGTGTCGTACTGAATTTTCATAACTTAGTTTTCCCATTGAACCAAGATCTTGTGATCTCCAGTCAACATGATTGGGTTACTGTTGTGTCCATTCTGAATTTGTAGACTTTAACCTCATTCCTCTTGATAAGCAGTTTATTTGATCTCTAGGCAATCCTTTCGTCAAAGGTTCTGCAATGTTCTCCTTTGATTTCACATTATCAATTGAAAAAATTCCATTAGAGATCAACTACTTAATGGGTATTGTGTCTACAACAAATATGTCTAGAATTACCATTATACATACTATTTTGTGCCCTACTAATTGTCGACTGACAGTCGCGATGAATCAAAATAAGGGGCACTGATTTTTCCCAACAGTAAACATCTTCTAAGAAATTTCATAGCCACTCAGCTTCTTCACCAGCTTTATCTAAAGCTATGAATTTTGATTCCATTGTGGATCGGTTATGCAAGTTTGCTTAGATGCTTTCCATGACACCGCTCCACCACTGATGGTAAATATATACCCACTCGTGGACTTAGAGTCATTTGTGTCTGATATCCAATTAGAATTGTTGTATCCTTTTATTGTAGCTGGATATCTTGAGTAGTGTAATCCAAAGTCCTTTGTGTGTTTTAAGTACTTAAGAACTCTATTTAAGGCCTTTTAGTGGTCTAAACTAGGATTACTCGTGAACCCACTCAACTTGCTCATAAAGTAGGCTAGATCAGGGCGAGTACAGTTCATGATATACATTAAACTTCCAATGACCCCAGCGTACTCTAACTGCGATACGGGTTCGCCATGGTGTTTGCGCAAATGAACGCTCATGTCCACTGGCATTTTAACAATCACACTATCGCTAGGAAGGAATTTTTCCAGAATTGTCTCAACATAATGTGACTGCGACAATACAAGTCCTTCAGATGTTCTCAGGATTTTAATCCCTAATATGACATCTGCCAACCCCCTATCCTTCATGTCAAAGTTTTTATTTAACATACCTTTAGTATTCATGATGATTTCATGATTACTTCCCATTATTAGCATGTCATCTACATATAGACACACTATGACATATGTGTTAAATGTTCATTTGACATACATACATTTATCACACTCGTTGATGTTGAAACCATTTGACAACATTGTGTTATCAAATGTTTCGTGCCACTATTTTGGCGCTTGTTTAAGTCCATATAAGGACTTTACAAGTCTACACACCTTTTTCTCCTACCCAGAAGCAACATACCCCTCAGGTTGTTCCATATAAATTTCTTCATCTAATTCTCCATTTAGAAATGCAATCTTAACATCCATTTGATGTATTTCAAGGTTATGCAATGCAAAAATAGTGATGAATAATCGTGTGGACATTATTCTCGTTACCGGAGAATAAGTGTCAAAGAAATCAAGACCCTCCATTTGTCAGTATCCTTTTGACTACTGAACAGGCCTTATACTTAGGAATAGATCCATCAGTCTTATACTTTCTTTTTAGAATCCATTTACAGCCTAAAAGCTTACTTCTCTTTGGAAGATCAACCAACTCTCAAGTATGGTTGTGCAGTATAGACTCAACTTCACTATTGGTAGCCTCTTTTTAGAGTTGAGCGTATGGACTGGTCATTGCTTCCTTAATCGTCCTTGGTTCACCTTCTAATGTATATGATACAAAATTGGGACCAAACGATTTAGGAACTCTTGCCCTTTTTCTATGACGAGGTTCTTCATCCCAGGGAATAGAATCACTCGCAGTAGCATCATAGGTGCTTTTAAGAGGACTTTGTTCACTTCTTTCCTTACTTGGAAAGATATCCTCAAAAAACAAAGCATTTATAGATTCCATGATAGTACCTTCATGAATCTCATAAATTCCTGACTTATGCATAACCAATGAATATGCAATCAACAGTTTTCGGTCCTATCTTCACTTGTTTGGGTTTGGGTACTTCTACCTTAGGCAGACACCCTTACACTTTGACGTGCTTGTATGAAGGCTTTTGACCTTTCCACAGTTCGTACTGAGTATCACTCCTACTTTTGTGGGGTATTTTATTAAGAATATATTTGGCGGAGAGGATCACCTTCCCCCACAAATTCCGTGGTAGTCCAAAATTTATTAGCAGCGCATTCATCATTTCTTGAGAGTTTGATTTTTACGTTCAGCAACACCATTTAATTGAGGTGAATATGGTGCCATTGTTTGATGAATTATTCTAGAGTTGTTTTTAGAATTCATCAAACGGCGCTCCGTATTCTCCCCCTCTATCACTTCGGATAGCTTTTATCCTTTTCCCAAGTTGATTCTCAACTTTTGTTTTGTAATGTGTAAACGTTTCAAGCACTACGTCTTTACTTCTTAGTAAATACACATAACAATACTTTGTGCAATCATCTATACATGTAATGAAATACTTTTCCCAACCTCTAGTTTGCACAAACTTCAAATCATAGATGTCACTGTGCATAAGTTCTAGAGGTGCGGATTTTCTTTCCACTGAAGAAAATGATTGTTTGACTAGCTTTACTTCAACACAAATCTCACATTTGTGTTGGTTATCAACATGTTTAAGTTTATTAACCTACGAATGGTATTATAATTTACATGTCCTAGTCTAACTTGCCATAAATTAGAATACTCAAGCAAGTAAGCAAAAGGTATAATTTTTTTATCATCATTTTCGGTTACAACACGAATCACATTCATTACTTTCATTTGAAAAGGCCCTGCTCGAGCTAAGCTTTTGCTACATAGATTCCACGCTTAGTAAAATAAAATCTATCTGCTTCAAACACTAGCTTGAACTCATTCTTCACCAGGGCAGATTGATACCAGATTCTTGTGAATATCGAAAACATGCAGCACCTCGGTAAGAGTTAGCTCTTTTCCAGAATTCATCTTCAGCACCACCTTCCCAATTCCAAGAATTGGAGAAGTAGCCGAGTTTTCCATAAATAGTTTTCGCCCATCAGAAGGAGCGTAGGACGTGAAGGCCTCCTTGTCAGAACAGATATGACAGATGGCCTCAGTATCGATGAACCACTCCCTTGGGTTTTCCACCAGATATACGTGAGATCCCTTGGGTGCATCATACGTGAGATCAAGTTCAGACAAATCAAGTGGAACCCGATTATCAAACATGTCATCGATCATTTCTTTGATGCCATGAACATCATCAACAGCCAAGTGAACATGGTTTGGAGCCTGGTTCTGAACCTACTTGCTTTTGTTCTGATTTGGACCAGAACCCTACTCTTGAGAATTATTTTTCTTGGGCTCTTTGTAGTCTCTAGCCCAATGTCCTGGTCGACCACAGTTGTAATAGCCGTCTTCCTGTTTCAACTTGCCTTTTTTTCTTTGGAAATCCCCTTTAGATTTCTCTTAGAATTTCCTCTTCCTGTTAGAACTTTCCAGAAACTCTGCGATGTTTGTCATTGTCTGCACAGGGAGCTTCTTTGTCAGAACCTCGATTGTCTTCCTCAATTCTAAGTTGGATAACCAAGTCTTCTAAACTCATCTCCTTTCGCTTATGTTTCAAGTAATTCTTGAAGTCCTTCCACGAGGGCGGTAACTTCTCTATAATAGAAGACACATGGAAGGTTTCACTCAGAGCCATATTTTTAGCATGAACTTCATGTATAATTATGTGAAACTCTTGGACTTGGCTCGTTACGAACTTAGAGTCCACTATTTTGAAGTCTAAGAACTTCGAGACCACGAACTTCTTCAGTCCTGCGTCCTCAGTTCTGTACTTCCTGTCCAGTGACTCCTAGAGGTCTTTGGCAATCTTCACTGACAAATATACGCTATAAAGCTAATCGTCTAATCCATTGAGTATATAATTCTTTCAAAGGAAATCACTATTGTGCCAGGCATTAGATGTCACCCTCAGTTGATTATCGGTTGACTTTTCCGGGACATGGGGAGCATCCTTCCTCAAGAACCTCTCTAGGTTCAATGTCGTTAGGTAGAACAACATGTTTTGCTGCCATCTCTTGAAGTCAGCCCCGCTGAACTTCGACAACCTTTTAGCCTGAGTCAATATAACCAAATTAGCCATTGGAACAAATAAAGGGACTGGACCAGAGCCAAAACCGGTATCAGGACCCAACTCTGAGCCGGAACCTAACCCGGCACCCCCTCCAGAACTAGTGCCAAAGTCAATACCAATATTGGAACCCGAACTAATGCCGAGACCTAGATCAGCTCCAGGACCGAGTCCAAAACAAGGTGGTAACATCCTCATGAGCACCAATATCTCCAACATTCAACATTTTTTCAGAATTTTGAAGAAACATCAAAACGAAAATTTCATGTTAAGTTTGTTGAATCAAACTTTGAACAAACTGAAAATAAACCGAAAATTGAGATAGAGGATTTATTCGAGGCGAGAATGAACTCTATCCTTAAAATGAAATTGCCCCCGCTATAGGTGGTACCGGCTTTGGCAAAACGTGTCCCAAGATACAACGAATACTTTCTAAAAGTGAACCACTTCAACTCCTAGAAACAACGAACTGAAATGCTACTTGAACTCTTGAGAAGAAGAGGAGATACGAGAAAGAACACAAGAGGATTTGTGTTGGGATGAATTTTCATTCATGGAGGAGGCTTTTTATAGGATCCAAAAGTAGACAAATTAAACACGAGAAATAAATTGGCAAGCTGAAACTGCAACTCACGTTCGAACGTTGGCATCTTCACGTTCGATCGTAAGGCCAAAACGTATTCAATTGCTAAGGTAACTGAAAACGCCTGAACCATTTCAGATATTTTTCTAGAAGGGGCCAACGTTCGAACGTTAGGCCCTCTAGAAGACTAATTAAAAAATTGAAAAAAAGGTGGCCAGCGTTTGACTTCATCTTCGTATTTAACATGTGCAATTTTCTTGTTGAACTTTTCACTTTGTGAGATTAATTTTCTCCACAAAATTAATATCTTGCAAGCCCAAACCCAAGCTCAAGGCCCAATACAAGTCAAGTCCCAAGCCCACTGGCCCGGGCTGGCAGAAGGACGGCGGCGGCCGCGCGCTTGTGGTGAACCAGACCATGGCTAGGTCCTCTCCCCTCACAAAACTTACAAAGGTGAGATGACCCAAAGGGCTAACCCATTACTCCAAGACAAAAATTTATAAACTCACTACATGTGGTTTTATTCCTATTTAGGATAAACCCTTTCAAATACTACACTTTAATACTTAATTTTTTATCTGTTACAAGTCTGATTTGAGAAATTAGAAATGCTAAGCTCATCTAATCGAAACATAGATTAATATTATCCAATAATATTCTGTATCCCATATATTTACGGTGTTCAAATTTATCATGCAAAAGTTATGAACCACACTTTTCATAATTGCAAATTTTCCAACAAATTCTAAGCATTCCTGAAGGTAGATCTGTAGAAATCTCCTTCAATCGTGCATCGTTCTTTGCGTGATATTTACGTTCGTTGTTGAGGTAGAACGCTCGTGCTTCTCTGTGTGATCTTCTCTATGAGATATATCATATCATGCAAATGGTATCAGTTAACATGATACATAAAAATTTATCAAAAAAAATAAAACACGATACATAAATCATTAAATATTTCTAAACAACAATTGATATTGGGAACTTGTATACCAAAGTGGCAGGAACCGCTAAGTTAGGCGAATTAAAATCTGAATCCTTTCCTTTTTTTTTTTCTCCTTCTACCAAATATAGTCGAGTAAAATTTAACACAAACCGATTTGCTTAACATAATTGCTCATTCAGAGATCATGCAAGCATGATGGACCTTACAAATGCAAATGAAATGCAACAGTTTCAAGTTAATAATTGGTGGAATCTAAATTAACACAAGAACTGTTTTAAGCATTTAGCTGAACAAATAAAGTCTCCTAAAAGAACTATCTAAAATTCATCCAAGCTTTTTCATTTTTCGGATTCATCAACAATCCTTCTCATCTTTTTCACTCTCTGCTGATTCAGCATTTGGGATGACTTGGAGAAGTTCCATAGGCAGCGCAGCGGGGTCCAGCTCGAAGCATCCGTTAGGAGCGTTTTCACCTTCGAGGCCATTCAATGCGCAGTAAGGGACCTGATGAGAGAATCGAAACATCTCCTCCCTCGGAATTGTCTGTACATCTGTGGGGCGCACATGCTGGTTAAATACTGATGTGAAGCCAGCCACTTTAACTAGAGGAGCTACTAAAACGCCTCTATCTTCATCATAATCTTCAAGCACCACTACCACATCATATTTATGTATGATTTCATCAGCAGTGAGCTCATTCCAATCGGGGGACCAGTTCCTGTACAATGCCCAAACATCCCCTTTCGTTGGAAAAATCTGAACTGCCCCTCGTGCCCCCTTTTTCCAATGAACTGGATGAGAGAAAGAATTTATTCTTTTACTGATAACAGACTTGCCAACCCTGAAATGTCCACTACTCTTGGTGAAGCCAGAACCTACCCAGTCCAGGTCTCCAAATTCAGCGGTCGATCTCGAGTTCAACCAGCTTATTTGCATCTTAAACGGCTTTCTGGAAATCACATTGTGGACAAAAGCATAGTAACGAGGCATGCCATCATCGTCATCATATGCAGCCCACACCTGATTTTCAGTGAAAGACCCCTCTTCTCTGTCTTCGTCAAAGATGTGAAAGTTTGCATCAGGTACTACCATCGATACAGTTTCTTCTTGATTTACATCTGCATCGTCAGTCTCTTCCAATATGATCTTTTGATCAACGAATGCTTCCTCTGTTCTTTTATCTGTCTCTTCCGAAGCATCCACAGAATTCTTCGTCTCCACTTTGTTCATCTTTGAAGCCTTTGAATTCTCCGTCTCCCGGTACTTTAGGCAGCCAAAAACATCCATCTTTCCCTTTCTCATCAGCATAGCACGAATCTCAATAGGAGATAATTCCTTCACAGAACTCGACTCTTGTTTACCGTCAACATTTCGCATAAGATTCGCAGATGTCTTCTTAAGGCTGGAGTTGCTCCTTGATGTCCCTTGGCTTTCCTCCTTTTGACCATCTGTACGTCTCCTTTTGATATGCTTCTCTCGAGTTAGACCTCTAGAAGCTGCTTCTGTCTCAACCTTTTCCGGGACACTGTTATTCCTACGAAGAGCTTCGTTCTCCATTGGCGTGTGTACAGTCTCTTCATGCTTTCTTTTGAGAGTGTCAGTAGATGGCTGGCATGAAGCAGCTTCAGCAGTTTTTAAGGCTGAGGCAGGAACATTGTTGAAACCAGCAAACACACCTTGCTGCTGCTGTGAGTAAGGCCAAGGGCGTGCTCTGCGGAGATTAACATCTGGAGCAGGCATCTCTGTCGCAAAAAAGGGCTGCAGACAACGATGACACAGAAGATTTTGGTTGAGGTAAATCATCGCGTACTCATATTGTATCCTGCACCTACCGCAACGCGTCCAGAATGTCTGAGGTGTATTAGACGGTGGCGTTGGAATAGGATTATATCGAGGGGCAGTTGCAGTTTCTGAAGTGTTTTGATAACTGGGGCCCGGCTGAGGATTGCTAAAGGGAGTATATTGATTCTGAGTGCATGGGGCTGGATTCCTCGGTCGGGGAATACTCGCTGGAGTCCTTGCTCGGGTCGGAACATGTGGCGTAGCAGTGGTTGTGTTCATTGACGTCGATGAACTGAAGCTGCTATTCAGATTTGAAGCTGCTCTTACATTGAGCTTTGAATCATACGCGTGTTTTTGATCCTTGTCCGAAAGGACACTCCAAGCTTGAGATAGGAGCTTGAAAGCTCCATCAGCTCCAACCGATTTATTTTTATCGGGGTGAAGAGCCAGTGCCCTTCTCTTGTATTGCTTCCTGAGAACTTCTTCACCACAAAAAGGATCTGCCCCCAAAATGCCGTAATAGTCGTCTTCTCCGTTTATTTTCTTCTCATGGGAGACATAAACATCTATTACTTCAATGAACTGAGAAAGTCCATCCAGACTAGGGAACAGGTTTTGAGCCTTTAAAGCAAATTTCTTTGCTCCTGTAATGTCTCTCTCCAGTAACTTTCTCTCGGAAATTTCTTTAGCCCTGAAAGCTTCGTCTTTGTTGCAGTCCATTTTCAGAAATATGTCAGTCTTCAGCTCTGTCAACCTTGCAAACCAAAAGAAATGCGTTTAAGATAAGAATTATAGCCTATCTTGATGTCATTATGTTGATGCTCTGAGTGTAGATGTGGTCGACAATACTTGGATCGCAACACTAAAAACTAAATAAGCAAGAGCATTTAAGGGGAACTTAAGCCCAGAAGGTAAGTTTATAATAAGAACATTTATAGTGGCGTCGAAGCTTCAGAGTGAAGTTTGCATCTGTTTCAGAGGCCTAAGCCAGGAAATCCAAACTAGATGTGGAAAAGGAAAGTAACTACATATAAATGCACCTTGGTAACTAATTGAGAAGTATTAGCTGTAAACGCTGTTTCATTCATTCTGCAGAAACAGCTTAACGACAACGTGGAATTCAGGCATAAGGTGACGGTATAAACGGACAAACGATGTGTTGCTGAAATTACAATGGAGCAATTGTATTACCGAAATTATGAAGGAATAACGGTAGTACAGAAACAATAACGGAATAATTGGGTTACCAAAATTACACTGAATAACAGCATACCGATATTACCGGAATTTTGAAATCCATACACCAAATTGGCGCGAAAAATCCATGTTCCTTATTCTCATTCATACGAGATTCTAAGCAAACACAGAAGAAACGACCAGAACCATGTTTTAAACAATTGAACTAGTGTTTAGCAATGCTGGCCATTTGGAAAACTAAAATGCAACACTCAGTCCTGTTTCAGATGATAACGAAGAATCTAATCTCCATGACGGGGAAAAGTCAATGTGTTATTTCTTTCTGGTAAACTGTACAATCAATTGTTTTCAGTCATCAGATTCAGAATCAGATCATACAAATACATTCGCTTTAAAGGGTAAAACCATCTTTCATATCTAATATTTCAAATACCATTAGATTATATTCAACCAAAAGTTTAGTGAAATTCTCAATCTCAAATCGAACCAGCCTAAACCACTTTGAAAATTAAAAAGAAAAGAAAAAGAATAGAAAAGGGCAAGAAAGTAATGCATAGAAATGTATTGTAATAAAGTCAAATAGAGGGTCAAAAATTGTATCAATAAAAACTTCACAACTCCAGTTCACTTATAAGTGCAACAAATTCAAATAGAACATCAGAAATTATTAGCCATGTTCATAATTGACATGTAAATCATAAAACTGCTTTGATTTAACTAGAACACTCATTCCCCTAATCGTCAAGACATCATGCAATCATTTTTTTTAACTCATAACATGATCTTTATACAGATTAATACAGTGATCAACCATCAATGGAGTTATATGCACAAAAACAAACATCCATGCAGACTACAAATATATATACCTCCTTTATAAGTAATGTGGTTCTCTGAGGCGCCGTTTGATGAATTTGTCACTAAAAAGCTTGTTCAAGTATTCAAATCAATAGAATTTGCACTGAACAAAATGGTTTTAAGGAATTCAAGAAGCCAAAATAAAATGCTATGAACTTTGCTAGAAAATTAAACAAAATAAGTTCTAGAATGAATTGCAGGAGAAAACCAACTCAGATTTCTTGTATTTAAGGTGACAGAAGCCCACCTTTTTTTGGGGGAGAGTTTGGAGGTATTTGGTGTTAAAACCCTAACCATGGTTAAATTTTAACCATGGTTACTTAGAAATAGTTGCCTAAATTTGGATTGTGTAATTTACTGTGGATTTTACAGGTCATTTGCATTTAATGAATTTTTCTAAATTTTATTTAGGTAACTTTTTGAATTTTGTATCCTTTTATGCATGATTTCTTGAATTTCCAGAATCAGATAGAAATTAATTGAATTCTGAGGTATTATTGAACCACATTGCATTTTTCTGATTTAGATTATTAAAGAAACTATTTTGAATTATACAATCTTGACTATTTCTTCTTTTTGCTTGGTGTTCAAATCTTTTTTCCACCATTATAACAAAATCTATTTTCCATTGAATTTAGTCATGTTGAAAACTCTGGATTTGCATTTACTATACGAATCTGTGATATGAGTATGAATTGATGAAATTTACTATAGAGATTACACAGATATTATGACAGCAAAATCCTGTGTTTGATACTCAGGATCCTTAAAATCTGAGTAACTAAGAAGGCAAATTGCATTAACTGTATGAACATCTACTGCAGGTTGTTTCACCGATTTTTTCGTGTCGTGGGGTCCACTGCAGCACGTCATGGCTGGCATCATTTGTGGATCGGGTCGACCAGCTGGCATTTTCTCATCACAGAGAAAATTTCTGATTATCTGTAAATTTAATATGATGAGGTCAGCTCTGATTCAGATATATCAGCAAACATGCAGCAAATTTTCAGTGTAAAAGATGTCATCTGCACTCTCAATTACAAACTATCTTATAATTTTTACCATATTTCAGCACCAATTGTACAAGAGAGGGGAGAAGGAAAAAGAAATACACTAAACAGAAATTTGATTCTTTTGTTTTCTTTTCTACCTAAAAGTTTTGTAAGCAAATAGTCGAACTAAAAATTAACAGACTTATTTGCCTGACATAAAAACTCCTTCAGATATTAAGCAAGCATGATGCACCGTACAAATGCAAATGAGATGTAATAGTTTTAGTCTAAATTAACACAACTATCCTTTTAAGCATTGCTGAACAAATAAAGTCTCCTAACTTTACCTTCGGAGGATGTATACAAATACAGAAATCGCATAAAACCAGAAATTCTTAACTAAAAAGATATCTTCATTGCTTTAAGTTACAAAATAAAGGTCTTTAGCTGTATTTCAGTATGGTCACATACTTTCATCTCAAAAAGTTGAAAAAACCTTTAATGCTAAATCGAAAAATCTTCTACATCTATCAAGGATACATTATATCAGTTCAGAAATTGAAAAAATAAAGAACTACCCAAAATTCATCCAAGCTTGTTCATTAGTCGGTTCGTTCAACATTTCCTTCTATCTCCTTCCCTTTCTTCTTCCTAGAGTATGTCAAGATACGCTTTGCATTTCTTTCCTCCTCCATCGACGCCGCATCTGTGATCACCTTGAGAAGTTCCAATGGCAGAGCAGCTGGATCCAGCTCGTAGCAACCATTAGGAGCATTTTCACCTTCTAGCCCATTCAATATGCAGTAAGGGACCTGATGAGAGAATCGAAACATCTCTCCCCTCGGAATTGTCCGGATATCCATAGGATCCACACGCTGGTTAAATACCGATGTGAATCCAGCCACTTTAACTAGAGAAGCAACTAAAACACCTCTATCTTCATCATAATCTTGAAGCACCGCTACCACATCATATTTATGTATTGTTTCATCAGCAGTGATCTCATCCCAATCGCGTGACCAGTTCCGGTACAACGCCCAAATATCCCCTTTCATTGGAAAAATCTGAATCGCCCCTCGTGCACCCTTTTTCCACTTAACTGGATGAGAGAAAGAATTTAACTTTTTACTGACAACCGATTTGCCAACCCTAAAATTTCCATTCAACTTGGTGAAGCCAGAACCAATCCAGTTGAGGTCTCCAAATTCAACGGTCGATTTAGAGTTCAACCAGCTAATTTGAATTTTGAAGGGCTTTCTGGAAATCACATGGTGGACGAAAGCATAGTAGCGAGGCATGCCGTCATCATCATCATATGCAGCCCATACCTGATTCTCAGTGAAAGAGCCCTCTACTCTGTCTTCATCAAAGTTGTGAAAATTTGCATCAGGTACAGCCATAGATACAGTTTCATCTTGATTTACATCTGCATCATCTGTCTCTTTCAATGTGATCTTCTGATCAATGAATGCTTCTGCTGTTTTTGAATCCATCTTATCCAAAGCATTCTTGGAATTTTTTCTTTCAACTTTGTTCATTTCTGAAGACTTTGATTTTGCAGACTCCCGAAACTTTAGGCAGCCCATCATTTCAGTCTTTGCCTTCCTCATCAGCATATCACGAATCTCAATGGGAGATAATTCCTTCACATAACTCGACTCTTGTTCACCTCCAACATTTCGCTTCAGATTCACAGATGTCCTCTTAAGGCCAGATTTGCTCGTTGCTTTCCCTTGACCTCCTTCCTTGGCATTGTCACATTGCTGTCCATCAGTGCGTCTCCTTTTGATATTCTTCTCTCCATTTAAACCTCTAGATCCCGGATTAGAAGCTTCAACCTTTTCTGGGACAGTGTTATTTGTACGGAGAGCGTCGTTATCCATTGGCATGTTTATTGCCTCCTTGTGCCTTCTCTTGAGGCTCTCAGAAGACGGCTGGCACGGAGCAGCTTCAGCGGTTCTTGAGGCTGAGGATGAGGCTAGCACACTTGTGAAACCATTCAATGCAGCAAACACACCTTGCTGCTGCTGTGGGTAAGGCCAAGGGCGTGCAGAGCGACGATTTACACCTGGAGCATGCATCTCTGTTGCCAAAAAGGGCTGGCTACAACGATGACACAGAAGATTTTGGTTGAGGTAAATCTTCTCGTACTCATACTGTATCCTGCACCTACTGCAACACGTCCAGAATGTCTGAGGTGTCATAGGATGAGAGCTAGAGGTCGGCTGCACATTTCTGGAAGGACCAGCGTAATTATGATGAGAGGGTGGCCTTGGAATAGGAATATACTGAGGGGCAGTTTCAGTTGCTGAGGTGTTTTGATAGCTGCGGCTCGACTGAGGATTGCTAAATGGAGTAGTATACTGATTATGAGTGTGTGAGGCTGGATTCCTCGGTCGGGGTATAATGGGAACAAATTGAGAATAATTTGGATTTCTTATGTGTTGTGGGGAAAAACTGTAATTTTGCCTGGGGGTACTCATTGTAGTCCTTGCTCGGGTCGGAACGTGCAGTGTAGTAGTGGTTGTGTTCATCGAAGTCGATGAAGTGAAGCTGCTATTCACATTTGGAATTGGAGCTGATCTTATATTGAGCTTCGAATCATATGCGTATTTTTTATCCTTATCTGAAAGGATACTCCACGCTTGAGATAGGATCTTGAAAGCTCCATCAGCTCCAACAGATTTGTTTTTATCAGGGTGAAGGGCCAAAGCCCTTCTCTTGTATTGCTTCTTCAGCACATCTTCACTAGAAAGAGGATCAACTCCTAAAGTCTCGTAGTAGTTTGTTTCTCCGTTTATTTTCTTTTCATGAGAGACATAAACGTCAATTACCTCAAAGAACTGAGACAGTCCATCAAGATTAGGGAACAGGTTTTGAGCCTTTAAAGCGAATTTCTTCGCTCCTGTAATGTCTCGCTCCAGTAACTTTTCCTCTGCAATTTCTTTAGCCCTGATAGCGCCGTCTTTATCACATTCCATTTCTTGAAAAATATAAGTCTTCTTATCTGCCAACCTAGCAAACCAATAGAATTGCATTTAAGATAAGAAAAGTTGGATTGCAACAGTAAAAACTCAATATGCGAGAGCATTGAAGGGAACATAAGCCGATGAGGTAAGTTTATAATAACAAAATTTAAGGGAATTGAAACCTCATCCATTTCAGAAATCAATAAAATTGGCCTCTGAAAAAAACACAGAAACTTCATAGAAATGCACCTTGCTATACAGGGGTGCCCTTTTCCCAGAGGGCTTTGAAATCAGGGATTTAACTATTTGCAAACATGTTTTGCTTGTTAATTGAGAATTATTAATTGCGAATACTATTTCATTCATTGCACAGAAACAGCGAAACGGCACCGTGGAATTTGGGGATAAGGTGACAGTATAAACAGACAAACATAAACGGTAATACAAAAACAATAACGGAATGATAGTGTTGCCCAAATTACGACTGATTAACTGCATTACCGGTATTATCGGAATTGTGAAATTTGTACACCATATTGGCGTGAAAAACCCATGTTCCTTGTTCTCATGCATACGAGATTCAAAGCAAACACAGCAGAAACAACCAGAACCATCTTTCAAACAACTCAACTAGTGTTTAGCAGTTAACTCAGTCCTGTTTCAGATGACAACGAAGAATATAATCTTCAACGACAGGGAAAAACCATTGTTTTATTTGATTCTGTTATTTTATTTTAATGTTAAACCGTGCAATCAATAGTTTTCAGTCATTGGATCACGCAAATGCACCATGACAGATATTTTAATTTTTTAATAATCGGAGTTCGAAGCGAACACAACAGAACCGACAACCACAGATGTAGAATAGTTCAAACAAATCTCAGATGTTCAGCAGATTCTGAAATGTATTTGCCTGAAAAGAGTAAAACCATCATTTAAGTCTAATTCTGAGTTCCGAAATATTTTAAATTACATGTAATCAAAAATCTAGTGAAATCCTCAATCATATGGAACCAGCTTAAAGCACTTTAACTCAAAAAAAGAGAAAAAAAAGGGGGCAATAAACTTATGCATAGAAATGTATTTAACAGTGATCAAGTCAAATAAAGAGTAAAAAATTGTGTCAATAAACCACACAACTCCAGTTCAAATATAAGTACAACAAATTCAAATAAAACATCTGAAATTACTGGCCATGTCCATAATTTACATGTAAATCGTAAAAGTGCATTGCTTTAACAAGAACCCTAATTACCTGTTCATCAGGACATCATGCAATCGTCTACTAACATGATCTTTATACATATTAATATAGTGATCAACCATCAATGGAGTTATATGCACACAAATAAACATCCATGCAGACTACAAAAATATATATATATATATATATATTTACCTCCTTTATATGTAATGTGGTTCTCTGAGGCGCCGTTTGATGAATTTGCCACTAGCAAAAATAAAATATATTGGCTGTTTCAGCTTGTTCAAGTATTCAAATGAATGCAATTTGCGCTGAACAAAATGGCTTTTGGGAATTCAAGAAGCCAAAACAAAATTCTATTAACTTTGCTACAAAATTGAAGAAAACAAATTGTAGAGTGAATTGTACGAGAAAATGAACTGAGATTTGCTGTATATAAGGTGATAGGAGCCCACTTTTTTTTTTTTTTGAGAGAGTTTGGTGTTAAAACCCTAACCATGGTTAAATTTTAACCCTGGTTACTTAGAAAAGTTGTCAAAATTTGGATTGGGTGATTTACTGTGGATTTTACAGGTCATTTGCATTTAATGGAATTTTTCTAATTTTATTTAGGTAATTTTTTGAATTTTAAGTTGTATTTCTTGAATTTCCAATATCAGATTGAAATTAACTCAATTTTGTTTGGTTTAAGTTGAGAAATTATTGAGCCACATTGCATTTTTCTGATTTAGATTATCCAAGAAATTATTTTGAATTATACAATCTTGACTATTTTGCAGAAAAATTATAATAATACTATTACATTATTATGCATATAGAGACTCTTTTCTTTTTCTTCTCTTTGCTTGGTGTTCAAACCTTTTTTCCACCATTATAACAAAATCTATGTTCCATTGAATTTAGTCATGTTGAAGTCAACCTCTGGATTTTCATTTATTATATGAATCTGTCATATGAGTATGGATGGATAAAATTTCCTATAGAGATTACACAGATATTATGACAGCAATATCCAGTGTTTCATGCTCAAGATCTTCAAAATCTGAGTAACTAAGAAGACTAATCGCATTAACTGTATGAATATCTGACTGCATGATGTTTCACCGATTTTTCGTGTCATACGGTCCACGCAGCACATCATGGCTGGCGTCATTCGAGGCTCGCCTCGGGTTTTGACCAGCTGGCATTTTCTCATCACAGAGAAAATTCTGGTCATCTGTAATTTAGACTGATGAGGTCAGCTTTGATCCAGATATCAGCAAACATGCAGCAATTTTCCAGTGTAAATTATGTCATCTGCACTCTCAGTTATAGAGCTATCTTATAACTTTTACCGTATGTCCTGACCAAATGTACAAGAGAGGGGAGAATGAAAAAACTAAAAAAGTACAAATGAATTCAACTTATTTTATTCTCAATGATCATAATGTAGCTACAAATAGAGATCAGTATTTATGACCCCATTACATTCTACAGATGAATAAATCTTCATAATTTAATCAAATTACAGAGAAGCATATCATAATTTTCATAAACAATATTGCAAGAACTTCCATTATCCCGAAAAAATCCCGAGGCAAAACTGATCCAGCTTAGAGATGAAAAGACATATCCATCCTTGTTCCCTTGTGGTTCAAATTACATCCAACCGACTAGCTGAGATATGACGAAAGCTACCAAACGCTCTTGTCCTGATGCCAGATCACGTTTGTTGTGCAAATAGGCTTTGCCTTAAAGTTGATCCCAGTCACAAAGTTCTACTTGAACTCTCTCTCTCTCTCTCTCTCTCTCTCTCCCAGTTTAATGAACTAAAAAACAAATTCAGACCAACTGTAATAATAAGTGTTCCTGGCATGATGCCACGTATGAGCGAGTAGCCATATGGTGTCTCTTAACAAGTAACTCCCACCCGCGACGTGCTACAAAATTATGTCTCAGACTTTTCAGTTAAGGGGGATTTTGGTCTTAGCCTCATAGTCATGTACTCAGCTGGTAAGTTTGATGAATCGTACGAGGCACCAAAGCTCTTCAAACCAAACAACTCAGAAATTGCAGCTGCCACAATTGCTTAGTGTACCTTATGTCCAATCAACAAGGCTGCTCCATAGCATTGAACACAATTATGATTTTTCATAGTCACAACCATGGCTAGCACCTCTGGCTCCCTTTATGCGCAATATCTAGTAAATTAAATCGGGTAGCATATATACACAAGGATAGAATGTGCATGCATAAATAAATAGAAAATAAAAAAGTGCGGAATAAGCAAAACTAGATGCACATACCTTCTCATGTTCTACTGCAACTATCTGGAGCTCGAACTGCAACTATTCAAGGATTTCTCATTGTCTACTTCGCTATGGTGACTCTGTTTCCCAAGGCAAGCTAAGAAAGCAGGCTCATATGTACCATATATATTGCTTAAAGAAAAAATACCAAGTGGAAAAAAATCATGATTGAAACAAAAATAATTAGGATAACTTAAAACGATGTTATCAGAATAGAGTTGAGATTGACAAAATCTTCAAGCAGTAGTACTGCAAAGAAATATGCCGAGAAGATTTGACAATGCTGTGAGGAGCTTATCAGATGGCTTAATGTGTTTCTGACCTACAAGAAGTCTAACCATGAACATCGTTGCAATAAATACAATACAGATCCATCTCTAATCACAAAATTAATAAAGTTCGATTTAAGGAAAAATTCTTATATCATCAAGGTATTTTATACTAAAAGGTTAACTGGAAGAATGAGTTAAGAATATTTATATATGTGTATGTATGTAAGCAATATTATAACGAAAGTAGAATGAAATGCAAACTGAATTCATATTATTGTATATTGATTGTTCAAATTTATCCACCACCACTGCGAATTTGAGTTAAAAGAATTCTCGTCATTAAGTCTCCGTAGGTATATACTTGGGCTAAAGTGACTTATGTATTAACATTAGCAGATTTAAGTGTCATCACTATGATGTAAATATATCTCATTTAGGAATCAAGAGCAATCTTTCATTCTCTCATTTGAGTTCTAAACAGACTTGAAGACATGGAAACCGGTCTCAGTTATCTAAATATCATGATTAAGTGAGAAAATAGACATACAAAATGGTTTGGGCTTATCTAGTGAATGCGCAATTTATAATCTTACTGCCACTAGAAAATGCAATGTACTATAATAACAATTTGGGCAAATAAAGTATACTTATTTTGATTGGAAATCAAATAAGACAGCCAGATGCAAGGCTGACTTTATCAGAAAGATAAGAAGAATGGAAACTTAGATTTTAAACTTATTTTAATTAAACAATTTAAAGAATTACATGTTGGTATCCATAGACAATGATAATGTGTCTATAATCTCCTCAACCTTCTAGATATACAGGGGCAAATGCATAATTTGTTATTAGCTACCATCCATTACGTATTTTCAATGTTAAAGAAGTACCGAATCTTTCATATTGCCTCTCTCTCGCAAGAAAAAGAAAAACCCTAGCCACCTTTTTTCTTCTTTTTTTCTCCGTCGACGATGGCTTGGTGAAGCAGTCGCCTCCTTCACCACTTTTGCCACCACCATCGTCAGCGGGCTGGGTTGGAGCACCCTCTTCAAATTGTATAACCCAACTTCAAATCTGACGAAACGGTGATGGATCTAACGAGACAGAGACGGATCCGACGAGATGAAGATGGGTGATTCATAAGATTTTATATAGTTTTTTAGATAGTTTGTTTAGTATTTTATTTTCTCTCTCGTATGAGAGTTTGTTTTCTCTCTCTCGAATGAGAGTTCCGTCTCTCTTGAATAAGAGTGTGGTTTTGTGTCGTTTATTAGTTCTTAAGATTTGTTATCTTGAAGAACTTGATATTTGGTGTTTTAATTGTTTTTTACTACATCGTTAGAGACAGTCTCAGTTGTATTGTTCTTGACATTGTAAACTGATTATTGAATGAAATAAAATCACCGCTTCTCCTTCAAAAAAAAAAAAAGAAGTACTGAAAAGCAGTGAGTGTCTGAGAGGTCTGGTAGAAACGAGACCAACTAATCTATATCTATATCTATATCTATATCTATACTACTATAAAAGTGTGAATTTTGGAAGTGTTTCTTCCAATTGTGAAAAGACCATTTAGCCCTTGATTGAAAATGAATGCAATAATGTATACCCCTAAAATTTAGTCCCACTAACATTTAGTTCCTATTAATCTATTCTATACTAAAAGTGTGGATAATACATGTGTTTCTTCCAATTGTGAAATGACCATTTTACCCTTTACTATAATTAAAAATAAGTTCTATTTATTAATCCAAATAAAATAAAATAATTATTAGTGAATAATGAAATATGCCCTCCAGCAATTCCTACGAATTAATGATTAAAAACTATTGATAGCAACTTCCAGATTCTATGTACCTTCTTAATATCTTATAACATCCCTCATAATACACTCAATTAATCCAAAAACTCTCAATCTTTCAACTTCTCAAAACTTTCCACATGCTTTCGAATTTATTACCAAATAGGGCCCGTCTATAATTTTATAAATGTTCAACTAGCTTGAGGTCAAATTTTCTAAAACATTTTATCCTGTTTGGTTCTCAAGTAATGTGAAGAAATGTTTGTACAATATATATGATACTCTTTTAAATAAATAGATAATAGTCCTCGACTTTTTGACCATCTTCAAGTTCGTTCTGCTTCATGCTCCCAAACATGTGACAAGGTGTTCCTGGAACTAGCAAAGCATACTTATATCCAAGCAGGGGTGCTGCTTGTGCCTGTAGATGAAATTGAAGGTAATACTTATAGTTTTTGGTATCAAATTTAGTTTCTGGTTTTCTGCCTTATAATTAGAATAATAATGATCCATAGCTTTTTTCGGGATTCGATAGGAGAATGAAATATATATATATATATATATATATAGGTTATTGATATTTGCACTCCTAATTTTGATAATGACACTCCAATCTTCTTTTTGTGTTGAAGAATAGACCAAAATGTCCTTATAATTTTATAACACAATTTCTAACAATAGAAAACAAATTATACCCTCCATATATTATTGTTTCATTTTAACTTTATAATTTCATAATTTACTATGTCATCACCTTCATTCCTTTGTGAGTTGCACAAGAATTTTGAAATTATAAACGAAACAGTCCGGCTGATTACTTAATAATCCGAGTAGTCCAAAAGTGCTGCCTCTAAACTGTCTCGTCGGAAAAAACTCGATCGAAAAAATCTCCTCCTTCTTGGTACTAAGACCGACGGCTTGGGGAGAGAGGGGAGAGGAGGAATTTCTTTCTTGTGGCTCAAGTGTTTTAATAAAACTTCTAACCTAGGTCTTAACTAATGTGATATATTTATATCACTTAAGTTATAATCTTGGACTTAAAAAGCCCATAGTGGACGCCTACTAACAACCCCACTCGGTCTTGGTGTGCCTTTTGGTGCCCCAATTTGAGCTCGATCCAATCCTTCATTTAATTAATTAATTCAATCCAATTAATTAATCTAATTAAATAATAGATAGGATATTTAATTAATTTTATTTCTTCAAGAAATAATGTATTAATTAAATTATAAATGAATTAACTTATTTCTTCAAATAATTAATTCTATTTAATTAACTTTAAGTATCCAATACTTAAAATATTACCACAAGAAATACTCCATTTTTTCTATCGATTTTTTCTTTTTAAATGTGACTCTTTAGGTTCATCTATATTTGGTAATGGGAGGATTCCATTGAATGTGGGTTCCACCTATCCAGTTAAGTGGTCCACATTGTAACCCAAATAAGATGATATGATTGGATCATTTTACCTTTCCTATTGTAGATACCGTGTGAATACAAACTCTTCGTTTTCTTATCCCGGTCAAATAAGGGTCATGGTTTTACATCAAACTCGCTAACTTGACTCTATGCTATATTTATAATAAGTCTAGATCAGTGAACACTTTGACCAAAGACTTTAAGATCTAATTTACTTATAACTGCATAGGATAATTCCTCGTTCACTTTCGAAGGAACGGATCGCATCTTAGATATCAGTTAAGACTACTACTTGCCCATTAGATTGCAGTTCGAGGTAGACCCCACCAAAGGGTGAATTGGGTCTAACTACTCTAATGACAAACCTAATATCACAAGTATATCTTCAACTTGATTCCTCAAGTCTAAAGTTCAGACACACCTATTACAATTTAATCAATTCTGTCATTAACTGTCAAAGAGTGAAAACACATGTGACATAATCGATGCAAGTCATGTTTGAGTGCCACTATCTCCATCAGAGCACCTATGATATGAGTTCTTCACTACTTCCTAGTGATTGACGGGCACCTTTCTCGTCAAAACTCACATCATACAAGTCTTCATGATTTCCAATGCCTAATTGAGAATCATTGACTTGCAGACTATTTTAGTACACAAGTATTAAACTCCTCTAGTGCCTTAGAGAGTCAACTCTTGTGTTCATGGACTTATAGATGATTACAATATATAAATGCCAATATAATAGTAAACAATTAAATGCCTTTTTATTAAAAGAATAACAAACAATTACAATTTAATAATGTCCTTACATTCTCTAATCCTCTAGTGGCATTTGAGGACATCAACCTAACAATCTCGCACATGTATTCAATGTCAATCACTATGGTATCTAATACCCATCTTTTCAAGATGTCGATCCAGCACTGCCTGTGTTAAAGGCTTGGTCAATGGGTCAAGGACGTTGTCTGAACAGCTATCTAGCCTTTTCTAATGATTTCTTTTATTATTTAATATCTCCTCTCTATGTGCTTGGATTTTTTGTGAGACCTTGGTTCCTTTGTTTGTGTAATAGCCCCGTTATTGTCACAATAAAGTGGTAATGGAAGCTCTACACTAGGGACCACTTGAAGTTCTCCAAGAAACTTCCTAATCTTTTTTTACAATAAGAAACTTCCTAATCTAAACACCCTCTTTAGCAGCCTCAAATGCTGCTATGTATTCTGCCTCAGTGGTGGAATCAACGGTTGTGCTTTGCTTGGAACTTTTCCAAGTTACCGCTCCACCATTGAGTGTGAATATAAACCCTGAAGTGGGTTTTCGATCATCTATATCAGATTGGAAATCTGAGTCAGTATATCCATCCACCTTTAAATCTCCATGTCCATATGTTAGGACCATATCTTTAGTTCTCTTCAAATACTTGAGGATATTTTGGATAGCGGCCCAGTGTTCTCTTCCCGGGTTAGCTTGAAAACGACTTACCACGCTCACTGCATATGCTATGTCAGGCCGTGTGCATAACATGGCGTACATCAGACTACCCACAACATATACATAGGGCACCGTACTCATTTCTTTCCTATCTTCCTCACTTTGAGGAGACATAGACTTTGAAAGGTGCACCCCATGTCTCATGGGCAAGAAACTTTTCTTAGAGTCTTCCATCCTAAATCTCTTTAGGACCTTCTCTAAGTAAAAGGCTTAGGAAAGTCCTATCATTGTATTTATTCTATCTCTATAGATACGAATTCCTAGAATATAGGTCGCTTCTCCCAAGTCTTTCATGGAGAATATATTTGAAAGCCACATTTTAACTAATGTGAGCATTTCTACATTATTTCCTATGAATAGAATGTCATCCACATTTAAGACCAGAAAAGTGATTTTGCTCCCACTAACCTTCTTGTAAACACATGGTTCACTTTCGTTCTTAACAAAGTCAAATCCTTGACATCTTCATCAAAACGAAGATTCATTACACAAACATGAGCACTAGCTCCAGAATCAAATATACATGAAGTGGAAAATACAGTTATAGAATAATTGGTTTCTAAAACAAAAAGTTCCATACCTGTTACACCTTTTCAAAAGTTAGGACACTCCCTCCTCCAGTGGCCTAGCTCACCGCAGTGAAGACACCTATTCGTTTCTTTTATCCCTCTGCTCTTTATCACTTTCAAAGCTTTACCCTTTCCTTTGTCTATCTTACCATATGGACTCAGAGTGCTAGTAGGTTTCTTAGTCTTCTTCTTGTTGTTTTTAGGCTTAGAAGTGATGACTAAGACTGCCTCTTTTCCCTTTGGCTTCCTTTGAGATTGTGTAGTATTAAGCTTGTTCATCAACCCAGCTAAATTGCATTCTAAAGCTGGATGTGACTGCAAAATGAGGTCAGTTTGTAGTTGCGGTTCTATGTTGAAGTTGAGGGCCTCTAACCTCTCAATTTTTGAAATTACTTTAAGAACATGATCCCCGACTTTTTCACCTTCTTTCATCTTGGCTCCAAAGAGCTCTTTCGATATCTCATATTGAGCAGTACGACTATGCTCACCAGGTGTGTTTTTGTCATGAGATCTCTGCAACTCATTTGTCATTGAGCCCAGCATGTACCCACGAACCCGGACTTCGTCTTTGACCCATTTTTCATGATCCGCGACTTTCTCCTCACTAGCACGCGTCTTTGCGGGCGAGGCTGGGATATCAGTATCCAATATATACCCCAATGACTCCATATTGAGGACTATTCTCCGATTTCGGAGCCAGTCCACATAGTTTGGACCAGTCAAAGTGTTCTTTTCAAGTAGTACAGATAATGGGTTGATAGTCATTGTGAGAGAGATAATAAGCTAATAACTGCAGAAAAGTAAAAAGACTTATTAGATTTTATTATAATTATTGTTCCAAGTTTAAATTAAGGACTTTCAAAATAAACTTGGCTCCCACTGTGGAATTTGGTAGTCATCGTTGGAAGGTTTCGTAGTGGTGATTGATTTCTTTAACTATATTAATAGGTTACAACCTTATGCTGGTATGTGACCTAATTATTCTATTAAAGCGATGTCCAACTTCAACCTATCAAATGGATGATTCAATCCCTTTGTCCATTATTCATCAAATCTCAACCTTTTAACGATCTTATTGATTTATGAATAATTTAAGTTTAACCCACTGACTATCTATTAGTCTAGCAATTGAATTTCACCTTGTAACCTTTTGCTGGTATGTGGGGTGAAATTTGTTTCCACTAATGGCATTTCATGCACTTAAAACAATTCAAAATATATTTCAATATATAACCCCCATTGCTTAGGGACAATATTATATATTAAATATCATTTTAATTTCTCCTAAGTTCAGTGGAGGACAGGATACCTAGTACCCTTTACCAACTTAATATTTTGTAAGTGGGAGAATTTAAATTATTTATTAGGTCTCACTTTGAACATTAATCCATTTTATACTAAGCATACAAATATCGATTAAATATAAATGAAAGCAATCCTTGAAAGCTAACAACACATGATTCATGGACTTTAATCCTAAATTGTGACAAGCCAATGTCTCAATCGCTAATTAAAAGAAACTACACTAAAGCTTCCAAAGCTCTTACTTGTATCTCCTTGGCTCGACTTGAATTTCTCCTTTGGGCCTATTCTATTTCTAACTATTACATTTTAATATAAGCAACCTATACAAAATACTATAGAAAGAAAATAAAAATAGGCTCAAAATGACCTTTACAACCCATCAAAAAGAAATACATTGATAAAAAATTAGCCTAAGTCCATGAATCATGTTTCGCATCACATAATATGTCAAACATGATATATCACATAACACACGAAAAATATATATGTTAACTTCTAATTAAATTCCAAACTTAATTATTGTTTTCATATTCTCGAGGAAATTAAACTTATTTAATTCTATTAGAAAGTTCAATTTTAATAAACTCCAATTAATTTTATATTAAAATCTAATTTTAATAAAAATTAATCTTCAAGATTATTAAAACTAATTCCTCAATAGAAAGTATCCAATTTAATTCAAAGTCCAACTTTAATTAACATTAGATATGATGAAATTAAAATTCCATCATTAAATAAACCATCTTATTTATTTTTGCATTAAAATTCAATTTTAATCAAAAACTAAATGAAATTATTTATTTAATAAATGACCTGGATCACCTATGGGTCGACCTGAGTCGGGTCGCATTGACCCGTGTGTTTAAGGAGGGCTCGTCGTGCAGCCCAATTGCACAGCAGCCCAGCTACCTTGACGCGAGCCCAGATTATTAGCATGATGTGCCACGTTGTGCGGCCCATCTTTCTCGACAGCCCAACTTTCGATCTCGCTGTTGTGCGCGCATACGGCCCAACCTGTGCGTGCACAGCAACGCCTATCACCAGCGGCCCGTTGCCACCACAGCGACGGGTCGGTGTTGAAATTTGCAATTTTATTTTCATCACATTAAAATTAGATAAAACTCAACTTTTATTAATTTCTAATGAACGAAAATAAATAAAATCCTCAAGAAAATTAAAAACGTGAAATCTACATATCTGATCATGCATCACGGAAAAAATACTGTAAATCATGCATCTAATCACATATTTATACATAAATTATATACGCCAAACCCCGCGATTTGGCTCTGATACCACTGTTGGGGAAAATTAACCAAAAGTAGTGGAAACGATATTTGAAAATTTTATTTGGATTTTTCCATAACATGATCAATCTCGGGATTTTATCACGCGTATGTACGATAGGGATATTGAAACCTTACCCGTTGTAGCAAAGTGGTTGGAGGAACTCATGAATTCGTCTTCTTCAACTCTTTCGCGAAATACTCCGGCTGATTGCTTGATAATCGAAGCAGTCCAAAAGTGCTGGCTCTAACTTGTCTCTCCGGAAAAAACTAGATAAAAAAATCTCCTCCTTCTTGTTACTAAGACTAACGACTAGGGGAGAGAGGGGAGAGGAGGAATTTCTTTCTTGAGGCTCAAGTGTTTTAATGAAACTTCTAACCTAGGTATTAACTAATGTGATATATTTATATCACTTAAGTTATAAACTTGGGCTTAAGAAGCCCATAGTGGACGCCTACTAGCTACCCCACTCGGTCTTGGTATGCCTTTTGGTGCACCAATTTGAGCTCGGTTCAATCCTTTATTTAATTAATTAAAATCCAATTAATTAATTTAATTCAATTAATAGATAGGATATTTAATTAATTTTACTTCTTCAAGAAATAATATATTAATTAAATTATAAATGAATTAACTTATTTCTTCAAATAATTAATTCTATTTAATTAATTTTAAGTATCCAATACTTAAAATATTACCATAAGAAATATTCCATTTTTTTTCTATCGATTTTTCTTTTTAGGCATGACTCTTTAGTTTTATCTATATTTGGCAATAGGAGGATTCCATTGAATGTGGGTTCCACCTAGCCAATCAAGTGGTCCACATTGTAACCCAATAAGATGATATGATTTGATCATTTTACCTTTCCTATTGTAAATATCGTGTAATACAAACTCTTCGTTTTCTTATCCGGTCAAGTGAGAGTCATGGTTTTAGGTCAAACTCACTAACTTGACTGTATGCTATATTTATAATAAGTCTAGATCAGTGAACACTTTAGCCAAAGACTTTAAGATCTAACTCACTTATAGATGTATAGGATAATTCCTCGTTCACTTTCCAGGGAACGAATCTCATCTTGGATATCAGTTAAGACTACTACTTGCCCATTAGGTTGCAGTTCGAGGTAGACCCCACCAAAGGGTGAATTGGGTCTAACTACTCTAATGACAAGCCTAATGTCACAAGTATATCTTCAACATTATTCCTCAAGTCTAAAGTTCATACACACCTATTACAGTTTAATCAATTATGTCATGTGATAGAATCGATGCGAGTCATGTCTGAGTGCCACTATTTCCATCAGTGCACCTATGATATGAGTTCTTCACTTCTTCCTAGTGATTGACGGGCACCTTTCTCGTCAAAACTCACATCATACAAGTCTTCATGATTTCCAATACCTAATTGAGAATCATTGACTTACAGACTATTTTAGTACACAAGTATTAAACTCCTCTAGTGCCTTAGAGAGTCAACTCTTGTTTTCATAGACTTATAGATGATTACAATATATAAATGTCAATATAATAGAAAACAACTAAATGCCTTTTTATTAAAAGAATAACAAACAATTACAATTTAATTATGTCCTTATATTCTCTAATCCTCTAGTGGCATTTGAGGATATTAACCTAAAAATTTTGATGTACGATATTGTGGGATGCCTTCCATGGACTAGTTTTCTTTATGGATTTTGTTTTCTAGGTTGTATCGGGTATTTTGAAACCGCCCAGTTTGTATTTTAATTTTTATAGAAATATGTATAGGATGCATTTATATTTATGTAATTAGAATAGGACTTTTTTGGAAGAAGATCTGTGTGGAGCTGGAAGACCTTGAAGTTAGACATAGGTTAGATCTTATAGGTCTCCTAACCCACGATTGAGCCATTTGCTTAACTCAATCTAGATAAGTCAATGGAAAGCATTTGTGATAGAATTGCTAATATACAATGTGAGACCAATTTAATCGCAAATTCTCCCATTGAATCAAAATACTGAATTTAGATTAAAAGGGAATTGGATGTCCTGGCTCTCCATCAAACTTAGGAGAAATTGAATTAATATCAATATGCATATTTCTTCCCAGTAAGTGGGGGTTATGCTGTCACGACCCAATTTTTAGCCCTGAAAAGGGCCTAAACTTAAAACGTGAACCTTTCAATTAAGTAGTCCAATCCAAAATTTAACACACTTCAACAATTTATCTAGTAGGGTCACGACCCTAACGTCAACCAAACATATTAAGTAACTTACTATTCATGGCTCAATCTGCAATACTCACCTCTAGGATTGTCCATGTCTACACCCATGATCCTCCAAGCCAGTCTCATTGCTCAACTCACCTCTAACTGGAAGGAAGAAATTGGAATATGTAAGCAAAGGCTTAGTGAGCACCATTGTTCGTGTGAAAGGTGCTTAAAATAGTTTTTAGACCCAAAATCATAAGTTAATGCGGTCAAATCAATAATACTTTTTATTTTTCAGAAAATTGTTGAAATAGTTAAAATGACCTCTGTATTCATGATAGCAGTTAAGCAATAGGTGATATGACACCAAAACTTTAGTATAAACACTTAGTATATGCATTCAGTCAATAGGCAGTTACAGTAAACTTTACGTTTCACATTTAAGCAGTAGGAGGACATGTTAGCAGTAGCATCGCGTCCGATGACTTTGCTCATAGCACTTCGAGTCCCACTGCTTCTTCCTTGTCACCCCTAAACAATCGGCTTAAAATCCATCACCTTATGCTTCCCCACTTAGGCTCGCGAAGCCCGTTTGGTCATATCGCGGGAATGCCACAATTCAATTCCTACGACCCACTCACCCTCAGAACACTCTGTCTTTGGGTGTTGGGATTTGGCCGTGGATAGCGGGAACCATTTTAAGACCGCAGGCCCGCGCCTGTCCAGCCAAACCCTAGCCCTATCCACGCCCGACACTTGGGCCCGACACTCAACCATATACAATTTGCAATCACATAATTTCACATTTGATGCAATAGTGGCCTTTTGGCTCATGATACAATAATCAGTCAATTTTAGTGAATAAGTGTCAAACGTGTGTTGAAGATATACTTTCTTGGAAATCATTTTCTCCAAAATATGCATTTAAAATGATTTATGACTTTGGAAAAACGTACAATGCAATGGTTTAGAAAAAGTACTTTTGATATTATTTGAAAAATATTGAACTTCATTTATTTGATAATGGTAAAACCATGATAAAATTGCATATAAATATATATAGGACGTAATAAAACTTCCTTCTAGTTTTGAAAGACATATAAATATAGTTTTGCGAGGCAACTCACAGTACACTTCCGAGCTACTCAGAATCGTCACCGAGCGAATCTCCAACTTTACCAACTTGTCAAATTGTGTTTTCTCAAATAGTGTTGTAGAGAACGAACCTATTCCAAATAAGAATGTAATCACTACTACACTTACATAATCAAGTTATCTGAATTTTAATTCCCAATATGATACACACTTAATTGCAAATAACCAAAGGTTAATGCTAAGACAACTTACCCAACACTTATCCAGCTTCAATACTATGTATAGCTGGGATCCAAGAAGCTGAAAACCTCCATTGTTCATTCATGAATAAGATTACACCAGATCGCTTCATCGTGTGCCTCATTTAATTGTCGCGCGTCTCCATCATTATTCTTTGTTCGTCCCTTTAACATTCCAATCAATAACTAAACTTAATATCCATAAATTCTCAAATAACTAAGGTTTCTTACAATCTAAATTTCATCTCAAGAACCTGACTGAAAAGGATAAATCATTCCTTCAAACTCATCATTCCGAATTTGCCAGATTTAGACACGTCATGCCATCTTGTAGACAAATCAACTTTCCAATCACATTACACCAAGGATTTTGGAAAATCTTACAACTAACAACATCTAAATTCAAAGCGCTATCTAGTGGTTATCTCGAATTTACCATAGAACCAAAATAAGGGGTATTTCAAAACAAAGAAACAGGAATGATAGTCTCTGGAAACTAAAACAGCACACTGACATAGATTGTTTAGTGGCCATTTCTGGACTACTTCCTCATCAATTTTCAACAAACTCTACCATTCAACATATATACACTAAATAAGGATTCTAAATATGATTTTTCATGTATAATCAGAGCATAGAAAATGGGGTTTTTAGGCAATTGAATATGGAACACAGATTCTGGAATTGAAAAGAGCTTACTGGCAGTGATGCTTTAAATGCAAATTCTGTAATGATTCCTTAACGATTTCCAAATGAAATTACCTGTAATAATATCTACACTCATAGAGGTTTCCAAATATGGTCTTGCATGCATGATCAATCAACCGGAAGAGTTGTTTCTTGTCAAGCAAAAACGGAATACAGTTCTGAAAAATAATATCTGAACAGCTTTGCTCAAGGTTTGAAGCGATTCTGAAATTTTCGGTAGCCGATTCAACAAATTCTATTCCATAGTGTTGTTCCTTATCCTCTTAGGATGAAATTGATATAAGGAACACCAAAAATGAACATCATTTGATCTCTCAAATATCAATTTTACAGCCACTGCCAGAGCTGGATTTTCATGCGGGATTTGCTTGTAAGATTTGTTATTTTGTTGTGGGTTGAACTTTTCTTGTTGTAGTTCTCTTGAACGTTTGAGAGCTTAAAGGAGGTAAAAATGGAGGAAATAATGATGTTTGGACTAGGCAATAGTTGGGTGAAATGAGAGAAAAAAAGGAATGAATAGGTAGTGGTATATATATAGGGTGTGAGGAGGGCTTGAGTGCAATTTTCCTATTTGTGTCCAAGCCTTTACCATATTGTATATCATCTAATGGTCCCTTCACACATAAGAGTTAATATTCAACCCCTACATGGAGCAAGATTAGTATTCATCCAATATAATTACCATGAGAAGGGATAATACAATTTACTCAAGTAATTTTCAAGAGATTAAATACTAGTCATCGAATTAGTAAGAAAAATACGGGTGTCACATATGCATTGCGACATTTATTTAAAATCTCTAAGTGCATTAGATTTCATTAATTAAAACAAATTCCACCCCATATATCAACAGACGGTTGCTAGGTGGAATTCAATTGTAAGATTGATTGGAAGTTGATGGGGCCAAGTTCAGATAGATCACAACCTATATATCGTTAAAGGTTTGCGGTCACATGATCTATGAGCCAAATTAATGATTGAATCGCATGTTGGACGATGCTGGCAAGGATTGCCACTTTAATAAAAATAGTGAGCCATATATCGTTAAAGGGTTGCAACTCGCCGACTTTATTAAAGAACTCAATTACTTACTACGAAGTCTTTCCGACGAGACTTCCAAATATTGCAGTGGGAGTGCAATGATTCAAAAAATATAGTGGGAGCCAAGTGAAAATTCAACGGCCTATCTAATTTACTTGGTGTACAACATAACCTAATTGAATATTTCTTTATTCTCTGCAGTTATTTTATTTTCTCTCTCAAAAATAGTTAACAACCCTCTTAAAGAAATACTTGAGAAAAATGTTGTCACTGGACCAAATTACCCTGATTGGATCAGAAGATTGAGAATTGTTCTTAATGATGAATTTTTGGAATATGTGCTGAAAACAAATTGTCCTTTTAAGCCAGGTCCGAATGAGGATGATAAAGTTTGTCTTGCCTATGTGGATTAGATCTCTGGTAATTATAAAGTCAAGGGATATATGTTGAGCTCTATGAGCAGCAAGCTGCAAAGCCATTATGAGAAGATGGATAGTGCCAAATCTATCATGTTGTGCTTAGAAGAGCTTTTTGGAGAGCACGGTCAGACCGTTCGATATTTTATATCAAAGGAGCTCTTCAACATGAAGATGACAGAATGGGAAGATGTGTCTGAACACATCCTTAAGATGATTTCTTTGTTAGAGAAATTGACGTCTCTAGATTATTACATTGATTTCCATCTTCAAGTAGATCTCATTCTTCAATCTCTCCCCAAATCCTTCTCAGATTTTGTCATAAATTTTGATATGAATGACATTGAAGGGTCATTGGCAACACTGTTGGACAAGCTAATCAAAACACAAGAGGTCTTGGGAACCATATAGTGTACCTGTAGCAGGACCACTAGGAGTGTCTAAATTAGCTGGCTGTATTAGAAAGGAAAGATCTAGCAACATTCAAAGGTTAAAGGGAGATAGAAGCAAAAGGATAGATATTTGCCTTCTTTGCAAAGAGACTGGTCACTGGAAACGTGACTGTCCAACATTGAAAGCAATGGCATCTGCAGGGATGGAAATTTATGTTTTGGAAACTAATTGTTCTATGACTGTATTCTCTACTTCATGGATTCTAGACTCAAGAGCTAGCACTCATGTCTGTGTTTTAAAACAGGATCTAGAAAGAAGTAGAAGGCTCGAGGAGCAAGAAGTGATGATCCATGTAGGCAGCAGATACAGTGTGGCAGCTACTCACATAGGATCCACTTCTTTATTTTTATCTACTGGACATTTACTAGTTTTGGATGATTGCCTTGTTTTTCCAAATAGGCTTAAAAACATTTGTTATATTCCCGTATTAGTTAGCTTGGATGTGATTTTCGGTTTTTGAACAATGTTTGCAATATTTATTTTAGAAATACGTTTGTTGGCTCTGCATCTTTAGTAAATGGTTTATATTACTTGAGTGTACAAAATAGATGTATTGTGAATACAATCACCAAGCAACGAGGTATGTCTGGGACAAACCAAAGACTCATCTGGCACTTGAGACTAGGTCACACTGGAGAATACAAGATTCGCGAACTTGAAAAAAATGTGCTAATAAGCACATTTGGGTCGTACCCATTCCCCATTTGCGAGTCTTGTCTCAAAGGCAAAATGACTAGGTCACCCTTCACAGGGCACTTTGAATGAGCCAATGAAGTCCTTGGTTTAATACATACTGACGTTTGTGGGCCTTTCTGGGAAGTGGCTCGTGGAAGTTTTCAATACTTCATTACATTTACTGACTACCACTCTAGGTATGGGCTCGTATACCTAATAAAACATAACTTTGAATCTATTGAATGGTTCAAAGAGTTCAAGGCCTTGGTTGAAAACCAAACTGGCAAACGTATCAAAACACTACGATCCGATCGAGGTAGAGAATATATGAGTGCCGAATTTGGTGAGTTCTTAATTGAACATGGAATTGTATTCCAATCATGGTTCTAAATTTCATTTCGTTTCGGCCGAAAAGTACGGAACTTTTCGTTTTCTCACTCAACAGAAACAAAAACGAACAACATTTTCGAAATTACATAGTTTCCAAATAAACTATGTGAGTTTCCATGGTTTCCACCGAAACCATGGAAAAGAAGGAGATTTTCTGTTTCCTTAAAGAAAATTTCCATTGGGACTCCCAAATCTCTGATTTTTAGCAATTAAATCTGGGGGGAAAATTCACAAAGATACCTAGCAAATCAAAACTCCCAATTAAAATAAAAAAGTTCCTATAATAATCTTAATCAAACAAAATTTCTAATTAGTTTCTCTGCAAATACAAAATACACCAAAAGTCTTAAAGAAAATCAATCCAAGAAAAAAAGAAAGAAGAGAGAAGAGATAGAGTGAAGCCCGGAGAAAGTAAAAGAAAATTAACTTCAAGGTATGAATGGAACCGCCTACTTCCATTAATTTGAAGCTTTATCCATGCTTCTTGTTGTAGCCGATCTCTTCTAGTTTTGGGAGGAAGAACTATTTTAATTTCACACTAAATTTTGCTGCTGGAGTATTTAATATAAAAGGGAATTTCTTGATTCAGCTCCCTAGGCATATAAAGTTGTGGTCAAGAACTTTTGTACCAAATTAATTAATAAATAAAAGAGAATTAGAGATTATGCTAGTTGTTTGAAATTTGTAATAGTTTGTTTAATTTAAAATATTTTGTTTCTTGTGTAATTTAATGCAAAAGACAGTTTTTTATTCAACTCCCAAGTCCCAAAGCATATGGTTGTCCTCAAGGTTTAAAAATTGTAGCTAAGTTTTCTTTGCCATATTTTTGTTCACGTGGGGTGCAGCCGAATTTTAGTTGGCAATTTGACATTCTAATTGATTTCTATTTGGACTCTTTAAACCCAAAAATACATGAATGAGTTTATTGGGTGCACTTGAAGTTTTTTGGGTTTCAATTTATCAAAAATATTGATCCTAACTTATCCAGGTTTCTTAAGAAATTTACAGAGATATTTTTTTGCAAATTTTTATCTTGTGTGTACATATATATTCAAGAAGTTCATCTTCATTTAATTTATGTTTTAATTGAAAAAAGGGTAGAAGCTTTATTCAAAGTAGTATATTTGTGTAAGTGCTTAATTTATCATGCAATCTATAAAATTTCATGTCCTATTACTTTTATTTTTGTGACGTATATGCAATTTATTGTATAATTTAATCTTTTTAGTCGTATGTATTTATTTTATAGATGACTCCAAATACATCCAAACGATGAAAGCGTGATATAGGGTGGGACCACGGCGAGATGATAGATAACAATCATCTATGGACAAAGTGCAATTATTGTGGGAAGGAGATGAAAGGCTCGGGCGTTTCACGGTTGAAACAACATATTGCTGATGGTTTTCCGAATGTTGAGAAGTGCTCACAATGTCCAAGTGGCCATATCGAGAGCTATGAGAGAGCATATGGACAGTCAAAAAAAGAACAATGAAGAAGTTATGACACAAAAATCAGCACTTAGGGAGACTCTAATGGAACCTATGCGGAAGAAATATGGTCACGTTGATAACTTTGTCAATGACGACGAATCCGATGATGATATATTTCTAGAAAACTGGAGCGTTTAAATATTTCTATACAAAGATCCATTCAAGATGTATATGAAAATGAACTCAGTCGTGTTAGAGATGATTCTCGAGGCTCATATCATGGAGCAAATTCATCCCGTCATGTCCAACAAAGAAATCAATATTTTGGCGGGCAGGATGATGCTACATTTAAAACAAAGACAAACTCTTTTGGAAAAAAGACAAAAGGCTTATGCATTGAAGATATGGACCCTTAACTTTATAGAAATCAAGCATGCACTCAACAGAAAATACCAAATATGTTGAAAGGAAATGCCACTTTCAAATATGCAAAACATGCCATAGGTAAATGGTTTATTTTCAGTAATATTCCCCCAAATGCAGCTTCAAATATATATTATCAAGCTGCTATTGATGAAATTGCAAGAGCAGGTCCTGGGGAGATAGGTCCAACCCCATATGAGATCACTGGACCTATTTTGGATGCTGAGATTGAAGAGATTCAAGTGTATGTAAGTAGTTTTAAGAAAAAGTGGGAAGTATATGGTGTGACCATTATGTGGGACGGATGGAGCTCGACAACAAAGTTATCAATCATTAACTTTTGATATATTGTGATGGAAAAATTGTGTTTCATAAGTCTGTTAATGCTTCGAGCCGTGATAAAGATGCAAACTACATATACGAGCTTATGGATGATGTTGTGGAGGAGATTGGCGAAAAGTATGTCGTTCAAGTGATAACTGATAATGGTTCTAATTATAAGAAGGTCGGGGAATTATTAATGAGAAAGCGAAAGCATTTGTATTGGACTCGTTGTGCTGCCCATTGCATCGACTTGATGTTGGAAGATTTTGCTGAGAAAACAACTGTGAAAATTGTCATTGAGCAAGCAAAGAAGATTTCAAATTTCATATACAATCACGGTAAGGTGCTTGATATAATGCAAAAATTCACTAATGGGAGAGAGCTCATCCGTCCTGGTATTACACGTGTTGCCACTAATTATATTTCAGTTGAAAGAATTCTTGAGCAAAAGTCTGATTTACAAAGGATGTTCACCTCAGAGGAATAGTCTAAAAATTCAGCTAGCAGGGATCCATCTGGAAAAAAAATACAAGATATAGTTCTGAACTCGTCATTTTGGGGTAGTATGGAACTTGTCTGTAACTTACATGCACCTGTTTCAAGGGTCCTGCACATTATGGATGGCGAGAAACAAGCTACAATGGGTTACGTTTTTGAAGGAATGCAGCGCAGCAAGTTGGCAATTGAAGTAGCTCTTCCAAGATCACACAAAAAGTATTGTGATATAATTGATAGCCGCTTAAAAGATCAAATGATACGTGATATACATCTTGCAGGTTAACATTTAATACTTCTTTTTATTCACTTATTTTCTTAATCATGTATAAACTTTTTATAGGTGTAATTTATTTTGATTGTTTTGAAGCAGCATACTACTTAAATCCTGCATATAGTGGAACTTTCTCACAAGCAAGAGCTTTTAGATGCACTGAAGAAAGTGGTGCAAAAAATTGAGTCGGACGAAACAATAGCTACACTTGCACTTTCTGAGGTATATCTCGCTCATTGCATTTTGCTATAATCATCTATTGTACTTTGATTTTGATATTGGAGGATATGCAATGAAATAAAGTTAAAAAATTAAGATACATTGTTTAGGTCAAAATGATAACATTTTTTATCTAAAGAAAAAAATAAAAGAGTATTATTTTTTCTTTTTGATCACACTCACAAAGTAAAATAAATTGTGAAACACTTCTTAAATTCAACACTTTAAGTACAATTTTTCTCATATGATGATTTGAGGTATTTACTAGATCAACACTATTTCGAATATTTAGCACTTTTTCTTTTAAAATCCAACTTTGAAATATTTACAATAACAATTTGGATTTCTTTTTATTCCTAGACTTTAAGTACATAAATAAAAAATAAGTCTATTTATGAAAATATATTTTCTTCCAGTGGGCTTGCATTTGTTTACGGCATAATTTTTTAGAATTATTTTAATTGATTAAGTATATATTCATCTCGTGTAGGGAAAATATTTTCGAGATGTCATGTATGGTTTTGCTGACTCCACAGCCATTAGAGGAAGAAATAAATTGGAATTACTTATCTTCTTGAATGTTATACCAATAAAAGTATTAAAATATTACCCCTAAATTTGCAGCTAAGTGGTGGTTTATGTATGGTACTGATGCTCCTAACTTGAGGAAAGTGGCTTTGAGAATATTATCTCAAACATCCTCATCTAGTGGATGTGAAAGAAACTGGAGTACATTTGCATTGATACATACTAAAGTTCGTAATCGGCTTAATTATCAAAAAGTGGAGAAATTAGTCTATGTTCACTATACCATGAGATTGAAGTTGCGTCATCTAATGAAGGATAAAAGAAAAGTTGATCGGGAATCCCAGCCAATCGACTTAAGTCACATATTTGATGATGACGGTGATGATATTTTTTCTGAATGGTTAGATGAACCGGGAGATGCTCTTTTGGATGAATATGATGATGATGGACAACCAGTTCGACCTAATACATTTTTAGCTACATGGGCTGAAAGGTTAAGTGGTCCTTCCAAACATGGTGAAGGATCAAAGAAGGGGACTCAGAAACTCTCAAATGTTGTTGATGTGATTGATGAAGAAAGTGGGTCTGATTTATTGATGACTGGAAAAACTACCAAACGAACTCCGTATATTGCAGATGACCGAGGTGGCTATGATGGTGGAGATAATAGCGATTATGATGATATAAGTTATTTGAACACATCCAAAAATGTTGAGAAACATAAAGATGGAGGCTCTTCACAAGGAAATCATTCTCTAGCAAGTCAACCAGGCATTTATTTCACTGAAAAACAATTTTTTTATCATGTCACTCAAGATGAAGACCATGGTAGTCGTCGATCAAAATGTTAATGTTGCACTTTTCTATAATTTGCAGATATGTTGAGAACTATGACAATATTTATATCGATTTTTCTATTTAGGAATACTATTTATTATGATTTTATATTCACAATTTAAGTTATTAGAAATTTATTGAGCATGTAGTTTATAGATGATAAACTTGAACCCAACATTGCCTCTTTTTCTTTTACTTATTAGTGAATTGTGATCAAGTTTTAATGTGGATGAAATAAATCTAACAAAAAGTAATGACTTTATGTTAATTGGCAAAAGGAACAACTCTAATTTACTTTTTTTCTCGCATTTCTAGTATTTTATAAGTTTTCTATAGTGTTTCCAAAAAAATTCCAAAACGTTTCTTATATTTAATAACCCGAAACTTAAAGCAACGGGGTGTGGCCTAGCGGTCATAAGGCCATCGGCCGTGAGAACCCACCCGGGTTCGAAACCCAGGTGTGGGGATTGGGGGTATTTCCCTTATATCCTCCCTTGGGGGACCCTACGCTTATCGAGTCCGTCGCCTATCGATAACCTAGGGAGGCTTACCCCCATACGGGATTTGCGGGCTATTGCGTGTGGGCAGGTTTTCTCTACTGGGTCACTGGCGGAGATTTACCCTGGGATTTCCAAAGAAAAAATAACCCGAAACTTACCTTCGAAATGAAATTTTGATCCTTGATTCCAATTAACTCCTCCTGTAACTCCACAACTAAATGGGGTAGCCGAACGACAAAATAGAACACTATTAGATATGGTTCGATCGATGCTCGCTACACGAATCTTCCCATATCGTTGTGGGGCCATGTATTGCTCATAGCAGCTCACATCTTGAATAGGTGTCCATCTAGATTTGTTCCTAAAACTCCTTATCAGATATGGAGGAAAGACGCCTAGTCTTAAACACATTAGGATACGAAGTTGTCCAGCCTATGTGAAAAAGACAAAGATGGAGAAATTGGAAAATAGATCTTTAAAAGAATGATTTGTAGGTTTCCCAGAAGATTCTATGGGACACCTCTTCTACCTACACAATGATCAAAGAGTCATTGTGGCCCTACATGCATACTTTCTCAAAGACGAGTTCGTTCAAGAAGGTGGAGCAGGAAGAAAGATTGTTCTGGAAGAACAAAACGAAATATCTTTAGAGACCACTGTTCAAGAGACTCAAAATGAACCTAACCAAACGCAACCACCATTGCGTAGATTGAGTAGAGTATCTTAGCCGCCTGAGAGATATGGTTATCTGCTACAGAGAGAGCATAATTTGTATGCCATAGCAGAAGGAAACTATGGAGATGATCTCTCTACTTTTGAGCATGCGATGGAGAATATAGAGTCTACGAAATGGCTTGAAGCTATGAAGACAGAGATAGATTCGATGTGCTCAAACTAAGTCTGGACTCTAGTGGATCGCCCTAGGGGTATTGAACTAATAGGATGCAAGTGGATCTACAAGAGAAAGATTGGTCCGAACGACAAGGTCGATACCCTTAAAGCTAGGCTTATGGCAAAAGGGTATAGTCAAAAAGAGGGTATTGACTATGAGGAAATCTTTTCTCCCGTTTCCATGATCAAATCCATTAGAATTCTGCTTGCAATAGCTACGCACCTAGACTATGAAATCTGGCAGATGGACGTGAAGACCTCGTTCTTAAATGGATATCCCGAGGAGAACATCTATATGGAACAGCCCAAAGGTTTCGTGTCACAATGAAGATTCTCATAAGGTGTGTAAATTAAATAGATTAATTTATGGACTTAAACAAGCATCGTGGAGCTGGAATCTTCGTTTTGATGAAGAAGTTCGGAACTATGGCTTTATAAAGAACGAAAATGAACCATGCATTTACAAGAAATTCAGTGGGAGTAAAATATCGTTTTTGGTCCTATATGTAGATGACATTCTACTAATAGGTAATGATATAGGCCTGTTGATTTCGGTTAAAATGTGGCTCTCAAGCATGTTCTCCATGAAAGACTTAGGAGAAGCGACCTATATCCTTAGAATTCGCATCTTCAGGGATAGAGCGAATAGGAAAATGGGTCTCTCCCAAGCCCTCTATTTGGAAAAGGTTTTGAAAAGATTCGGAATGGAAGGTTCCAAGAGAGGCCTTTTGCCCTTAAGACATGGACTCCAACTCTCTAAATCGATGAGTCCTCATAGTGAGGATGATTGTAAGAGAATGAGTGGAATCCCCTATGCATCAACAGTAGGAAGTCTTATGTACGCTATGTTATGCATAAGACTAGACATTGCCTACACTATGAGTGTGGTAAGTGGGTTTCAAGCTAACCCAAGGGAAAAACATTGGATTACTGTAAAGTGTATCTTTAAGTACTTGAGATAGAACTAAGGATATGTGTTTGACATATGGAAATGGCAACTAAAATTGGAAGGTTATACTGACTCTGACTTCTACTCTGATGTCGATGATTATAAGTCCCCATCGGGGTTTGTATTCGCTTTAAACGGTGGAGCACTGACTTGGAAAAGTTCCAAGCAAAGCACGACGGCTGACTCAACCACCGAAGCTAAGTATGTGGCTGCCTCAGAGGCGGCCAAAGAGGTTGTTTGGACAAAGAAGTTTGTAGCTAAACTTTAAGTGGGTCCTAGCATGGAGCTCCCATTGCCACTATTCTGTGACAACAATGGAGCCATCGCGCATGCTAAGGAACCCAGGTCTCACAATAAATCCAAACACATTAAGAGAAGATACCACACCATTAGAGAGATCATTGGAAGAGACGACATCGTCGTGCAGAGAATAGATTCAGCAAATAACATTGCTGACCCACTGACCAAGCCACTATCACAGGCGGTGCTAGAACGACATCTTGAGAAGATGGGTATTAGATACCATAGTGATTGGCATTGAGTGCAAGTGGGAGATTATTAGGATTATGCCCTCCATGCCATACAGGAATTAGATTATTAAGGCATTTATATTTATGTTGTACAAACTCTTATTCATTAAATAAAGACATAGTTTTGTTCATATCAATCTTGATGACATTTATATAAGTATTGAACAAATAAGTCCAAGGTAATCAAGAAAGAGCTTCTACTCCTCAATGGTCTGAGGAGATGGACACTAGAAGTATCGGTTCCTTGTTTACTTAAACTAGAGTTCGCAAGTCGACGAGTCTTAATTGGGCATTAAGACCAGACTTGTATAACGCAAGTTTTGACAAGGAGTGTCAGTCGGTCACTTTGGATAGTGGGAGCTTGATCATAGATATGTTAATGGAATTAATATATTCAAACACGGCTCGCAGTAATTCAATCACATGGGTAATTACTTTTGGATCGTCAATGATTGAATTACTGGTCGCGATAGTGTGTGTGAGCCTTAGACCCGAGGATTCATAAAGATTGGATTTGTGACACTGAACAAGTTATTAGAGTAGTTAGATCCATTTCACTCTTTGGTGGGATCAACCTCGAAGTGCGGTTCAGAAGGACAAGTGGCAATTGTTCAATGATTGCCAATTGGGGATTCACTGTCTCAGTTAGTAACGAGTTAAGGTGAAATTATAAGTCTTTGGTCAAAGCAGAAGAACTAAATTATGTATAGTACGTAAGGGTAGTTTAGTAATTTCATCTTACTATGATTTCCTAAAGCATAGCATCGAGTCCTATGAGTTTGTTATATTCCATGACTCTCACTCGAATGGGATATTACAGTGAAGGGCCTTATACTCGCATGGTATCTATGACATAAATGTTCGTATTGATCTATTCATTTCATTTGGGTTTCGATGTGAATCGACGTGACTGATTTAGTGACATTTATATCCTTGGTTTCCTCCCAATGCCAATTCAAACAAACCTAGAGAGTCACGCTTAAAAAGAACTGAGGGAAGAGAATTCTTTCGTTGTCAAAAACAAAAATTAGATAATTTGCTATTTGATGAGCAAATTAAATTATTTAATTAATCGGATTAATGAAAAATTAATAATAAATAATTAGATGTATTTATTATGAACGCATTAATTTATTTGATTAATTAGATTAATAAAAATAAATTAATTATAATAAATAAATAATCTTAATTAAGGAAAGTTTAGTGTAAATATTTTTAAAAGATAAGTTTTTTTTGTTTTTATAAAAGAGTTGATAGGATAAATGCTCGGGGGAGGCAATGTGTACAATTAAAGGGGGTTTGTTGATTTTTCTTGTCATAGAGGGGTAAGTACATAATTTGTTATATCACGCGGGGTGAACTATATTTTGCCCAATAATTAAATATAATTAAGACAATCGCATATACTGTTATATAGTTTAGAAGAATTTTTGGCCCCAGAAATATAATTCACGGAGTTGAGTATATTTAGCCTAAAGTAAATTTTAGCCTATATTTAACCAACAGATTCTTTCGGAATCAACTGTAGACAACAAATTGGAACAACGTACACACTTTTGATCCTTTGTGTTTCCTATTACTATTACTTTAATCCTTAGTACTTAAATTGATACTTAAAGTCTTATCAAAAAAATAAATTGATACTTAAATATCCTAACGTTGTTATTTGATTTCATTTAAGTGAAAAAATCTATGTTAAACCATTAAATTTAATGATCCTAATGTCTATTTTTCTCATACATTAATAAAAAAAATGTACAGCCATTACACACACTTATATAAAAAATATAAAAACTCAAAATGCACATTGAATCTAACATAAAATCACCCCAATTAAATCCTTTCAAACATAATTACCCTTCAATTTCATTTTACTTTATTCCCTTAAGAACAATTAAATATGTTCACGTTTAAAGTAAAAATTGTCGGAAAAAGATCGTTAACCAAAACCAAGTATAAAAATACTAAAATCACAATTTACCACAAAAGACTGAAATTACTACACCGAAGTGGGTCTTTTAGAAAAGAAGACGTGAAGTGAGAAAATAGTTACGATGTTATTCACAAGAGGGTACAGTCAAGACAAAAGAAATCAAATTCTTCACATTACTCAAATTCTTCAAATTTTAATTATTCCACAGATGATAATTGATACGCAGTACAAATCCAAGCCCTCAACACAAAGATTTCACACACAACAAGCACAACATAGAATTAACTCACGCACACACATATGACGCAATATATATATATATATGATACATTCACTTAATCTCGATGGCCTTGACCTCAGGCTTCTTGACTTCCTCCTTAGGCACAGTGATAGTCAGCACACCATTCTCCAACCCGGCTTTGATCTGATCCAACTTGGCGTTCTCCGGGAGGCGGAAGCGGCGGAGGAACTTGCCGGAGCTCCTCTCGAGGCGGTGCCAGGTTTCGTTCTTCTCCTCCTTCTCACGGCTACGTTCCCCGCTTATCTGAAGAACATTCCCTTCCTCCACTTCCACCTTCACCTCCTCCTTCTTCAGCCCGGGGACATCCGCCTTGAAAACGTGGGCCTCCGGCGTCTCCTTCCAGTCGATGCGGGTGGCCGCGAATTGCGACGTCTCGTTGGAGGTATTACTGATAGACCAGTCGCGAAAAGGATCCCAAACGTCGAGGGAGAACGGGTCGTTGCTTCGTCGTCCAAAAAAGCTTGGAATCAGCGACATTTTCTCTAACGATATGAGCTGGAGTATATATGTATTGAAAAGTGCTTTCTGGTTTAGATGTGTTTGTTGTTGCAAAGAGGTTGGGGGGAGAAGGATGAATTTATAGTGCGTGGAAGTGTGTAGAGCGCTCCTGAAATTTGAAGGGCGACACGACAATGGGTTGAAGTAGAATTTGCTAGAGAAAATGAAGAAGAGTCTGGAGAAGTCGACCATCATTAGTTTAATAGTTTTACCAAAAAGTTTATATAATATTTAAAATTAAAACTATCATTAAACTCCTAATATATATTTTATATTCGAAACACCAATGAAAATATTTTTTAATCTAAACCGTGCAAATCGCGGATTCTGCATAACGTCTACTAGAATTTTGAAAGAAATTCAAAATTTTCATTGAAACTCGATCGTTTTTTAAATTTAAAAATAATATGAAATGATTCTTATTTGATTTAAATATTTTGTGTTTAATTATAACGCGTAAAAAAATAATTTAAATTGTCTTGTTTTTCTTTGAGACCACAATTATCAAGTGATTTCTTTTTTTTAATGAATCGATTACATGTATAACAAACATGTCTACAATATTAAATTTCGACAAGTTACAACCAATTAATAACTATTACAATCAGCTAACAACTATTATGAAAATAGAGAAATTCTTATAAGTTTTCGCTGGAATAGATCCCAAGATTTTTAATATTTTAAGGCCTCAGTTCACCAATTATCAATTATGAAAATAGAGATATGAGAGAGACCAATAACAACGATTTTGATCCTCATATAAGTTGCATGTCAATTTGAATAATGTACTTTTATCAAAAGTATATGTGTTTTGCTTTAGTAAACTTTTCATAAATCTAATCACTACTTTACTACTAAATCCTACTTATTTATATTTCCCCAATTGATTTTACATATACTAATTAATAAAACTCACTATTTATACATCATATACACAATCACAATATTGTTAATCGAAAAGATGTATAATTGTCTAGCTAAAGGTATCCAATGTTTCACAAAAATAATCAATTATTTTTATAAATTTCTATGATTTCTCTATAATAAATACCAAAAGTATGGATCAAGAGAATTGGAATATTTGTCTAGTAGGATATAGGTCATTATAAAATCAGTCCTGAGTATCACGGGATTGCAAAATTAGTCCCATACAATAAAAAAAGTTCCAATTTTGGTCTTGACTAATGCGGTTGTGGTTTGTGTGAACATCACACATCAAATTTCCGTCAATTTTTCAACGGACATGACTAAAATCACAACTATTTTTAAACTAAGGGACTAATTTAAACATTGCATTAGATAAAAATAAATTTAAATATATTTTTATTGTCGAACCATAATTTGTAGTAGAAAAGAGTTTATTGATAATTATATCATAATTTTTAATGTATATGTAATAATACATCCATTAAATTATACCCCAAGCATATTTATAAAAAAATAAATGAAACTTTATTATTGAAAATAACATCCAAGATGCACAATATTATTCGATATTATCGCCCATAGTATCCTGACACACGAACGACAATATCATTGTATCAACGATATTTTATGATATTATCAGCGATACATATAACCTTGGATAATGATAGATATCATTCGAATCAGCAAAGGCTGATTCGGATACATATCGGCAGATAGTATTAAATATGATCCAGATACGCATCGACCGATATTATCAAATGTCGGCCGATACTTTGAATTATGGTCAGAAAGCACAATAAAACTTTTAGGAACTTTGGGTCCTTGACCAAGATACAACATGAAATTAGTGTCACTTGAAACACCACTGGATTGCCCCAAAATGATGTCATGAGCTTCTGAATTAGATTCTAGCAGCCATTGTTTTCCGAGACCACCATGCTAGTTATAGTAGCCAGCACAGGTTCCAGTAGAACTGCGTTCTCCTATGAAGCCTTGGGCAAAAATAAAACTTCGAAAGCTAATTTCGAGAAAAAACAATATATCCCTTTTGCTGCTTAGTATCATCATCAAAAATCCCTGTCTGCGAAGCCGTTAAATGCGAAATGGACTTCTCGTGATTCCTATGCGGTCACCACGGTTCTTTAAATTTCCATACATTTTTGTCTACGTTTTTTCAGATAAGTGGAAGATACAGCATTACAAGTGTTCAAAGATAGTAACAAACCATCATATCTAGCTAGCTAATTGTACACCAAAAAATGCAGTAAGAATATTTTGGACAAAGAATATGGCAAGTGTCAATTTGATACAGAAACAGCAGAAGTAAGATAAATTTGTGGATCAATGCGCATAATTGGATGCTCTAATCCATGGAATCAAAACTTGGAGCATACCACCCTAACTCATTAATGATTTTCTTCATTCTTTCTTCTTGACCTTTTGAGTCTCCTAAGGCTGTTGTGAAGGGATACACGTAAGTTACCTTGGTCGCCATAGCTCTAAATGTAACAACGTCACCGTTTACCAGGAACTCAAGAACATCGCGCCCAAACCCTCCGTCCACCTCTGCTTGAAGATATTGCCCTGCAATTTCTTACATTGTCGATAAAGACTTCAAACAAAAAAGCTGCTACCTCCGCCCCAATACTATTCCTGAACTGGACTATTCTTTTCATATACAATAATGAATATATATAATTAAGTTAATTTAAAAGTACATGAATATTTCTTCGCAATATAAAAAATGTCAAAGTTCTAAAGTTCTATAATACCAAATTTGTCCAGAAAGTAACACAATCGGAAGGTCAAAAATTAAAACCGTTTGACTTCGTATTATAGCAAATCCAGCATTCATTTCTAGGCGGAGGGAGCATTTTGCGCTTTACTATCTAGGTGTATTCGAAAATTATAATAACGTGGTTTTTCAGTCTCTGTATCGAAATCGACATATTACATTGGCATCAAAAGGAGAGATCATTCATTCCTGATAAGACCCCATTCTTAACAAGTTTTGACCCATACTTATCCATGACTGATCACTTGGATCATCCCTCTTCTCGCCCTCGGCTTTTTACATCTCATTACATGTCATTTCTGTTTCCTTCTATCAAAACAAATTTCACTAATGCATCTAATTGCCTTCTTTTATCATGCGAAAATCCACAAGTTTACTTACCATTAGGTGTATCTTCAACAAGCTGAAACTTGACATTCTTCTGCGTCTTCAGAAGTGCGTCTTTCAGTTGCTGATATCAGAGAGTAGTTAGCTTTTACGCCCACAAAATCCAAAGTTAAATGCATTAAAGCAAGTAAACATAAAAAATGTGCATGACCCTCAAACCTGAATAGCAGCACTATTTGAAGAATCGCCTAATATCCTCCATGGAAATGCAAAACTTGACGACTTGGGATTACTCGACACACAGCCTGGATTTATTGAAGGGCAAGGCCTGATTTTTCTGCAATGAAAGAGCATACAATCAGTTATAAACTTTCTGAAAAATGACCAATTAAGTCCAACCTATTTGTTATAGAAAACTCAAAATTCAAGTGCTTTTTATTGATAAAACTAACGATATCCAAAACAAAATTATATTATGACGGGTAGTCATCAACCAGTATTACGTTTTCCACAACGCAGTAATCGTAATAAAATCATAATAAAGTCCATCTGATTCTACTCAGTTGCATAAGTTACGTTGATAACCAACAAGAATGACTTGAAACAATCACAAATGCAATGTGCTGAGCAAAGAATAATGCAGTTGAAAGTCATGCAGTGTTGCGTACTATCAAAGTGAGAACTCAGAATTGGCAGTTCTAAATCACTTCCAAGGTCGAATTAACTCTAAGAAACCGTGCTCCATAGTAACCACCATCATTTTAAATGTATTTTTACTAAATAACAACAGAGTTGAATGTATCTAAAAATAAAAAATAAAACACGGAATCGTATCAAACACTTGATAATCTGATCAAAAACTAAAAGATTTCCACAAATTCTGTGAGTATTCAAACAGAAATTCTGAAACAAGTTAAAGAAAGATGACTGGAACTCAGATTATGACACATTCAGAACTGCGAATAAGTAACAACAGACCGCCAAACATAAATTAAACTCTACCAAGCAACAAAATAAGAATGTGAACGACACATTCTCCGCCAAGTAAGCAACAATCAACAAATAAAAACATAAATTAAAAGTAAAAATTACCCATTGTCCAATCCGGTAGGCAAATTCTGGGCCTGTGAAAAAGGGGTGGTTGTGGAAGGAAGTGAGAATGATTTGGAATTGAGAGAAGGGATTGCTGAAGAAGGGAGTGGAGTAGTTGTAATAAGGGCCACAGCTATTGCTGCTACGGAGATTAGGTTATTTTTAGACCAAATGAGGGTTTTGGATTTTGAATTATCACTTTTGCAAAAGGAGTTTTTCATTTTCTGCTGCTTACTATAATCATCATCATCATAGTTGTTATTAGTGGATTTTATGGTTAATAATTTTGAGGAAAGATGACGATGGAGAAGGTACGGCTGGTGACCCAACACCAACATCATGTTTTGGAGAATCAATGGTGAGAAACTGAAAATGAATAAAGTAAGTAAAGTAGAATCTTCTTTTGGTAATTTTTTTTCAGTTGCTGTTTCTGGGGTTTGAGAGGTCGTGTTGGGTAGAGTTGGGTAGCTAAATTGGCAAAGAGGTGAAACACGATTTACAACTCAGTTTAGTTTTGGTTTTAGCCTATTTTTCTTGTTTTTGTGTAAACTATTTGATATCCCCCCCCTCTTTTTTTTTTTTTTAAAGAGGAATGATAACTATATTAAGAACTCAAAAATACAAGGTCCGACAAAAAGGCCTCCTCAGCTAAAGATGGGAGATCAGGGACAGGCTCCTGCCCCAGCTCTGCTGATTGAGCTAAGAAATGAAAAACAAAATTGCAAGAACGATTAACTAAAACGAAAGAAATATACGAGAAATGCTGAAACAACGGAATGATGTATTGAGTGAGTGAGAGATCCCAAAGATGAAAGATCCTCCTCTAATGACTGTAATCGAGTGATAACCGAAGAATTATCCCCTTCAAAGCCCACATCTCTACAACCTTCTCAGATCGCTAACTCGACCGATTCCTTAACAGCCATAAGTTCTACATAGACTTCCCAGTGCAAAACGGGAAACGTCTTCTACTCCATGCAAGACAAGAACCATGTGAATCCCTCCATATGACTCCCGTACCCATCTCCGATAGAATGAGAAAAGTTGCCCCATCAAAGTTAACCTTAACCCGTCCCGAGGGAGGTGCCAACCAATTCACCTGCTTCACAAAGGTTCCCGAAGAGGTTTAGATGAGATCGCCTGCCGGAATTGTTGAAGGAAAGTCCATTCCGCTGACAGGACAACATCAGTGGCCATAAAGCAGTGCTCCATGGTACTCTTGTTTCTATTGTACCATAAAAACCAGTTGTTAGGTTTATGTCCTAAAATGCCGTTAGAGGATTAGAGAAAGAAAGGACATTATAAAATTGTAATTGTTATTATTCTTTTTAATAAAGGCATTTTAGTTGTTTACTCTATTATTGGCATTTATATATTGTAATCATTTATAAGTCTATAAATACAAAAGTTAACTCTCTAAGTCATTAGAGGAGTTTAATACCTGGTAATATACTAAAATGGTCTGCAAGTTAGGGATTCCCAATTGGGCATTGGAAATCATCAAAACTTGTATGATATGAGTTTTGACGAGAGATGTGTCCGTCAATCACTAGGAAGTAGTGAAAAACTCATACCATAGGTGCACTTATGAAGGTCATGGCACTCAAACATGACTCGCATCGATTCTGTCACATGAGTTTTCACTTATTGACAGTCAATGACAAAATTGATTAATTGTAATATGTGTGTCTGAACCTTAGACCTGGGGAATTGAGTTGAAGATATACTTGTAACATTAGGTTTGTCATTAAAGTAGTTAGACCCAATTCATCCTTTGGTGGGGTCGACCTCGAACTACAACCTAATGGGCAAGCAGTAGTCTTAACTGATATCCAAGATTGAATTTGTTCCCTCGGAAGTGAACGAGGAATTATTCGATGCATTTATAAGTAAGTTAGATCTTAAAGTCTTTGGCCAAAGCATTCACTGATCTAGACTTATTATAAATAAAAGCATAGTGTCAAGTTTATGAGTTTGACCTAAACCATGACTCTTACTTGACCAAGATAAAGAAACGAAGAGTTTGTATTCACATGGAAATTACAATAGGCAACGTATGTTGGGGAAAATATACCATACGCTGCGGAAAACGGAATTTAAAATTTTTATGGATTTTCCCATGACATGATCAATCCCGTAGTTTGAACACACGTATGTATGATAGGGTAAAATTAACTTTACCCGTTGTAGCGAAGTGATTGACAATTCCTACAAATTTGAATTCTTCAATTTTTCGCGAAATTACTCCGGTTGACATAATGTTGATCCAAGCAATCCAATTGTCCTGCCTCTAAATCGTCTCGCCGGAAAATACTTGATGGAAAAATCTTCCTTCTTTTCTTGCTGAAGGTCGACGGCTAGAGAGAAGAAGGGAGAGGAAATCTTTTCTTGGGTTGCGTTGTGTAATGCAACTTATGACCTAGGCTTATAACTAATGTGATATTTATATCACTTAAGTTATTACCTTGAACTAAACCGAGCCCATATTAAACTCCTAGTGGCCGCCCCCTTTAGGGCTTGGAGAGCCACTTGGTGTATTAATTTTGTACTTAGTTTATTCTAATATTTAATTAATTAATAATCAATTTAATTAAATAATAGATAACTCATTTAATTAATTTTATTTTTTCAAGAAATATTATATTAATTAAATCATAAATAAATAACTTATTTTCACAAATAATTAATTCTATTTATTTAATTTTAAGTATCCAATACCTAAAATATTACCACAAGAAATATTCCATTTTTCTATCAAATTTTCCTTTTTAAGCGTGACTCTTTAGGTTCATCTATATTTGGCAATGGGAGAATTCTATTAAATATGGGACCCACCTAGCCAGTCACGTAGTCCATATTTTAACTCAAATAAGATGAAATGATAATATTTTTACATTTCTATTTGTAAATACTGTGTGAATACAAACTCTTCATTTCCTTATCTTGGTTAAGTGAGAGTCATGGTTTTGGTCAAACTCACTAACTTAACACTATGCTATATTATAATAAGTTCATATCAAGGAATGTTTTGGCCAAAGACTTTGAGATCTAACTTACTTATAAATGCATAGGATAATTCCTCGTTCACTTATGAGGGAACAAATCCTATCTTGGATACCAGTTAAGAATACTACTTGCCCATTAGGTTGCAGTTCGAGGTTGACCCTACCAATGGGTGAATTGGGCCTAACTACTCTAATGACGAACCTAACGTCACAAGTATATCTTCAACTCGATTCCTCAAGTCTAAAGTTCAGACACACCTATTACAATTAATCAATTTTGACATTGACTGTCAAAGAGTGAAAACCCATGTGACAGAATCGATGCGAGTCATCTCTGAGTGCCACTATCTCCATCAATGCACCTATGATATAAGTTCTTCACTACTTCCTAGTGATTAACGGGTACCTTTCTCGTCAAAACGTATATCATACAAGTCTTTATGATTTCCAATGCCCAACTGAAGATCTTTGACTTGCTGACTTATTTAGTACACAAGTATCAAACTCCTCTAGTACCTTAGAGAGTTAACTCTTGTGTTCATGAACATATAGTCGAATACAATCTATAAATGCCAATATATAAATAAACAACTAAAGTGCCTTTTATTAATTGATTAAAAAAACAATTACAATTTGATAATGTCCTATCATTTACTAATCCTTTAGTGGCATTTGAGGACATTAACCTAACAAGGTAAACAATGATCTATTTATCTCATCTTATTTGGGATACAATGTGGGTTACTCGACTGGCTAGGTGTTACCCACATTCAATGGAATCCTCCAACTGCCAAATAAAGATGAACCAAAAGAGTCACGCTTTAAAAAAAAGTTAAACGAACTTATGGAGTATTTCTTATAACAATATTTTAAGTATTGGATACTTAAAATTAATTAAATGGAATTAATTATTTGGAGGAATAAGTTAATTCTTTTATATTAATCATATATATTATTTCTTAGAGAAATAAATTAATTAATTATCCCCACTATTATTTAATTAGATTAATTAATTGGATTGAATTAATTGATTAAATAAAAGATTGGTCTGAGCTTAAAATTGATGCACCATAAAACGTGTGGGGCGGCCTAGTAGGCGTCCAACATGGGCTCTTTGATCCCAAGGTTGTAATTCAAGTGATATAAATATATCACTTAATTAAACCTAGGTCATAACACTAGTTACAATACACTTGAGCTACAAGAAAAGAAAATCTCCCTCTTCTCTCTACCCTAGCCGTTGGCCTCCATAGCCAAAGAAGGAGAAGTTTTTCGTTCAAGTCTTCTGGCGAGATAATTTAGAGGCAACACCCTTGTACTGCTTAAATCATTAATCAGTCAACCGGATCAGTTTGCAAAAAGATTGAGGACTTCAAGAAGTTGAAGAAAGCTTGAGATTTTCGAACCACTTCGCTACAACGAATAATGTATTGAAAACCTTATTGTAAATATGCATGATAGAACCCCGGTTCATCCTGAATTGGGAAATCCGAAAAAAAATAAAAATATTACAATGTTTCCGCTGCGTTTTTGTTATTTTTTCAAACAATGGTATCAGAGCCAAACCACAGGGTTCGGCGTATGTAATTTATGTGTAAATGAGTGATTAGATGCATGATTTACAGTTTTTCGCAATGCATGATTAGATATGTAGATTTCACGCTTTTGTGTTCTTGAGGAATTATTAGTTTATTTTATTCATTAAAAATTAATAAAATTGAATTTTATGTAATTTTGATGTGATAAAATAATCAAGAAAACATGCAGATCGAAAATCCCAATCCTCGGCAGTGAAACCCGCAGTGGCGGCGAAGCTGCCGGCTGCTGGACTGGCACACGAGCAGACTGGGTCTGCCGTGTACAGGCCCAGTAATGGGCCTGACAGCTACAACCCACGTAGCGAGCCCAACGGCATAGCGGCCAGACCGCTATGCTGTTAGGCTCCACAGTGAGCCTGCTCGTGTGTTTTTAACACACAGATCGGTCAATCCGACACGGGTTTATCCGTGGGTAACCTGGGTATATTTTCAATGAATTAATATGTTTAGTTTTTTATTAAAATTGCATTTTAATGCAAAAATAAATAATATTATTTATTAAAATAGAATTTTAAAATTAAGTCATCTGATTTTATTAAAGTTGGAATGTAAATGAAATTGGATATTTTCTATTGTAAAATTAGTTTTAATGAACTTACAAGTTAATTTTTATTAAAAATAGATTTTAATATAAAATTAATTGGAGTTTATTAAATTGGAGTTTTTAGTAGAACTAAATCAAACTTATTTTCCTCAAGAATATGAATTCAATAATTAAATTTGGAATTTAATTAGAAATTAACATATATGTTTTTAGTGTGTTATATGATATATCATGTTTAACATGTTATGTGATGGGAGACAAGATTCATGGACTTAGGCTCGTTTTAATATTGTATTTCTTTTTTATGGGTTGTAAAGGCCATTTTGAACCTATATTTATTTTCTTTCTATAGAATTTTGTATAGGTTGATTATATTAAATTTGTAATAGTTAGAAATAGAATAGGCCCAAAGAAGAAATTCAAGTCAAGCCGAGAAGATACAAGAAGGAGTTTTGGAAGGTTTAGTATAGCTTCTTTTTTAATTAGTCATTGAGGCATTGGCTTGGTTCAATCTAGGATTAAGGTCCATGAATCATGTGTTGTTAGCTTTCTTGGATTGCTTTCATTTATTTTATGATCCATGCTTATGTGTTTAGTATAAATTGGATTAATGTGCAAAGTGAGACCTAATAATTAATTAAATTTTCCCACATTGAAAAATATTAAGTTGGTAAAGGGTATTAGGTGTCATATTCTCCACTGAACTTAGGAAAAGTTAAAATGATATTTAATATATAATATCTTCCCTAAGTAATGGGGGTTATATATTGAAATATAATTTGGATTTTTCTAAGTTCATGAATTGCCATTAGTCGAAACGAATTTCACCCCACGTACCAAGAAAAGGTTGCAAGGTGAAATTCAATTGTTAGACTAATAGATAGTTAGTGGATTAAACTTAAATTATTCATAAATCAATATGACAGTTAAAAGGTTGCGATTTGATGAATAATGAACAAAGGGATTGAGTCATCCATTTGATGGATTGATGTTGAACATCACTTTAATGTTGGGAAAATTAGACAAAAACATAGCGAAAACGGTGTAATAATTTATTTATTTTAGATTTTCCCATAACTGGATCAATTTCGGAGTTTTATCACGCGTATGTACGATAGGGATATCGAAACTTTATCCGTTGTAGCAAAGTGGTTGGAGAAACTCAAAATTTTGTCTTCTTCAACTTTTTCGCGAAATAATCCTGCTGTTTGCTTAATAATCCGAGCAGTCCAAAAGTGATGCCTCTAAATTGTCTCGCAGGAAAAAACTCGAACAAAAAAACTCCTTCTTTGGTATAGTGACCGACGGCTAGAGGAAGTGATGAGGGGAGGAATTTCTTTCTTGTGCCTCAAGTGTACAACTAATGTTATGACCTAAGTATTAACTAATGTGATATATTTATATCATTTAAGTCATAACCTTGGTTTTAAAAAGCCCATGTTGGACGCCTCCTAGCCACCCCAACTCGATCATGGCGTGCCTTTTGGTGCACCAATTTGAGCTCGGTCCAATCCTTTAATTAATTAATCTAACTAAATAATAAATAGGATATTTAATTAATATTATTTCTCTAAGAAATAATATATTAATTAAAGTATAAATGAATTAACTTATTTTCTCAAATAATTAATTCCATTTAATTAATTTGAAGTATCCAATACTTAAAATATTGCCAAAAAAAATATACCACATTTTCTTTCGATTTTTCCTTTTTAAGCGTGACTCTTTAGGTTCATCTATATTTGGCAATGAGAGCATTCCATTGAATGTGGGTTGCACGCAGCTAGTCAAGTGGTCCACATTGTATCCCATATAAGATGAAATGATTGGACCATTTTACCTTTTCTATTGTAAATAACGTGTGAATACAAACTCTTCGTTTTCTTATCCAGATCAAGTGAGATTCATGGTTTAGGTCAAACTCACAAACTTGACTCTATGCTATATTTATAATAAGTATAGATCAATGAATGCTTTGGCTAAAGACTTTAAGATCAAACTTACTTATGAATGTATAGGATAATTCCTCGTTCACTTTCGAGGGAACGAATCTCATCTTGGATATCAGTTAAGACTACTACTTGCTCATTAGGTTGCAGTTTGAGATTGACCCCACCAAAAGGTGAATTGGGTCTAACTACTTTAATGATATCACAAGTATATCTTCAACTCAATTCCTCAAGTTTAAAGTTCAGACACACCTATTATAATTTAATCAATTTTGTCATTGACTGTCAAAGAGTGAAAACCCATATGACAGAATCGATGCGAGTCGTGTCTAAGTACCACTATCTTCATCAGTGCACCTTATGATATAAGTTCTTCACTACTTCCTAGTGACTAACGGACACCTTTCTCTTCAAAACTCACATCATACAAGTCTTGATGATTTTCAATGCCCAATTGGGAATTTTTGACTTACAGACTATTTTAGTACACAAGTATTGAACTCCTTTAATGCCTTAGAGAGTTACTTCTTGTGTTCATGGACTTATAGATGATTACAAAATATAAATGCCAATATAATAGTAAACAACTAGATGTCTTTTATTAAAAGAATAAGAAACAATTACAATTTACTAATGTCCTTTATTTCTCTAATCATGTAGTGGCATTTGAGGACATTAACCTAATATTTAATAGATTAATTAGGCCATATACCAGCAAAAGGTTGCAAGTTGTTAAACTAGTTAAAGAAATCAATCACCACTACAAAGTCTACCAACGATGACTTCCGAATTCTACAGTGAGAGTGTGGAATTTCGAAAAATATAGTGGGAGTCAAGTTTATTTTGAAAGCCTTGATTTAAACTTGGAACAACAATTATGATTAAAATCTAATAAGTCTTTTTACTTTTCTGTAGTTATCTATATTCTCAATATGCCTCCCAAACCCTTATCTGATTTGATAAAAAGATTCATGCTGACTGGACCCAATTACATGGAATGGCTCACAAACACGAGGATAATCCTAAGTAGTGAGTCCATCGAGTATGTGCTAGAGCTCAAACGTCCTCCTGTTCCAAGTAGATTAAAGGATGAAAGAGTTTGTATTTCCTACATGGACTGGGTCTGTGATAAACATAGAGCTAGAGGATATACGTTGAGCCCAATGTGTAGTGAGTTGCAAAGCTCTCATGAAAAGATGAACAATGGAAGGGACATGCTGCTCCATCTAGACTCAATGTTTGGAGAGAATGGTAGAACCGTTCGATATTTGATATCGAGAGAGCTCTTCAGAACAAGAATGAGGAAAATGAGAATGTGGGAGATCATGTTCTAAAGATGATGACCTCGATTGAAAAGTTAAAGTCTTTAGACTTTTATATGGATCTTCATATTCAAATTGACCTCATACTGCAGTCGCTTCTTGATTCCTTTTACTATTTTATCATGAATTTTGATATGAATGATATCGCGGGTTCGTTAGTTGGGCTAACAAACAAACTCGAAATTGCACAAAATCGAATGAGGATGAGAAGAAAAATGAATACAATTGTCGTTCCTAAGTATGTACCATTGGATGTCTACAAACATGGGAAAGGCAAAGGAAAAATGAAAGCTCGTAAAGAAATAGGAAATAAGAAAAGGAAGAACAAAAAGCGTAAGGAAGTGCACAAGGAGACGAATAGGTGTCTTTTCTTTGGTGAGCTAGGCCACTGGAGAAGAGAATGTTCTAACCGTAGCAAAACTGCAGGTATGGAACTTTTTGTTTTAGAAAACGATTGTTCTATAACTGTATTTTCCACTTCGTGGATACTTGATTCTAGAGCTAATGCTCACATTTGTGTAATGAATCAGGATCTGGAGCGAGTAGGAAGCTTGAGCATGGAGAGGTGTTGATCAGTGTTAGCAACGTGCAGAGTGTCGCGGCTTCTCACATTAGATCAACTTCTTTATGCTTATTATCTGGACATGTTTTAATTTTAAAGGATATTTTAGTTTTGCCCAACGGTCTTAAGAATATTATTTCAATTCCTATGTTGGTTAGGAATAATCATGTCTTTAATTTCATTGACGGTACTTGCAATATTTTATATAATAATAAGAATGTCGGCACTACTACTTTAGTCAATGACCTCTATTATTTAAATATGAAAAATAAATGTGTTGTGACTGTTATCTCAAAGAAGCGTGGTAGGCAAGGTCCTAAGCTAAGCTTGAAATGACATCTTAGACTAGTCCATGTTGTCGAGCAAAAGATACATAAGATGGAGAAAGATGGGTTAATAGACCCATTGGGATCAGATCCCTATCCAACTTGTGAATCTTGTCTCAAAATTTTTGAAAGAGCCACTCAAGTAGTAGGACTTGTGCACACCGACGTTTGCGGACCATTTGGAGAAATGGCTCGTGGAGGTTTTCACTATTTCATTACTTTCACTGATGACCATTCAAGGTATGGTCTAGTGTACTTAATGAAACACAAGTCTGAATCATTTGAAAAGTTCAAAGAATTTAAGGCTTTAGTGGAAAATCAAACTGGATATCATATAAAGGCACTACGATCGGATCGTGGAGGTGAATACATGAGTGATGTATTTGATACATTCCTAAAGGAACATGGGATAATATTACAACTCACACCACCAGCAACTCCACAATTAAATGGGGTAGCAGAGCGCAGAAATCAAGCGCTTCTAAACATGGTTCGATCTACGCTCAGCTACACTGATTTACCCATTTTTTTGTGGGGACATGCACTCCTTACTGCTGTTCACATCTTGAATAAATGTCCTTCCAAATCTGTTTCTAAGACTCCATATGAGATATGGAGGAATAGAAAACCAAACCTCAAATACATTAGGGTTTGGGGATGCCCTACCTACATCAAGAAAACGAAGGCAGAGAAATTGGAAGCAAGGTCCCTTAGAGGACATTTCGTTGGTTTTTTTGAGGATTCTATGGGATATCTCTTCTACATGCAAGATGACCAAAGGATCATTGTTGCACTGCAAGCGTACTTTCTTGAAGATGAGTTTATTCAAAAAGGTGGTGCAGGTAGAAAGATTGTTCATGATGAACAAAATGAAGCACAAAGGGAGACAACTGATCAAGAACCACATACTGAACCTATTGAAACACAACCAACATTGCGAAGATTTGGTAGAGTACCGCATCAACCTGAAAGGTACTATGAGTACCTGCTATATGAGGAACTAGGTATCCACAAGATAGCAGTGGGAATTCGAGGGGACGACTCTTCTACTTATGATCAAGCAATGATGGACATCGACTTTGCAAAGTGGCTAGAAGCTATGCAAGAGGAGATAGACTCAATGCATTCCAACCAGATTTGGACTCTGGTAGATCGTCCCGAAGGTGTAGCAACTATAAGGTGTAAATGGATCTACAAAAGGAAGGTAGGCCCGAACGGAAAAGTTGACACATACAAGGCAAGGTGTGTAGCAGAAGGTTATAGTAAAAAGGAAGGAATTAACTATCAAGAGACCTTTTCACCAGTGGCAATGATCAAGTCTATTCGTATTTTGCTTGCAATAGTTGCACACATGGACTATGAGATATGGCAGATGGATGTGAAGACGGCTTTTCTGAATAGATTCCTCGAAGAGGATATCTTTATGGAACAACTTAAAGTTTCATATTTGGGTTTGATATTCATAAGGTGTGTAAGCTTAAGAGATCCATTTATGGACTTAAGCAAGCCTCTAGAAGTTGAGATCTTCATTTTGATGAGGTTGTCATAGGATTTGACTTTATCAAGAATGAGTACAAGAAGGTTAGAGCAAGACCACTTTCCTAGTCTTATATGTGGATGATATTTTACTCATAGGAAATGACGTAGGAATGTTGACCTCAGTCAAAACGTGGCTTTCAAATACATTTTTCATGAAAGACTTGGGAGAAGCGACCTATATTCTAGAAATTCGTATCTATAGAGATAGAACAAATAGAATGATAGGACTTTCCCAAGCCCTTTACTTAGAGAAGGTCCTAAAGAGGTTTAGGATGGAAGACTCTAAGAAAGATTTCTTGCGCATGAGACATGGGGTGCACCTTTCAAAATGTATGTCTCCTTAAAGTGAGGAAGATAGAAAGGAAATGAGTACGGTGCCCTATGCGTCTGCAGTGGGTAGTCTGATGTATACCATGTTATGCACACGACCTCAAATAACCTACGCAATAAGCGTGGTAAGTCGATTTCAGGCTAACCCGGGAAGAGAACATTGGAACGCAGTCAAAAATATCCTAAAGTATCTGAAGAGAACTATGGATATGGTCCTAAGATATGGACATGGAGATTTGAAAGTGGATGGATATACTGACTCAAATTTTCAGTCTGATGTAGATGATCAAAAATCCACTTCAGGGTTTACATTCACACTCAATGGTAGAGCGGTGACTTGGAAAAAATTTAAGCAAAGCACAACCGATGATTCCACGACTGGGGCATAATACATAGCAGCGTCTGAGGCTGCTAAAGAGGGTGTTTGGATTAGGAAGTTTCTTGGAGAACTTCAAGTGGTCCATAGTGTAGAGCTACCATTGCCACTTTATTGTGACAATAATGGGGCTATTGCACAAGCAAAGGAACCAAGATCTCACAACAAATCCAAGCACATAAAGAGGAGATATCATATAATAAGAGAAATTGTTGGAAGAGGCGAGATAGCTATGCAGAGAGTAAATTCAGCCGACAATGTCACTAACCCATTGACCAAGCCTTTGACACAAGCAATGCTGGATCGACATCTTGAAAAGATGAGTATTAGATACCATAGTGATTGGCATTGAGTACAAGTGGGAGATAGTTAAGTTTCTGCCCTCAAATGTCGTTACAGGATTAGAGAAAGAAAGGACATTATAAAATTGTAATTGTTATTATTCTTTTCAATAAAGGCATTTTAGTTGTTTACTCTATTGTTAGCATTTATATATTATAATTATAATCATAATTTTATTTTTTTCACAATTTAACATTTTATGGAAGAATACAAGTTTTAAATGAGTATTTTGGCAAACAAAGATTTTAAATTGTGAATTATATGTTCAATAAATTTTAAATTTTCAACTAAAAGAAAAGGACATCACAGAAATTGATTCTCTCTTAAATAAAAAAGCATGTATTGTTAGGTCTCATATTTTACATATTTTCATTATGATTTACCTCACATTTATCTTTATTTTATGCCTTGTTGTTAGTATTTTGCTTTATTTTTAGCCTAATATATGTATTTTGATTTCTAAGTCGTTTCAATGCTTTTATAGGCATAAAAGCGATGATTTTGATGAGTTGAAGGAGTATTTATTACAAGAATAATGAAGGCTATCCAAGAGGATGTGAAGAAATGCATTTGAAAGGCCAAACGAGAATGTTTCGTTGAAGAAAAATGAAGAGGAAGATTTCTGCACAGGCAACTGCACAACTGTGCAGATATTCTGCACAGCTGTGCAGCTGCGAATTTTTGTGGGCCGATTTTATGACTTGGATGGGCATAATTTATGTATTTAAGACTCCTTTTTAGTTAAAAAGAAATGGCAAAAACATTTATATAGGCTAGAGTGAGGTGGAAGAGCATAATTCATTCATTCTTACAAAAAAAGGTAGATCTTGGAGAGAAAAGAAGACTTCTAGAGAGAGAAAGGAGATCTTGAAGAGTTCTTGGAGAAAAGCTTCATCTTCTCAAGTTGTATTCTTCCAATCCTCCATTGTTGAACATGAGTAACTTTATATTTATGCAATTTATTTCTTGTTTTTCTTTAATTATGCATAGCTAAATTATTTTCTAGGGTTTAAGATGTAGTCTTGTGGATTGATTTGGATTATTGATGATTGATGGATGTGATTTCTTGTTTGGTTTATCTATTAATAAGTGTTTAATGCTTGTAATTGATTGATCACCAATTGCATGATTTAAGATAAATTAAGAAGTACCGGGAGGTGAATTAGTTTATTGGTTCGGATTTAATAGACATGTGTAAATTGCTTAATAGGGATATTGGTAATTTTGCATGAGACTAGTTAAACAATATTCATAGAACTTAATGGATTCATCTAAATTAGTTTTTGATCATGGGAGTGACGTTAATTAATTTAGGTGGGTACTCATGAAGATCTCGGGAGAGTATTCGTGTATTTAAGGAAATTGGGTCTTTAATTTAAACAAGAATGATAATCCATTGAAAGTCAATAATCCATAGAAATACCTTGATGAAATCTTAATCCCTAGGCCTTTCGTTAATTGATTGTTCGTTTTAATTATATTTGTGTTAATTATTCATAATTAATTCTGTTTTTATAAATTTCTGCTTTTAGTTAGTTAAAATCTCAAATCTTTGATAATCGATAGTCTAAATAATAAGATAAACTTTGTTTGGTACTTGACAACCTTCCCTGTGGAGACGATCTTACTTTCACTATATTATTTGTTCGATTCCGTGTTGTTACGGACGGTTAACATGTATATATGTATCTTTTTTCTTATCTGCATTTGTTAACCACTCACAAATCATCTACATTTCCACCAAAAAAAAACAAATCATCTACATGAAATTCTAGTCTTCTAATCATAACTATTAGATTTGAAATCATCGTATTTCATTGAGGCCTATTTTGTTTAACTCCTTTCTTTTTAAAGATTATTAGTAATAAATTTATAGGATATCGGATCTGATTAGCCCATATCTATGAAACCATACTTGATTATCAATTAAAAGTCATTTTTCATGAGAATCAAATAAAAATGAAAGAAAATAACAAAAGGCAATAGTTAAAAGGTTCACTACCTTTTTGACTTATGCAATTGCAATTAAGTAAAACTTGAAGTTTTATTTTATATATATATATATATATGTCATATATATTTTTTAGATAATAAACTATCAAAATTGTCCCTCAAAAAAAAAACTATCAAAATTGTTCTTTCTTAATCATTTTTTGACATAATAAAATAAATATTTTTAAAAAGTGACTTATTCAAAATATTAGATATTAAAAACGTTCAAAACTATACACTATAAAAACATTCATCTGTTGAAGATTGATTTTTCAAATAAAATTTTTTTGCTGGTATAACTCTTTGTAATAAGTCAATAATAAATAAATGTAATCTATAACGAAAAATGTTCTAACAATCAATAAAATATTAACTTGCAATACAAATTTCAAAAAATTTATAAAATGATGATATATGTACTCGATAATGCAAGCGTCCTAAAAATTAACAAAATATCATTGAAGTTTAGAATTCAAACAATCTATAACGTGATCTCACATATACAATTATCAAATATTGTAAAATCAAAGATGATGAAAGAGTTAATAGATGTCTAATTAAAGACCCTAAAATGGATAAATTATAAAAAAATCATAATAAAACAATGCATGCATTATGACATATTATTAAATTTAGCGTGAATACACGTCCAAAATTATGTTATTATTATAGGAAAATGTTGCATACACTAGTCTTATACCACCTTTTTTTCACCTCCCATTTATTTAAGAAGTATTGGTGTATTAAATCCATCAAAATTTAATTCATTGCAACTAATTTTTTGTTAAGAATAGAGATTTACTTGTATTATTTGTTTTTGACTCTCTTGACATTAAAAAATTGAATTACATTAAAATATTTAAGGTATGCCAAAAGTTATAAGAAATCAGCTTGTACTTTTATGATATAAAATAGATAAATCGATCAATAAATCACATTTGATTTGACATATTTTACTAATTCTAATCATTTTTCAAAAACATAAACAAACACAACCAACATCACATCATATTACCCATAGTACACATTTCTAAAAACTCAAAAACATAAAAAATATTCTGTATGAATATTTCGTTACAGATCACACTAATACGAATGAACAACTCCGTCACATTACTGGAAATTCAGTGTTACTGTTATGGGGTAACTAACATATTGGAAATCAATCGTTTATGTAATAACAACTGCACCAACAATAGGACATGAGAACCAACAAATTAAAAGATTATTTCTCTGGAGATAAATGTAAAACTGCATTTTGTATGCATTTCCAGTATGCAGTTATCAATTTATATAACTCAAAGATGATTCCGCACTCAAAAAGTTTCATCCGACTAATTGAATTTTTCGTCATAATCACACTCCAAACTTTCACATACCAGGTAGCTGACCCTCCAATCCAATCGCCCTTGGGTCTTTAAGCTTCAAAAAGTTCTCTGTAAGTTTGTCCCCAAGCAAAGTGTACGTTGCTGGAAAATACTAAAATATAAATCAATTTCCGGCTCGCCTTAAGAATGCTAATACACCTAGACCAGCAACTAATGCAGCCCCTGCTGCTACAGCGCTATATGCCGAAGCCCAAGCATTATCAGCTTGAGCATATTCCATGTTGGATCCCTTTCGACGGCCAGGTGTCCCCGAGTAGTCTAAATGTAATCTCAATCCCTGTTCAATTTAATTCATTAATTTCTTTTTGCCACTAGAATAAGAGAAAAACAGGATAGATTAAGAACAATCAACTAAAAAGGAAACCAGGTAATTTGATACTTTTTTTTTCCCGTCAATGATAATAAAAGTTCCTTTTATAAGTATATAGTAAAAAGAATACCTTCCAACCAGCTAATCTCGCATGGTCTACAGCTGCTTGAAGATCACTATCGGATGCAAGGACAACTTTGTCACTATCTTCATCTTCATACTGCACAATGGTAGCCATTCACAAGCATAAGATTTGGAAATACGAGAAAATGAAAAAGAAAAAGGACGGGCAAAAAGTCTACCAGAAGTTGGGGAAGGTTGTTTCGGTCAATCTCATCCCCTACTCTCTGAAGGATTGCTGCTATAAGGTCCGTCAAATTCTGTGTACCTGGACTCATATCAATATAAGAGTCAAGTACCATAATGTTGTGATTGGATCGTCAGATTCGGAAGTTAAGGATTTCAAACTCATCATAATAAATTCATTGAGCTTGTTTGGATGATTCCAAGTTACAATAAATTTCGAAAGAAATTCAAATGTCATCATGTTAGGTGGATTTGAAATCCACCGTTTTGATTGAAGAAAATAGCTCCAAATGAGTTTTAAAAGATTTGCCAAATCCTTTCATCCGAACACGACGTATAGAAGTCACTTGTGTGATATATAATCGAGATGATAAAAGATCACCAAAATATTTCTGCAATAGGTACAGCTCACATGCAGAATTATTTACAATATAACGAGTGTTAAATGAAATTGTTCTCACCAAAAAGAAGATTGGAAACATACCACATAAGAACCTATGCATTCTTCCTTTTCTGTCTTGAATCTTGAAAGCAAACGAACTAGATGTGGTGGAAGAAGGATAAGGAAGAGTTCGACCAGTTTCTCCTCCATCAGAAGGCATCTTCAAGGAATTCTCACTGAGACATAATTAGAAATCGTAAGAAAAAAACAAATCAACAGTGACATATTGACAGCAAAGTGCACAACCTATGGGTCTCGTCCTCGTCATCTGGAGTTAATTCCATGGCAGAATCCCAGAACTTTTGCATCATGGTGTTTGCAGCCTCGGTATTAACTCCAGCAGTATTACCAACCTGAAAAAGAATACAATCAGAAGACAATTTTCACAGCGTACATAACTTGAGAGAAGACTTCAAGTATCAAAATTAATGTAAAATACAATAAAATACTGGTTGATCTCCCTGAATGGTCTTTCTTAACTTATAAAATGGAAAACAAAAGTACCAAATACCAAGTACCAAGTACCAAGAATTAACGTATTCTATATGCAGATATAGTTAACAATCTTTTTCTGGCCAACTGAAAATAACGTTAATCCAACAAGAACTGAAAATGAATTTCAAAGACACTACGAACAAACATAATCAGAATAATCCAGGCCTTTCAAGCTTCATCATAAATTACGAGAAAGACGAGTACAACATAAGTTCCATTATATATACCAGAAATTTCAATTGGGTATTTTTTTTCAAATTCTAATGGAAACCATATATCATATTAAACACATTTGTCACAGAACTTCAGGCTACTAAGTGATGGCTGCTATTTTGGTCCTGAAACTGCATTACTCATGCTGGTTGGTAGAAGACTATGAATAGGCACTAAACAAAAACAATGCAACAATACGAGTAGACCTAGATGTTTATCATTAGATCAGTATCTTTATCCAAATTATAGTAAAAATATCACAACACATCCAAGATACATCAAAGTCTACAACAAGATAGCCTGTGTCAAATTTCTATGGTTCTAGTGATACAAAGCTGAATTTTCTGTGGGATGATTAAATGTTTGAGTGGACAAATTGCAATAAGGTTTTGACGGTTCCTTCCACAAAAAGGTTGGTCCTTAGTTTCACCCAGAAAAATTCTCACCAGTTTACATGTAAATAAAATTGCACCTCAAGTACCTCTTAGAATCTCCAAAGTAGCTACATGTTTTTATATTAAGATTTAGAGGAAGAGAAAGAGAATTTTTTTAAGATTGTTGCATCTACTTCACATGAACACTTTAAAGGCTCAAGTATGCCAATGAAACCTTCGACGCCTGGAGCCACGTAGTCCATGTCCAACACCACTATCCATATGCGTCTAACATGTAGTCACTATGTTCACTTACTGATCACCACAGATGTCCCCTTGGGGATGCCACTCTTAACAATTTCAAACTAATTTAGTTACACCTCTGAAGCTAATACTCTGAATATTATGTTTGATTAATGCTGCCTCAAGAATGTTTCCAGCGCCGAAATCAAAATATATATTCAATTTTTTCTCTCATAGTTATAAGGTTAAACTGCTCCCACCATTCCATGCCCACCATTACCATGGCGTAAACAATCAACCGCCATTACCACCACAACACAAAATTTGTCAACCCAAAAACCACAATTGCCTTACTTCAATCCAGCTACCAGCCTGAATTCTTCAATGAGTTCCACTCTACCTTTCAAGCAGCCTCCATCATCCCAAGTGTACATAAGGGAGCTCAAACACAAACAACCACCCATCCCTTGACCATCATCTCACAATGCACCATTGTAGCCAGACTTAATGCTGCAATCAACTACTAGTCAAAAGGGGTAATTCGAACCTAAGAATCAAGAGCGCAAAAAGACAGCAATAGCTTCAGCTGGTATTTGTTTAGGCAGTATTCCTCTCAGTAGATAAGGAGATTTGAGTCTAATTACCAAGAAGGATAAATGCCACCCCTTCCTAGCTTATTTCTGTATTTAGCAAGGTTGAATAAGACTTACTGTGGCTACGGCAGCATGAGTTATATGAAGCACATCAAGAACAGCTACAATCATCCCATCTGCATCATTGCTATACAAGATCAGAAATGAAAGGATATTTCGGAAACCCTAACAAAATTTACATGCGTACTATGGTGACCATATCTACCTCTATCAACAACTGGAAGGTGTAAAAATTTGCCATCATGCATGGTATGAAGAGCATCAACAATAGGTGTATCAACTGTTGCACACTCTGGATTTGGGGTCATCACCTGGTGAAATATCATAAGGAGAAGGAAAAACAATCTACATGTGAAATAGCTTTCAAATTGAACCAGTCAAAAAATGGTAAAGGCAAATTATCTGCGATTAATAGAGAGTCCAGTAAAAAGTTTGCATGTAAACAAACCACAAGTTGGATGGAGCAACCATTAATTAACAAGGATACAAATGCAGTTGCAATTAAAGCCATTGTAGTGAGAGAAATAAGGCGGAAAGTGTACCTTCTCCACTAGAGTGGAATCTGGAGGAAGATCTTGAGCTATGACTCTCATCAACATATCTTTTGAACTAAGAATGAAAACAGAAGGCACGCAAGTCAAATTGATATTACAAAATAAAGACAGAAAATTTCAGAGCTATTAAACGTTAAACATCCCAACATGAGAGGAAAGCTCACGTTAGTATTCCCCGTGGTTTGTTTTCTACAGTTACAACCGCAGAGCTTGTGCGAATTTCAAGCATCTTCTTTGCAGCCGCTAGCACAGTATCACCTGGATCAACTGTAACAATCCTAACAACAAAATAAGGTTAGTTGTAATATCCTACTTATAGAGGTTATCTGCTAATGCCCAAAAGATTCAGATTCAGAATAAAGTTAATAGCACATGTGAAGATATTACCTACTTTGAATTCTCGGAGATTATAGTGGACAAGGAGGGCCTAAACATTCTCTCTCGAAGTGTCTCAATGAAAGTGTTGGGGCCTACATATCAACAAGTTAAAATTGAATCAATAGAAATGCGCAAGTAGCTGACTTGAACATAGAAATGATTATGAGTCACCCAAAGAGAGTAAAGACAACACATGTAAAAGCTAGATTTAGGAGAAAAGATTAAAAAAATTCCACCAACCAGACACTGATGTCCCCCAGTGTTTCTCAACACCTTCGACTGCAGCCGCAATGGCCTTTCCCTTCTCAGCTGCCCTCTCCAGACGAGCGATGGCATCATACAAGCATTTTGCTATGTCAAGTAAAGCAATCACCTCCCCGTTTTCAACAACTGGTAAATGTCTAAACTTCCCTGCGAAAAGAATGTCATGTGAATAGGAACATATCTGAAACAAGAATTATAGAGTGCTGAAGCATGTCATTTGAATAAAACTGACCTTGGACCATTTTTTGCAAGGCTTCAACAGCAAGGGTGTCAGAAAGCACAAATACAGGGTTCCTTGTCATAACCTTTGAAACAGGCGTTTCTTCAAGATTAACCTCACGAGCAATGACTCGAGAAGCTATATCCTTTATTGGGGAAAGGTCAAAATACAAACAAATTCATCATTTTGAGTAAAGGAAATTACAATAAGTAGTTTAGGAATTGCGCGTAGACTTCTAATTGCTTCAGGATCATATATTCAACCCATACCTTGTCCGTCAGGATTCCGCACAATAATGCATTTGAATCAGTCAACAATAAAGCGTCAACCCTACGAGCTGCCATTCGCCGACAAGCTTCGTTAATACTTGTAGTCTCAGGCACAGTCAAGGCTTTTGACAACCGCAATCTCTTGACAGTTCGTTCCCCTGTCAGTCCCCTGTTCCAAATGTGATGAAACAGATTGCCAAAACAGAAATAAAGCACTAATAGAAATAGTGTATACGTTGCATAAGTCCTCTTATATATATTTCAAGTGTCTTCCATGACAAGTTCAATTATATATCTTGGGTTAATTGCTGATAGAAATAAAAGCATGTATATGAATTGAAAGAAACATTATTCATAGAACTAGGATAACTGCTAAATTATAGAGAGATACATATGAAAATTGTGTGCATATAATATATGTGTATGAATCGATATGTCTACTGTACACACGCATGATTTGAGTAAGGTAGGCGATGCTTGTATTTTATCTTCTATAGTGAAGTCATTCAGGCAATATGCAATATAAACAACCCTGAGATTTGCATTGAACCCAATGAATTGGCTACAACACATCGGTTCCTAGTCGGGTAAAGGGACACATACCTGATGACAAGTTGACTTAGTACTTATTCAAGCTAAAAACAATTATTATAGAGTTGGAATAATATCAATTTGTGTTGAATTTCATATTTGGTTCGAAAAGTGAAGAGAGAAGAAGAAACACAAGAATTACATGGTTCGGCCATTAGGCCTACATCCATGAAACAATGCACAAAGGGCTATAACACTCTCATTCTCTCTTAATCCTATCACAATAAAATCAAATCATCAATTAATCCTCATTTATATCGATAATCTAAATCCTTCTAAATCATATGATACGTGATTTTCAATGTCAAACTTGATTTCCAACAATTTGTTTAGCTGAAAACTACAATTATGGGGGAATAGTAAGAGGTCTGACTGAAAGTTATGAAATACTTACTGAGACTTTGATATATAAGTATTAATCCTTAGAATGTTGTAGGCAACTTCCTCAAAGAGCAGAAAATACATTACCTTTAAGTCTAATTTTTCAACCATATGTTTTAACAGAACAATGAGCTACTAGGAGGAGAAATATTGGAAAATCAAACTGGAAGCATAATCAAAATGATGTATCCCCTACCCTTGCTTTCTACATCCAAAATAGGGAAGTTCAAAAGAAGGAATACCAACATAACTGAACGAAATCAAGAACTTGTTCGAGAGCAAGACCAAAAGTTTCAAGCAGGTTGCTCTTCGCTATTTTTCTAGCTTCAAAATTTGGAAGATGTGGTACTTGGTTCAGTTTTGAGTGTTTTTCATCTGTTAAGTACATTACATATCTGATAATGTATTATTTTTTTATTTGTTTACAATTAAAATTGCTAAATTTGCTATTAACCCAAATCCCTAATTCTTTTTGTTATCTTCTCTCCTTATTCCACGGTCTACCTCTTGCTAGTTTGACTTTAAAAATATAATGGTGGCAATTGACAAAAACTCAATGAAAGGTATGAAACGTTAGTTTGAGATTTGAATTCATATGATATTACGTTTTGCACTGTATTAACCTAACTTACTAACGAACTGCGTTTGTGGTTATACTTTTAAGTCTTGTTTTCCAACATACATTTGGACAACGAGAAAGCGTGACTGGAAGAAAATGTGTCGGAAAAAGTGTACAAAGTTGGCAGTATCTGCACAACTGACCAAAACCAAAACTTATTTACAGGCAAACAATTTGGAGGCATTTCACTCTTTCTAGTTAGGAGGTGTTGCTATTCGGCTCAAGCTCAGTATTCATATCAGCTAGGCGTGCTTACTAGAGAGTATTATTCATTTACCTTTATACTTTCGATTAATTTGTCAAATCTACTTATAACCTGACAACTTTGTCCCGTTCTCCTCCATTCCACTGTCCAGCGCTCCATATCTGGTTAGCATCTCTGCCTCTCAAATTCTACTTCATTTTTTCTTTTCTTAATTTCTCCCCCACTTTTACCTAACTCCTTCTCAACTCCTTCCTTTACTTAATACCAGGAAATTCTGGCCTCCAGAGTACTAATTATTCAACAAAGAAGATGGCAGGGCCGACTATGAATAGGCAGCTCCTGGCAGTAGCTGTCACTGCTCATACAATATCAAAGAAAAAAAGAGGGGGAGTGGGGGGAAACAGTTATCTGTTGAAAGATAGGAAAGTACTCAACAAGAAGGCATAGAAAGTAACTGAACTAAAGAAAGTGAAGGAGTTTAGGCAGCTTGTTATAGGGCACAAATCGAAGATTTTCATCAAATAACTAGACAATTGAGAACTTGAGTCCTAAGAAACTGAATAAGTTGACCTAGTTTCAGTTTTTCGGGAGAGCACTGCCCATTTTTTATGGTAACCATCAGGAGGATGAGGGAAACACAGTTCCACATGAAAGCTCTCGTTTCTTGCTTTCGGCAATGATCTACTGATGGAGTTGTATGCATATTCAAACATTTCATTTACTTTGTAGCATTTACTTTCATTCCCATTTTATGATAATTGCATTATTAAAAATAACAAAAGGAAAAAAAACTCATGCATTTAAAAGAGGAAGTAAAAAATCTCCTATCCTTCTGTACCAACTTAATCGAAAATTCAGTTAAATATCGAACTGACTAATAAATTTGTTAGGTGTTTGGTTATAGGTATGACATTAATATCCACCAGCTTCGGCCTATAAAAACATCTCCAATGAAACACGTGAATTCAAAATTCATATACACACACGGAATCTGAATATGCCAAATAAATGTTCAAAAGAAACACACACACATATATATATATATATAGCGTGCACGGACCGGGAAGCGGATATAGATTTTCGGTGGAGAGAGGAGTTGGCAGCTCCAGCGCCGCCGTTCTCAGCCGCTGCCGCGGCAGCGGCGGCGGCGGCTCTTCTCCTAGCCTGAGACGATGAGCTAGTCAACGATATGCTTCTCCTCGACGATGATCCCCCTTGACTCGTCATCTATTCGATTAACAATACACACCACCATTGAATCATTCATTAATCGATAAACATACCAAAACATGATCATCCACTACCAAAATAACTCAAAAACGGAGGATTTTTTTCAATTAAGGAATTTTAAGAAAAGCATTATATTATACCTGGTTAAATTATATGATGTATCGGAAAAATGCGTTTCAATGAGTCAGAGAGGAATTCTCTGTTATTCGGGTCTTGGATGAAGGGAAGGGACAATGCCCGCGTGAGAAATGGAAAGTGATATGAGGATTTTATTATTCGTGTTTCTTATTTCCAAGAAATCGAAAATTATTATTATTCTCATCATTATTATTCGTGGAACAAAATAAAATGGGATGGTTGCGAGACGAGTTGTGGGAGACGGACAAATGACAAGTAGACACGTAGGTGACCAGGAATGACGTCCGTTCATCAATTATTCACCCAAGGATAATTGAAACGTTTTATTAATCAATAGACAAGTGAAATCTTGAACACCTTATTAAAAAAACAAAATGAACTCTTGAATTACCAACAAATGGTTTGTGGTTGGTATGCGTGGTTCAGCACTATCACCTTTTAAGCAAAAATTATTTGTTCGATTTTTTATGAATGGAGTTCTGTTTATTGGGAGCACTTTACCCTTGTGTGGGCCGATTCGTGCGAACAGAATTGCCCTAGCACAATGTGATTCAGGAATACCTGTGAATTAGACAAATAAAAATCTTGAATTTAATATATACCCAACAAAAAAAAAGTGAAATCTTGAATTTAATATTTGGATCAATAATTTACATAGTAAAATGCATAAACCCCCTTGTTTTTGGTAATTTGTCCTTTGGAAAAATGAATTAATTAATTGGACAAATTAATTTAATTAGTCTAAATATTTATTAAACTAGAATATTAGTTAATTAATTAATTGATAAGAATATTTATTTAATCAATATATAAATTTAATTGGATTAAATATTAATTGATTAAATTAATGGGACTAAGTTGACTAGATCAACATAGCTCAATTAATTGTCCAATAAAGCCCATATGGGCGTGTGTGATCCGGTGGGCTTAAATTGAAGGATTTATTTAATCCTCTAACACAAGTTAGAGGAAAAAAAAAGTTGAAAATATTATGTGAAATTCCTCCACCAAAAATACAACACAGAGAAAAGCTCTCTCTTCCACTCTCTCTCACCTAGCCTCCTATGGAGTCAGAGATGGAGATTTCCGGAGTCAATTCCACCGCGTGATAGTCTAGAGACAGGACATGTGGACCGTTGAACGAAGATTCGGAAGGATTGATTGAATACGCAAAAATGTAAGTTTTTCGTACTCATCTTTTTCATTAAAATCAACGAACAAACAAATTGATCTTGGATTTGGGAATCCGGATATGATTTTCAATTTTCACTGTGCATGATACCAGGACTCCCTACAGTATTAATACATAATATCAACATATGGTTGCAAGTCAATTGATATATAAAGTAAACTAGGAGGTACGGAATATATACATCAAAATGAAATATATATTGTAAAAAAACAACAGCACCCTATTATTTTAAAAAAAAACCAATAACCATCCATTAAAAAAGAAAAAGAAAAAGAAATTATCCATCATTATTCGACATCCAACATCGTTTAAAACAAGAAAATACAACTGCATGCTCATCCTTGTCGCGCCGATCTCTCTCTCTTTGTCAGCCTTGGTGCTGTGCTTGGAGGTGTCATGAAGTCATCTGAATATTGTTTATTATGCTTACTCTCTTCACCACTTGAGCCACATCTTCATGTACACCGAAAGTTTGTGGGGGCACCATCCTATTTTCGAGCTTTCTCACCTTGATGCTCTACATGGCTCACTATGTCCGTGTCCAAGGGATCGGGGCTTTCAACCTCCTTCCCATCATTTTCCTCATTGTCAGCCTCATCAACCTCCTCGTCCTTTTTCTCATCCTCATCCTCAATCTCCTCATCCTCCTCCTTCGGCCATTCTCTAGATAAAAAATTATTTTCTTCAAAGCCTTATTCTCTTCCATCTTTACCTTCAACTCCGTCTCTAATCTCTCAACCGATAGATCAAGGAGTCAGGCTCATTGTTGCTGCCAAATGACCTCTGCATAGACAAATTATTAGTACGTAATCTAGTAATGGATAAATTGTAATGCATAAACTTCCAATGCTAATTTATCTCAATTCAGTGTTGCACTGCATAGATAAATTTTCTTTTGGCAGTATAGGGGTATGATGGGATAAACCTGATGATAAGAACAAAATTTAGAACTTTGTTAGTTATTTGAGATTTATAAGGAATAGCTGAGGAAACATCAAATAACTAAAAACATTACTTCACACAAGGGAAGACTGGTCAGGATAGCATCAAAAGAGTCGACACCATGAACCTTCTTGTCTACACCCTACCGAAACAGCAGGGATCACACATGCACTCGTTCCTGCATTCCTAAAGAGGGTAAGTGCTCATAGAACCAAGTGTACAATTCGTAAAGCATTACGAGAATAATTATTGCATCAAACTATTGAATATATTAACACAAAACATGCTTACCATCAAGCCGACGACGCACCCCTAGACATAACCTGATTTCTTTCCTGTTTTCCCGTAAGGCGCTAACTGGGAAACCAAATATGAATATGCAGCATGTCCCCAGGGTACTCAAGTTATCAAGATACGGATAAACAAATTTTGCAGTACAATAGTTACTTTTACCCAAAAAAATAGCAAAACAGGAAAAGAACAAAAAGCAGGACAAAATCGTCAATATCCTTTTCCGAACTCCTATCTACATAAATATTTAGTTTTTCAGCAACCAAATCCCGAATAATCAACTCGACCTTCTTATCCGGGAAGAGCCGACCCAATGTCTCGCTCGGGGTTCCAATGTTAAAATTAACATGTGCACCTAAATCGTGCAGCCCAAAAACAAGCGAGAACTCGACGGAGGAGAATGGGATAGTGATATTGTTTCCCACCGAGAAGGCCTTGGCCTCTTCATCGAACCTTACGAGAATTTCTTGCAATCGGTGCATGGATATGCCTAGATGAGGCATGTCCTGATATGATGCAAAGGAGTTCTTTGCAAGAGAATATGGTGCTCTACCTTCATCTTCTTCCTCAACTTCTCCATGATGTTGAGAAAGTAAGCAAAGAACACCGGGTGTGGAGTTCTGCCCTGCTGCGTTTATTTGCAATACTCTTGTGTGAATTCGCTGCAGAAATGGATGCTGCGTTGCTTACAACCTCAGATTTCTTAGCCATCTGTACAAAAGCAATGAAGACTATTACAATATTTATATAAAGCTGCTCAAGTATGAAGTCATAGACATTCAGTATGGATATACATCATATGAAGTATTGGACTAACAATATGTTATTAAGCATCACGAATTAGCCCTCGTATTAAAATGTCGTATTAAGCAAAACATAGAGAAGTAATCATACATTAATCACCAAATAAATGAAAAACTCATAGTCTTGAGATGAATTATTCAGACCAAAATAGAGAATAATTAAATTAGAATTTTTGAAATTAAATTGGTGTTTTGTTTCCATTACAGTACAAATTCACAAAATTGTGCCCAAATTTGTTTGACGTATGAACACCACTAAGTTGAAGTATCAGATAACTAAAATGACGTATGATAAAATTGATGTGAGATCTTCAAATTGGCGTCTATTCAGCTACAAATACTAATTTTTAGGTTGTTTATAAGAACAAAACAAATAATAATTAAATTAGGATTTTCGAAATTAAGTTGGGGTTTTGTTTTAATTACAGTACACATTAAGGGTGGCATTGGTTGAGTCTGGCCCAGACCCAGACCCAAAACTTTGGGTCTAAAGCAGGCCCAGACCCAAAACTTTGGGTCTTTGCCCAGACCCAAAACATTGGGTCTAGACTCAGACCCATGGGTCTGGGTATAAACATAGACCCAATTTGCTTTTTTTTTTTTGTGTTATTATGTATTTCTATTATTAAATATTAGCAATTTAATTTTCTTTTTCTATAATTTTATTTTATGAAAAAAATTGAAAAATATAAAGATCTTGTATAATATATATACACACATATCTAATATCTTCTGTAACTTGTAAAATCTTTTATTTTGGTGTCTTTTTTTTTTTAGTGAAATCTTTTCATATATATATATATATTATCTATATATAGATATATATATATATTACATAAACTGTAAATGTAAAAAAAAAATATATTATCTATATATATATATATATTCAAGGAGACTCATAGCCGGCGATGGAGAAGGGAGGCGGAAGGCACGGCAGAGGCGGAGAGGAGAAGAAGAGGAAGAGTCGTCCAGCGCGGCAGAGGAGATTCAGGGAGAGTAAGAGTCGGCGGCTGAGAAGGGAGGAGGAAGGCGTGGCGGCGGTGGTGTTGACGTCAGCGGAGAGGAGAATACGAGGAAGAGGTGTGACGGTGGCAGAGAATGGAGGAGAAAGGTGTGGTGACGGCGGAGACGAGACGAAGAACGTTTGGTGCGGCGGAGGAGATGACGGTGGCTGAGAAAAGAGGAGAAAGGCGTGGCGGCGGCGGAGAGGAGATGACGAGCGGCGGAGCATCAGCGAAGAGGAGATGACGGCAGCAGAGCATCAGCATAGAGGAGATGACGGCAGCGGAGATGACAGCGGCGGAGCGGCGGCTAAGAGGTTGATGGTAGGTGTTAGGGTTTTGTTGTTGGAGGATGTATTAGGTTATTTAAATAGGTTGGGCACTTGGGCTTGGGCTTTAGTTAGTTTTGGGTCTGGTTTGGTTTTGGGTTTGGGTTTGACTTAACAATTGGGTTTGGGTCCAAACCCAAACATAAGTTTTGGGTCTGGGCCCAGACCCAGACCCAGACTTTTGGGCCTGGGTCTGGGTATTGTCTACCCATTGCCAGCACTACAGTACACATTCACAAAATTATGCCCAATATTTGTTTGACGTATGAACACTACTAAGTTGAAGTATAAGATAACCAAAATGACGTATAATAAAATTGATAGGAGATTATCAAATTGGCGTCTAATCAGCTACAAATACTAATTTTTAGGTTGTTTATAAGATCGAAATAGAGAAAAATTAGAGTTTTCGAAATTAAATTGGAGTTTTGTTTATATCACCGTACACATTGACAAAATTGTGCCCAAATTTGTTTGAAGTATTAACATCTCAAAATGAAGTATCAAAATAACCAAAATGAAGAATTTTAAAACTTAAAATCAAAAGGTACCTTCAAATAATTGGAGAAATATAGGAAGAGAGACAATGATAGAGCTCTGGGGAAAACGATGAGAGTAAATCTCCAGCGTGAAGAAAGGCAACAAAGAGGACGAAGATTGCTGCGGTTCCAATCGAAAAGTGAAAAAGAGCGGGGTTTCTGCGGTTTCAACTGGAAGAGAAATGGCAAAGTGTGATAAAGAGGCTCTTTAAGGGTATTTCGTACTTTTCACTTGGATTAGATAGTTAGAACAAAGTTTTAACTTCCAATAAGGACTGAATTAATTAAAAATATGAGGAGAGACTAAATAGTGAGTTTGTGTAGTGATTAGGAATTTTTCATTAATTTTTCCATGTCTTAATTGTTTAAAAAATTTAAAACATTTAAGCAATTTAATAATCGTGAAAGCATGGGACACAACTGCGATCATTCCGCTATATCTATACTCTTTTATAAAGCACCAACACCCTAGAGTAACTACTTTTGGTGTGTTTTGGAGTGTCATGACTAAATTACCCCCAATTTTAAAACTATTTTTTAGATAATTCTTTTTCAATCTTCTCTCTCTTATATCACGTATCCTCAACTTCTCCTACATTTCCTCTCTCACCCTCTCTCTCTCCTATGTCATATTTTCTTTTCTTTTTTCACCCAAATTTTTTAATACTTTGTTCAACTCATTTCTATTTATTTACAATACCTCACATAAAATGTTGACATATTAATAAATTTTTTATTTACTCAACACACGCATCAAGTGTGCCCACGCGACTAGTTGGAATAGAATTGGAACGGTATCGTCGCGACCGTCACTTCAAACCATGATTCCATCCGTCCAGACCCAGATTCAAATCTGAGCCACTCGCTCAACACTCCGCTGCGCCTACCAACAAACACTCAGCAGACTTCCCTTTCCCATTCTCCCCTTTTCAACTCCGTCTCTCACAATTGAAGAATCAAGAGAGAGAAAGGAAAAAAGATGGCAGCAGCAGCAGCAGCAGCACGTATATCAAGAAGACTCTTACCCCGAGCCCTCTCCACGGGCCGCCGGCCTATTTCAACAGAAGCAGCTCTGGTCATAAGGGAGTCGGCGGCGGAGGGTCGGGTGAAATAGGACTACAGGGGGGCAGAGGAAGATCATACCCTTGCCTGGCCAATGGGCACTCAAAATCGCCGTCGATGCCTACGTCAATGTGGTTTTGGCGGGTCAAGTAGTTGTCTACGACGGCGCTTCCGTCTGGAACGGTGCCGTTTTGCGCGGTGACCTGAATAAGATTTCCTTTGGGTTTTGTTCCAATGTACAGGAGCGTTGTGTTGTTGACGCCGCTTGGTCTTGCCCTACCTACAGGTAAGGAAGTCAGCTTCTGTATTTATTATCCTCTCAATTAACACTACATTACATTACATGACATTCCAATTGAATTTTAATTATCTTATTCGGCGTGTTAGCTTAGCTGCGTTGTTGTGTAGTGTTTGCTTCTTTTGTTGAGAATTGGTGCGGTGCAGAAACAAGGAAGAGTAAATTTTGAAAAGATTCAAAATTGAATTGCTTTTGTTTAGGTTGCTTACTAGGGAAAACCCATATTGATATATCTTTCCTGCTAGGGGAAGTTGTTAGAGATTATGCATCACCGTGTAATGTCTTGTGCTTCAGATGTTGCATCTTGACTAACTTTTGGGTATTTTCTATCGTGGTTTAGTATTTTTTTTAGCTGAGAATTTCGGTAAGCAGAAGATTATACGAAAAGGTGCAGAGGCAACAATCTTGGAATCCACCTTGTGTTAAAGGGTAAAGTCTTGTGGAAAATAGGAACTTGGCTCAATGTTAGGAAAACAACTTGAAGTGTATTTACTTAGAATAATCTTATGACTGGGGCCCTGGGAGCCGATTAGATTGGCTGAGTTTATGTACTCTCAACATTCTTATTTATTCAAAATCAGTCTATAAAAGACATTTTCTTTTAATCTCTACATATATTATTAATATTTGATTGAAACCTATATCTCACATTTGTACTGGAAATGAATCCAATCGGATATGCCAATCAAGGGCTCAAGGCTGTGATCTCACTGGTTCCACGTTTTAGGTAGATTTTCTTTACGTGTTCTTCTGTGTTCTGGGGAGGGGACAACTTTAGGAGAAGAAAGAAACGAAATTCAAATATCATTGTTGGTTGTTGTGCAAACTTATTATGTAGCTTATCCTTATCATCTAGACCAGAGAAAAGGTTTTTGCTCACTATTTTAAGTAATGTCTTGAAACCTCCACTAACCCAAGCATGACTCACAGAATTGGAGCATAAGCTCCCAGCATTGATGTCCGTGCCTTTTTTGTGATATTTTTAGGAATGCAGCTAGTAATTCTCTTGTAGACACCTCGCACTAAGGCCAACTTTGCATCTTAATGAACCAGAAAATTTCACGTCCTTACAGAAAACAAATGTAGAAGCACCAACTCATACTTCAGAGGACACTGACCCGGTAGCATATTGCTGGCTTTTGGTGTGGTCTTGCTATCACAAAAGCCTAGCTACATGAATTACGAAGAAGGATATATTAAGTGATGAAGAAACAATATTATTTAGACATAGGTTGTACTCGATGGTTTAAGTAACTAACACAAAGGTCAAAAGTTAGCAAGTTAGGTCCTAACTGGTGTTTTATTGATGCAATGGAAGTGGATATTATGAGTATGCAGCAATGCCCAGTTCCTTAGAGTGGTATGCATGAGCTCTCAGAGCGCAGTTTTGGGTCCAGTAGCTGGCGCAAGGCCTATGAACCTAAATATGTTGTTTCTTTCTTGTTAGACTTTGGATTCCCTTTTGCCGAAACTTTTGGCTCGACAGTAATTTCCAAGTGAAAATACCTAAGGTCACAGAGCTGTTTAGAATAGAATTTTATCAAGCACAAGGTCGAAATTATTCAGGGGAAAGAGTCCCTTTTTTTTCTTTTTGCTAAGTAGGCGAAAGAGTCCTTAACAACGCTTTTCTGCGCTTCTCCAGTCTGATTTACGGCAAAATTACCTGCTATCTAAACTGCCACTGGTTTCAGTAGGATCTTCTTTTCTCAAGGTTAATAATTTTACACGGTTCCTATACTTCTGGAGAATTTTACCTTGTTGGATTTATTTAGTAATTTAGATTAATTCTGACTTTTTTGTGGTTCTTTTGTCATCTGAAATTATTATGCCATGAGAGCTGCAAGTGTCCTCTCTTTTATGTTATGCTCTTCATATTTTCTGTCATGTATTATTAGTTCAATTTCTTTCCCTTTTTCATTGCTCTATTTTATATTTTTAAACCATCTCCAACCCTGCGCTATTTTGGGTTGGAGATGGCTGAATTGGCGCATTGTAAGTGGCACGCCGAATTTTGGTGCAAGCCATTATAATTTTTATTTATTTGTAGTTTGGTTTGTTTTGTTTTATTCTTTTGCAATTTAGTCCTTAAAAATTTAGGAAGTTACAATTATGTCCTATGAATGTTATTTTTTTTATTCAATTCTATATGATTTCAAAAGTTACAATTGTTTTGTATGTCTCTTTTTATATCAAATAGTAAACTTGGTCTTTATGTATTGTGTAAACTTATAACTATGTATGGTGTAAATTTATAATTACGTGTTTATTATTAAATATTTTAAATCAAAAAATATACTTCAGTTATTTTTTAATCGTTTTAACTATTACTAGATAACATATATGAGTGTTGAGACCAAAAAATGTAAAATAACATATATGAGTGTTAATTAATTTTATGAAATACCAAAATAGATTTAAAATAAATTTTGTAATTATTTATTATTATTAGATAACAAGATATATTTTCTTGGGTGAATATGTAAAAAAACTTAAAGTTTAGGCCTTATTTGTGAAATATGGGTAATTGTATAAATTGAGGTGTAAAAAGAAATATTTTAGAGAAAATTCTTTTTGGTGCCAAAAATAGAGTTGTGGTTGGAGTGTATTTACTGTAGCAACACTAAAATGATGCAAAAGTTGCACCATTTTAGTGTTTATTGGTTGGAGATGCCCAATATCAATTTGAAACTTTTATAGCAATCAATATTAAGAATTCGGAGGGTGTTCACCTTTAGCCTTGTCCTAGAAAAACAAAATGCTGCCTTCACTTGTAAAAGACTATTTCTAACCAAATCATGTTTTATTATCTATTTATAGGCATTTCTGAGTGATATGACCATGACATAATCTTTGAATTTATGGGTCACCTAATCTCTTGTCATCCATGCACTTAGTCTATACACGCACATCAAATAAACTAGAATTTATCATTTATTATCTCATACCATTTAGATATATAAATTGAGGCAATATGTTTGTGTTCTTGTGGTCTCAAGAGCTGATCTATCATGTAAAGACTGTATTCTTTTTGTGAAGGTTTAAGTCTTTGTGAACGGATGAAGTTTCAAGGTTTAAGTCTTTGTTAACGGATGAAGTGTCAGTATAAATTGTGCTAGTTGTATCAAACTATATAGATACAAAGTAGTAGTTACTCTTAATGATTTTATAGAGAGTATGATCTGATTAATGCAGATGCCATGCGCCTGAATTCCTCTATGTGCTTGAATGTATTTATCATTAGGAGAACCTGCATATATAAATATTTGTTGCTTAATTTATCTTCTATTATAATTATTTGGCAATTCAATTATGAAATAATCAATTTTTGGGTTATCAATTAAAAAAATTTATATTTTGGCATGTAACCAATTTGCAATATACCATATCATTGATAATCTTATAAATTACTCTCCGAAATGACTTTGGAAATTTTCTGCTCTAATCCCACATGGCAGTAAGCCTAGACTTGCATAGAGAAGGAGCAACTTCACGTAGCCTTCGCATCCCCTGAGTAAGATTTCCCTGTCTAGCACTTGCCTGATTCCGCGTATGACCTTCCACAGTTGAAGCACAGTTTTTCTCGACTATCACTTTTTATCATCCTCGACCTTCAATCACCACTCAGGAATAGAGTAAGCGTTTGGACTGGCAACTTCTGCTGAAGCTCGTAAATACTTTCAAATTAGCGTCATAGAGCAACACCTTTATATAGTTGAGTGTTGACTTGAACCATTTTATATTTAATCTTTCAAATAATCAGAATTATAATTAATTATTTTTTCTCAATTTGACAAGGTAACTCATTTATTTAAACATCTGATTGAATCATTTTTTTGAATTTAAATAAAAGAATATAAACGAAACGCACAATAGATCATGGTTCAGAGTATTGACCAATATCCAATAATATCGGGCCATATGTATTCTGTTTGGTCACTGCCTACCCAAGAAAATTGTAAGATACATATTATTCTGTGAGTCAATATGAGTCGACCAAAAATCAAATAATATCAGATTGTATTAGTCGATATCATTAAACTGTTGGGATACATCTGATAATATTGGATTGTCTTGAGACAACACAACTGTAGCATCTCTCTTATGAAATGAACAGAGCTGAGAATTGGGTTATGTTTGGCCATATTTTCAAGTGTGTTTTTTGAATTCTATATCGGGAATGAAGATTATATGTGTTCGTGCGAGAATGTTGAATTTTGTTGTATGTTTGGTTGTATTTTTAACAAAATGGTTGGAAGTAGTATTGATGTGATATAAAGATGATATTTTAATGGAATTTGATGTAGGAAATGATTGAGCTAGTTATAAAGTAAGAGAGAGAATAAATTTGATTGTGAGGATAAAGTAATTAATGATGAGAGATAGTGTGATTTGATTGAAAATGTATAATGATGAATGTTTGTATAGAAATAGAAAATGAGAATGAGTAGTTTTGTGGAGAAAATGAGTTTGAGCGTGAATTTTCATTTTTTGATGATCTAGAAAATGAAAATTCATTTTTGAAAATATGGCCGAACATAACCTTTGTGAGTTGTTGATTTTGGATGTATAATAGTGTAATAATGAACTACAATGGCATGTTCTTTTATATGTTTAGTTTTATTCCTTTATCCTGAAAAATTGAAAAAAAATACAACCGAGCATCTGCTAAAACTTGAAATACATATTTGACAGGGCCGCCTGCGGAAACATTGATCGAAAGGTTTGTGACGATTGGTGCATACAGTCTGTTGCGATCGTGCACAATTGAACCTGAATGCATTATTGGGCAGCACTCGATTCTGATGGAGGGTAGCTTGGTAGAAACACATTCTATCGTTGAGGTGGGATCTGTGGTTCCTCCAGGAAGGAGAATACCAAGTGGTGAGCTTTGGGCTGGAAATCCAGCAAAGTTTGTGCGGACTTTAACTCATGAAGAGACGCTAGAGATACGTAAACTTGCAGTCGCAATAAATGATCTGAGTAAAGGCTATTTCTCGGAGTTTTTACCTTGTTCAACCGTTTATTTGGAAGTTGAGAAGATGAAATCATCTCTTGGCATTTCAATCTGAAGTTTGTAATACTCACTTTTTTTTTTTTCCTGAAAAGAAATAAGACTGATGCAAGCTCTTGGACGACTCAGATTGTATGAAATGGTAATTGAACCTATAATGTTTGCTTAAATAACTGTGGAGAAGAGCTTTTCACTGAAGAGCCTTCTACATCACTACCATCCCATCAAATCACGGGATCATTGTGCCTTTCAACCTCGCTAGTATTCTCCTTCTTTTGTTTGGCTCGGTTGATTTTCTACGGTAATTATTCTCGATCACTTTTTCTCCCCCTTTTTTCTATTTACGTTGTTACATGTTTTCGATTATCTCCCTCCATTATGTTTGAAACTCCCGAATCCTCAGCTACTTGTACCGATATCCGTGAACCCCCACCCCTTGCCCTTAAACCGCCTGCCATTAACCCCGCTTTAGCCGCGGGAAATATCCACTCTTCGTTTGGTTTTAAGCTTACTGATAGTGATTTATGTTAGGTCTCATATTTTACATATTTTCATTATGATTTACCTCACATTTATCTTTATTTTATGCCTTGTTGTTAGTCTTTTCCTTTATTTTTAACCTAATTTATGTATTTTGATTTTTAAGTCGTTTCAATGCTTTTGTAGGCATAAAAGCGATGATTTTGATGAGTTGAAGGAGTATTTATTACAAGAATAATGAAGGCTATCCAAGAGGATGTGAAGAAATGCATAGAAAGGCCAAACGAGAATGTTTCGTTGAAGAAAAATGAAGAGGAAAATTTCTGCACAGGCAACTGCACAACTGTGCAGCTGCGGATTTTTATATTTTTGTGGGCCGATTTTATGACTTGGATGGGCATAATTTATGTATCTAAAACTCCTTTTTAGTTAAATAAAGTGGCAAAAACATTTATATAGGCTAGAGTGAGGTGGAAGATCATAATTCATTCATTCTTGCAAAAAAAAGTAGATCTTGAAGACTTCTAGAGAGAGAAAAGAGATCTTGAAGAGTTCTTGGAGAGAAAAGCTTCATCTTCTCATGTTGTATTCTTCCAATCCTCCATTGTTGAATATGAGTAACTTTATGTTTATGCAATTTATTTCTTGTTTTTCTTTAATTATGCATAGTTAAATTATTTTCTAGGGTTTAAGATGTAGTCTTGTGTATTGATTTGGATTATTGATGATTTATGGATGTGATTTTTTGTTTGGTTTATCTATTGATGAGTGTTTAATGCTTGTAATTGCTTGATCACCAATTGCATGATTTAAGATAAATTAAGAAGTACCGGGAGGTGAATTAGTTTATTAGTTCAGATTTAATAGACATGTGTAAATTGCTTAATAGGGATATTGGTAATTTTGCATGAGACTAGTTAAACAATATTCATAGAACTTAATGGATTCATCTAAATTAGTTTTTAATCATGGGAGTGACGTTAATTAATTTAGGTGGGTATTCATGAAGATCTGGGGAGAGTATTCATGTAATTAAGGAAATTGGGTCTTTAATTTAAACAAGAATGATAATCCATTGAAAGTCAATAATCCATAGAAATACCTTGATGAAATCTTAATCCCTAGTCTTTTCGTTAATTGATTATTCGTTTTAATTATATTTGTGTTAATTATTTATAATTAATTCTGTTTTTATAAAATTTCTGCTTTTAATTAGTTAAAATCTCAAATCTTTGATAATCGATAGTCTAAATAATAAGATAAACTTTGTTTGGTACTTGATAACCTTCCCTGTGGAGACGATCTTACTTTCACTATATTATTTGTTCGATTCCGTGTTGTTACGGACGGTTAACAAATTGGCGCCGTTGCCGGGGAAGGCAACAAATAGTCAATATCAATAAAAAGTTAATTCTTATTAGTTTAGACATTTATTTTTATTTTATTTTCGATTTTTTTTATTATTATCTGTCTCGCTCTGATCTTAATTTCTGTTTTAGGTTGAATATTGGTAGATGCACAGGCGTTCTTTGAGTGCACCTGCTCTTGAAATCGATCCAGAACCAGAACGAACTTTTCGAAGAAGCAGACGTCAACAAAGAGAGCATCGTAGAATGGCAGAAGACATACAAAGGATTGAACCTGCTGCGCAAAGAACTCTCCGGGATTATGCTACACCAACATATCAGAACTTAACCTCCAGCATAGCGGTACCAACTGTTCAAGCCAACACCTTTGAGTTGAAGCCGGCTATTATTCAAATGCTCCAACACACTGCATTTGAGGGAGATATTGAGAGGGAGGATCCTCATTCCCATCTGGGGAATTTTCTGGAAATCTGCAGCACTTTCAAGATGAACGCCGTTACTGAAGATGCCATAAGACTACGTCTCTTTCCATTCTCCCTGTCTAAAAGAGCTAAAGAGTGGTTGAAAAACCAGTCGGCAAATAAGTTCACCACTTGGGCTGATTTGTCGACTGCATTTCTCACCAAGTATTTTCCCCCAGCTAAGACTGCTCAGTTAAGGAATGCAATCACAGGATTTATGCAAACTGACAGTGAAACCCTCTATCAAGCATGGGAAAGGTACAAAGAACTACTCAGAAAGTGCCCACATCACGGTATTCCTAGTTGGATGCTTGTGCAAACCTTCTACAATGGTCTGTCACATAGTATCCGGATGAATATCGATGCAGCTGCAGGAGGGAGTTTTATGGCAAAGAATCCGGATGATGCATTGGCTCTTATGGACGAGATGGCATCCAATACATATCAGTGGACGAGTGATAGTCGGGCTACCAAGAAAACACCTGGCATTCACAATGTAGATAACATTACATTGCTCAATGCTAACATTGAAGCACTCGTTAAGCATATGGAGGGACTCAAAGGAAATGTCAGTGCAGTATCTCAGCCTACTTTAGCTTGTGATGTTTGTGGGGCACCTCATATGGCTACTGATTGCCCACTCATCGAGCAAGCTAACTATTTATCCAATCAGAATAAGCAGCAAGGAAATTCATTTTCGAACACCTACAATTCGGGATGGCGAAATCACCCTAACTTTTCTTGGGGAGGCCAAGGGAACCAAGGAGCTCAAGCAAATCCTCCTAGACAACAGTTTCCTCCAGGTTTCCAACAACATGGTCCTCAGAATTTTCAACAACCAAATCAGCAGGGACCACCACCTCGAGAACCACATGCTTGGGAATTAGCCATTGAAAAACTAGCTAACGGAACTGCAAACCGTATTGAGAAGCTTGAGGCAAAGATGGATCAGATGATAGGTGCAACCAAGAATCTTGAAGCACAAATGGGACAGTTGGCTAGTACTATAAGCTCAAGACCAAAAGGTACATTGCCAAGTCAAACTGAGCAAAATCCTAAGGGGCAGTGTAATGCAGTAACTTTGAGAAATGGAAGAACCGTGGGAGAATCTGAACAACCGGGGGAACCTAATGAGGAACAAGGAATATTTGAGGTTCTAGTTTCTGAGCCTTCAGAAGAGGTTACACCAGAGATAGTTCAACCTAAACCATATGTGAAGCCGTATGTTCCTCCAATTCCATTTCCTCAAAGATTGCAGCATAAGAGATTAGACAAGCAGTACGAGAAATTTCTTCAAGTTTTTCGACAGTTGCGTATCAATATACCATTCGCGGATGTTTTGGCTCAGATGCCAATTTATGTGAAATTTCTGAAGGAATTGTTGAGCAACAAAAGAAAATTGGAAGACGTGGAAACAATATCTTTAAATGAAGAGTGCAGTGCTATAATCCAAAGGAGTATTCCTCCTAAACTCAAAGATCCAGGGAGTTTTTCTCTTCCTTGCACCATTGGTCAAGTTCAATTTGTTAAGGCATTGTGTGATTTAGGAGCGAGTGTGAGTCTAATGCCTTTTTCTATTTGCAGGAAATTGGGTTTTCAAGAACTCAAACACACAAGGATGTCCTTACAGTTGGCAGACCGAAGTGTCAAACATCCTCTGGGCATAATCGAGGATGTGTTGGTCAAAGTGGATAAATTTTACATTCCGTGTGATTTTGTGGTGTTAGAAATGGATGAGGATTCAGAGGTCCCAATTATACTTGGGAGACCATTCCTTGCTACTGCTGGGACCAACATTGATGTACGGGCAGGCAAGCTTACCTTGAACATTGGAGATGAGAAAGTGGAATTTGATTTGAACAAGGTAATGAAGTCGCCTGCCCTAGAAGAGAGTTGTTGTTCGGTGGATGTGATTGATGAGATAGCCCAGATTGAATTCGAGGGGGAGTTTCTTGAGGATCCGTTGGAGAAGTTGGAATCTAGAGATGATGAGAATCCAGCGATTGAAACAGTAACTCTAGCTCTAGACAACGATGATGACTTGCATAAAGAAGATCTTCTTCAAGGTAAAAGAGATCCACTAGAGTCGTATCCCGACATCTCCTCTAAACCAAAGGTAGTACTTAAACCTCTTCCACCACACCTCAGGTATGTCTTTCTTGGTGACAATGAATCTTTACCCGTTATTGTTAGTGGTACTTTGTCTGAACTTGAATTGAATAAACTATTAGAGGAGTTGAGGTTGAGAAAGAGAGCCATAGGATGGACTATTTCTGATATAAAGGGAATTAGCCCTACTTTATGCATGCATAGGATTCTCATGGAAGAAAATCATAAGACATCAATAGAACCTCAACGTAGATTGAATCCCAAGTTGAAAGAAGTTGTTAAGGATGAAATTATGAAATTGTTAGATGCTGGCATAATATACCCTATCTCGGATAGTCCTTGGGTTAGTCCTATACATGTAGTGCCTAAAAAAGGAGGAATGACTGTGATTTATAATGAAAAAAATGAATTAATTCCCACTAGAACAGTAACAGGGTGGCGGGTTTGTATTGATTATAGGAAGTTAAACAATGCTACTCGAAAAGATCACTTTCCCTTGCCTTTCATTGATCAAATGTTGGAAAGACTTTTGGGTAATAAGTATTATTGCTTTCTAGATGGTTACTCTGGATATTTTCAAATTCCAATTGCACCCGAGGACCAAGAAAAGACCACCTTTACTTGTTCATATGGTACTTTTGCGTATCGACGCATGCCTTTTGGATTTTCTAATGCACCTGCTACTTTTCAGAGATGTATGATGGCCATTTTTTCTGAGTTTATTGAGAAATCCATGGAAGTGTTTATGGATGATTTTACTGTGTATGGCTCGTCATTTGATCACTGCTTAGCTAATCTTTCTCAAGTCTTGCAGAGGTGTGAGGAAACTAATTTAGTTTTGAACTGGAAAAAATGTCACTTCATGGTGACTGAGGGAATTGTTTTGGGGCATAAAATTTCAGACAAAGGAATAGAGGTGGATAAGGCAAAGGTGGAAGTGATTGAGAAATTACCCCCACCCACATCAGTAAAGGGCATACGAAGTTTCCTTGGTCATGCTGGCTTTTATCGTCGGTTTATCAAGGACTTCTCAAAAATTTCTAAACCCTTATGTAATTTACTTGAAAAAGATGTGGTGTTTAATTTTACTGATGAATGTTTACTTGCGTTCAACAGGTTAAAAAAAGCATTGATATCTGCCCCAATAATCTCTTCACCAGACTGGGAATTGCCTTTCGAGTTGATGTGCGATGCCAGTGACTTTGCAGTAGGAGCTGTTCTCGGGCAAAGGAAGAATAAACGGGTTCATGTCATTGCCTATGCAAGCAAAACGTTAGATAGTGCTCAGGTCAATTATGCCACTACTGAAAAAGAGTTGCTTGCAGTGGTTTTTGCGTTTGACAAGTTCAGATCTTATCTTGTGGGGTCGAAGGTGATAGTGTATACGGATCATGCTGCAATCCGATACTTAATGACAAAGAAGGATGCAAAACCACGTTTACTCCGTTGGATTCTATTGTTACAGGAGTTTGATTTGGAAATTTGTGATAAGAAGGGTACTGACAACGTGGTCGCGGATCATCTTTCGAGGCTTGAACAAGGAAATGACACAGTTGTAGAGGACATACCAATTGATGAGACATTTCCAGAAGAACGGTTGATGGGGATAAAACACGTTATACCATGGTATGCTGATTACGTGAATTACCTGGTGAATGACATTCTTCCTCCCGGTTTAAGTTATCACCAAAAGAAGAAGTTCTTGGCAGAAGTAAAACATTACTACTGGGAAGAGCCTCTTCTTTACAAAGAGTGTGGGGATGGTGTCATTCGTCGTTGTGTGCCATCTGACGAGTTTAAGAGTATCTTGGAGCATTGTCATTTCTTGGAATGTGGGGGTCATAACAGTACTTCAAAGACGGTTGCTAAGATTTGGCAATCAGGATTTTATTGGCCCACCATGTATCAAGACGCAAGGGTTTTTGTCATAGCATGCGATCGTTGTCAAAAGACAGGGAACATTTCTCGCCGTAATGAGATGCCTTTACAACCTATATTGGTTGTGGAATTATTTGATGTGTGGGGGATGGACTTCATGGGACCATTCCCATCTTCCTATGGTAATAAGTACATCTTGGTTGGAGTCGATTATGTATCGAAATGGGTTGAAGCCATTGCGACGCCGACTAATGATGCTCGTGTGGTGACAAAGTTCTTAAAAAAATATGTTTTCTCGAGATTCGGGGTACCACGAGCTATTATCAATGATGGAGGAGCTCACTTTTGCAACCGACAAATGGAAAATCTCTTGAAAAAGTATGGGGTTACTCAAAAGTTGGTGACTCCATATCACCCTCAGACGAGTGGTCAGGTTGAAATTTCTAATCGTGAACTCAAGCATATCTTGGAGAAAACCGTTGATAATTCACGTAAGGATTGGGCCAATAGGCTAGATGATGCACTATGGGCATACAGAACCGCTTACAAGACTCCCATTGGTATGTCTCCGTATCGGTTGGTTTATGGTAAGGCTTGTCATCTTCCCATGGAACTCGAACATAAAGCATATTGGGCAACTAAAGCACTAAATTTGGACTTAAAAGAAGCGGGATTGAGTAGATTGATGCAATTGAGTGAACTTGATGAATTCCGGTTGAATGCGTATGAAAGTGCACGAATTTATAAGGAAAAAACTAAAAGATGGCATGATAAGCACATTCAACCAAAAGAATTTCAAGTCGGTAAAAAAGTTTTACTCTTTAATTCCCGTCTTCGACTTTTTCCGGGAAAGCTTAAGTCCAGATGGTCGGGTCCGTTTGAAGTTGTTAAAGTTCATTCCCATGGAGTGGTTGATATTGTACGAGAAGGGTCCGGTGTATTTAAAGTGAATGGGCAACGGTTAAAGCTATACTTCGAAGGAGACAATATTCCTCGAGGGGAAAAAATTTCCCTCGTCGACCATCAACAATGATTTTCCTCTAAGTCGAGCTAATGACTTTAAACAAGCGCTGCTTGGGAGGCAACCCAAGAGTTTTCGATTCTTTTTTGTTGTTTTGTTTTTCTTCTTTTTGCTTTATTTGTTTTCCATATTTTATGTTTGAATTTTATTTTATTTTCGGTACTCAAGTGATTTACTAATGCACGATATTCTTGTTGCAGGTCAAAAACATGAAAAACGAGGTGCATGGGTTCTTATACAATGTAAATCAGGTGCACAATTGTGCCAATTTTAGCACCACTGTGCATAATTTTCGCACTTATAAGATCTTTAGGTGCACAATTGTGCAATTTTTCAGCACAGTTGTGCAAAATTTTCGCACAAGATCCAAACTCGCTGTGCACAACTGTGTAATTTTCGTGCACAATTGTGCGAAATTTTCGCACTGTACAAATTTCGAAAAAAAATAAAATTTGAAATTTGAAATTTGGGTTAAAATCCCCAAACCAGTCAACCCCCTCACAATTCTCAAATTTCAGCCATCTCCTTCAATTCAGTCTCTCTCTCTCTCCCGTTTCTCTCACACCACCACGCCGCTCTACCTCCACCGCATCCAAGCGCCGTCGCGACCCACAGCTCCGTCTCTCTCTCCCGTGTTCGACCACAGCCACCACACCACCGTCTACTTCATACAACACCAATTCTCCGCCGTCGTCTCCGCACCTTCGCCTCAAACGCCGACGCCCGTCTCACAACCGCCGCCTTCGACCACCCATCTCCGATCATCAACACCAAGAACTCGAGTTCCGCCGTCATCACCACCTAGAACCAGATCCGGCGCCGCGGTTTCATCTTTCTTCTACTCAAAGCGCCGCCGCTGCTCGACTTACGCCACTCAAAACCACCAACACTCCAATTCAGACAAACACCCCACAGACAAACACCCCAAACATCTTTCTCTCGTTTCTCTCACAAGCGAGGCGTCGGCTCTCTGACCAGTCGCCGGAGCCCAATCGCCGCCGCCGTTAAGCTCGCTCGCCGCATCTCCACCTCTACTAAATTCCGACCACGCCGCCGTCGTCAAATCTGTTCTCAGCCCCGTCGTTCGACTGCCGTCGCGTATTCTCTAATAATCCGCCGCCGCCGTCTCGAAATTCAACTCCAGCAGCAACGCAAACCAGCTCCGCCTCGCTCCCCACATCTCCACCGCCGACACCAGCGCGACCGAGCGCGGTTCACACTCCTCCGTCGCCCTTCTCTATCTCACTACCGCCGTCGTGACCCCACGGTCCGACATCCAACATCGCACTGCTGCCATTCTTTTTCCTCTGGGGGCGTTTTTATTCAAAGGACAACAGAGTCCTTTTATTTTCTTTACAGAGGGCCTATTATTTGTTTCAAGATGGAAAAAAGAAGACGCATAGGTACGGGATCTTCCACAGATCGTGCTCTACAATTGGTTCCGACGGATACTACCGCGAGAGAAAGATTGATCAACAAAGGTTTGACCAAATATCCAAAAATCTCCAACCCTTTACCGGCTTATGCGATTCTCAGTGAATTACATTGTTTACCATCCCGTTATTTAGACAAAGCTGCTATGTTGTCTCTGTTTATTGAGGATGTTTTGAATGAAAAATTGATTGTTATGGGATGGGGTGATTTGATTAATATGAATGAACCGAGTTATCGATTACTTACGTTGGAATTTTTGGGTACCGTGGAGTATGTTGATGAGTTGTTGAAGTTTTGTATTGCCAATGTTCCGTATACGCTCACGAAATCGGAATTAGCTCATATCTTTAAATGGCCAACTAGTGGACTGACAGAATTGACCAAGGACCAACAAACTGAATTTTGGCGAGAAATTACTCGATTGCCAAATACGATTTACTCCGGTCATCGTTCTAATGCCTCAGATATTGTCGATTACACTCTTCGGTATTTTCATAGAATTTTAGCATTTACTATCTTTGGGAGAGGAGCATGTGGGAAAGTGTCTTCGAAGGAGCTCTGTGTCCTCTATTGTCTCCACCGTGGTGAACAGTGTGACTTGACAAATTTCTTCCTTGGACATATGGTTCAAGTCTCCAGGCAGCATAAGGGTCAAATTCTCCTCGGTGGGTTGATTACACGCATTGCAGAAAGTATAGGAGCTTTTGATCGACATCAGACAAATCTCGAGCCCATTCCGGGACCATTGACCATTGACTATCAATATCTCTGTGACATGAAGCTTCTGAGACTTGACAGACGAGGAGGGTATATTTTCAAGAGACACCCGAGAGATCCGATTCACATGGCAGCAGAGGGTAATAATCAAGGGCATTCATCTGATGATCATTCCACCAGCAGTACCTCGGTTCCCATTTCTGCTTTCGCCAACCTTGAGTCTACTGTGGCAGAAATTCAACGAACTCAGACAGAAATGATGAGGCAGTTGTCAGCCTACTTCCAGTTCGTGAATTTCCATCCTCCACCACAGTGAGATCCACCCTACCGACTCCCGGGCCATCACGCACATATATAGGGGAGTATTTCTTTCACTGTTCTTTTAATTACATGTTGTTTTCATTCTTGCATATCGGTCTCACTTAAGTACATTGAGGACAATGTGTGATTTTAAGTGTGGGGTGGGTTGCTTGCATGCTGTGAATTGTAATTAGAGTATAATGAATGGTTTAAGTGTGGGGTGAAATTTGCAAATTGTGATTAGAGTTTATTGGATTGCTCAAGTGTGGGGTAATGTGGTTAAGTGGTGAAAGAATTGGGCATACGTCAATTTTTGCTGAGTTGTTGCTGAAAATTGGTTGACTTGTTCAGAAAATTTGTGTTCCCATATTTGAGCTCTTGACTAGATAAACATATGAATTTGATTTCTGTACATGGATACTCTTTTTATTGAGTTTGATCGCTGAGCTTGAAATTTGTAAAATTTCTATGCATCTTTGTACACTACACACGAGTTCTAGTAAAAGGGATTGATCGGGGAGATAAAAGCAATTACATATTTTTTTTATAGACATGGTGATATTGGAGGAAAGTAAAGAAAATGAAAAAAAAAATCGATGAAGAAAATAAGGAAAGAAAGTTGATTCAGTGGTTAATGAAAGCTAAAATCACCCAGTTTTGTTTCTAGCCTTTGTCACTTGAGTGATTAAGTCCGTTGGGGTGTCTTGACACCTAGTGCCTTAAAACCGACTGGTTTGAGAGTCATTGGCCCAAAACTCGTTACAAGGGTGACATAGAAAGCTTGATTAGCGAGACATTGCACGGGTTGATAAATTTTGAATGAAGAAAAGTGAACGAAGATGAAATATGATAGATGTTGTGTTCTTGCTTGAAATAACTGAGATGTTCCCTTGCTAGAATTCATAAATCAAGCACGAATGGATGTATATGAAATTGAACTTGTTTGGGATTAGTGTGATGACTTGAGAGTAAAGATGTTCATATGTGGAAAAATAATGATTCTACGTGTTTATTGGTTTATGTGTGATGATTGTGGGGAGTCATAAATGTTGTGACTAGTTGCTGATTAGATGCACGGTGAGACAGATAGATGATTGTCATGAATTTTGTGGGTATATTCTCTGCAAATCCTCACGAGACAAAACTCGTCCACTAGGGGTAACCTAGGGGTTTAACGGCTTGTTGCACATGCTAAGTGCAATCGTGTTCCCTACGAAAGTGGTGTTATCTTTATTTTTGTTTTTGTTTTGTTTGGATTTACTCGAGGACGAGTAAAGGTTAAGTGTGGGGTGTTTGTTAGGTCTCATATTTTACATATTTTCATTATGATTTACCTCACATTTATCTTTATTTTATGCCTTGTTGTTACTCTTTTCCTTTATTTTTAGCCTAATTTATGTATTTTGATTTCTAAGTCGTTGCAATGCTTTTGTAGGCATAAAAGCGATGATTTTGATGAGTTGAAGGAGTATTTATTACAAGAATAATGAAGGCTATCCAAGAGGATGTGAAGAAATGCATTAGAAAGGCCAAACGAGAATGTTTTGTTGAAGAAAAATAAGGAGAAAAATTTCTGCACAGGCAACTGCACAACTGTGCAGATATTCTGCACAGCTGTGCAGCTGCGGATTTTTATATTTTTGTGGGCCGATTTTATGACTTGGATGGGCATAATTTATGTATCTAAGACTCCTTTTTAGTTAAATAAAGTGGCAAAAACATTTATATAGGCTAGAGTGAGGTGGAAGATCATAATTCATTCATTCTTGCAAAAAAAAGTAGATCTTGAAGACTTCAAGAGAGAGAAAAGAGATCTTGAAGAGTTCTTGGAGAAGAGTTCTTGGAGAGAAAAGCTTCATCTTCTCAAGTTGTATTCTTCCAATCCTCCATTGTTGAACATGAGTAACTTTATATTTATGCAATTTATTTCTTGTTTTTCTTTAATTATGCATAGCTAAATTATTTTCTAGGGTTTAAGATGTAGTCTTGTGTATTGATTTGGATTATTGATGATTTATGGATGTGATTTCTTGTTTGGTTTATCTATTGATGAGTGTTTAATGCTTGTAATTGCTTGATCACCAATTGCATGATTTAAGATAAATTAAGAAGTACCGGGAGGTGAATTAGTTTATTAGTTCAGATTTAATAGACATGTGTAAATTGCTTAATAGGGATATTGGTAATTTTGCATGAGATTAGTTAAACAATATTCATAGAACTTAATGGATTCATCTAAATTAGTTTTTGATCATGGGAGTGACGTTAATTAATTTAGGTGGGTATTCATGAAGATCTGGGGAGAGTATTCATGTAATTAAGGAAATTGGGTCTTTAATTTAAACAAGAATGATAATCCATTGAAAGTCAATAATCCATAGAAATACCTTGATGAAATCTTAATCCCTAGTCTTTTCGTTAATTGATTATTCGTTTTAATTATATTTGTGTTAATTATTTATAATTAATTCTGTTTTTATAAAATTTCTGCTTTTAATTAGTTAAAATCTCAAATCTTTGATAATCGATAGTCTAAATAATAAGATAAACTTTGTTTGGTACTTGATAACCTTCCCTGTGGAGACGATCTTACTTTCACTATATTATTTGTTCGATTCCGTGTTGTTACGGACGGTTAACAAATTGGCGCCGTTGCCGGGGAGTATAATTAGAGTATAATGAATGGTTTAAGTGTGGGGTGAAATTTGCAAATTGTGATTAGAGTTTATTGAATTGCTCAAGTGTGGGGTAATGTGGTTAAGTGGTGAAAGAATTGGGCATACGTCAATTTTTGCTGAGTTGTTGCTGAAAATTGGTTGACTTGTTCATAATATTTGTGTTCCCATATTTGAGCTCTTGACTAGATAAACATATGAATTTGATTTCTGTACATGGATACTCTTTTTATTGAGTTTGATCGCTGAGCCTGAAATTTGTAAAATTTCTATGCATCTTTACACACTACACACGAGTTCTAGTAAAAGGGATTGATAGGGGAGATAAAAGCAATTACATATTTTTTTTATATACATGGTGATATTGGAGGAAAGTCGAGAAAATGAAAAAAAAAAATCGATGAAGAAAATAAGGAAAGAATGTTGATTCAGTGGTTAATGAAAGCTAAAATCACCCAGTTTCGTTTCTAGCCTTTGTCACTTGAGTGATTAAGTCCGTTGGGGTGTCTGGACACCTAGTGCCTTAAAACCGACTGGTTTGAGAGTCATTGGCCCAAAACTCGTTACAAGGGTGACATAGAAAGCTTGATTAGCGAGACATTGCACGGGTTGATAAATTTTGAATGAAGAAAAGTGAACGAGGATGAAATATGATAGATGTTGTGTTCTTGCTTGAAATAACTGAGATGTTCCCTTGCTAGAATTCATAAATCAAGCACGAATGGATGTATATGAAATTGAACTTGTTTGGGATTAGTGTGATGACTTGAGAGTAAAGATGTTCATATGTGGAAAAATAATGATTCTACGTGTTTATTGGTTTAAGTGTGATGATTGTGGGGAGTCATAAATGTTGTGACTAGTTTCTGATTAGATGCACGGTGAGACAGATAGACGATTGTCATGAATTTTGTGGGTATATTCTCTGCAAACCCTCACGAGACAAAACTCGTCCACTAGGGATAACTTAGGGGTTTAACGGCTTGTTGCACATGCTAAGTGCAATCGTGTTCCCTACGAAAGTGGTGTTATCTTTATTTTTATTTTTGTTTTGTTTGGATTTACTCGAGGACGAGTAAAGGTTAAGTGTGGGGTGTTTGTTAGGTCTCATATTTTACATATTTTCATTATGATTTACCTCACATTTATCTTTATTTTATGCTTTGTTGTTAGTCTTTTCCTTTATTTTTAGCCTAATTTATGTATTTTGATTTCTAAGTCGTTTCAATGCTTTTGTAGGCATAAAAGCGATGATTTTGATGAGTTGAAGGAGTATTTATTACAAGAATAATGAAGGCTATCCAAGAGGATGTGAAGAAATGCATTAGAAAGGCCAAACGAGAATGTTTCGTTGAAGAAAAATGAAGAGGAAAATTTCTGCACAGGCAACTGCACAACTGTGCAGATATTCTGCACAGCTGTGCAGCTGTGGATTTTTATATTTTTGTGGGCCGATTTTATGACTTGGATGGGCATAATTTATGTATCTAAGACTCCTTTTTAGTTAAATAAAGTGGCAAAAACATTTATATAGGCTAGAGTGAGGTGGAAGATCATAATTCATTCATTCTTGCAAAAAAAAGTAGATCTTGAAGACTTCTAGAGAGAGAAAAGAGATCTTGAAGAGTTCTTGGAGAGAAAAGCTTCATCTTCTCAAGTTGTATTCTTCCAATCCTCCATTGTTGAACATGAGTAACTTTATGTTTATGCAATTTATTTCTTGTTTTTCTTTAATTATGCATAGCTAAATTAATTTCTAGGGTTTAAGATGTAGTCTTGTGTATTGATTTGGATTATTGATGATTTATAGATGTGATTTCTTGTTTGGTTTATCTATTGATGAGTGTTTAATGCTTGTAATTGCTTGATCACCAATTGCATGATTTAAGATAAATTAAGAAGTACCGGGAGGTGAATTAGTTTATTAGTTCAGATTTAATAGACATATGTAAATTGCTTAATAGGGATATTGGTAATTTTGCATGAGACTAGTTAAACAATATTCATAGAACTTAATGGATTCATCTAAATTAGTTTTTGATCATGGGAGTGACGTTAATTAATTTAGGTGGGTACTCATGAAGATCTCGGGAGAGTGTTCATGTAATTAAGGAAATTGGGTCTTTAATTTAAACAAGAATGATAATCCATTGAAAGTCAATAATCCATAGAAATACCTTGATGAAATCTTAATCCCTAGTCTTTTCGTTAATTGATTATTCGTTTTAATTATATTTGTGTTAATTATTTATAATTAATTCTGTTTTTATAAAATTTCTGCTTTTAATTAGTTAAAATCTCAAATCTTTGATAATCGATAGTCTAAATAATAAGATAAACTTTGTTTGGTACTTGATAACCTTCCCTGTGGAGACGATCTTACTTTCACTATATTATTTGTTCGATTCCGTGTTGTTACGGACGGTTAACAATTTAAACTATAAATTATGGCGCGGTATGTTTATGGACCTTTGCCGTAGTTATTCCGTTTTTGATCATCTCTGCGGAAAATCCAAACCCTCTTCTGATGAGGATGACTCTTGGTTTGCTTTTGACTCCACCATTAAACGATGATTTATTCCACAGTGGATTTAAAATTACTCAAAAATATTGATTTAGAATATTCGACTTCACACAAATTATGGTTTGCAATTGAAGAAAATTTTCTCAACAATAAACCTTTTCGTTCTTTGCAAATTAACGAGCGTTTTCATACCCTTCAAAAAGGATCTCTTACTATTTCTCATTATTGTCAAGAGATGAAACATCTTGCTGATAATCTTGTCGACCTTAATAGTCCTGTCCCTGACCAAGTCCTTATCCTTCAACTTTTACAAGGTCTTCCTGAGTCCTACCTCCCCATTGTCACTATAATTACTACCCAAAAACCCCTTCCGTCTTTTTTTGAGGTTCGCAATTTACTCCCTTACACATGAAGCCCGCGAATCCCGTTTTCACTCAAATCCACCCAATACCGATTCCTCCATTGCTCTCTTTTCCCAAAATAAGTTTCAAAATCGAAACATGTATCGCGGTAATGGAAAATATCGGGGACGAGGTGGTGGTCGGTCTGGTGGCCGTGGTGGTCAATCTCACCAACAACAACAATCGGGCTACAGTCCCACTTACAATACTAGCCCCCAGTTTAATTATTCAAATCAGCAGGCCCATTAGCAATTTCAGGGCCCACGTACGCAACTTACACAGCCGCCCAATTATGTGCATCCAACAGCCTAACAGTTTCCATCAGCACATTGGGCTGCTCATTCTCAGCCCAACTCTTCATCTTGGCTCGTGGGCTTTTCGCACTCCGCAAACCAGCCCGCTTCAGCACCCTTCCTGGCAATTAGGTACACACGGTCCACCTACACCAACGCAACCAAAAAGAGTTCTCACCTCCAATGATCTCTCCTCACTTTATCATACTATAACACTCAGTCAACCGGATGGTCATTGGTATACGGATACCAGGGCAAGCACCCACATGTCCTCTACCCAAGGTAAATTATTTAATATCACACCTAGTTTTAATTCAAATTCAATAGTTGTTGCTAATGGTGCTATACTCCCGGTAATTTCTATTGGTCAATACCAAATAAATACTCCTTCTCGTTCCCTTTCTTTACAAAATATTCTTGTTTCTCCCTCTTGAGTTAAAAATCTTATGTATGTTCGTAAATTCACTTGTGATAACTCTTGCTCCATTGAATTTGATCCCTTTGGTTTTTCCATTACGGACCTTAGGACCGGCTTAGTAATTCTTCGGCGTGACAGTGACAGCGATCTCTATCCGTTTTTCAATTTTTCCACCGCTCTCAGCACCTTCCATTCTTCCGCTTCTCTGCCCTCCTCCACTTGGCATCGACGGCTCCGTCATCCCGGAGTTTCTATTTTTAAGTTTTTATCTAGTAGGAATTTTATTAATTGTAATAAGAATTTTTCTAGAAACCTTTGTCATGCTTGTCAGCTTGGTAAACACAAGCGTTTTCCTTTCTCTAGTTCTCTTTCGTCTAGTTCTGTTTTATTTGATGTTGTTCACTCGAATCTTAGGACATCACAGGTGCCTAGTTTAGGTGGTTTTCATTATTATATTATTTTTTTGGATGATTTTTCGCATTTCTTATGGATTTTTCCCTTGCGCAATAAGTTTGATGTTTTTCAAATCTTTGTGGATTTTTACTCGTATGTTAATTCTCAATTTAATTTTAAAATCAAATCTTTTCAATGTGATCATGGTGGTGAATTTGATAATAAAAAGTTTCATGATTTTTTTGCTAAAAATGGCTTAGTTTTTCGCTTCTCTTGTCCTCACACTTCCCAACAAAATGGTAAAGCCGAGTGAACTATCCAAACTGTGAATAACATCGTGCGCACCCTTCTCTTCCAAGCCTCTCTTCTTCCTCCTTTTTGGGTCGAAGCAGCCCATATGGCCGTTCATCTCTTCAATATTTTTCCAACCTCTTTCCTATAGGACCCCGTTTGAAATCCTCTATCATATCTCCCCCTCTTACACTCATCTCTGCGTTTTTGGATGCCTCTGTTATCCTAATCTCTCTGACACAGCTTCTCACAAACTATCTCCTCGCTCTTCTGCTTGCTTATTTTTAGGTTTTCCCTCTAATCATAAAGGTTTTCGATGCCTGAATCTTAATACCAATAAAATTATCATCTCTCGCCATGTCACTTTTTCCTACCCTCCAGTCCAATCCTCGTACGACTTTCTCTCTTCCGACGATGACACCTCACCCCTTCTCCGTCTTGCAAGCTGCTGCCCCTCTTCACCACCCCCTTGATATGCGCGCCCCCTCCCGACTTCTCCTTACCTCGGTCTACTCATGCCGCGCCTACCCCCCGATTCCCCCACTAATCTGCCTCCTACTACTCCAGTTCGACCTCCCATTGCCGCTCATCCTATGACCACTCGTTTCAAGTCTGGGATCACTAAACCTCGACAGCTCTTTAATCTCTCTACCTCGTCTTCATCTTCTTTCTCTCCGTCTCCCGTTCCTCACTCTCGTTCTCAAGCTCTTCGTGACCCTCATTGGAAAGCTGTCATGGATGACGAGCTCTCTTCTCTACATTTTAATGGCACTTGGGATCTCGTTCCTTGCCCTCCTAATACTAATCTTGTAGGGTCCAAATGGATTTTCCGTCACAAATTCCGTTTCGACGGGTCTCTTGAGCGGTAAAAGGCTCGTCTCTTTGCTCAAGGTTTCACTCAACAACCTGGCATTGACTATGAAGATACTTTTAGTCCTGTCGTCAAGCATGCCACTATTCATACTGTCCTCAGTCTGGCTATCTCTCGTTCTTGGCCCCTTCATCAACTCGACGTCAAAAATGCTTTCCTTCATGGTCATCTGTCTGAATCTGTTTATATGAAACAACCTCTTGGTTACTCTCATCCCGGCTTTCCCGATCATGTCTGTCATCTCAAGAAAGCTCTCTATGGCCCTAAACAGGCCCCTCGTGCTCGACATCCTCGTTTTGCCACTTACCTCACTTCTCTCGGCTTCATCAGTAGTTGTGCTGACACCTCTCTCTTTATTTACAGTCACGGATCTTCGACGGCCTATCTTCTGTTATACATTGATGACATCGTTCATACTGCTTTATCATCTTCTCTTCTCTCTCAGCTCACCTCTCTCCTTTCCTCTGAGTTTGCCATGACCAATCTTGGTCCTCTCTATGGTATCTCCGTTTCTCGTTCATCTTCAAGTCTCTTTCTTTCTCAAGAAAAGTTTACTCGTGAAATTCTCGAAGGGGCAAATATGTCTCAGTGTAATCCCACTTCTACGCCATCCGACACTCAGTGGAAGCTCTCGGCCTCTTCTAGCCTTCCTTTCTCTGATCCCACTCTCTATCGCAGTCTCTTTGGTGCCCTTCAGTACCTGACTTTCACTCGCCCTGATCTCTCTTTTGCAGTTCAGCAGCTATGTCTCTTTGTGCACAATCCCCGTGAAAACCACATGCATGCACTTAAATGTGTTCTTTGTTATCTTCGCGGCACTATCTCTCATGGTCTCTCGCTTTCCTCTTCTTCATCCGCTTCTCAGCTTATATCAAATTCTGATGCCGATTAGGCTGGTTGCCCCACTACTCGTCGTTCTACCTCCAGCTATTGTGTCTTCCTTGGCGACAATCTCATCTCTTGGTCCTCCAAACGTCAGGCTATTATTTCTCGGTCTAGTGGAGAAGCCGAATATCGTGGTGTCGCCAATGCTATTGCTGAAACCAGTTGGCTCCGTAATCTCTTTCTTGAGCTTCATTCTCCTCTTCAAAAGGCTACTCTCGTCTACTGTGATAATATTAGCTCTGTCTATCTTTCTTCTATTCCAGTACAGCATCAACGCACTAAATACATTGAATTGGATTTACACTTTGTGCGTGAAAAGGTTTCCTTAGGTGAGGTTCGTGTTTTGCATGTTCTCTCTGCTCGTCAGTTTGCACATCTTCACCTCTTCCTTCCTCGCTTTTTGATGATTTTCGCACCAATCTCAACGTTCGATCACCTGCCGTTTCGACTGCAGGGGAGTGTTAGAGTTTATATTAGTATATGTTTCCTTATTTGTTTATTTTCTTATTTTATGCTTTTCATTGCTTTGTATCTCTTAATAAACCTTCTCTCATTATTATAATACACAAGGGGATTTTACCTTAACACTAGTAGGTTGATGGACTATCACAACACATACATATTTCCCTTGCAAACTTAAAAGAATAAGAATAATGGTATACTGGCCTTCACCATCTTATCATCGGTATTGATATGGGAATATTTTATTTAGTTACAATATACATTAATGATGCAGAGTCTATCAATTACATTTATTGCATGTGAGTTTTATGAAAATTCAAGAAATAATATAATGGTGATAAATTAAGAGGTGGCATACATGGTCTTAAATATCCTCCGAAATCTCAAAATTTCGGATTTCCGAGAGTTTCGAAGCGAATCCCACATTCGATTCAATTTTGCAGAATATCTATCGAAATTTCCCGATATTTTCGATATTTACCGATATTTCTGATATTTCCCAAAATCTCGAATTCTTAATAAAATTCCTCTATTAAATATCTACCGAAATTTTTCCAAATTTCCCAAAATTTTGACCAAACCCAAAATATTCCGAAATTTAAAATAATATTTAATTATTTATTTTTAAATAAGAATGAGACCAAATTATTGTGGTTGTCTATAAATGATTGTGGTATTTTGTTTTGATGAAATTCTTAGAAAATTTGGTTATTACTTTGCTCTCAAATCATATTTATTTTATATTTTTCACCACAAATTTTAGTCATACTACTTGTCAAATTAAAACTCACTATACATGCATTATATATATAAATATTATTTATGTAAAAAATGCATAATTATGATATTTAAAGTTACACAAAGTTTCATTGTAAATTTTCAAATATTTCTATAAATTTTCATGATTTCTTTAAAATCAAAATCGAAATTTTAAATATCACCGAAATCTCCATTAAAATTTTCGTAAATTTACTACCCCGATATCGATACTAATACTGACATTTAATACCTACCGGCACATAACATCACTCGAAAAAATAGATGTATAAACGATTTAGTCATATCTATTGAATATGATATTTTGAAATTTAAACATAATGAGCTTACGTTTATACACAATTTTTGAATTCTAAAAGAAAATCAAAAGGATATTCTGAATAATTGCAAAACATATTCGAAGAAACCTCAAATTAATTTTTTCAATTGGGAAAATTACAGCTAGACCCTTGAGGTATGCCCAAAACGCAGATAAGCCCCTCTTATCTTTTAAATTACAGGGATAAATGCAAAAAAAAAAAAATCCTATGTTAATGCGAAATTGCTAAAAAACCCTGTGTTAACGAAATAGGCTAAACACCACCATATGTCATTCAAAAGTCTGCAAAAAGTCACTTTTTGGAAAAAAAAAAGCGAGTGTGTTTTTCACCTTTAATGATATCTTTTTTTGTCATTTATACACTTTCCAAACAAAATAAAAGGAAACATACTGTTATTTCACCAAAAAAAACACATATTTCTTTCTATCTTTTTAACAAAAAGTGACTTTTTGCAGACTTTTGAATAACACATGATGACGTTTAACCTAATTCATTAACATAGGTGTTTTTTTGCAATTTTGCATTAACACAAGGGGATTTTTTGCAATTATCCCTAAATTACGGTTACACCCCTCGACCTATGCATCTGGCTTACGTATTGCCCATCCGGTGACTTTTCGGCCAGAAAAGTGCTGACGTCATCCAAATTTTTAAATGATTTTCCTATTTTGCCCTTGGGTATTATTGACAAATATTGTGCAGACAAATATGCCCTTAGGCCTAATTGTAATATTGTTAAATTTTGAAGGACGTAATAGTTACAAATTTTATGCTGAATATAGTTAGTCATTTTATTATTTATCTTATTTATTTTGTATTAATTTTGTATTCATAATATATTGTGATAATTTATACTTTTTGTAACAATTAAAATTGTATTTATGCTTGTTGAAAATTCAAATGAGAAATAATCTTTTTGAAAATAATAATAATATCAAAAATATCCCTGGGGCTAATTGTAGTATTTTAATAACTTTGGCAAAACATTTATAAATTATTAAAAAGCTTGAAATTTAAAAAAATAAAAAAAAACAAAATTGTGAGATTCTTTAGAAATTCTTATAAAATAAATTCAGAAAAAAAACTAAATTATATAATCCAGAAAAATAAAAAATCAAAATCTATAAACCTATACATTAAAAAACAAAAAACCAAAATTATAATTCTTTGAAAACTTCTATAAAATAACTCCACAAAATCTAAAATCTAATTTAAAAACCCAAAAAACCAAAATTATATTTCTTTAGAAAGTTTTATTTTGGTTGAGAAGGAGGGAAGCCGCAGTGGCTGAGCTGGTTGTTGAGCAACAAAAGCAGGGGGCCAAATGGTGGTTTGCTGCAAAGCAAAGAAGATCAACATCATCTTCTTTGCTTTTCCTTTATCTTTTTCTTTTCTTTTCTTTTTTGATTTATTTTATGAAAGTAGTTAAGAAATTTAATCATATGGATAATATTAGAAATAGATGGGGCAAAGTCGAGTTTTATAAATATTTAATTTTTAGCTTTTCTTTTTTCAACTTAACGGTGAGGCAAAAAAAACTTTGTACAAATTTCGGCAATTTTTACCGCTCGTGTAATTTTCGAAAGTTAGAATGAATGTAGCCGTAATTTGAAAGATAAGAGGAGCTTATCTGTATTTTTTTAAAAAAAAAATTTAAGAGGGAGGGGAATACCCTATATCTAGCCCGACAAACCCGGGTTGATAGTTATAATTTTGAGCCATAAAAACTTTATCTATCTCCATAAAGGAGAGGAAAGCCACAACTTATGGCAGTCTGGATTCGAACCCAAGACCTCTCACATAAAGTGACAGGTAGATACACTGTCTAATTATATTATCCCTTTATAATTTAGTCTCAACTTACACATAATCGTTTAATTTAAAGGCGGCCGGCATGACCCCTCAGAGACTTTAGCTACTAATTTTTGCATTATGTTAGGCCCTAATCTTTAAGTCTACTTTTAATAAATTAAAATGCATTCGTGTGCATTACAAATATATTCGATTCCACGCATTAAGCTACTCCTCGTGGAACAAATGAGACACAAAAAGTAATGTTTAAATAAATAAATATATACATATATATTATGATCGTGGGAATCTAATGTTTTCTTCTTGTCCTTAATTGGTCAACCAGAACCTATTGAGACTGCACACATATATCTCACCCATAATCTATCTTGAGTCAATTTAAATAATACATCTTACGAATATTAATTAACATTATAATAACTAACAACCACCACAATAAACTAAAAACTTTAAAAAAAGAAGAAAAAAAAAAGAGAATTCATACGTTGATGGGGTAGAACCTAGAATTTCTAATATTTTGGACATCATCAATTTCCCTAATAAAACTAGGCTCCCTCCTCAGCTAGGCCGAAAACTACCTACTAATTGGAAAATAATATATATTTTTTTGGGTAAGTAATTGGAAAATAATAGGCCATTACAATATATTAATTTCTCTCATTAATTTGGTATACCAGTTAGATATCTCCTAAAAGTAATGTTTTTTAATTAACACCACCCTCTGAATTGTTTCAACTTTTCAATAATTCCACTAAAGTAGTATGATAATATATTTTTTTTTCTCTTTTTCATTTACCAACTAACTTCCAACATATTCTCCAACTTGCTGCGAACTTTTGTCAGGCTGATTTTTTTTAATTCTAGACAAAGGGATGTCTTGACCCGACAAATACAAGTCGATAGTTTTTTAATTATGTGATCACACAAACTCTATAAGACTTCAAAATAAAGAGAAAGTTTTTTAATCACGCGTCACACAAATCCTATAAAACTCCAAAATAAGGCAAGATATGTCACAAATTGTGACAGTATGAAATTGAACTCAAGATATCTCATATAAAAGTGAACGCTGATACTACTAGACTATCAAACCTTGAGTTGGTTAGGCTGAGTTGTTCAATTAGTCTTCCCTAATCTTTCATATTTTCAATAGTGTTTTCTTCTATGATGTACTATTTCACATTAATAATATCATAATACAAATAAGTATAAAAGAACGGAGTAAATTGCAAAACATTTGACCTAGAAAATTTGTGGTAGGTTACCATATCGTTTTCCTTTGACCTTTTAGCTTGACTGTCAAAATTAGTAATAATACTTTCTAAGTATTTAAATGATAGGGAAATTACTGAAACTCGTCTAAAATAAATTTTTATATCCAGAAAATTCATAATAATATTTTTTAATCTCAAAAACCTACTCTACAAATTGATCTTTTTATTAATTGATCTTCTATGGTGTTGAGAAGAATTGATCAATTGATCTTTTTTATCAATTTTTTGTTGTTGTAAGAAATTCAAATTGATAAGTTGAATAATACATATTTTTCTTTTTAGTATTAATTATTTTTAAGTATTTTTATATAATTTTTTTTAATTTTACGATGGTAATTATCTAAAAATAATTTTTAAATTTTTTTTTAAGAAGATTAAAAATGTGAAAATTTCAAAATTAAAATTGTAATTAGTCAATTGTCTAGATAAAATATCTAAATAAATAAATCTTTATATAAAATTATAATTCATTAAATTTTTAGTTTAGAAGGCCATGACAATTAAGTTCATAAATTTATTAAACCTAAATCTTTGGCTTTTTGGAAAGGTTGGTGGAATGAGTTTTTTTGATTGAACAATATCTTCATGGGTTTTTTGGATATAAAAATTTACTTTAGGGGTTTTTTAGTAATTTTCCCTAAATGATAACATGATATCAAAAATATCAATCATATATTATTAATATTAAGCAATAATACGATTGAAAAATATGAATGATTTGCACAGTTTTGGTGCAATTTGTCGCCTCTATATGCTTCATAGTCTTGGCCTCACCGTTGCTCTTCTTCAAATGATTTGGTGAAATTTAAAATTTGCACAACCATTAATGCACATCTTTTCAATATTGATTGATGAAACCAAAAAGGAAGAATCTGCTAATTGCAGGGTTTTTCAATTGCACCACCTTTTTCCATAATGTTGGTTTCAATTTAAGGGTTTGCAGAGTTCTATACAGTGGGGGACGGAGGTTATAGGAAGGGGGGCAGTGCCCCCACTGAAATTCTCACTTTTTTTTTTTTATATATACAAAATTTTTAATTTTAATTTATTAATTGCATTGATGCCCCCACTCAAAATTATTAAGTGCCCCCTCAATTTTGAAAGTATTAAATGCCCCCCTTTAATTTTGAAAAATTATTTTTATATTTCATGTTTTCTCCCTTTACTTTGAGTTCACCCCCTAAAACTTAAAATTCTGACTATAATAAAAAAGGTATAAAAGTATAAATTATGTCAAAAATTGTAATTGAACCTAATCAGTTATTATATTTACCCCCATAAATATAGCGTACCGTACCGCGGCGGGCAAGCCCCCCGCACCCCCCTCGGTAAAATTACTAGTGCCCCCACTAGGCTCAGATTCTGGATCCGCCACTGGTTCTATATATACATATATCTATATATATTTGTTTTTGGATAAACAAGGAAAAAAATGAGACCCTCCATAATATGCACTATGTCAATACCAAATAAAAAACTATCTAGATCGATTAAATTAGACTAGACTAAAACAAATTTACTTGGTCAAATTAAAGAAACTATTGATAAGAAAAGAAAAATTCATCAATCTTTAGTTTGAGGAAAACCAATAATAGATTCTAATAAGGGAATTAAAGACTTCAACATTTATGCTTGTTGTTTCGATAATTGAAGATATATACGAGTAAGAAACAACTTCATGAGTAAGAATTAATTCATTGGAACAATATTATCAATGTTATCAAAATAACACATAACTTCAGTTGTCGAGTAGCCTTTAAAGTAAAGAAAAATTCATCAATCTTCTCTTCTTTTCCGCCGACGATGATTTGGTGAATTAGTCGCCTCCATCATTACTGACGTCACCACCATCGTCAGCAGACTGGGTTGGAGCACCCTCCTTCAAGCTGTATATCCTAACTTCAAATTTGATGAGATGTAGATGTATTTGACGAGATGAAGACGGACAATACATTAGATTTTATATAGATTTTTCGATATTGTGTTTAGTATTTTGTTTTCTCTCTCGAATAAGAGTATGTTTTTTTGTACAAAAGTTTTCTTGTACTCATTTATTAGTTTTTAAGATTTGTTAACTTGAAGAAATTTGATGTTAGATGCTTCAATTGTTATTATTACATCGTTATAGACAGTCTAAGTTGTATAATTCTCGACGTTGTAACTTTATATTGAATGAAATAAAATGACCACTATCCCTAAAAAAAATTGTTTACAAGGGATTAAAAAGAATATTTGTAATAACCACTTCTTGCCCTTAAAAGATTACACTTTTGGTATATAACATGCATAGATCTGTCCAGCAATAGATTTGTTATTCTTCTAGATAGTAACTTATGATGCACGGGTACGGATACGAGGAAATGGATACGATATGATACGATACGAATACGAAATACGGCAAATCTCAAAATATTAGGATACGATATGCCGAGGATACGTGCATATATATATGCATGTATAATATGTAAAAATAAATTGATTCGATAAGTTCATTGATATAAATGAAATTTTGTCTAGTTCTGTAAATTTATTTGTCATTCATTTAACTTTTATGTGTTCATTTTTAATAAAAGACTGAAATAATTATCTCTTTTCCTATTTTAGTCCAAAATGTATTGTAAAATATTTAAAAAAATACTTTATCTGGTATCTAAAACGTGTCGGATACTTCAAATTTTGTATTGGATACGGTATCCAGAATTTTCTCTTTTCTTTTTATTTTTGGACACTTCAAAAATGATCTGAACACGATATCCGAGAGTATCCGTTCCGGATACGGATACAATACTGCACGGGGTCGATTTTAGAAATATCCGTGCATCATAGATAGTAACCCTTGTGTCCATGACATAATGATGATGCCAATGATTTTTGTTTTATATAAAAAATGATGATACCAATCATGATTAACTTTCCTTGAAATTAGGTTTTCCACGTTGGCATCATCACGACTTTTATATTATATATTGAAATTTTGGAGGAAGGGACATTGTTACATAAATGTCCTCAACCACCATGTCTCCATTCAAGACCTAATCACAAATTGTTTTATATATATATATATATTCCAACTCTTGGAATCAGCCAAAAGACCTGAACGTTTCAACTACAATTTTCTAAAATCTCTGTATCTTCTCTCTCATTTTGCTCATCCATTCTCTTTCTTTTCTTTCCTCATTATTAAGTTATCATATGATCAATCTCAACGCAACACACATAAACAGCGGTAGAGGAAGAACATCTATTTTAGTCGCGAAACATATAAAGGTAAAATTTTAGATTACGACTTCTCTAGGTTTTGAAGGTGGCTACTTATGATGTTGGAACGGCTCAATCAAATCAAATCTCCCAATATTTTTGGGTCCTTTAGTCTGATTGAGCCGTGCCAATATCTTGTCAGTTCTGCCATATATAATACCTTCTTCAAGAATTGTTGAAATTGCTGATCGATCCTTTCATGTTATCTATCTTATTTGAATGAGTCTTCTGAGATATTGTACTGCGTTTCTTATCGTCTGGTTTTTTGTGCTAATTAAATACTTGAAATCAATGAAAATATGTAATTTCATCCTCCTCTTCTATGAAAATATAACTTTTTAGGAGGGAGATAATTGTGGCAAATATTTTAGTTAAGTCCAGCTACTTTTCTTTATTAGGGTTTGTGAGCATACGATCACAACAATTTTTACTTATAGGGTGGCAATTTTTTTCCTAAATGAAGCTACTAATGCACAAAGTTCCCAGATTAATTATCAGATGTGATTAGTTATATATGGTGATGTGGAGGGATTTATTTCAGATTTTTATTACAAAATAGTGTAATTTATTTGATTGCACATAATCTATATCAACTTTATATTTTCTTAACAATTTAATATACATATTGAGCATAGGTGATATGAAATACGAGATGAAAAACATTATTTTGCAAACAGATCTGAATCAGGATTAACTAGAGCTGATATATTTAATCCTTTTGAATGGTTTTTGTTTTGATTTAAGGGACTGAAATGAAGATGGAAATGAACTATATGAGTATGACATATTTTATGTTTGGTATGCTCAATGAATGAGAAATTAATGAAATTGTCATTCATTGGTTCATTCCAATCGCAAGATTGATAACTATATATGAAAATAGAAAAAGAATAAAATTATAGGAGTTGTTAAAGGCACTCAAACTTTCATTTTAATTTTTCAAAAAGACCAAAAAAGCCCTTTATTATGTAAAAAAAATGTTCTTGAATTTTTTGTTTGTTTTTATTCTTGTTGAATATGTTTAGTGTAAATATGTTAAAAGTTAATTCAGCCTACAATATCTAGAAACGCGTTTATAGTTACTATGAAAAATATTGTTGATGTTTACATTGTGACCTCACAAATAAGAAATAATCTCGTCCTACAATATTCAGATAAATTGATTTGAATAAAATAAAAACTTTTATATTTACTATATTACCTAACAAATATGAAATAAATTTATTCATTATCATTTTAATTGAATACTCTAAAAATCATGTATGAACAGAGAAATATAATATTGCAAATGATAAAAATTTTAAAAATCAACTAAAATAATTAAGTCATCAAGCAAAATATTGAACAAAAGTCACTTTTGTTTCCAGTAGATATCTAAAATGCAAATAAAAAGGACTGAAGAAGTATGAAGAAATATAATTACCAATTTTATTATTAATGAGCTGATTAGTACTTGATAATATTTTAAAAAAATCTCGTAACTTTTAGTTTTTACAAGCTCTAATATTTCAACCAACTCCTCTAAATTATTTTCATTGCACCAGCTCTCCATTGCTAGAATTTCATTAATTTCTTTTTCTTACAACTACGATTTTTGTTAATGTAATTTCAAAAGCAACCAATAACCAAAGTTTATGCAGCAACTAGTGAATACATATTTTATCATAGAAAATTGGGAAAAAAAAGAATTATTTTTTTTGGACAAATCTTCTCAAAGTTCAACATTTTTTATTTTGGAGTGAACGCGTGTCTCTTACAGCACAATGTGTAGTTGTGTCTTACACAGTTACACTAATGTATATTTTTTGGCATGAAGGATGATTTTGTCCTTGCAAAAATAAAATAAAATGTGGAGTGTCAATAACAAAAGTGGGAGTGCCTTTACAATTAAATTCTATGTGAATGTGTAAATAAAATTATGGTTTTAATTAAAAAGAAATGATTATATCACATTGGTAATGTTTTCATACTTTATGATCAATGAAATCAACTTTAAACCACGTGCTGCAATTTTTCTAGTAATTCAAAGATTATCCAAGAAATACAGCTTCCCGGAATTAGGACTTATATTCTTTTATTTTATTTCTAATTTATTCAATAATTATATTATATTTATTATCAACTTTGTATTATATCAAGCTTGTATCTAATTTAGTTATTTTTCTATATTAAATGCCCAAGATTTTAGACTTTTGATTTTAAAAAGAAAGAACAACAACAAGATGAAGACAATGTGTCAAAAAGTAAGAGATAAAGAAATAGAGTTCATGTCTCGTGCCCGAGAAAGTTGAAAATAAATATTGATTATACTCTATAATGTACTTTTATAATCATTCTATATGGAATTATTATTTGTTTGATACAAATTATTACCCTGTTTTTCCAATGCATTATAGAATTTTCCCCATATTTCTCCCTATTTTACAACATTTTCAATTGAATTTATTGTTATTAAAGTTATTCTCAACAATGAAAGTGCTAAATGAAACTGCTATTTATTGAGCATAGAAATATTAATCCATATTTTTTTAACTTTTCCAATGCATTTTATTATTGCCCCTCATTTTCTTGATTTCATGTTATTTGTGTTATTTATAAAATACTTCGAAATTATGAATCGTTATATGTTGGAAACAAAATATAATTTTTGTATCGATTTTTAAGACTCTTATACTAGGTGCCTGAAAAAAAAAAGAGTTAATTCCCAATAGATTGAAAATAACTAATTAAACTCACGTGAAAGAGAAGAAATTAAACAACTAGTTCATGCTATTGAGAATATAGATTCCCACAGAAATGGGCATTCCTATAATACTAAATCATACCGAGTATATGTTTACATCTAAAGAAAAGAATGAATTTGAGAATCTTGGGAATTCCTTTTCCAGCATACAAATTGAGCTTAAATATTTCTTGTTTTATTTGTGTATAATATTTGAAACTAATAAGTAGTGAGTACTTCTTTGAATTGTAACACAACTTATTTATGTTTCCTTCATATTATTGTTCATCTTCATATGGCATATAGATAAGAGGGACATTGAAAATTCGGCACGCTGATCTTAGCTAAACAAATTTTAATATAAATATTGTGCATATGTGAAATATAATACGAGATGAAACAATCTTTTGCAATGAAAAAAATTTGAACCAAGAGTGATTTGAGCTGATAAATTTAATCTCTTCGGTTCTTTTTTATTTTATTTTATTTGTGAAAGGAGTAACATTTTTTGTTATTTGTAACAAAATAGTACTTATTTATGCTTCCTTCAAATTATTGTACATTTTTATATGATATATCGATAGGAGGGACCTTGAAAATTCGCCACGATAATCTTTGCTAAACGAATTAACCTATTCTTAACATATGATCCTGGGATCAGAATTAATTGCACGTCTTGCGTGGGTACTGCATAGTGTGCCAATCCTTTTTTTTTTTTTTTTTTTGATAAGTCCATATCGTGCCAATTCCATTTTTAGTTCATTCCTGAACAATTATATAGGTATTAGCACTCTATAATTTAATATAGCAAATTACTTTTCTTTTTTTTTTTAATAAGTAGACAAGAATGCCTATCAATAAGTAGACAAGAATGTCCATCAATCAATGTTGATGTGGGATCAAAATAATTCTGAGATTACGATGGGGAACCTCGAAGAAAATGTATCGCGTATGGTGCGAAGTTGAGATCCGATCTAGCTCACGACAACTAGAGAGAATTTTATATGTTGTTCCTTTAATTTTTAGAATGAAGATTAGCCCCCTTTTAATTATGATTGATTAGGGGGATTTATAGTGGTTCTGATGGGCCATGGGCCAAAGCCTTTCCGGTCAATACACTTAATAATAAGTATAATATATTAATATTACAATTATCTTAAATTCATTTTATTATTTATTTAAGGGATAATGGCAGACACCCCCCTCAGTTATGAGGTGATGTGCACTTTGCCCCCTAACTTATTGAAATGTGCACTTTGCCCCCTCACTTATCACAAAATGTGCACTTCACCCTTTCGGGCAGCTCGGGCAGGGGCAAAGTGCTACAAAACACATAAGTGAGGGGGCAAAATGCTACAAAAATACAAAAGTCAGGGGGCAAAGTGTTACAAAGATTCATAAGTCAGGGGGCAAAAGTCCAATTTTTATGATAAGTGTGGTGCCCGAATCTGCTCGAGGGGGTGAAGTGCACATTTTATGATAAGTGAGGGGCAAAGTGCACATCACCCTATAACTGAGGGGGGTGTCTGCTATTATCCCTTTATTTAATCATCCTTAATTATTATCATAGCACATTAACATATAAGCCCGTTAGAGCACACTCAAAGAAAGGTCATCTATAATTAAGCCAAACTCCTCAATTAAGTTTACAATCATATTAACATTATGATATTCTCTATACGCCCAATTGTTAAAGAAGAGTTCAATTACCTACAAGGACGGATTTAGGGGGCCTAGGCAAGATTCGAAAATTTCATTACAAGATATGTACATAGTTACGATAATGGCCCCCCCCCAGGTTTTTATATAACCATTTAAACTATGAAGTAAGACGTATAATAGCTGTGGCTCAGTTTGTCAGTGGCCTTTTGTCCCATTACCTTGACAAGGGTTCGAATCTTCAAGGCCAAAGCCCCATCTTTTTTTATTTCAGCTATAATACTTGTCTTAAATAAAAAAAAAAAACCAACCACCACCAATAAAAGGAGAAAGATTAAACTGTCAACAATTCCAATTTTTCTTTCTGAACTTTTCTTTTATATATCTTTAAGCATACGTATAATTAGAATAAACAAACATTTTTCCTTAAATCTATAAGAAACATTATTAGGAACAAAATACAAAACCATCAATAAATCCTAAGATAGAAAAAAATTCTATCACAATTTGATTATTTAGAGTTCATCCACTATTATGTATGAATAAAGCGACAATGTTAGTTGCTATTTTATATTCTCTGCAAAATTTTCATCATAATATTATTAAAATTCGATAGTCAATTTATCCTTATCCTTTGTTTCTTGATGTAAAGTCATTTTCTTGATTCCGCCTAATTATATATTAATTTGCATTGAACAAAGCATTGTCATTTTTAACAAATTGCTAATATATCAGAATAAAATAGATAAAGTTACTCTAAATAGAAAGAGACAAAAATCAAGTAGAATGAAAGATATTGAGAAAAAGTTTTATCACCAAAAAATTAAATATTAAGTTCAACCAATTGATAATATTGTCAACGTAATAAGTATTCAAATTAGAAATTATGTCAAAAATTAGAGTTTAATATGTATATCTTTTTACGTGTGTTTACTTATCAATCATATAATAGTTAGACACATCGTGTATAGTACTGCTAATTTTTTTTCAAAAATTGTTTACATGTTACCTTTTTTATTTGGAAATTAATTTTGTACACATGATAATTGTTATTTTACTTATCGTTTAAAACTAAAATAAATTTGAATTTTCACGAGAAGTATTATCTAATTATTTTTACTTTAATGATAATTCGGCCCCCCCAACTGATGATTCCTGGATCCGTCCCTAATTACCCACCCTTATTATTTATGGGATACATCATAATGGCCTCCTCCCGTGTGTTTCTTCCAGTAGGTGAAACATTCGGGAGTAGAAAACTTGGCAAAAACTAAGTTTGAACGAGGTGAAGTATCACTTGTAGTAAAAAATCTCTTGAAATGTGCCTTCTCGCAAAAACTCTCTTTCAATTTATAGAACTTAAAGTATCGGTATCGTGATATCTTACAAATGTGTTGAGATATTTTCTTTTCCCAACACTTGCTCCTCCAGATATTGATGTCAAATTTTCAATTAAAGAGCTACCAAAATATTTCATTGTAAATTGGACTTTTGCACATATATTTTACTTTTAGCAAAGGTCAAAGTGGCCCCTCCGTTGGTTAATAAAACATCAACATTTGGCTATCTGCATAAGGATTCACCAAGCAAGTACCGCCAGCTCAAAAGCATCCACACACAATTACAGCTAATTTAATAATCTGCTTTCCATCTTGATGTGTGATACGTGTCTCGCTCAAATTCCGGAAGAAAACATTATCCGATTTCCAACTGGAATTATTTACTTAGATTTTTATTTCTAGTTGATTTTATTTTGGTAATTTATATTATTGATATTACTATAGTTAAGTCAGGAGTAGTTTTAGGATCCATCTTTATCTGATAAAATACGAGTGAGTAGTTGAAGTTATTTAAAAATTCTATATTTTATAGGATTTTATTGTCACTACAAATAAATAAGATATTGGTGGCAAAATGTGAAAGTGATAATGTCAAATTCGTCACTAATTATAAATTTATAGTGACAAGAATTTTTGTTTTGTCACTAAAATAGGTTCTATATGTCTAATAGTGACAATATTTGTATAGAAGTTGTCACACTTAATAATTAATGACAAGAAAATTGTTGTCATTATTGACAATTAGTAACACATCTATTGTGACAATTTAGTGACAACAATTTTAATTGTCACTCTATTTGTGTTGTCACTATTTATTAGTCACTAATTGTCAATAATGACAACTTTTGAAAAACTCGTCACTAAAAATTCTTATTGCGACAAAGCAAAGATTATTGTCACTCATTATGTATATCTAGTGACAATTTTAATATTATTACTTCAAATTTTGTCACAAATATTACTTTTTGTTGTAGTATGTTTATAAATATGGAGGAGAACAGATTAATAAATTTAAGAAGTTTATATTCAATTTTAGTTTTTTTTTTTCGTTTTCTCTTAGTTGAATTCTAGAAGTATGTCTTCTATTCGAATTGAAAATAAAATAGCGGGCTCTATCATTGATGGTTTCATTGAGACTTATGACGCATACAAATTCGGAACAACTCTCGTCAGCCAAACCACTGCTTGAGGAGGCAGTGGCGGCAATTACAAAAAATTTCCAAGCGTTCCAAAATCAATATATAATTGACGAGTTAAATGCCATTTACCCCCCTGTGATAAGCCTTATTCTTCAAAAGCCCTCCCATGATATAAAAATTCACAGAACACCCCCCTATGAAAAAAAAAATATACTCACTGCCTCCCTTGACTAATTTTGCCTACAAATTTTAATGTGAGGACAAAAATGCCTTTATACTTTGTCATTATTTACACCATATTTATTTTATAATTACTTTAATTTTAATTTTTTATTTTCTTTTATTTTTTTCTAATCTTCTTCCCCAAAACTAAAACCCTAACCCTAATTTTTTTTATCTCTACTTCTCCACCACCACAACAAATACATTGACTGCGCCCCGGCCCACCCCGGCCCCCAACCCAACCTCTGCCATTGTACCGCCGCCGACTTCACTGTGTAAAGCCACCTCCGTTCACTATGTATATATACCTGCAAGAAAAAACCACCACCATCACCATGATTTTTACTTACCTGCAACATGTCGTCATCGCCACCACCGGCAAATCCCGACCGCCAATGGATAATATTAATTAAATAAACAAACAATATATATATATAACTATGTCAATGAACAAATAATATATATAATGTATGAATATACACCAGCCTCCACCTCTGCAAATCTGCCGGCCGCAGGTGGGGGAGACCGGCGAGACATTTTGCAGGTGGGGGAAGCGGCGGAACCATCTTACAGGTGGGGAGAGTCGAGCAGGGCTGATTTGCAGGTGTGGGGAGGCCGGCGGAGCGTCGATGGAGAGTTTAGGCGGAGGTGGGTGTGGTGGGTCAGCGGTGAGGCGGAGTAAACGGTGGTCTAGCGGTAGCGAACGGTGGTGGTGTGATCAGGCTCGTGGTGATGGTGGTGTCACCGCCTGAATAATGGTGGTGCAGCGAATGGTGATGGTGGCCGGAGGCGGTGGGTGATGCTGTATGCTGTACAATTATATATATACACATTTATATATATTATCACTATATTGTATATATTATTATTATTAGTAATATTATATATATATAATCTTTATTTAATAATAAATATATAAGTTTAATCTTGACCGTCTTTTATCATATAAGATCCAATAGTTTTAGATTAGGGGCAAAAAAGTCCAATAAACTCAAAAAAATTATAAATATTCGCAATATTCGCTCGTGCAGCGCGTAGGGGGGTTGGTTGCATATTTATTTTTTTCATAAGGGGATAAGTTGATAATTGTTTTATCACAGGGAGGTTTTTGAAGAATAACGTATATCACATGGAGGTATGGATGATTTTACTCTATAATTGACCAAGAAGGGGTCCAGGCGTTTCAAAAGCGATACAAAGTTGGTCATGAAGAATTGACAGCCACTTTCAATATGGTACAACTCTCCCACAATCATCACCTTCAAGTCAACATATCCCAAAATCTCAATTCCCTCAACAACTACCCCAATTCATAACCCCAATCTTTACACAGCCCCCGCCCCCACCCCAATTACACACAAACCCCACGCTTGTACCCATGTTCAATGAAGCCCAGCAACCGAACGCCAACAAACCACCAAAACTACACCTATTGTTCTTTGATGGAAGTACGTTGGATTGGCTCTTTCAAGTCGAGCCATATTTTCAACTCTATCACGTCCCGAGTTAACAACGAATTGGGATGGTGGCGTTTTACATGCAAGGTCAGGCGTTGAGTTGGTATAAATAAATGTTTAATAACCATCAGTTGACCACATGGGAGGCTTTCACACGAACTTTGGAGGTCCAATTTGGACCCTCCACATACGAGAACCATCAATCCGCATTATTAAATTTGAAGCAAGTTGCCCCTGTGAATGATTATCAAGGTGCATTTGAGAAACTTTATTATTGTACATTGGCATGGTTTAAAGTCGCGGTATTGGTGATAATATCGAGGGGTGCTGTTCCATATCGGTCGCGGCGTATCGAGATATTATCGGGCGATACGATTCAAAATCATTATAAAATGCTCCAAAAATTCTAAAAAAATTAATAAAATTAAAGAAAAATAGAAATAACACAAATTGACTTTTTAATACATATTAAAAGTATTAAAAGCTGTCAAAGTGCCAAGATTCCCAATAATTACATTTACATACATCCCCTTCTCCCTAATGCTTGCTGCCAAAGAGGAGGACATGTTTTCTAACACTTCATTTGCAAAAGCTTTGCTAGTACATTTTTTAAACACTTCATATGCAAAAGCTGCCATAGCGCCAAGATTCCTAATAGTATTTAGGCCCGTCAATCAAGCTGAGCGAGCCGAGCCTGGTCATGCTCACGCTCGGCTTGATATTATGCGAGCTTTTATCACCAAGACTTGAATTTGCACGAGCTTTTTATTTCAAAGCTCGGGCTCGGCTTGAAAATTAGTACGAGCTTCAAGCTGATCCCGAGCCGGCCTGAATTTGTTCTCTTTTGAAAAACTTTAAGTAATAAAGTAATCTAATATATAAATTGAAAAAATAACAATCTGAAAAATATAAAAAAAATCAACATCATCCATGTTTAATGATAAATCATAACTAAACTGTACCTTGAAAAGATCTCATTTCATTGAAATATATGCTCCACGCATTATTTAAGATTGAAAAATATTATAACTAAATATATGATAAACTTAGTTACAAAAAAAATTATTTTTGTCGTGAGTTGTGAGGAGAAATAAATGAAATACAATTCTTGAAAATAAAAATTAGCAGCTCTCCAATGTCAGTTTATGTGAATTGTCATATGTTTGTATTGGATACGGTCAGTAGGTTTAAATTGATAATTTTTTACTTTTTTAATTTCTTGAGTATAGTATTTTATATTAGAAAACTTTAGAATTGAATGTTGATTGATTTTACGGATTCTATTCTTTAATTTTAAATCTTTATATTTTCTATGAAATTTGGAATTATTTACAAAAAAGTACTATATTTTATTTTTGTATATAATATATAAAATATATATATATATATACATGTATATATTTTGTTTTACGAGCCCGAGCCCAATTCAAGCCGAGCCTACTCTAGTTCACGCTCGGCTTGAATTCAAATTCAAGCCTTAAATCCTTGGGCTCTAGCTCGGCTTGAGCCAGGCTTGTATAAAGCTCGGCTTGAAAATTGTCAAGCCGAACTTACGAGCTTCGAGCCGGCTTGAGCTCATTGACAGTCCTAATAGTATTGGCAGCAATCGGTAATGTAAATGTAATTACTATTGTTTGACAGCAAGCACTTCTCCCTAATTGCTATATGGAAGAATATATAGTATTGCAAGAATTGCAAGAATGTCCAGATTCTTCCATATAATCAACTTGCCTGCGTCTTCTTCCATATGTTATTGCAAGAATGAAGACAACCTGCCCAGATTTGAATCTTGATGGTATCTCCGATATTATCAGTGATATTGGCCGATAATATCCAATTTTTTCGAGATTATCATGATATCGCCGATATTATCTGCCGATTTTCGATAATATCGGCGATACCATACACTAGCGGTGGCATAACGTATCGTTGGATATTGTCGGATCGGACCCCTCCGATCCGGTTACATATCGGCCGATACTTTGAATCATGGTAGTTGGTCTACCGTCGGAGGCAATATTGAATTGTATTAGAAATAACAACCAAGAGACATGTCCATTGGTTTGGTTGCGACTCTTGATGAAAGGGTGTATTTTCCTCTATAAATACAGCCATTGTTCATAATTTTAATGACTAAGAAAATATAAACAAATATACATCATAAACTCTCCAAATACATTAGATACTTGAGTCGTGAATTTGTGCCTTCGGTTCTAGTAATCGAATTCCCGACGGTGTTCGTGTTTCATTCAAGCAGTTCGAAACAACGTAATTCTAATCAAGTTCGATCAATATAACGCTTTCGCATTAGATACGCTCTCGATTTTTAACAGTGGTATCGGAGCCACATTGATTAGTATTCGTAGCCATTGCTTCTTGCGTAATTTAATGTATCTAAAATATGAAATACGTTTTTCTATAGCATGGAATTTGATTATCTGCTATGCACGTTTTCTTTTTCCAATGTTAAATGTCAGTCTGTTGATACGTTGTTTTTGAATAAAAACGGTCAATGAAGGAAAAGTAAAAATCATGGCTTGGATTTTGACAAACGATGTGTCTGTTTACATGCAATTGAATATATGTAAATTTATATTATCAAATAAAAGTTGTTGTTTTCTGTATGACAGCAGCATGCCTGGTTGAATATCGATGTGTGAAAATTATGACTTGTTTAAGCATTTGGAAATTTGACTTACATGAGTTTACAGAAACTTAATGTCAAAAACCCACTTTACTTGTGTAATTTTTACAATTATGATTGTAGTCATGCACTTAGTTTTTTCTTTTATATGGAATGAACTTCATGAAATAAATGAAAAAGAAAAAGGTGAATTGGCACGCTATTCAGTATTTGACTTATTATTTTTTCTTTAGTGTCAGAATCTTTGAATAACGTGTAATTTAGATCAATTTGTTGATTCAGCCTATACATATTGTTTTTACATTAGATTTTGTTTAGAGAATGATGATTAGCATGTTTTTGGAATATTACATTGAGTGGGAGGATATAGATTGGTAGATTTGTTAGACTTTTCTCGTCTATTTCTTAAGACTTTTTTTCGCATATAAAAAAATTAAATGATAATATATTATTCTATTAACAAGAGATGATTGAGTATATTATATTTCTTTCGATCTTGTAATATATTTTAATTGTTATTATTTAATTCTTGATGTTGCGACAAATTTATTTTGTTGTGCTAGTTAATGATTACGTGCTATTATATGTCATTTTATTTTTCCGCATTAGAATATCAAATGGCTACGACAAAGAGCATAATCGCTAATCTTAACCAAGGAGATAAGTTGAATGATCCGAATTACGATGTGTGGCATCGTAAAATTCACTATCTTCTTGAAGATCAAGACTTATTGGAAATCATAAGTCAACAATTGTCTGAACCTGAACAAGGAGGGACTGAACAACATAAGAGAGATCTTAAGGCTTACTAAAGTTGGAAGCGTAAAGATCGTTTGGCTCGCCTGTCATTGCTAAGTAGCATGAGAAATGATCTCATGATGCAATTTGAAAAGTTCAAAACGCCAAAGGAGATTTGGTGGAACATCCACAACAAGATTGCGTTAACTTACTATGAAATTTGACAGTTATAAGAAGTGCCATGATCATTCAATGATACAGCATCTTACAACAATGTCAAATATGATAAGTGAGTTAAGGGCAGCAGATCATAAACTAACAGACGAACAACAAGTACAAGTTGTTATCCGTTCTTTATCTCACTCATGGGAACATCTGCGAGTTAATCTTACTCATAATGATAATATCAAAACGTTTGATGATGTTTCTCACCATGTTCAGCTTGAGGAGGATCGCCTAATTGTGGATAAGCCCTCTGAAGAGTCATACATAATAAACTCCGACTCAAGTAAGAAGTCTGGGTTTAAACGCAAAAGAGGCAGAGGTAATGAGATGGAGTCATCCTTTAAGAAGGACAAGAAGAATAAGCGCCACAGAGGGAAACACGGAGGCAAGAATAAAAGAGACAAGTCTAAAATGCCTTGTCACAACTGTGGCCAACTGGGACACTTTGCTCGTGAATGCACTGAGGTAAAGGTACATTTTACATTATGTCGTTCTCCTCAATTATTTGTTAGTAGTTTTTTTATGTTGGCTGAAACTCTTCCTATTTAGACTGTAGACTCAGCAGCAATAGACCACATAGCGAGGGATCGAACAACATATGTAGACTTGAGTCGAATTCCAGTTGGAAGCAGACGTATATATATGGGGAATAGCTTAAATGCTGATGTTCTAAAATTGGAACTTGCAAAGTAATATTGCGTGGTGGACGTGTATTATTTCTCCATGATGTATTGTATGTTCTGGATGTTAGACGAAGTTTAGTCTCTGTTTTAGCGCTTCTTAAGTTAGGTTTTAGACTTGAATTTGTTGATATTTATGTCAAGTTGTAGTTAGGAGCTATATACTATGGATCTAGATATTTGTCAGATGGTTTTATTGTATTAGATACTGTACGTTTCTCTAATGAGAATTATAATAGTTTTTCATATGTTACATCTTCACGAGATGGCATGTGTGATGATTGTGTGAAATGACATGCTAAACTTGGACATATAGGTCAAGAAAGAATGCATAGACTTGCTAAAGAGGGTCTTCTTGGTCCTATTACCAAAGTCAATTTACCTACAATTGAACATTGTCTAGCTGGAAAAATATTAGAAAACCATTTGGCAAAGGCATTAGAGCTATATTGCCTTTGCAACTTATCAATTCAGACATTTGTGGCCCAATGAATGTGAAGGCAAGACATGATGCTTCATATTTCATCACATTTATAGATGATTTTACGCACTACGGTCGTGTATATTTAATCACTCATAAGTATAGAGTATTAGATTGTTTTAGACATTATATGAAATTGGTTGAAAATCAATTAGAGAAAAATATTAAGTCGCTTAGGTCTGACCGAGGCCATGAATATTTATCTGATAAATTTAAAAAATTATGTGATGAAAAGAGAATAGCTAGACAACTTACTATTCCTAGTGTTGCCGAGAGAAGGAATAGAACCCTTTTAGATATGGCTAGATCAATGATGGCGCAAGCTAATCTTCCTATTTCATTTTGGGAAGATGATCTACTTACTGCAGCCTACATCATAAACCGTGTGCCTTTTAAATCTGTGTCATCTACTCCTTATGAACTATGGACTGGTAGAAAACCTGATTTAAGTAATTTAAGTCCATGGGGTTCAGTAGCTTATATTCATTCACCTTCTCGAAAGTATGGAAAGTTAAGTCGTAGTGGGAAAAAGTGTATCTTTATATACCCTGAACATTCCAAAGGACATGTTTTCATTGGTGAACAAGCTGATGGGAGTGTAACAGAAATTGAGTCACGAGATGCTACTTTCTTGGAAGAAGATTTTCCTAGAAAAGGAGAGGTTTCTAAGGATTTTCAATTTTATGAATTGAAAGATCCTGAAATTGACACATCAAATCACGTTATTGATGGATATGATAAGTTTTCTTATCCATCTCAAACTAGTGGGAGTGATGATGTGTCCAATAAAACCACTCGAATAGAGGAAAATCTCGAAAAACCACAACTTCGAAAGAGTATTCGTGGAAGAATTCCCCGCCGTCATTTTGACATTGAAGGGGAAGCTTTCATGATAGCTCCAGAAGATGGTGAAGAGCCAAGAACAGTACATGAAGCTATAAATTCTTCTGCTACAAAAGAATGGATGAAAGCAATGCAGGAAGAAATGGAATCCATGGAATCAAATCAAGTCTGGGACATAGTTGATCTTCCACTTGGTCGTAAGACAATAGAAAATAAATGGGTTCTTAAGATAAAAAGAAAGTTTGATGGATTTATCAAAAGATATAAGGCTCGTTTAGTGGCAAAACTACACTAAAAAAGAGGGAATCGACTATAAAGAAACATTCTCACCAGTTGTTAAATTCTCTTCGATTCGCCTTATTCTTTCCATTGTAGCATATATGGATCTTGAACTTTACCAAATGGATGTTAAAACGGCTTTCCTCAATGGACATCTAGATGAAGAGATTTATATGGATCAACCTGAAGACGTCATAAACAAAGGTCAAGTGCGCAAAGTTTGCAAGCTCAAAAGATCTATTTATGGCTTGAAGCAAGTATCCAGACAATGGAATCTCAAATTTCATCAAGCTATGATAGTCAAGGGATTTACAATGATGAACGAAGATCATTGTGTTTATGTTAAACAATCCAAAGGTAAGTTTGTGATCCTATCATTATATGTTGATGACATTTTATTGGCTGGCAATGATAAGGAGTTAATAGAAGCGACTAAGAAGTGGTTGTCTTCAATTTTGAAATGAAAGACATGGGTGAAGCTAGTTATGTACTAGGTGTCAAGATCATTAGAGATCGATCAAAAAGACTTCTTGGTTTGTCTCAAGAGACTTATATCAAGAAGATGCTTGAAAGATACCGAATGCATGACTGGAAACCCATAGATACTCCTGTCGAAAAGAGTCTGAGCCTTAATTCTCAAATGGGTCCACAAACTCCAGATGAAAATGAAAAAATGTTTAGAGTTCCTTATTCAAGTGCAATTGGCAGCTTGATGTATGCAATGATGTGTACAAGACCGGACATTTGTTATGCAGTTGGTCTTGTTAGTCGTTTTCAAGTCAACCCCAGACTTGTAAATTGGAAAGAAGTCAAGAGGATATTTAGGTATCTTAAAGGAACGACAAATTATATCCCATGTTATCAAGGACAAGATTTGCACTTAATCTGTTATAGTGATGCTGATTGGGGAGGAGACTTGGATGAACGTAAATCAACATCAGGATATGCTTTTCTACTTAATATATAATGGTGTCATATCTTGGAGTAGCAAAAAGCAATCCTGTATTGCCTTATCAACTATGGAGGCTGAATATATAGCTTGTTCTGCGGCAGTGCAAGGAGCTGTTTGGTTAAGACGATTTCTAGAATATTTGAAAGTCATTGTCTGTGCTTCTAACCCAATAACAATATATTGTGATAGCTCGACAGCGCTTTCTTATGTCAAGGATCCTAAATATCATGGAAAAACCAAACATATTCAAATAAGATACCATTTCATACGAGATATTATAACACAGAAAGAATTGATCTTGAAACACATTTCTACTAGTTATATGGTAGCAGACCCAATGACCAAACCAATAGTTAGAGATTCATATTTATCACATGTAAGATCTCTAGGCCTCCGTAGAGTGTGATTGTATTTCTTGAAAGGATCATTGCGTAATCATACATTGATAATTTATAATATATCAAGTATTTTGCATATGTTCGTAGCAATAACTAGTACATTGATTTGATACGTATGTCGATAAGCAGAGATTGGCTCTCTCACACGAGCAATCACCTCTAGCGCTAAGAAAACAAGTAGAGATGAGACACTTTTTTACGTTAGCATTGTTTTTAATGTTACATAGTTAATCTATAGGTATGTCGCCTTGGTGAAAACCAAGATGAGTCTCATTTATCTTAAGGGGTGAAATAGATGTTTACCCACCATCTACGAAGCCTATAAGTTGTCGGGTGCGAGAATTTATTTTAGAATTATTCATGTGTAATATATTATTGAATTAGGTGTTTCTAGAAACGAGCTAATTAAGATTTGATCTTTATGATAAAGAGTCTCCACCGTTGCATGTATGTCATACTACATGTGCCTAGCGACCCAATTGGATGTGAGTGAATGGATCCCTACTTCCTCACTGTGTGAGTCCTAAAGATTGATCTTAGTAGTACCCTATGTGACTTTTAACTATGGCACAAAGTGAAAAGTTAGTGTTAGCTACTCTAGCATGTTACCTATGGCTATGGATGATGCGGTCTAAAAGAACATGACTGAGAAAGCAATTAACTTAGATCCTAGTGTTATTAGGGTAAAAGGAAGGCAAGCTTAGATTCATGCCTTTCACTTGTACTCACCGGCTAGTCAATTATGTTAATCATTGAATTATATAACTGTGAATACTTGTGAAACTGATAGAGTGGTTAAGTATAAATTTCTAAAGGGATTAAGATATACTTAATCAGGGTGACTAACGAGCCTGGGGTACAATACTACACAACACAAAATTATCTCCATCAAGGGTTGATGTCTCCATTCTGACCTTTAGCAGTTTCTAGTTTGGAGCTCCCGATATTATAAGTGTAGACGCTGGTCGCACGACTCATTTATTGGTATGATAATTTTTTTGGGAGAGTATAAGTTTCTATGGACCTATGGTCATGCCGTCATGGGTGAGTGGGAGATATTAGAAATAACACCCAAAAGGCATGTCCATTGGTTGCGACTCTTGATGAAAGGGTGTATTTTCCTCTATAAATACAGCCATTGTTCATCATTTTAATGACTAAGAAATATATACAAATATATATATCATAAACTCTCCAAATACTTTAGATACTTGAGTCGTGAATTTGTACCTTCGGTTCTAGTAATCGAATTCCCGACGGTGTTCTTGTTTCATTCAAGAAGTTCGGGCCAACGTGATTCTAATAAAGTTCGATCAATATAAGATTTCTGTATTAGGTATGCTCTCGATTTCTAACAAATTGTTTTTATCTCGGGATTGCAATTGAACATACAACAAGAATTGGCTATCTTGAGACCCAATTCAATCTCACAGGCTATCAGATTAGCCAAGTTGATTGAATCAAAAATAAGAGACTAAAAGCCAAAACCTATGATTATTTTGGGATTTCCAACTCCACCCCCCAACCTACTATACTAGCTACAACTCCTCGAAACAACCCACCACCCCTAAACTACCAATACTTTGTTTAACCCCGAATGAAATGCAAGAAAGTAGAGTTGTTCTTCGGTTCGGTTCCATACTGAACCAAAAATTCGGTTAACCGACAATTTGATTTTTCAAAAACACGAACCGATAAAATTCGGTTCGGTTAGGTTAAAATCGAACTTTTTCTGTTTGGTTTGGGTCAAATTGAAATTTTCAAAAAATAATTTAAAAATAAAAAAAAGGAAAAATCAGCTCCGGTTGCATTATTTCGAAATAACCCACCTTATAAAAAAAACCACTTTGTTTCTTTTCCTATAAGTTGTCACTAGGAAACACACATTTTATAGTTTTTGGTCTATATTATACTATATAAAAATTAAAAAAAAAATCAGTTTTTGGTTAACCGAACCAAACCTTAAGACTTAAACTGAATTGAAAATCAAATTCTTGTTAAAAAAAACCCAAAAACCGAATCCAATTTTTCGGTGTGGTTTCAGTTAGAACCGAATTCTCGGTTTTTCGTCCGACTCTGCAGGTTAACCGAATTTTTGATTTATATGAACACTCCTACAAGAAAGAAGAGCCAAGGGCCTTAATTGTGACAAGCGCTCTCAACCGGGACATAAGTGCAACACGCCACAATTTTTTTTACTTCTTACGTGGGATAATCCTAAACTGAGCCCAGAGACTGCATCTTTTATCACCTCTTCAGCACATTCGGACCTTGAGGACAAGGCCCAAGTCAATAAGGGGAGTATTGATACGTGTCTCGCTCAAATTCCGGAAGAAGAACATTTTAAAATTTTTAATCCGGTTATTACTTGAATTTTTTACTTAGACTTTTATTTCTGGTTTATTTTATTTTGGTAATTTATATTATTGATATTGGTAGAGTTATGTTAGGAGTAGTTTTAGTATCATTCTTTATCTGATAAGATACGAGTGAGTAGTTGAAGTTGTTTAGGAATTCTATATTCTATACTATATCATTGTCTATAAATATGAAGAAGAACAGATTAATAAAGTTAAGAAGTTTAAATCCAATTCTTAAGTCTAGGAGTACGTCTTCTACTCGAATCGAAGAAAAAAGATCAGGCATGCATTTGCCTTCTTGCACACTAGACGCTCTTGTACGAGATATTGTCCGCTTTGGTCAGAGCCTCACATGTTTGTCCTTAAAAGGGGCCTCGCTAGGGAGAGAGAATTTTGGAATTTATAAGCCTCTCAAGACCCTCGTCTCCATCCAATGTGGGATAGTAGTTACATACACATCATAAAGCCCCACATACGAGGGGCTTGGGTTGGGCACATGGCCTCATTCCCACGGACGGTGCCAATGTGATGTGGCATGCACTTTCCTTCTCGGACACTGGACGCCCTTGCACGAGGTATTGCCCTCTTTGGTTGGAGCTTAATGGGTTTGTCCTTAAAAGGCGTCTCGCTAGGAGAAGGGAGTTTGGGACTTATAAACCTCTCAAGACACTTGTCCCCATCCGATGCGGGATAGTAGTTATATACAGATCACATCTAATGGAAGAAAACTTCAACTTTGGCTTGTTCAACGCATCGACTTCCAATCTGATTGTTGAACCCATTGCTCCGATTCCAAATCTCGTCACCGGAAGATGACTTACAGCCACATCGCCACTCAAAATAAAGCTGAAGAGAAACTGGGCTCAAGGCATGCATGTCTCCGCCTCAAGGCAGGCATAAGCGTCGAGGCGCGAACGTCTTGCCTTGAGGTTGTTGGGAAAATTATACAAAAATGTAAGATTCACAAGTTGGATAGGGATCTGATCCCAATGGGTCAATTAACCCATCTTTCTCCATCTTATGTATCTTTTGTTCCCCAACATTGCCTAGTCTAAGATGCCACTTTAAGCTTCGGTTAAGTCTTTGCCTACCACGCCTCTTCGAGATAACATTTACAACACATTTATTTTGCATGTTTAAATAATGGAGACCATTGACTAAAGTAGCAGTGCCAACAATCTTATCATTAAATAAAATGCTGCAAGTACTATCAAAGAAATTAAAAACATAATTATTCCTAACCAACATAGGAATTGAAATAATGTTCTTCAGCACGTTGGGCAAAACTAAAACATCTTCTAAAATTAAAACATGTCCAGATGATAAATATAAAGAAGTTGATCCAATGTGAGAAGCCACGACACTCTGCCCACTGCCAACACAGATTAGCACCTCTCCATGCTCCAGCTTCCTATTTCGCTCCAGATCCTGATTCATTATACAAACATGAGCACTAAATCCAGAATCAAGTATCCACGAAGTGAAAAATACAGTTATAGAACAATTAATTTCTAAAACAAAAAGTTCCATACCTATAGTCTTGCTATGGTTAGGACATTTCCCTTCTCTAGTGGCCCAGCTCACACAGAAAAGACACCTACTCATTTCTCTGAGCACTTCTTTACACTTCTTGTTCTTTCTTTTCTTGTTTCCTATTTCTCTTCGAGCTTTCATGGGTGTTTCCATTTTTCCCTTTCCTTTCCTATACTTATAGACATCCAATGGTACATTCTCAGGAATGGAAATTGAACTCCCTTTTCTTTTCATCCTTATTTTCTTAAAAAAAATTCGAGTTTGGTTGTTAGCCCAGCTAATGAACCCTCGATATCGTTCATATGAAAGTTCATAATGAAATAGTAAAAGGAATCAGGAAGCGACTGCAGTACGAGGTCAGCTTGAATGTGAAGATCCATGTAGTAATCTAAAGATTTTAACTTTTCAATCAAGGTCATCATCTTTAGTACATGATCACCCACATTCTCATGTTTCCTTATTCTTGTTCTGAAGAGTTCTTTCGATATCAAATACCAAATGGTCTTACCGTTCTCTCCGAACATTGAGTCAAGATAGAGTAGTATGTCCCTTGTATTTTCCATCTTTTCTTGAGAGCTTTGCAACTCACTGCACATTGAGCTCAACATGTATCCTCTAGCTCGATGATTATCACAGACCCAGTCCATGTAGGAAATTTGAACTCTTTCATCCTCTAAAATACTTGGGATAGGAGGACGTTTGAGTTCTAACACATACTCAATCGACTCATTATTTAGGACCATCCTCAAGTTTGTGAGCTATTCTAAGTAATTTGGTCCAGTCAATGTGAATCTTTTTATCAAATCAGATAAGGGTTTGGGAGACATTGTGAGAGAGATAATAAGCAAATAACTGCAGAAAAGTAAAAAGACTCATTAGGTTCTATTATAATTGTTGTTCCAAGTTTAAATTGAGGACTTTTAAAATAAACTTGGCCCCCACTACTTTTTTTTATCGAAAATCCACACTCCCACTGTGGAATTCGAAAGTCATCATTAGAAGGCTTCGTAGTGGTGATTGATTTCTTTAACTAGATTAATAGGGTGCAACCTTTTGCTGGTACATGGCCTAATTAATCTATTAAAGTGATGTCCAACATCAACCCATCAAATGGATGATTCGATCACTTTATCCATTATTCATCAAATCTCAACCTTTTAACGATCTTATTGATTTATGAATAATTTAAGTTTAACCCACTGACCATCTATTAGTCTAGCAATTGAATTTCACCTTACAACCATTTGCTGGTATGTGGGGGTGAAATTTGTTTCGACTAATAGCATTTTATGCACTTAGAAAAATCCAAAATATATATCAATATTATAACCCCCATGCTTAGAGACGATAGGATACCTAGTATCCTTTACCAACTTAATATTTTTCAAAGTGGGAGAATTTAGATTATTTAAGGTCTCATGTTTGCACATTAATCCATTTTATACTAAGCATACAAAATAATTGAAAGCAATCCTAGAAAGTTAGCAACACATGATTCATGGACCTTAATCCTAGATTGAGACAAGCCAATGTCTCAATCGCTAATTAAAAGAAACTATACTAAAGCTTCCAAAGCTCCTTCTTGTATCTCATTGGCTCGACTTGGATTTCTCCTTTGAGCCTATTCTATTTCTAACTATTCAATTTTTAATATAAGCAACCTATACAAAAATCTATAGAAAGAAAATAAAATTAGGCTCAAAATGGACTTTACGACCCATCAAAAAGAAATACAAATTAAAAACGAGCATGAGTCCATGAATCATGTCCCCGTCACATAACATGTCAAACATGATATATCACATAACACAAGAAAAACATATATGTTAATTTCTAGTTAAATTCCAAATTTTAAGTATTGTTTTCATATTCTCGAGGAAATTAAATTTATTTTATTCTATTAGAAAATTCAATTTTAATAAACTCCAATTAATTTCATATTAAAATCTAATGTTAATAAAAATTAATCTCCAAGTTCATCAAAACTAATTTCACAATAGAAAAATCCAACTTAATTCAAAGTCCAACTTTGATTAACATTAGATTAGATGAAATTAAAATCCTTTTATTAAGTAAACTATATTATTTATTTTTACATTAAAATTCAATTTTAATAAAAAACTAAATAAATATATTTAGTTAATAAATGACCCGAGTCACCCATGGGTCTATCCAGGTCGGATCAACTCGACCCGTGTGTTTTTAAAACACATGGGTGGGCCCGCCGTGCGGCCCAATTGCACGGCAGTCCAGCTACCGAGCAATTGGACTGGCACAGCGAGCCCAATTCCAGTGAGATGGGTCGCGCTGTGCAGCCCATCTTTCTCGACAGCCGCGACAATCGCCAGTGGCGGTCCCGTTGTCTCCCTGGAGACGAGTCGGCTACTGAAATCCGTGATTTTATTTTTCATCATATAAAATTACATAAAACTCAATTTTTAATAATTTCTAACGAACGAAAAATAAACAAAATCCTCAAGAACACAAAAGCGCGAAATCAACATATTTATTCATGCATAACGAAAAACTGTAAATCATGCATCTAATCACATATTTACACGTAAATTACATATGCCGAATCCCGCGATTTAGCTCTGATACCACTGTTGGGAAAATTATACAAAAATGCAGCAGAAACAGTGTAATAAATTTTTTTGGATTTTTTCATAACAGGATCAATCCCGGGGTTTAACTTTACCCGTTGTAGCGAAGTGGTTGGAGAAACTCACGAATTCGTCTTCTTCAACTCTTTTGCGAAATAATCCGGCTGATTGCTTGATAATCCGAGCAGTCCAAAAGTGTTGCCTCTAAATTGTCTCGCTAGAAAAAACTCAATCAGAAAATCTCCTTCTTCTTTGCCACACTAAACGACGGCTAGAGGAAGAGAGGAGGGGAGGATTCTCTTTCTTGTGGCTCAAGTGTACAATTAATGTTATAACTTAGGTATTAACTAATGTGATATATTTATATCATTTAAGTTATAAACTTAGGCTTAAAAAGCCCAAGTTGGATGCCTCCTAGCCGCCCCAACTCGGTCATGGTGTGCCTTTTGGTGAACCAATTTGACCTCAATTCAATTCTTTATTTAATTAAGTAATTCAATCCAATTAATTAATCTAATTAAATAATAAATAGGATATTTAATTAATTTTATTTCTACAAGAAATAATATATTAATTAAAGTATAAATGAATTAACTTATTTTCTCCAAATAATTAATTTTAAGTATCCAATACTTAAAATATTGCCATAAGAAATTCTTTTGATTTTTTCTTTTTAAGCATGACTGTTTACGTTCCATTGAATGTGGGTTGCAACTAGTCAGTCAAGTAGTCCACATTGTATCCCAAATAAGATGAAATAATTGGATCATTTTACCTTGCCTATTGTAAATACTGTGTGAATACAAACTCTTTGTTTCCTTATCCCGGTCAAATGAGAGTCATGATTTTAGGTTAAACTCACAAACATGACTCTATGCTATTTTATAATAAGTCTAGATTATTGAATGTTTTGGCGAAAGACTTTAAAATTTAACTTACTTAATTCCTCATTCGCTTTTGAGGGAACGAGTCTCATCTTGGATATCAGTTAAAACTACTACTTGCCCATTAGGTTGCAGTTCACCCCCACCAAAGGGTGAATTGGGTCTAACTACTCTAATGACAAACATAATGTCACAAGTATATCTTCAACTCGATTTCCAAAGTCTAAAGTTCAGACACACCTATTACAATTTAATCAATTCTGTCATTGACTATCAAAAAGTGAAAACCCATGTGACAGAATTGATGCGAGTCATGTCTGAGTGTCACTGTTTCCATCAGTGCACCTATGAAATGAGTTCTTAACTACTTCCTAGTGATTGATGGACACCTTTCTTGTCAAAACTCATATCATACAAGTCTTGATGATTTTCAATGCCCAATTGAGAATCATTGACTTGCAGACTATTTTAGTACACAAGTATTAAACTCCTCTAGTGCCTTAGAGAGTTAACTTTTGTGTTCATAAACTTATAGATGATTACAATATATAAATGTCAATATAATGGTAAACAACTAAATGCCTTTTTATTAAAAGAATACGAAACAATTACAATTTATTAATATCCTTACATTCTCTAATACTCTAGTGGCATTTGAGGACATTAACCTAACAGAGGTAGGCACTCCTTTGCCCCGAGCCCCTGCATACTCAATGATCAAATTGAATTTTCCACAGACAGCGCCAAAATTATGCGGGATCAAAATAATTCTGAGATTAGGATGTGGAACCTCGAAGAAAATGTAACGCGCAGGGTGTGAAGTTGGGATTTGATCCGGCTGACAATAAACTAGAGAGAATTTTCTATGTTGTTCTTGTAATTTTTAGAATGAAGATTAGCCTCTCTTTAATATGATTGTTTAGGGGTATTATAGTGATTGATGGGCTATGGCTAAAGCCTTTCCGGCAAGTCCACTTAATGATAATTATAATATATTAATATTATAATTATCTTAAATTCATTTTATTATTTATTAATTAATTATTATCATATTACACTAAATATAAAAACCCATTAGAGCATAGTCAAAGATGGGTCATTTATAATTAAGCCCAACTCCTCAATTTAGCCTACAATCATTTTAATATTATGATATTCTCTAGGCCCAATTGTAATTAAAGAATAGTTAAATTACCTAATAATCCTAATTATTTATGGGACACATCAAAGGTCTAAATAAGTTTTCTATCAAATTACAAGATGAATTCGCTCAGATTAAACAGTCTTCATCTCCTCACTGTAAGCAATTTTCGTCTTTTCTAAAAGGGATTAATGCAAAAAAAAACCCTGTATTAATGTCAAATTGCAAAAAACCCCATGTGTTAACGAAATAGGCTAAAAACCCCCCTGTATTATTAAAAAGTCTGCAAACAGTGGATTTTTGGAAAAAAAAGTGCGTGTTTTTTCATGTTTTTCACCTTTAATGACATGTTTTTTTGTCATTTATACACTCTCCAAACAAAGAAGCATGTCATTAAAGGTGAAAAACATGAAAAACACGCACTTTTTTCTCCAAAAATCCACTGTTTGCAGACTTTTTAATAACACAGGGGGGTTTTTAGCCTATTTCGTTAACACATGGGGTTTTTTGCAATTTGACATTAACACAGGGGTTTTTTTTGCATTAATCCCTTTCTAAAATATTATTTTGCTTTTTTTTTTTCTAAATTCTCTTTTGTTGCCAAAATAAAGTATTTTCTTTGGGATAAAATCAAAATGAACGAGTTAGAAATCAACACACCAAAGCATGATACATTTCATATATCTTTTCTTTTGGGTTACATATCTAAAGTCTAAACAACAACTAATAAAAATCAATTTATCAGGATTCGTCGAGTCTTATTAGTTTGAAGCATTTTATTGTGTAAGTTGTTTTATTAGTTTGATGCATTTTATTTAGTAATAATTTACACTTGCTCGTCAAAATCAATTTTTTGTAAATCAATTGACCTAATAATTTTTCAGATAAAACACAAAGTGTAAAGATAAATATTATTCTAACCATATTTTATAAGTCTATCATGTAGATATAAAATTATATAGCGAACTTCCAATAACAATACTCCATTGACATGGTAAACCATACTGTGAACACGAATCTCATAATTTCATTTAATATATTGGAGAGGAAGTACTTGAAATACATCAAAATTCAACATGATGTGAATTGCTCAATTTGATCAAATTGATTTGTATAATAGATAATAAAAACTAAAAAGAAAACAAAAAACATTTTTTATAAGAGGCAGATACATCTACTAGGGTTTAATGAATAATGACATTTTCGAGGTATTCTTATCCGTCTACTAAAATTAAAAAGTATGTGCACTGCTATAAGTTTGTGTAGTATCAATATCAACCCATAACATTATGTTTGGATTACGAATTTGAGCAAAGAAAACATTTCTTGCTCTCAAGAGAACTGAAATTTCGAGCATTATCGTTTAATAAAACAAAAATCTCACTAATAAGTGAAGGTCCAAAAATAGCAAATAAACATATTAACAACACTCGAGGCAATAATGAGCATCATCCCAAAAATAGCACAAACATTGCGATAATTCTCGATATTCAATCAAGAAAACCTGTTTTGTTCCGTTGCAAAAACACCTTGAAATGTAGTAACAAAAGTTGTTATCTTCATTGGAGTGAAACTGAATTAGTTTTCCCTTTCCCGAATATAGTTACGTTACATTTTTCAGTATAGATGTGCTGAAGCATTTGACACGACTGAAATTGCAGAGGATGAGGATGCAGATTTAAGAAAATCAACTAAATATATAAAGAACACACGGAATAGTAATCAGCATGCCGTGATTTCCTCAGACTAATCATTTGTGACCATCAAATGCTTTTTTGACATAAAACTCTTTCAAGAAACAGACTTTGTCTTTAAAAATTAGATTGATCACAAGGTCATATAAGCATGCCGTATTGTTCAAGTCACGATATTCATCATCCACTTCTATCAACATTTACATGTCGTCCTACATATAAAGCTCGACCGCAAATGCAACAGAAACCCATCAAAATACACAGGACTTCCACTTAAACCATTTAGCCTATGTTTGGATCTTAGATTTTAGTGGGGGATAATCCAAGGAAAATGATGTAACTTTATGCTCTTATCTTTTATATCTTTTTACACCTTTTCCTCACTAGCATCATTGAAGCAAACATAGCACTACGGCCCAGCCGACAATTCTATTGTTCTGATGGCGGCGGAGAGTATGACATTACCAGGTAAACAGCACTGTAAACATGCTGACTGCAGTGGACAAAGCCATTTTCCTCATTGTGTTGCTCATACAAGCTCAACTTTCCACGTCCAATTTCACCAGCACAATAAGTTCCCCCAAAAGGGACCCCAGGAAAGTTATTCAGAAAAGGTGCACTATCAATAGCAGGATGTCCAAAAAAAGAGTCACCACGACCACAACAAGAAAAGATAATACCACCAAAGACTTTTCGATTGTCACAATCTAACTTAAGATGTCTGAGGTCATCAGAGACTTTATTGCAAGATGACAAAGCAGCTTTTGAGTCTGAGATGTAAAACTGAAAGGGTTCTCCAGTTTTAATACCAATGGACTTCACAAATAGGTATTCTTCGTCTCCTCTGAAAAACAAAAGAAGTTACTCATTCTCTGTCTGTGGAGGTAAATAAGAAGGGTGGTTTCTTCATAAACTTTTGGTCAATGCCACATCACATTTGTTTTGTTTTCAACTTCACGAGATCGATGCGACTAAAAAATGCCATACTTCTTTTTTTTTAGTGGAAAATTAATGTCACATTATAAGGGTGCAAAGTGTATTAAATCCGAAAAAGGAATACCAATTCATAATGGCACTTTGCTCCACAAGAAACTTAAACTGAAAATTGAGACAATTCTTAACACAAAGAGAAGTAAAGCACAACAATATAACACATGTAAATTACCCCAGAACTTCATGGAATTCATGAAATTGCATCCGTCTTGCTTTTTCCATCCCTACCGAGCATCTTCTTCTTTTTGTTACTCCAATGTAGAAAGCAGGATACTGAATGCGATCTCCAAGCTGTCAGAATTATCTCTTTCAGAACTCAGAAGAATAACAAAAGCAATTATGACAAATGCAAATGTCAAGCTGCTTTTTGTCTGGGGGCATAAAAGCAGCAATATACATAGGAGCAAGCCAGAACTTGATCCAGAAAACTGAAAATACAGAGACTACCGAGTGATAACATCTCAACGACAAGGGGAGGAAAGGATGACCGTTTTTACCTCAACTTAATAGATCTATAACAATCGGTGAGTACTGAAAAAAGAAGACTTCTCAACTCCGTTAAGTGATAGCAAAACAGTGAACTAGCCATGATCAAATAGAAAAATGATCAATCTTCCATTCTATGTTTACCTAGAATGCAAATCCACGACACTTGTACTGGATATACAATACAAAAGTGGTCCTGCTTTTAGTCCAACTATCCTGCAATGTGAAACTATGACAACCACATCTACCCTCGTTTTCATTTCTCTTCGAGCTGCATACTCGAAGTAACAAGAGAGTGATACAGTTAGGTTCAGATAGGGGATACCTCATCATAGATGTCCTCTAAAAGAGCTTGGCCATCAAGATGCTCACGAAGTGTTTCTCTTGATGCAGTGAGCCACGTTGAACTTCTATTACTCTTAACAGAAACTGCCTTGTATATGTTCCCAATAGGTGATATTCCATTTGATAATCGGACATGAAATTGGGTTTCCCCAACATCTGCAAGAAAACATATATCCAGAAAATTGGAAATTGATTAACTCAACAGGAAGTACAAGGATAACGTTAATCTCTAGCAACCCACCAACTGGAACAACAATTTTTGATAGACAACTTTTATAATTCCAGTTCTGTGAATTTTTTAGCAGGATTTTGCTTGCAAGCAAGACCTAAATGAAGGATGACTCACCTAAAGGCTTATTCCTATCCCTTGCAAATAATAAGGAAACTGCAGCACAAGTGGAACCTGAAGACCTGGTATTATTGTTTCTTCTCTCGCTTCTGTATAAGAATCGACTACCGCCGTCCCCCACAACAAAAGTGTCCTCAGGAAAGGCATATTCTGCGAACAATAGATGGGGAAAAAAAGTGAAAAGATGCACCATAATTTACATGGAAACATCAAAACGCAGAATCTTCTGTTTTTTAAGTATAGTGTAAATTCGCTGCACTTTTTGAACTCTTGATATAAATATACATGTATATCATGGAATAAATTAGAGAGTGTTTGTCTAAGCTTATAAGCTCTTACGAAGTGTTTGGTAATTTTTTTGGTGAAACAACTTATAAGCTCTTAAAATAAGATCTTAGGAGCTTATAAGCTCTTAAAAAATAAGTAAGGAAACCCCAACTTATTTTTTAAGATCTTATAAGATGGAGAGCTTATAAGCTCCAAAAACATCTTATAAGCACTAAGAACTTATAAATTCTTTAAAATAAGCTTAGCAAAACATTCTCTAATTCATATGCATGCACAATGCTTTGATATGGAAACTCACCAATTGTTTGAAGAACAGGTCTGATGTCTGTTTTTTGGTCCTAGCACATCATTTGTTTCAAAGTAAGAAACAAATCGAAGAACAAAACCTTTATAAATACATAAGGAAGCGTTTAAAACCGTCTTGAAAAATAACAAAAGGCCAATCCCTATGAGTACATGTATCTCAACTTGCCTTCAATTAAAGAGTGTCAAGTTTTCATTTGTGACAAAATGGACAAAGAAAGAAAAACTGTTAACATAGAAACTTTTGATATCCAATTGTGATATACTAACAAAAGAAAAGTTATTTCTGAGCCAATAGTTGAGAGAAATTAGATTTTACAAGGTCGGGCAATTTTCAAAGTCAAAGGAACATATACCAATCAGGAGTAGGGGTGGGCGTTCGGTTCGGGTTATTCGGACCCCGAACCGACCCGATCGGGTTCGGCTTATTCGGGTTTATACCGAACCCGAACTACAGAAATCGGTTCGGTGTCGGGTTGGATTTTTTATTTTTTTCGGGGAATTCGGGGCCCGATTAACCCGAATTAGAATTTAAAAAAAAATTTAAAAAAATAATTTGTCTTTGCATTTAAGAGTTAAGACAGTCAAGTTGACTACCTGCCTCTGCCTCAACACCTCTCTGCCTCACCACCGCAGCCCGTCGAGTCGCTGACCACCGCTGCACACTGTCACGCCGGAGCCGGAGGTTTGTCCTAATTTTTCTTAATCTTTCGATTTTCCCCAATATGATTTGATGGAGTTGTGAAAATCTTAGTAAACTCTCTAATTGCTATGAATTATGATAGATCTGTAATTGTTGGAGGTAGATCAAATTAGAGTAAGATGAAGAGAAATTTTTTAATTCAAAGTGTGAAGAATTTTTTCTTCTGCTAAAGTTTGTCGGTTCATCTGTAAAGAGGATGAAGCTTCTCCTCTTCTATACAATATGAGTGGACTGGTCAACAACATGATTGCCAACACTTACTCTTTTACATATTTCCTTATTTTAATTCTATATATAATGATAGGAGTAAGCTACCTGCTACCCACCTTTTTATAATAATAATTTACTTGATAATTGATAATTATTTTATATCAATCTCAAATCTAAACACAATTAGTAAAGTAGTTTTTTTTTTTTTATGTTCGGACCCCGAACAACCCGAACCCGATTAAGCCGAACCCGAATAAACCCCGAACCCGATTAACCCGATTAATTCGGTTCGGTTTCGGGTAGCACAATTTTCAAACCCGAACCTGAAAAACCGAACCGAACCGAACGCCCACCCCTAGTCAGGAGTATGATAACATAGAAGTAGGGGTGGGTGTTCGGTTCGATTTTTCGGGTTCGGGTTAATCGGGTTCGGGTTGTTCGGGTTCGGGTTTGGAAATTGTGATACCCGAAACCGAACCGAATTAATCGGGTTCGGGGTTTATTCGGGTTCGGCTCCGAACATAAAAAAAAAAAAAACTACTTTACTAATTGTGTTTAGATTTGAGATTGATATAAAATAATTATCAATTATCAAGTCAATTATTATTATAAAAAGGTGGGTAGCAGGTAGCTTACTCCTATCATTATATATAGAATTAAAATAAGGAAATATGTAAAAGAATAAGTGTTGACAATCATGTTGTTGACCAGTCCACTCATATTGTATAGAAGAGGAGAAGCTTCATCCTCTTTACAGATGAACCGACAAACTTTAGCAGAAGAAAAAATTCTTCACACTTTGAATTAAAAAATTTCTCTTCATCTTACTCTAATTTGATCTACCTCCAACAATTACAGATCTATCATAATTCATAGCAATTAGAGAGTTTACCAAGATTTTCACAACTCCATCAAATCATATTGGGGAAAATCGAAAGATTAAGAAAAATTAGGACAAACCTCCGGCTCCGGCGTGACAGTGTGCAGCGGTGGTCAGCGACTCGACGGGTTGCGGTGGTCGGCGGTGGTGAGTGGTGAGGCAGAGGCAGGTAGTCAACTTGACTGTCTTAACTCTTAAATGCAAAGACAAATTATTTTTTTAATTTTTTTTTTAAATTCTAATTCGGGTTAATCGGGCCCCGAATTCCCCGAAAAAAATAAAAAATCCAACCCGACACCGAACCGATTTCTGTAGTTCGGGTTCGGTATAAACCCGAACCCGATTTTTACCCGAATAAGCCGAACCGAATAACCCGAACCGAACGCCCACCCCTACATAGAAGTATCAATCAATTTTCTTACAGTAAATAGAAGTGAAAAAACGGCACTTAAGAAGCATCTTTGCAAAGAGGGAGAGAAAATACAAGGACAATAACAAGACAGTTTAACTCACAGCAAACAATAGGATTCCAACCGGAGATGCAGAATCTGAAACACCTGATGCATATTCTCTGATATCCATCACAAATTCATCAACGAGAAGTCTTCGAGGTCCCTGAAATTTCCATGCATTTCATATTAAATTAAGTGATAAGTGAGTATTTCAAAATTATAGAACAAAAGAAAGTTTAACTAGTGATTAATAGTTAGCTGAGAAGGAAATTACATGTTTTTATATTTACAATAAAACAAGAAAAATGACAAAATCTGATTGATACAATGCAGTTTCACTTTGAAAGTCCATATAGAGATTGACATGGTAAGGGAATGCTTTTGTTCTAGGGACATAAATAAATCACAATTACCTTATCCTCAAACAATAAAGGAATTGCATGGACCTTTAATCCTGGTAAAAAACCAATGGTCAACATAATTCCCCGGTTCACATTCTCCTCTGGTGGTACAGGACCAAGACCTTCCTCCTCTCCGGTTACTTCCCATTGTACCTAGACCAAATAGTCTGATACATCACAAGAATATTCCAAAGAAGGACTGATTCATTATCTTAATAATTCTGCTTGACAATGCCAGAGCAAGGAACAAGCAAGGGAGCATGAAGTAATAATATTACAAGGTGAAACCTGCTTCCTAACGTTCATGACTGTCAGTGTGAGAAAATGTCAATGAAAATCAACACAACGCTTCGAAATTACCTCTACAAACTTATCTGTAAGCACGTTTCTACCAATGATTCCCTCAGACACATTGGTAATTATCGGAATACTGGAACCCAATCTTCCAACAATCTGAAAAGTAATAACTTGTTTAACTTACTAGTTAAGAATTGGCACATACACCCATGTATACACAAACATAAATACATATATAAGGAAAGTGCGGAATCATACCAGTTGGTGAGCAGCTCGCAGGTTAAAACAGGGACCAACAGACACCAGTGCAAAATGAGGTCTAATGGGTTCCAATAAAACCTTGTCCACAACCTCGTTCACGGCATTCTACCACAGAAATGACAAAAATATATTATTGTTGGAGAGAACCAAGAAATATTAGAAGTAAATAAATGTTTAAAATGGAAAAGAAAGCAATGCAAGTCGGTTCTTTCCATGGAATCGCATCTCATCGATGGGCCCAAAACTCTCATTTTGATGGCATACTAGTTTCATGAAGGTCATATTTCGTATTGCTCTCAAATAGTTGTCAAAAACCATTAACATGAAAATTTGAAACACTCAATACTATTTGTAAAGGGGTCCTTATTATGGCACGAGTAATGAAAAAATTACACAAATTCGGTGGAATTGCAATTCGGGTGTTAGTTTCCTAATTTCTCTGGGTTTTTGAGTTTCAAATGTCAATAATCTTCTAAGATAAAACAAGATCACTCCAGAAACTTCTTTTACCCTAATAATAATCTAATGAGAACATGACAAATGCATATATACAAAACTCAAACTTCGATCACTGCCTAGAAGCACTTAATTGAAATAGAAATTTATGAGCAAAATTTATGAAAGGGGTTTTCCTTATTTAACAAATTGAAGAAGGAAAAAAAAAAGTAGTGGACCTGAAGGGAGTGGTTAAAAGAGAGAGCAGAGGAGAGTTTTGGAGAAGAGAGGAGACGATTGCAGATAGAGTTCCATGAGCGGCTAACACAAGCTGCCCACGCGAATGATAAAGCCGGGAGGCGGATGAGAATGTTTTGCACCAGATCATCTCCCAAATCATCAATTCCAGTTCCAGTGATAATTATACTTTTTCCGCCCGTTTGGGTTTTCACCATTGTTTTCAGCGATCGAAGGGAGTGTTGTTTTTCCATTTCCATGGCATCCCCGAAACCAAAGAAAAGAGAGATGTTGAGGTTCAAGGGAGGTATTTGCACACGTGTGAATTAAAAAGGATGGTTCTATCAAAAAAAATTAAATAGGATGGATATATTTTTAGAGTGAAAAGACCGAAATAGCCCCTATTATTATTTGGCCAAGAGACTTAAATAACCCTCTTAAAGAAGTGCCTTTATGAAGAGAAACGAGACTTCGTTCTATATTTTTTTTTTAAAAATGCGTATAATTACTATATCACTCCTTTCTTTTATAAAACTCAGAATTGGAAGAATAGGAGCCAGTAGAGCAGAGCGGCCAAATTTAATCGAGAGAGAGCAGAACTGAAGAACAGGAGTCTAGTATTTTGTTTCGTAAATCACATCGGTTTACTTTGATTTTGTTGTGCCCAACTTTCCTCGTCAATTTTACCAAGGTAATTTTTAGTTTTGAAGCATATTTCGCAATTTATGATTTTTATAAAAAAAGAAAAATTTAAATTTATAGTATTAATCAGGCATTTTGCAATTAATGGCTCCTCCCTGTCGTTTAGAGATTATGGAATGGTTCACGACTCCGAGTCTTCATCTTCATCTTCATCCACAACCCATGTAAGTAAAAGGGATAATTGCATAAAACCCCCTGTGTTATTTCGAAAATGCTAAAAAATCCCTGTGTTAACGAAATAGGCTAATCACCCTTCTTGTTCCTAAAAAGTGCGCAAAAAAGCCAAATTTTGTTAAAATGATAGAAGAAAGTATGTGTTTTTTGGGCGAATTAACACTATCTACCTTTTATGAAGTATGAAAAGTAAATAAATGACAAATGAACATGTCAATAAAGGTGAAAAACATTAAAAACGCGCTTGTTTTTTAATGGAATTTAGCTATTTTGCACACTTTTTAATAACACAGGGGGTGATTAGCTTATTTCGTTAACAGGATAAATTGTCCGAGGTTTTCGACGACGATCTGGGAGAAGGCAGCGTGGACAACCCGAGCGACAGGGGAAACGGGCAAGTTCAATCTGGAAATGCGACCAGTTTGGTTCCCGATCCGGACTATTTGTACTATCTAATTTGTTTCACCTTTAAGTATGAGTTGGCCTAAATATGATGAACTTGTCGTATGTTTAGCTTTCGAATCCATTTGTTTTTTTTGTCAAGTACAAGAACCGTATGTTTGATGCAATTTGTGGCTTGTGTTAAATTTATGTAATTGTTATTACTAGTATTTTTGTTCATACACAACACCTCACGTATGCATGCATGGAAGGGGAAATTATCATGTCACTCATGCAAATGAGATTGAACACATTACGTACGCCAACCTAAAAGTCCCCTTATATATATTATAATTGGAAAAGGGGTTATAGCCGGGAGTTGGCCATATTACAAATTGGAATAAAAAAGCAAACCATAACATATTACATTATTCGAAATAAAGAAAACATAAACATATATATTGGTACTTTTAAAACGGTCATTCGGCGGGTCCCGAGAAATGCAATTTTTTCGATGTTTTTTTCTTTGCCTTCTCACTATCAGCTAAAGGGGCTTTGCTAAGGCTAAGAAAGCGGTCCTTCATTAGCTTTAACATTATTCTTTCGGTAGAAGACACAGTTTCATCTAGAGTGTCGTCATCCGCAGTTTCTTTGATCTTAAAATTATATTGCGGCATGGGGAACGGAGCCGGGGTCGCATATCCATAACGCGGGGGCGGAAATGAGGATGATCCTTGGCTCGATGAGTAGTGATCTAGTCGACCCTTACTCTTTCTGGATAGTGTGTTTTCCAAAGATAGTGAAATTTGATCGGCCTCCTCGCTATCTTCGACGACAATAGTATCATTTGGACCCTCACCACATGATCGACAAGAATCACTTGACACATTTATTATAGTAGGACCAAAGATGGCATTGAACTGGACCATGGCCGGCTCACCGTTCCATACATACGCCCTCACCAGTGGGTTTTCCTACAAACATATTTGTGTAGGTTTCAAAAAAATAGGAGAAAACAATTAAGCAGAAATGAATGTATTACGTAACATAAAAAATGAGTTTATGTACCTTTGCCAAATTTTGCAAGACTTCGGGTTGTGCAAAATGAGATTTTTTTGTTGGTCCCATCTAACACCGGGATGTTCTGTTATTTGCTTGAACGTAGTGTATCGGTTGAATAAGAAATGGAACCTTCTTTGGCACATGGCAAAAGTGAAAGCACATCCAAATTTTTTGTTAAGCTCCCACAAACCAAATAGTATAACTGAATCGTTTAGTGTCCATGCTCAATTGTTGGCTGCCACGCCCCTTGAAAACAACAGAAATGAAACGCCTATCATGCTCGTATTGCCACCCGTTTGTGTACAAAATGTCGGCTTATGAAAGATATTCCATATCCAATGCGGAAGAAATTTTTTAGCATGCAAATAAGATGAGCAATTTTTGCCTTGTGTTTAGGACATAAAAATTTTCAAGCATCTCTCTTATGCATCCTTTTATAGTGGTTACTTTATAAAAAAATCATTTCCCCCCAACATTTTCCCAAATATTCGCTTGTATGAGAATCTAATTCCTATCAATTTTTTATCAATCAATTCTATGTATATATAGGCTTCCACGTGAACGCATAGCTGAAACAAAGAACAAATGCAAAAGATGAAAAGATATGTCATGTTTAAATGCAATTATATATGCAAGTTTTTTTTTGAAGAATATTTTTTTGTTCATCCATGCAATCAATTATGGAGAAGAAAGGTGGTGTCTAATGTGTTGTCAAATACCAAGCAAAACTATGTGTGTGTTGTCATTCAAAGCACAAAATTTGTGTATGTGTTGTCAATACCAAGCATGCTTTGTGTAAGCCTTATATCTTTTCATATATATATATATATATATATATATATATATCCTTTTACCTTTTCATCACATGACTTGCAAGTTGCATGTATCAACAAAATTCAATACTTGTTTAGTTTTAATTATATTAGTTATATATATATATATAAATAGTTTTAGATCATAACACATAAAATTATGTATCGTTATTAACCGTTCGTCACATTTGGCCCATTATTGCTTTTTGTTGTAGTGAACAATATCCAATGTTTATAGATGAATACATATATATATATATATATATATCTATGAATATATATAAGAAAATTTACTAAGCTAAGTTGAATATCCAATCTCTTGTGTTATGAAATTGACCTAATAAAAAAAGCAAAATATGAAAACACATGTTAATCTTCGTTTTTTACCATTATATAGCCGTTCAAAAAATGGGACTAAAACACCCTCATCAAGTGTCTATAAAATGCATGGTTTTTTATTTCAATTGTCCACTTTGCATATCATTATTTTCATACAATAATATCAATCTATATATATATATATATATATATATATTTCAGCTCGGCTACTAAAAGAAAAGGAATTCACTACCGAAATTGGTCACCGTTCATCCATCCGACGGAAGACATGTCAAGTTGCGGTTCATCTTCACGTTCATCAAGCTATTCTAGTCAACGTTCAAATATTCGCATTGACCCAAACGGCTTAGCTAAATGCGGGTGTGATAAAGTTCCACAAGTCCGAACCGCATGGACCAAAAAGAATCCCGGAAGAAAATTTGTCGGTTGCGTAAATTGGAACGTAGGTGAATTAGTTTTTTGTTAATTTTATTCAAATGTCACACATAAACTTCAAAAAGTAATTTAACATTTGCGTGAACATGTGATTACAGAAACCCGGTGGGTGTGATGCGTTTGATTGGATAGAGGACGAAGTTTGTGACAAAGGGATGGAAATTGGGAGAACACTTCTAACAAGACTTGATGAAAGGGAGGAAAAACTTAAAGCAATTCAAGCCGTTAATGACACATTGAAGGTGAACAACAAGAAAATGCATGAAGTCATACAAAAATTAACAACATCGAACAATGCATTATTGACGAAGAAGCAAAGCGATGATGTACAAATTCATGCCTTACAAAATGAATTGTACAAGTACAAATCAATAGGTTGGATTTTGAAGTTTGTATTCATAGTCGTTTGTGCTACGTGGATGTATAAGGTTATCAAAAAGTACTAAGTAGGGCTACTATTTCATTTCACGTTGCATGATACTATTTACTTAATTAGTCATTAATAAATTATCAATGTAATCTCGTTTCATTGTATATTATTTCCTATTATGTGCATATAATTTAGTAACGTATATATATATATATAATTCACCCCTGTGTGCCAAAAATTAATCAAATATCATTCAAAACATACAATATATCCACATCTAGCCATTCAAATTACAATTCACCCCTGTGTGCCAAAAATTAATCAAATATCATTCAAAACATACAATATATCCACATCTAGCCATTCAAATTACAATTCACCCCTGTGTGCCAAAAATTAATCAAATGTCATTCAAAGCATACAATATATCCACATCTAGCCATTCAAATTACATACATGTCCATTCAACGGTTTTCAAACATAACGAACACAAAAATAAACGGTAATGGATGCCATTGTCACACAAATACAATTCATCCATCACATATATCAACATATATCAACAACAGAAACCGAATTCAATTGTTCATCCAACACATATATCAACGACTAATACCATTCCTAATAAAAACCATTGTCACTCAAAAATAATGTCCAAAAACACCAATCATGTAGTGTTTTGTTATAAACACCACCTCAAGCCCCCCTCAATTTTCTGACATCCATTTGTACTTCCTCACCGGATCCACCAGTAATCAGAAAAGCCAATCATTGCCCGGCTTTAATCTTATTTTTCGAAACAAATTCAAACCACCTGTCTTGCAACCAGCACGTACCTTGACCTTCTACTCCAAGTTTGGCTTTCCACTTCAATTGCACATCCCTAGCAGTTCCTTTCCATACGGGTTTGAACTTTGCTACCCTCTTTGAATCAAGCCCGTAAGCCCTCCATGCATGTGAAGGAATGCACTAAAACAATGCAACACTTTATTAGGAGGGGAAATTTTTTATACAATTACATTTATAAAAGCATCAAAACAGCAACAAAAAAATACAAAACACTCACCAATGTAGCTAGTCTTCCATGGACATAATCACAGCCTTCGCTTCGAGGGACCATAACCGTGAATCCGGCCTCTTCATCCATATCCGTGTCGTCATCATCTTCTTCCTTTCCTTCATCCTCCTCCATCGAGTCGTCGGTCTCTCCTTCCTCATCATCATCTTCGCCAATGCTTGATTCTAAACAAAGTGATTCGGGTAATTTCACATAAATATCTTGGTTAGAACTAATAAGTAAACATAATCGTCATATACTAAATACAATAACAATTGCAATACAATACATACCATCACTGCTAGTCACTAGGGCAAACTCATACTTTTTGGAAGACCCGCTAGGGATCATTACGGTTGCATGAAACACCATATCATCCAGATGATGAAAATGGATGAAATCACCCATCTGCAAACTATGCATTTTTTGAAATCGATCCCACTCCGTCCGCTCCAACATCAACAAACCCTCAACCCGTTCAACCCCGAAATTAAAAGTAGCTAGGATAGTTTTTATGGTTAAACGGGATTGAAGGGTCAAACGAGCACGTTGAGCAAACGCAGCAGGAATCGTCTAAAACACAAAGTTTGAATTTATATAAAAATTACTACATATGATAAAACAAACTATATATCAAACTTGACACCACTTTATAGTAAACAAGTTACAAAATATACCGGTCTTTGCTCCCAGCTGGGAATGAATAGACCCTTCATCCATGTCAATTTTTCCTTTTTAGCACTTGGCATATTATTTCCTAATAAAATGTAATTCATCAAAACATGGTCTATTATTGCATAAAACACGAAAGAATAAGCAATGCACTCATAATCACAGTTGAAGACATTGTAAACTACGACAAAATTCAACTTCATTTCAACAATGATATAATCAGTAATCACAGTCTTGTAAACTACGAAAAAAGTAAACTGCATTTCAGCAATGATATAATCAGTAATCACAGTCCAAATAAATCCCCATGTACTCAAAATTTAAGTGCATGACAAGGTCAATAGATCACTAACCCAAAACAGTACACATTAATCCAAACAACACATAACCACCAAAATCCTAACAACATACAACCAGAGAAATCCGAACAACACATAACATAACATGTAAATTTGGTATGCCAACACATAACATGTTGTACATGAAGAAAAGAAAACTGAAAATGCATCAAATTGAAAAATGAAAATTTTTGGATGTGAAACTGAAAAATACACAAACAATAATTAACAATAATTGTAATATATGCCATAATACTATCTACTTTCCAGTTTATACTTTGTAAATGCATCAAATTTCAAAAAAATAATAAGGGATTCGGAAGAAATCGGTCTACTTACCAGAGAATGGGGTCCAAATGTCGTCGCGGTCTGGGGAAAAAAAAGACACACGAATGGCGTCAAATGTTATTTCCAAAAACGGACCGACATAATTTTAAAAAAAAATAAAAATTGTTACCTGATTCGGAAGAAGACAGAGGAGAAGCAGAAGACGGCCTGCGTTTTTTCTTTTAGCACATTTGTATAATTGAGTGATAGATTGAGAAATGTAAAGTAAAACAAATCTATCAATATTATAGTAGCTGATTACTGGCCATGCCAAGAAGTTGGAAACAAGACTTGTTAGATTATCAGAATCAAGGTAAGTTGTTTAATTAGTGAGCATTAGAAAATTGTGTGGAGTTCCTTAACACAACAAAGAACAATTTACTGTCTTTTTCATGTTTGGCAAAGGCCCTTTTACTCTTGATGGCTATTCACAATTGTTCTGATAATTTCCCTTGTAAACGACGTTGAAGTTTCACTACGTACTTCTACTCATTTTTATCGCCGCCTACTAAATATTTTCACTTTAGTAAGGGCCGGGCTATGGGTGCAACATTCCTTATTGATTGTTGAAAATTTGATCGGCTTATTCAGCTATATATGCATTTTATGATTGGCTTAATTACCCTCAATAAATTTGTAGGTCTAAAAGTAGTATTGTGCAATGAAGAAGAAGAAGAAGAAGCTGGACAACAGTGTATATGCTCAAGAAATCAGCAGTTATTCCTATGTTTCTTAGGTATATTATATATATAGGGATAATTACACTGGGTACCCCTGAGCTATTGCTAAATTATAAAAAACATCCCCTAGTTTAATAAATTACATCTAACATCCATTTCTTTTATTCCTTCTAACATTGAACACCTTCTGTCAAATTTTTAAGTGAACTTCCAAAAATACCCCTGACTTTTTCTAAACCAGAAGACCAAATTTTTCTAGGACAATTATACCATTTTGGTGTTATTTGTAATATTTTATAAAAATATAGGTGTTATATGTAATTTTTTTTTTGAAATCCCAGGGTAAATTTCCGCCGGTCGCCCAGCAGAGCAAACCTGTCCATACGTAATAGCCCGCAAATCACGTATGGAGGTAAGCCGCCCTAGGTTACCCATAGGCGACGAGCTCGATAAGCGTAGGGGCCCCTAGGGGAGGATCTAGGGGAGGACGGGGGAGTAAACTCCCCAAACTATCCCCTTTCTCCCAATCCACTACACTTGGGTTTCGAACCTGGGTGGGCTCTCACGGCCAAAGGCCTTGTGACCACTTCGGCCACACCCCTTTGCTTTGTTATATGTAATGTTGTGTATGTAAAGCATATAAATAATTATTTATAATTAAAAATTATTTTCAACAAAATAAATTTTTTTATAAATTATTCAAATTATAAAATAAAAAAATTATGTGAATCATTTTAATCTTTTAATTAAAATTAGTATATATTAGTTTAGATTATATTTTAAATTAATTTATAAAATTTATAATAAATTTAAAAATTGAATTTTAATAAATTTAATTTCTAAAATAATTACTTATTAATATATTATTTTATAAATAAATAAAAAAGAAAAGGAAAAAGGAAAAAAAGGGGGGTGGGGAACAATGTCGTCTTCTTCACCCTACCCCCCATCCCCACCCCACCCTACCCTACCCTCATGCACACACACACAGTCACACACATGCGAAAACACACACAGAGTCACGCACACACAAACACACACACACACGAAAACATACACACACACAGAGTCGCGCACACACACATATTCACACACAAGCAATTTGTAACATATTACATACATATATACATATATATATATATATAAGCATTTTTTATGTTTAATTTTTTATTTTAAAATTGGTATTAGAAGTAAATCTAGAGATGTAAAGGGGTAATATGGTAATTTAGCTTTTTGATTTTTTTTAATATTTTTCTTTCTTTTTTTATAAATATTCCGTATGGGCATTTTAGTCTTTTTACACTTTTCATCCATTTTTATATCAATATATGAAAACTTGCAATGTTAAATGTAATTTATTGAACTAGAGAACTAGAGAATTTTTTTGTAATTAGGCCATACCTCAGGACCCCTAGTGTAATTATTCATATATATATATATCCTTTTAAATTCGAAATCAGATCCTTTTGGCATGTTCAATTGAATTATCTTGGAAGCACTTTCATGCAAAGTAATTGCTCCAAAAATGCTTTTATTTATGGGAAAGTTGCGTGTCTCAAGTTCAAAAATTGCCTACTTTAAACTATTTTCACATTGATTGTACTTGCGAGTTGATGAAATTAATGGTCAAGATGTTATTGATGTTGTACGTATAACTAGTTTATACTAGTACTTTTCTTTTCTTCTGTATGCTGCTAAATAAACTCCAAATTTTTCTTTACATAAAAAATGACTGGTTCGAAGTTGATTTTTGCCAATAGATAATGTGCATGTATTGCATTTTATTGGTTAATAGTTAGGGCAAGTAATAGTGTTCTCAAAAATACATTTATAGACTTATAAGTAAATATCAAACTAACTTTCATTCTCCTTTGTAGTTTGAACAAACAAACATGTAGAAAACAATTACAAACATAGAGGGTGTTTGGTTACGTTTATAAACTCTTTAGAACATCATATAAAATGTTTGAAGAGTTTATAAACTTCTTAATATTGTTTGCAGCTTTTTTGAAAAAAATAAATTATAGAATCTCGAATTAAGATGTTATGAATACCAAGAAAAATAAAATTAAAAAGAAATCCTATCTTATTTTAAAGAGCTTATATGCTCCCTTATCTTGAACTACAAAATGACTTAAAAATATGTTTTACTGTTCAACAAATCAATCTTATCCATGCATCTACACTAATACTTGCATTTACATATTATTATCAAACATGAATGTTTGTTAATGTATTATTATACTAGTATTTTATATAATGGATTATATATAATGCAATAAATTATATATATTAATTTTAACGTAATATTTTTTTTTGAAAACTAAACAACCCATAACATTAACTATCAGACGAAATGTCAGATAAAAGGAAAGAAAGAACAGACATAGGGGGATCAACAGACCCCTTAAGGCTACCAACAGCCGACCTAGCTAAAGTATGAGCAACACGATTGCCCGACCTCTTAACTTGACAAAAGGAAACACAAGCAAAACGAGAACAAAAAAACTTAACATCAGAAATTAAAGAAGCAATGAACGAGGAGGCTGTATCAGGACTCTGTAGTTTAGAAATTACTTGAGCACAATCTCCCTCAAGAATTATATTCCGCCAACCGAACCGATAAGCTAATTCCATGGCTTCACGAGCTGCGAGGGCCTCTGCATGTTCAGGATCTTCAATATCTGGAAAGAATTTTGATAACCACCCAAGACAACTCCCATTTGAATTACGAGCAGGAACACCCGATCCCACCCCTTTCTTTTCAACAAGCACAACACCATCAAAGTTGATCTTAATCACATTTGTGGGAGGAGCAACCCATGTATCAGGAATAGTACTGGAGAGAGGACGTTGGCTACCAACAACCTGGGCATTTCGAAAAACTGCCAATAATGACTTTGCACATACAACCACTCGCAAGGGGTTTATCACCTCTTTATCCCACACTATCCGATTCCGTGCAGACCAGATTGACCATGCTAGAATGAGGAATAGTTGAAAATCAGAAGTTTCCAAACCACGAGCAACTGATCGAATCCACTCCTCCGCTGATCCATGCCATTTAGCCACCACCCCCCACGATAGATCTGATAGAGACCAGATTTGTCGAGCCAAGTCATACTCAAGAAGCACATGAATATCAGATTCTTCGTGCATCAAACAACAAGGACATAAATTGATAACCTCACATTTTCGACGTCTGAGATTGGATAGAGTTGGCAATATCCCACGACAAACTCGCCAAGCAAAAATCCTTACCTTATGGGGTAAATTAGCTCCCCAAATGAATCTCCAATTGCTATGGCGAGTAGAGGTGTTTGAAACTACTTCTCTCTTGAAATCACGAGCAATATGGTACGCACTTTTGACAGAAAAGAAACCATTTTTTGTGAAGTGCCAGACCAACTCATCATCCCCTAGACGCCTAGCTAAAGGAATAGAGAGAATAGTATCCACATCGGGGGCCCAAAAAACCTGTCGAATAAGTGCTCTGTTCCAACTTCGACTAACCGAGTCAATGAGGGTAGTGACGCGAGTATCAAACGAGATAGAATTCGGGGTGGTAATAACACGGAACGATCCCGGACGTGGCAGCCACCTATCACACCAAACGGACACTGAATCACCTCTGCCAATACGCCACCAAGATCCTGCTGAAATAATATCTCGAGACCACAAAATGCTAGACCAACAAAGAGATGGCCTATGACCCTTCTGTGCATCAAAAAAAGAGCAATTTGGAAAATATCTAGCCTTAAGAATTCTAGACAATAAAGAATTAGGGAATTTAATAAAGCGCCAAGCTTGCTTCGCCAGAAGCGCCCTATTAAAAGCCCTAACATCTCGAAAACCCATACCCCCATCCTCCTTCTTATCACACAACGCCTGCCATGCAATCCAATGTATTTTTCGGACGTCAGATGCACTCTACCAAAAAGAAGCCGTCAAAGATTCAATGTCACGAACTAATTTTTCTGGGAGTCTGAAACAAGATATAGAATACGTCGGGATAGCATGTAAAACTGATTTAATCAAAACCTCACGTCCTCCTTAAGATAAATTCTTTTCTTTCCACCCCTGAGCACGCTTACACACCCTTTCACCAATATAGTTGAAGACTTCCATCTTATTCCGACCAGTGACCGTTGGAAGCCCAAGGTAAACATCATGTCTTTCTTCAACCTGAACACCAAGAATGCCTGCTAATTGCCTCTGAACCGTATCCTCAATGTTACGGAGGAAAACGGCAGTTGATTTTTGTAAGTTTATGACTTGGCCTGATGCAGCAGCATATTTATTCAAAATAGATCGAATGCATTCAGAAGCCCCATTCGTGGCGTGACAGAAAATCATAGTATCATCTGCAAATAACAAATGAGAAACCGGTGGTGCCCCTCGACAAATTTTCACCCCGTTTAACATTCCCCGCATGTCTTCAACTTGTATCAATCTGCTAAGTGCCTCTGCACAGAAAAGAAACAAATAAGGCGATAAGGGGTCTCCTTGTCGGATATCCCTAGTAGGATGCAAGAAACCAAATTGTTCCCCATTAAATAAGTAAGAATAAGAAATAGAGGACACAACAAGCATAATAAGAGAAACAAAACGCTCATTAAATCCAACTCTCAGAAGAAAGCGCTTAAGAAAAGACCATTCAACCCTATCATACGCCTTACTCATATCCAACTTCAAGGCTGTGAAACCTTTTTTGCCAGTGCTCTTAGTGTTCAGAAAATGGTTCAGCTGAAAAGCAACTAAAACATTGTCAGTAATTAATCGTCCAGGGATAAAAGCAGACTGACTAGGATATATGATACTATTCAGCAAAGGTTTAATACGATTAGAAATGGTCTTAGAGGCCAGTTTATAAAGCATGTTAGAAAGACTAATAAGTCGAAATTGAGTGATATGTTCGGGAGTGATACACTTAGGGATAAGGACAATAGCGTAAAGTTAAAATCAGGGAGACAAGATTGATTATTTAATAAGTCTAGGACCGCACGAGTAACATCGGTACCAATGATATGCCAGGATTTATGAAAAAAGATAGGTGACATACCATCGGGTCCCATGGAAGTAAGAAAAGACAAAGAAGCTAAGGATTTGGTCACCTCTTCTGGAGAAAAAGGGCGCCCCAGTTCGTCATTCATCTCATCCGTGGCTTTACGCTCAATTACTTCCAATACTAACTCGATTGCATTTTCAGATGGGTGATCAGATGAGAAAATGTGTGAAAAATACTGGTCAATGATACTTTGGATATCCGCTTTTGATGTCTGCCATGTCCCAATTTCATCCTTTAAAGATGAGATCATGTTTTTCTTATGTCGACTTGATCCTCGTGCATGAAAAAATGTCGTATTCTTGTCACCGTGAGCTAACCAGTCAGATTTACAACGTTGTTTCCATTTAATTTCTTCCCCAACCAACAAATCCTCAAGTTCGGTACGAATACTATCCTCTTCGCCCCTCGACTCAACTAGCAACTCACTACTCCTAAGTGCCCCTAATTCCTCTTCTAAAATTTTATGCATTTGGGCACGTCACCAAATTTCTGACGACTCCAATTCATCAAACCGATACGACATTCATCAATATTTTCCAAAACTTTCTGTTGTGCCTCTGTCAAACTAGTACCCCTCCAAGCATCATCAATCAGCTTTTCACATTCATCAGATCAAACCCACCATGCTTCAAATCTAAACGGTTTTAAACCTTTTTGATATCTGTCATGAGAGATCGGTGAAGGTAAAACAGATTTAATGATAACAGGGCAATGATCCGAATAAATTAGCGGCAGGTGGATTGCACGATGATGTGGAAAAAGACGGATCTAACTTGAAGAAGCACATGCTCGATCAAGGCGACATTTCACTTTTTGAGGAGGATCACAACCATTACCCCAAGTAAACTTATTCCCTTGAAAACCGATGTCAGATAGTCCAGATGCATCTAAAGCTAGGCGAAAATCCATCATCTGCCAATTAGGACGAGAGTTAGCACTTAATTGTTCATGCCCAAACAGAATCTCGTTGTATTCTCCCACAACTAACCATGGTTTGTTTGACCTGCCACTTAATTGAACAAGTAGTTCCTAAGTTTCCTTTCTTCGAGCAGATTCCGGTGCCTCGTAAAATCCTGTAAACCTCCAAGAATGATCTAGATCAGATGGGTCAACCATAACATCAATATGATTATCGTAATAACTCAACAGAAGAATATCCATAGATTTAGGCCAAAGTAAAGCAAGACCACCACTAAGGCCCTTGCAATCCACGCTAACGCCAAAGAAATCCAATCGTCGCTTTAAAACTTCAATCTTTCCACTAGTACACTTAGTCTCCGATAAGAAAACCAGAGAGGGGCTATGGTCTCGGACTAAGTCTCCGAGATGACGGGACTTCCAAGGTCCTTCCAAACCTTGGCAGTTCCAAATTAAGGGAATCATAGCAAAGGGCGGAGGCTGCGAACAATCGATATCTTCATCATGTAAAACCAAAGTACTAGCATGGCGTTTATTAGCCTGAAATGAATCATTATTCTGCCCTGACCAGCCCTCTGGGAAAGGACGTTTTGAACCCATTGATATAGATAGCATTCTTCCAGATAAAGGATCTTTTATGCGGGCATTCTTAGGTGGGCGACCACGGCCTCGTTTGATAGTGTTTTTCGGCAAAACCGGAAGAGGGACATTTGTCAACTTACCATGCTCCATTAAACTAACATACGAATCTCCAACACCCCCTGCCAAAAAGGTAAAATCCATTGGTAATGAACCTGATACTAAGTCAGCCCCTTCTAATGTCAGAGATGGTTGTACAGTCAGATCAACCAATGATACATCATCCCCGACATTTGCAAAGTAAGGTAAGACTTCATTAGATTTAGCACCAATTGGATTGGCAAGTGTCGAAGGGTTATGACCGCCCGTGTTAGAAAAATGATACTGTGCATGGGTTAGAGGAAAGAATCCCGGTGGATTATGAGATGTCTGAGGAGTTAGAGTCCTATTGAAAGTTGGATCGAGAGCATTGTTTGGATTGGAAGACAGGTCACTGAACCGAGATTGATCTGACGTCAATGAAGGAGGTCTTTCACTAAACATGAACCGATTCGACCGATCAGCTTTACCACCATGATAAGAAAGAGGAGCCCGTAGCCACGCGCCAAAAGGCGTAAGATCCCCAGGATTCTAAAATTCCGATGAATATCTAAGTAAGCAAGACTTGGCCAAGTGACCTACCCGTCCACATAAATAACAGAAATTTGGCAACCGTTCATACTGAAATGTGACAATATGTGATTCCCCGAGAGCAGAATTAAGTTGGAGAACCCGCTTGAGAGGTTTCGTCACATCAATTTCGACATACACTTTCAAAATAGATCCCCAAGATGATGCATGTTCGTTTAAATTAGTCCACTTAAACTTTCCAAGTTTGTTACCAATAAACGCTGCCATCTCACAGTTCATCATCTTTAAAGAAAGATCATGTATATGTACCTTGAAAGTACAAGTATCAAGAGGTACAGTAGAGGGGTTATCATTGTCATTAAGCACCGATAACACAACCAAATTTTTGTCAAAATTCCAAGGCCCCTCCTCAAGAGCTCTCTGTAAATCCACTGCATGATTAAAGGTCAAGACAAAACGGTCCACAGAAATCTTTCGAACATAAGACCTCGGAGGGGGTGAAGGAGACGACTAATAGTAGTTCTAAAGGCCTCAAAATTGTAAGGTCGCGGAGAAATAACACGTCGCACCAGAACTAAGCCTTTATTCGGAAATTCACCATGACAAAGACCATTCGGAATTAAAATCTCCTCATCCTCTATAATTACCAGTGACCGGCGAAGTCTCTCTATTTCCTTATCCATATCATACCCACAGAAGTTGCAATCGAGAAAGAAAAGAAGCAGTTACCATTAAGTCCCAACAAAGATGGTAGACAAAAACCGAAGGCACTAACCGCTTTCCTGGAAAAGTAATCTGAAAAAAAGACCAAAAAAAAAAAAAACAGAAATGAAACGAGACAGAAGAAATCGAAGAACTAACACAAAAAAACCCAGAGCAAACTAAACAAGGAAACAGGAAAATGGGAAACACAGGGGAAGAAAAACAAAAATTAACCTAAGACTAAGACAAACCCAAGAGAAATTGAACCCACTATGAAGACTTTAAGCAGAAGGCAACAATCAACATCAGATTGAGATCGGCGTATGATGATCGGTGGTCTTCCATCATATCACACTATTTCTCTTAATTAATTAATTTATCCTCACTATTAAAGTTATTTTCTCTTTTACTTTATAACTAATTCAATCAATTTCTACATCAAATCTAAATAAAATATCATCTTTATATCACATCAACACTATTTTTAACTATTTTTAAAGAATACAACCTAACATACTACAAAATTCAATATTCTCACATGAATATTGATAATTGACATTTTCAAAATAAAATACTGAAAATTCACTTGAAAATATGGCCAAACGAAACGTATGTTATCCAAAGTCCAAACACATAAATACTTATTTTTTAAATTTAGTATAATAAGAAGAGCTTATAAGTGCTAAACACCCTCAGTAAGCAATACGTTTTCCCTTTTTAACGTAGCACTTTTAGTTTAATCTTCAACCCCCACTCTTTTCCGTGCCGCGCCCTCAACATTGTTCCCAAGCAAACCAATTCCATTTCTGATTTAGGGTTTCTTTTAGAGCTCTCTCTTTCTCTCTCGAAACGACGAAGGGTTTTCGTTAATTTCAGGTTGCAGTTGAAAATGGACGGAGAGGAATTGACGGAGCAAGAAACTGCCCTTTATGATCGCCAAATTCGCGTCTGGGGAGCTGATGCACAACGAAGGTACTAAAATAGTGTGTGTATATATATATATTAGCTATTGTTTGTATATGTGATTGACCCGTGTTTGTGTTTTGTATATAATGTACATGTTATATTTATTGGTTCATTTTTAGGCTAAGCAAGTCGCATATACTCATCAGTGGACTAAAAGGCACTGTAATTGAGGTATTCATCTCTTTTTTATCTATGATAAATTCATTTTTTTTTTTAATGATCTTATATTCTTATTAGCGTGTGGTTCAGTTGGAAAGTTCATGTGTTTCTAATGCCTATGCTTCGAAATTACTGTTTTCATATTTGTGCAGTTCTGTAAGAATATTGTGCTAGCAGGAGTAGGTAGTGTAACATTAAATGATGATCGTATAGTGACAGAGGAGTTATTATCAGCAAATTTTTTGATCCCCTCTGATGAAAATGTGTACTCGGGGAAAACTCTTGCTGAACTCTGTTGCGATTCCTTGAAAGATTTCAACCCCATGGTTCGTGTTTCTGTTGAAAAAGGTGGGTCTTGTTTCCATAATCTTCTCTGTCGTAAGTTTTACTGAGTGATAAATATGAAGGCACTTCTCAGAAGGGGATTCTAGTTTTTGACTATCGTCATTTCTTGGTTAAACTTAAGTATAATATTACACCTATTACTATTCTCTGGATGAGTTATATTTCTGGATGAAACAGTTTCTCGTCTGAAGATGAAAAGGAACTGCAAATTTTATGGAGAAAGTTGTTCTTACGAATTTCTTGAATCTGTTTCAGTTAATATATCTGTCCAATTGTGATGGAATTGGCTGCTTGAGTAGATAATGAGCTTATGGTGTATATCTTATTTTAAAAAGTGAGAGGTTAATGTGTTTTGATCAAATTAACTCTTGTGGGTCCTTCGCTATTTTCATCATGATGATTTTTAGGCAACTGAAAAAACACGCCTTTAATGTTTGTGAACTTAAGAATTTTTAAAAATATTGAATAAACAGCTACTTTATGCCTTCCTCCCTTGTAGAACTATTTGTCGTAGTTTATGTGTTTGGCTACTGATCTTGAAACTCATTTGATGTGTGCAGGTGAATTATCCAACTTTCATGTTGACTTCTTTAACAAGTTCGACGCTGTAGTAATCAGTTCGTGCTCACTTTTAACAAAAGTATAGCTACCTTTCTCTATTCTAGCACAAATTTATTTATTTTTGCAATTTCTTGCCTTATGGATATATTTTACAAATCAGTAGTCTCTTAAACATTTTTATAAATTCTTTTAACATAACTGCTGCAGAAAACAGTTAATGAGATGTGTCGCAAATTGTTGAAACGCACTGCATTTTATACGGTGGATTGCAGAGACTCTTGTGGTGAAATATTTGTTGACTTGCAGAATTACATCTACTCCAAGGTTATATATTCACTAGCTAAAATTTTTTAGCTGTATTCATTAGAAATTTGGGTTTATTCAAATGGCATTCTTTGTGTCTTTCCAGATTCTCTTCTCTTCCATGAGTTGCTTATGCTTGATAAGTTTGTTGCATGGTTGATTGGATTAAGATATAGAATTGAGTCTGTTATAGGGCTTTTTCCTTGCTGATACAACTTTCTCTGTCTGCCTTTCGGTATTCATTGTGAAACTGTTTCTAAAACTTCTTTTCTTCTACTCCTTACAGAAAAAAGGTGATGAGACAGTCGAATGTCTCCTGGAGTACCCAAGTTTTGAGGTATGAATATACAGTTCTCATAAGCAATTTTGACCTTTAAATTTACTTAGCGGTAGGTTATCTTATTGTTACTTGTATTATACATATTTAAGTAGGTTTCACCTATATTAAATAGAGTGTTGTCATCAACTAAATTTTGTTGATACAATGTTAATGGATGGAATCTATTATTCTTGCGCTGGCTGCACGAATTCTGATGAAACAGGGATCAATATCGGTTCATCTTGATTCTTATTGACATATTCACTTCATCTTAATTTTGCATATTTAAATAGGTGGATTAATAAAGCTAGAAAGAATGAAAATTGTCCTATGGAATTGCTGCGACCTTGTATTTTCTAGAGTATTTTATTAAGAAACATTATATAGTCAAGTGAAGGATGGCTTAAAGAGGGATGGGTACGTTATGTAATCTTGTGCCACATTAGTGGGTAAAGAACCTTAATTGGAAAGCTCCTATGAGAATAGAGCTAAGGTTTCTGAGGTAAATACTTCTATGGGCCCTCTTTTCTTTGGGTTATAAGTTAGGTCTTCATTAAAAGACCGGAGGAATACAAAATGCATACACCTATATGCCCGGTCTAATTGAGCTCAAATAAAAGTCATTTCAACTATCTATGCAGTAGGAGACAACCCCAGAATGTTGAGATTGAAAAACAGTGCTATTAAGTTGTCTCATCTTCATGTGCTTTGGTTTTGTGAAAGCTAATATTGTTTGGGAGTAAAAATTCATCTTCTTTTGTCTAACATCAAATCAGTTATTTATAATTATAATGGTAATTTGGTGCAAAGATGCATGTGAAATGTAAATTCTTCTTCTTTTTTTTTTTTAAAGAAAAAATTAAGATGAATTGTTTTCTGAAAAACAATGCTGAAGGAAAAAATGAAAAACAAATGAACTTGAGTTGGTTAGAGTAGTGGACAGAAATTGGAGATTAGTTGGCAAGCAAAAGATGAGCCATGCTCCCACAAACTATCAACTGGTTTAGGTGTATCTTACTTTGCTATGTACCTTAAAAATTAAGATTTTTTGTTGGCTTGTCTGAGATGTAGAAAAGTAGTTTAAGAAATGGAAGCGTTGGTCAACAAATGGACTTCTAGAAGTAGGACAAAGGCTTCCCTTCTGTATAGTGTGGAAAAGAGTGGTGAATAGGTAATGGTAGATGGTGTCTAGATGTCTAAGTTGTATCTTGAAGCATTCAAACTTTCTCTCCTATGAGAACATTTTTTATAAATCCTCGGCCAGGAAATTTCATGTATTGAAAATTAAATTGCATGAAGTTTATTAGGTGCTCCTGACAGATTCATACTTATGCAGGGTCTCATTTCACTTACCGCCTTTCATGTGTGAAATTCAATTTGTTGTTTTCTAATGGAAGTTGCCCGGAATTTTTTTTCTCTCAGGAAGCTGTTTCTGTCCCATGGAGATCTCTCCCGAGGAGGGTTTCTAAATTATACTTGGCCATGAGAGGTATATTTTAGCCTTTTGATTTCTTTCAATGGAGATATACAAATATTTGTTATCATACAGAAGTTTTAATTGTATACTGCATTTATCATCTGGAGAACTAGGGAATCTAAATGTTACTATAAATGTCTGAGCTCGGGTGCACATAAGGACATCAAGAAGTCGACATAGCTTGTTATGTTTAATATATTTTTAAGGAATGTCTCTTGGTTGACTTAGGAAAATATCTTGTCAAAAAACTTCGTCCATTAACTGATATCTATGTTGGATATCGGTCATAAGACTTGAATAATGGTTCTTGAATCTCCTGTGTTTTCAAGTATAATATTGATAGGGGGGATGATCTCTTTTTTGCCCCCTTTAAACACATGTCTGGAGCAGCAGCAAGGAGTTGTGATGCATATTGTGGATTTTCAACTTTTTTCTTCCCCAGTACCATTTAACAAAGACTTGTAGAAGTTTAGGCTCTGTTTGGATGTGTTTTCATTTCATTTTCAACTGTCATTTTCTAAAATGTATGGGGGAATGAGTTTTTTGATTTTTGTGCGAGAAAAGTGGAAAAAGTAGGCGTGTTTGGTTGTGTTTTTGAAAATGGTTGAAATTGGTGAATATGATGTGTGAAATGATCGAAAAGTAGTGATTAGATTGATAGTGTTGGATTTGATGGTGAATATTGATGTTGTATTTTAAAAATTTTGATTAGAGAGGAGAGAGAGGAGGAAGAAATGTTTAAAAAATTTAAAAGAGAGGAGAGAGAGGTTTAAAAATTTGAAAGTAGATGAGAGAGAAAATTGATAAAAAGAAAATGTGAGATAAGTGATGTGAAATGTAATTTTATAGAAATGACTTAAATTTATTGGAAACGTAAAAACAAGAATGAAAATGAGAATATTTTCAGTTAAAAATAGTGTAAAATGTGTATTTTCATTTTCAGATAAAAATGAAAATGGAAAAAGCAGATAGAAAACCCAAACAAACAGGCCCTTAATGTCTAGTACGCATGCCATGTTGAAGCTATTATACATTTTGAATGTTCACAAAATTGAAATGAGAATGTCGTATAAAAATATAGAGTCAATTAAAGACGATGGATAATTTGTAGCAATTTAAGAGTCTGGGTGTCTAGCAATTAAAATATCTCCCTCCATATGTATTTACACCATCTTCATTTCAAGAATTTCTCATCATTTTTTAAGTCATGCTGGCCAAGTAAGTCTTACATATCTTTTTATACACGAGAGGGGATACTAGATTTAATGTGTGGAATCCCAAGGGAACTCTTTTCCTTTTTTCATGAAATTGCGGAGAAGACACAACTTGTGTCCTGCTGGAATTTTTCCTTGACTTGTTTAATTTTGTTAAATAAATAAAAAACTTGGACTTTAACATGCTGCTATCAATGTTGGTTAAGACAATGCAACAACCACCCCTATAGAGTGGAGGTTTTATATTGAGATCTCTTTGTTAGTCTATACACTACTATGTATTTGACGATAGTTTGAATAGGACTTCGCAATGAGGATTCACGGATTCTTTGCTCAATTTCTAATTTAATTTACTCAATGCAGCGAGGCGAGCCATATAAAGCTACCTAAATTCCAAGCCTGACTGGCAAAGTCAAAGATATATAGATTAGGATAAAATCACATTATATACTTGTGTAGGTACAATTGCTAAATGTAGTATAACTTCCGTGTTAACACTCACAATGACACATTAGACTTTCCTTAACTGGATTAATTTCAGCATATTTACTTGTTACATTACAGCACTTGTTTAATTAAAGTCACTATTTTGATGATTGAGTTTCCTATCTAATGATAAAAGCGTGTTGTGGTCCCAAGCCACAATTATTGCTTAGAAAATTTTAGTATTTAGGTCTTATGAAAGAACCGGGGAATATAATTCGTTGCTTAATGATGCTTTTATTATATTTCTTACTGACAACCTGTCATAGTAATTCTGCAATATTCCAAGGGAACATAGTTGATATACGTATTATTATTTGTATATGTATGTGTATGTGTGCGTGTGTGTATATATATGTATATGTGTGTGTTTGTGTAAACATTGTCAATTAAACAAATACAATTGTTTTCTTTAGGGCAATATGTATTCCTAGATTTCTTTGATCAGGAGACCAAGTGCAGTATGAATTTTGACCTTCTTTCCTTTTCTCTTCTTTCTGCTCTGGCAGTATGCAACTTCATTATTATTTCTATGCAGTCTTCTTGACCCTTAATTCTTTCATTGCATTAACAAATTTTGCAATTACATCTTAAGTTTTGTTTCTTTTCTTTTTCATTTTAGTATTAAACTACCCTATATTTGGAACAAAATTATTTCACGCCTAGCAATTTTATTTTCAGTGATAGAAAAGTTTGAGGAACTTGAAGGTCGCATTCCTGGGGAAACTTCTGCTGCTGACTTGCTGAATGTTCAAAAGCTGAGAAAGGAACTTTGTGATACACATGTAAATTTCTTGATTTGTTGAGCTTTTATTGACATGCATATCATGCTTTTCCTTGTTTAATTAAGCATCAAAACTATGCAGTCGGTCGATGAATCGCAAATCCCCGATGCCCTCCTGGAGAGATTATTAGAAGGTACAAGAGAATTTCCACCTGTTTGTGCTATCGTTGGAGGAATCCTTGGGCAGGTAAAATGTGTTGCAACTGTTTACTTTGAAATACTTTTCTTGACTGCTGCATAAGTTTGTTTGTCCTTTCTTGCTGACTTCAATGAAAATTGTAGGAAGTCATTAAAGCAATATCAGGAAAAGGAGATCCTCTGAAAAATTTCTTCTTCTTTGATGCGACTGACGGAAAAGGCATAATAGAGGACATACATAAGCAGAAAGCCGAAGGCTAGTTTATATTTCCCGAAGATTGGACCCCTGATATGGTGATTCATCTTCTTGGAAAATGTATTTAGACCTTTGTTGAATTTGTATTTAATATTTAGGTAGCTCTTGTTAACGTCTACCAGTAACAAGTGATTTTGTCTTTTCTCAACTTTAGTTTCAGTAACTCGAATAGTTCCCAGTATCTTCTGGCCATTGACATAAGTTATTTCATGGTTGAGAAACTTGTGAATCAAAACTTTTGTGGTGTGATACAAAGTAATGGGGCAATAACTGTGAAAACAGAGAACCTTAGGCTTTAATTGGATGGACACTCCATCTCCAAAAAAATATTTTTCAAACATTTTTTCTCCTAAAAATACGTTTGGTATGAGAATTTTTTTGAATAAAAATCTCAAAGATTCTATGAAAAATTCTTGGAAAAAAAGAAAAAAATACATTTTTACTATTCATGATTTGATAGTTTATTCACCAATTAAAAGGGTTTGGTCCGGCTATTGTTCAACACCGAAAATCAAATTAATTATATATTCTAATGTAAAATAACGTAACGAGCAAAATAAGATTCATTTTGCCTATTTTTTGATGACTAAATCGATGAATTTGACTAAGATATGTTATGAAAAATTATATTTAAACATTAATATAAACAAACTTTCACAATAAAAAACATATCACATCAACCATAATCATTACATATTTTTCTCTAAAAAAACTCATCCAACCACATTTCTAACACAATATTTCTTATCCCTAAAAATAAAAAATTCTCACTTTTGTCATAAAAAAAATTCTCCGAGATGAATATGCCATCCAATTAGGCACTTGCCAGATTCAAAGACATGATTGGAATAGTTAGTGCCAACATACAATTTGAAATACCTCTGACTTTTTCATACAGGATAAATAAAAGATAACCAGCAAGAGTAATGAGCTGAAAAAATATTAAATGATATATGGAATATCTGTGTTTGCAGAAAGGTAACATCGCTTATTTATTAAAAACTTCCACAAGACTTTCAGCTACGCAAAATGAGTCAACTCACTCGCGAGCTTAGCAAGCCAAATCGAGTGAGCCACGCAAGCTCTTTGAGCTTGAAGTTTAAAATGAGTCGACCTTGAGTTCATATATAGGTGTTTTGGAAGCTCACTGTCTTCTTGTGGACTTACATGTACTTTTTTTAATGGGCAAAATGTATTTTGTCCCCCTGAATTATTCATTTTGTCGCATTTAGGTCCTTGAATTTTTTAACGTAACAAAATGGTCCCTCAAATCAAGTCATGACAAGCCATAAAAAGTCAAGTCGAAGGATTATTTTGTTACGTTAGAGAAAGTTTAGGGACCTAAATGTGACAGCGAATAGTTCAGGGGTACAAAGTGTATTTTGCCGTTTTATTTATATTTTAAACTAGAGTAAGCTACCTAGAGTTCCCTCACCTTGGTGCAAATAACGGAAAACACTCGACGCTTTCGAAATTACGATAACCCCCTGTCTAAACTGACATGCTTACCAATTCCCTCTTTTAAGATTTTTTTTGGTTCGGATTTTGTTGATGACATCCAAAAACAACTGTAATAACCCCTCTCAGGCCAAGGTTCGAATCCCCTTTGCCTCGTTTGAATGTGTTTCATAACTTTTTTTCAAAAAAAAGTTCAAAGGTCCTAAAAATATGGACCGTTGGATCAATCCAACAGTCCAAATTTTTTAGGACCTTTGAATTTTTTTTAAAAAAAATCCAAGGCCCCTAATCACATAAATCTAGAGCGTTGGGCCAGTTGATCCACCCCTCTGGACAACATGATCGCTGGAAATTCACAAAAAAAAAAAAAAAAGGTTGGCCTGGCAAAGCTCGGGGACCAATAGCCCGGACCAGGCTCAAATCAGTAGCCTGGACTGGCCCTGGCCCTGACCTTGACACTGGCAAATACTAATTTGGGCTGGTCCTCAGCCCTGACCCATCTTAGGACCAGCCCAGGCTTGGATGGGACAGGCCTAGACCCGTTTGGGACAGGATGATATTTAGTGGTTTCGGGAGTCTAACTTCCAGAGGCTATCCACCACACAAAATGTATTAACACAATAATATATATATATATACATATATATATATTTTGATGGACCTCACAAATATTTTAATACTATTTATGGTTGATATTTCTCAGAAATTGGACTTTCGGGAGCTATCAAATATCACCCTTTGAGACCAACCTACTAAAGTTTTAGTGAGTTGGCCGCCCAGCTCGTACTGGACCATTTGGCATTTTTAATTTTGTTAGTAGTTTTCCAAATTCTATTAAATCCAGGGGAGATGTTACTTATCGAAATTCATTGGAAGATATTATTTAACTACATATTAAGGGCGGCTTAACTTCTTCATGTGGTTTACGGGCTATTGCATGAGGGCGGGGTTTACCCAGAGCGCACGTTCGAGTAGTGGCTGCGGGTTCCTTAGTAAAAAAAAAAAAAAACTACATATTAAGGAATTTTTAGTAACTTTCCTTTAAAAAACACTTCCATTTGTCGAGTCCTATTAATTGGAAGGCAATGATGAAAGAAGAAACAAAATCATTCCAGAAGATAAAGTGTCGCACACAAGAGAACTAATCCATAACTAATTAAGGGGCAAAGGGTAAATCTTTTGATATATATATGCTTAGATTTGATTACCTTACTAAGCGGTAAGTTACCCACATAACATATTCAATTCAATTCAATTGTTTCCCTCGTGAGAGAGAAAGAATGTAGTCTAAATTTTGGATTTTAAATTTCAAAAAGGAGAAATATGAGGACGTGGGTAGTTCAAATCACCCCCATGTTCTCATTGATTACATAAAACCACTAATTAAACACAAAAGGAAGAAGAAAACATTAGAAACCCCACCATGGAAAAATCATCAAAAGCTAGAGCCCAAGAGAGTGAAAGAAAAAACCAATCATTAATGCAACAGTTGAAGGACCTTGAAAAGGAATGGAATTTGTTACAATTAGTATCCAAAAAGCCGCGAAACCAACGTAGATGTTCAACGGGCTCTGATAGCGGTAGTAGTACTAGTAGCATTCTCACCTCTTTTGATAAGCTCTTAGAGAATTCTCCAAGAGGGCTCATGTCTTCTCTTCAACGCGACAGGTCACCCTTTGATGATGGTGTGAGGGTGAAAAACTGCGATGTGGCGGTAGAAGAAATACTGAGGGACAGAAGGGCTGCCATAATGAGCGGCAAACTTAAGGGTAGGCGGCTTTTCTGCGCAGACGAGGTGGAAATAATGGACTTGAATTATGATGACGGTGGTGGAGAAAGTGGTTTGACTGATGATTTTAAGCAGTCATGTTCGTTTTCAGATTCTTGTTTGTCTGTGGAGAAAGCGATGGTGGTGGAGGAGAAGACGAAGACGAAGACGAAGACAGTGGTGGTGGAAGTGGCTAATGCGGTGGAGAAGAGAGGCGGTGGCAGGAGGAGGCTGATCAGGGGTGGTGGAGGCTGCATGGCTTGGTTTGCTTTCGTGTTAATCATGCTGACGATTGGCCTTATTTTAATAAGGTGTAATGGAAAATCTGTACATGAATATGACTTCATCCTTGTCCCAACATAGACTAGATATATATTGATGCTTCTTTATATATATATATATATATTTTTTTTTTTTTAGCTTGTTGGACTAAGCTTTATTATTACTATTAAATTTAATGGGAATTATTGGTTTGATTAGTGAGAGATTTTCATATGTAGAGTACTACTACATGCAGCTATCTGCACCTGATTGTTTGTTAGTTACAGAGCCCTGAGAATTTACCTCAGCAAGTCTCTGGAAACATTGGAACTTTTATAAAGAATTTTATTATCTAAATCATATTTTATTGAAATTTTCCCCAGAATAGTATCCAAGTTATGCATTTTTATACGTAAATAAATATATTCAAATCTCGAGTTTATGATATGCTTATAAAATTAATGTTCTCTCTCCTATTTTACTCTTTGTGTGTGATAACTAAAGCGCATTTCAGTTATCTACCGGTTTAAGTTTCTCGAAATCTTCTCATAATTTGGAGTAATGAATGTTTAATGACAAAAGATTGTCATATTCTCTTCTATAGACGGATAAACAGAAAATAGGAGTAAGCATATAAATTTGAAAGAAGATAATGTAAAATTCCATTCAGCAGCAAGAGAGTAAAATATTTGTAATTACCAAAACAAGAAAACTAAAACGATAGCAATTCATGTCGCAACTAAAGTGCTGTAATAGAATATATGATGTAGCCAACAAATATATTATGGAATAACTTAAAGGTATCTGAGCCGTCAAAGTGATAACTCATTTTCTACAACATGATAATGAAAAACAGAGAAGACAGAATTACTGAATGCAACAAACAAAATGTGGAGAAATTGGAAAGTTCGAATTGAAATCAAGAAATGATCTCTATAACATTAAAATTCAATTCGTAGTCCAAGGCAAAATTTTGTTCTTTCAAGATCTTTCATCTCAAATTTTTTCTTTAAGCAATTAGCATTTTTTGAAATCTCTTCAGGAGTTCCAACGATATTTAAATCGTCAACATAAACTGTAATTATAACAAATTCATTTCCAGATCTTTTCATGAAAATACAAGGACAAATTTGATCATTCTTATATCCTTCCTTCAACAAATATTCACTGAGACAATTATACCACATTCATCCAAATTGTTTCAGTCCATACAATGACTTACTTAATTTAATTGAATAATGTTCTCGAGAACTTGATTTATATGCTTCAGGCATATTAAATCCTTCAGGGATTTTCATATATTCATTATTAAGCGAGCCATACAAATAGGCTGTAATAACATCCATTAGACGCAAATCAAGTTTTTCATGCACTGCCAGACTTATTATATAACGAAAAGTAGTTGCATCCACCACAGGAGAATAAGTCTCCTCACAATCTATGCCAGGTCGTTGCGAAAACCCTTGGGCAACAAGACGTGCCTTATATCTTACAATTTCATTTTTCTCATTTCGTTTTCGCACAAATACCCATTTGTATCCTACTGGCTTTACATCTTCAGGTGTACGGACTACAGGTCCAAAACTTTTACATCTTCAGGTGTACGGACTACAGGTCCAAAAACTTTTACATCTTTAGACTACAGGTCCAAAAACTTTTACATCTTCAGGTGTACGGACTACAGGTCCAAAAACTTTTACATCTTCAGGTGTACGGACTACAGGTCCAAAAACTTTTACATCTTCAGGTGTACGAACTACAGGTCCAAAAACTTTTCGTTGGTTCAAGCGAGTTTAACTCTGCCCTCATTGCGTCTTTCCATTTTGGCCAATCATTTCTTTGTCGACATTCATTAACAGACTTTGGTTCTTGATCCTCATTATCATTCATCATATTTAGCACTACATCATATGCAAATTTATCGTCAATGTTGACTTCATTTCGATTCCAACGTTTCCTGTTCATAACATAATCTATTGAGATCTCATTATTTTCACAAGTTTCAGGTACCTGAGGTTCTTCTGGAACCGAAATATTAGTTATGACTGGGGACTCTTCTGGAGTTATTTTATCCTCGATTAGACCATCTTGATTCTTAGCTCCTTTTCTTTTTCGAGGATGACTATCTTTGGAACCGATAGGTCTACCACGCTTCAGGCGTGCAGTAGACTCATTACTTTGACCTTCAGGGACAACAATTCTTACTGGAGCATTAACAGCTGGTACATGTGATTTAGTCACTTTCTTTAGGTCAGTAAATGCGTCTGGCAGTTGGTTAACTAAACCTTGCAAGTGAATTATCTTTTGAACTTCCAGTTCACTTTATTTTGTTCGAGGATCAAGATGATATAAAGATAATTCATTCCAACTAATTTTCTTTTCCAGCTGCTTATTTTCTCCTCCTAATGTTGGGAAATCTGATTCATTAAAATGACAATCAGCAAATCGAGCCGTAAATAAATCGCCAGTCAATGGCTCTAGATACTTTATTATCGATGGAGACTCGAATCCAACATATATTCCCAACTTCCTTTGAGGACCTATCTTAGTGCGTTGTGGTGGAGCAATTGGAACATATACCGCACATCCAAAAAATTTTAGATGGGAAATATTTGGTTCCTGACCAAAAACCAAGTGTAATGGGGAGAATTTATGAGAACTTGTTGGCCTTATGCGAATAAGTGCTGTTGCATGCAAAATAACATGTCCCCAACAAGAAATAGGAAGTTTTGATCTCATAAGTAAAGGTCTTGCAATTAACTGCAGACGTTTAATAAGATTCTGCTAGACCGTTTTGTGTATGAACATGTGCTACAGGATGTTCAACATCAATTCCAATAGACATACAATAGTCATTGAACATTTTGGAAGTAAATTCACCCGCATTATCAAGGCGTATCTTCTTAATAGGATAATCAGGAAAATGTGCTCGTAGTCTAATCAATTGAGCAAGCAATCTCGCAAACGCCAGGTTGCGAGTTGATAACAAAGATACATGTGACCATCTTGTTGATGCATCAATTAAAACCATAAAATATCTAAATGGTCCACACGACGGGTGTATTGGTCCACAAATATCGCCTTGAATACGTTCCAAAAACGTAAGAGATTCACTTCCTACTTTTGTTGTTGATGGTCGAATAATCAACTTTCCTTGTGAACAAGCAGCACATGAGAAATCATTCGATTGAAGAATCTGCTGGCTCTTCAATGGATGACCAAATGAATTCTCAATTATCTTTCGCATCATAATTGATCCGGGATGGCCCAACCGGTCATGCCAAACAACAAACTTATTTTGATTTGTAAACTTCTGGTTTACGATAACATATGTTTCAATAGTAGATATATGCGTGTAGTACAAACCGGAAGACAATGCTGACAACTTTTTCAATATACATTTGTTACCAGATATTGTATTAGTGATGTAAAGATACTCAATATTGCCATCACTTGTTGTCTCAATATGATATCCATTTCGGCGGATATCTTTGAAGCTTAGTAAATTTCTTTGAGACTTAGTAGAATATAAGGCTTCATCAATATAAAATTGTGTTCCTCCGGGTAACAATATATTAGCTCTGCCGGAGCCTTCAATTAATTTTGTACTACCCGATATAGTATTAACATTGGCTTCTTGCATTACTAAATAAGAGAAGTATTTTTTTTTATTTTTGAGGATGGTGTGAGTTGTTGTACTATCAGTGAGACATATATTTTCATTATTGATGTTGTTGCTGATCGAGTAAATACTCATTCTTTATTGAAACATAAAAAGAAATAAATCAATATCAAACAATATTATTTAATATAAGAAACGATAATCTTATGAATAAATTCATTTATTGAACTTTAAAACAACATACTTAAATATTTATTTATAAATTACTAGAATTAAAACTTAACAAATTTGTTTTTGAACACTTCCATCTCCAATCAAGTGATCAATGTTTTCATTAGGATCATCAAAGAAATCAGCAACATCTAAATGAGTGTCATCAAAATCAGCTATGATCAGAATCGCCTTCTTCAAAAGCAAACTTTGTTTCTATTTTCTTTCTTTTACTTTTTAGCGATTCTTGGTAAAGGTCAACAAGATGTTTTGGTGTACGACTAGGACTGTCAATGGGCTCAAGCCGGCTCGAAGCTCGTAAGCTCGACTTGATAATTTTCAAACCGAGCTTTATACAAGCCGGGCCCAAGCCGAGCTAGAGCCCAAGAATAAGGCTTGAATTTGAATTCAAGCCGAGCGTGAGCGAGAGTAGGCTCGGCTTGAGTTGGGCTCGGGCTCGTAAAAATATATATATATATACATGTATATATATATATATATATGTTTTATACATTATATACAAAAATAAACATAGTACTTTTTTATAAATAATTTCAAATTGCATAGAAAATATCAAGATTTAAATTTAAGGTATAGAATCCTTAAAATCAATCAACATTCAATTCTAAAATTTCCTAATATAAAACACTATACTCAAGAAAATTAAAAAGTAAAAAATTATCAATTTAAACGTACCACTACCAAACCACATTCAATACAAATATATGACAATTCACACTGACATTGAGGGCTGCTAATTTTTGTCAGCAAGAATTGTTCATTTATTTCTCCTCACAACTCACTATAAAAGCAATTTTTTTTTGTAAGTAAGTCTATCAAATATTTAGTTATAATATTTTTCAATCTTAAATAATGTGTGGAGCATATATTTCAATGAAATAAGATTTTTCAAGCTACATTTTAGTTATGATTTGTCATTAGAACATGAATGATGTTATTTTTGTATGTTTTTAAGATTGTTATTTTTTTAATTTATATATTAGATTACTTTATTACTTAAAGTTTTTCAAAAGAGAACAAATTCGGGCCGGCTCGGGCTCGGCTCGAAGCTCGTACTAATTTTCAGGCCGAGTCCGAGCTTTGATATAAAAAGCTCGTGCAAATTCAAGCCTTGGTGATAAAAGCTCGCATAATATCAAGTCGAGCATGAGCGTGACTAGGCTCGGCTCGCTCGGCTTGATTGACAGGCCTATGTACGACAGGTACATGACCAATGACCTTTACCACCACAACGATAGCATAAATTTTTCACAAATTTGCTATTTTGGCCACTTTCATGTTTCTCTTCATTATTTTTCCACTTCTGGTGGAAAGATGTGTTTTTTGAATAACCACCACGATTTCCATAACCATATCCACGACCACGTCCACGTCTATGATTTCTTTAATGATTAAAATAGTTATGTGCTGCTACTTTCACTTCAGGGAATGTAGCAGAACTAGTTGGACGGGACTCATGATTAAAATAATTATATATTGCTCAACACATTCACTTCAGGGAATGGAGTATAGTTATTTGCATATATGAATTTATATATTGCTCAACATATTCACTTTAGGGAATGGAGTATAGTTATTTGCATCAAGATGAATTTCAATATCTAACGCCCAAGAAAAATAATTTTTCCTCGTAATATCAAGAGTCACAAAGTCAAGTTTTTTTCAAGATTCATCATATAATACTATTATCAAAGTATAAGATGAATAACATAACAATCATTCAACTTCTTAAAATATTTTCAACATGATAGGATTATTCAAAAGAATAATACTAATCAAATATATGCACATATATATACATATGTCTTCTTTCTAAAAATCAAGAGAATTATTGCATATTTCTATTTTTGTTAAATATTGAAATATACATACCTTTTCTTTACCTTTTCTTCTTGCTTTATTTTGAAAACCTTGTCCATCAATTTTCTTTACAAACTCATAATAACTCATAAAAATTTCTCACTACATTTACATCATATGCTGAGTACCTCATGTATATCTTTTGCCAAATTTCAAAATGATTAACACCTTAAGACGGATCGTGCTGATAACGTGTTATGAAATAACCCCAAATATTATGAAATATATACAAATATTTTAAAGTAGAGAGATTAGAGAATTAAGAAGAGAATTCATTCTTTGATTTTGGTGTATTTCTCAATACAATGGCAAAACCTATTTATAGGCACAAAACAAGATCAAATATTGATTACAAAATGAGGTAATGGAATTGTAGGTGAATCCACTAAATGAGATATTGGAGTTGGAGGTGAATCCACTAAATTATGTATTGGAATTATATGGACATCCACTTAATGAATTATTCATAACAAAAGAAAATAATGTAAAATTCCATTCAGCAGCAAGAGAGTAAAATATTTGTAATTACCAAAACAAGAAAACTAAAACGATAGCAATTCATGTCGCAACTAAAGTGCTGTAATAGAATATATGATGTAGCCAACAAATATATTATGGAATAACTTAAAGGTATCTGAGCCGTCAAAGTGATAACTCATTTTCTACAACATGATAATGAAAAACAGAGAAGACAGAATTACTGAATGCAACAAACAAAATGTGGAGAAATTGGAAAGTTCGAATTGAAATCAAGAAATGATCTCTATAACATTAAAATGGACCAAAAAACTCTACTTCTTCTTGCCAACAGCAGCAGTAGCAGGAGCAGAAGCAGAAGCAGTAGGTGAGTTGATCTCGTCCCAAGCTTCGATCCAGGTGACCATAGCATCAGCAAGCTTCTGGAAGTAAGGATCGATGGGGCCCAGCTTCTCTTTCACCATCTTTGAGAGCTCGATGTAGCATTTCTGGACAGTTGTCGATTCCTTTGAGAGAGAAACAGATTGAAAGAACGGAATGATGTCCTCTTGCCAGTAAATGCCCTTGTATTCTTTCTTCAGATTCACAAACGGGTTGCTGGCTTTGCTGTGCCAGATGTATGGTAACCCCGTCTTCACTCCAAGACCTAAGTGGTCAGTGATTACCTGCCAAAACATGTTATACAGTTAAGTTTTTGGAATCCATCAACTCTAATGTCTTCTTCAAGTCGAGTTAAGCTCCTTTTCACGGCTCCAAAAGAATGATTTTCGGAAATAGAAAACCACATACAATACTGTCAATTCAATTATAAATGGCTAGAAGCACCAAAAGTTATTAGGTAACCTAAGGCTTTCTTGATACCTTTATTGAATTATATGAACATTTATTCAAAATATTTAGCATTAGTTAGGTCTATGGATAAGAGAAGTAGGAGTTATGTGTACACCTTAGTGCACCATCCAGCCCACATATCGTCATATCTTCCAATAGGCTGACCATCACCCATAAGCCCAAAATACATGGCTGGTCCAATGAGTTCCCTATTGAACCCAAGGTTCATTCCACACATGGGAAACAGGGTTCCTTTAGGAATTGTCATCACAGCATCCACATACCTGTGTCAGATTATTACACCATTACGCATTAATTCATCATGGAAATACCAAGAGAAATAAACAATCAAACTGCAGACACATTAACAATAAGAAGCTTAATCACATTGCATTTCAAGAAATAAAAATATTGAAATAAACCTGGTGTTTCGCTCACGAGGCTTGACAAGCTGAGTCGGGGCATCGTAGTCAGGGATGTTGAGCCAGAGTCCATGGGAGACGGCAGTTGGGACTCCTTCCCTCATGCTAAAAGGGTATCCACGTACGAAATCAGCACCTTCTCTGAAGGGGTCATACAATGTGTTGAAAAACAGAGGAGTGGATGGAGCAAGCAGATTCTGAATGTGCTGAGCCAACGCATTGATCTCTTTCCCACTTGGATCTTTCGCCACCTATTTCCAATTCGATTACATGTCAAAAATCTCATCATTCTCAAATGCAAAATTAACTGAACCATACAACAAAAGAATTATTCACTTGACTCAATCAAAGAATGACATCCCATAAATTTTCTACTCTCTTGATGTTATTGTTACAGCTAGCCCGCTCCCAGCTCGGGCGCACCCAAGTGTATTTCATAAAATAAGTGATCAATCATTATTCAATCCCCTCCTGAAATGCTTGATACATTTTCATGAGTTCCCAAGAATGAAAAAAGACATGACCCTCTATTTTCATGTGGTTGTTTGCTCTTTTTTTCTTTTTATTTTTTAGTGGTTTTGAAATTCAAATATAATTTGCAAACAAGCCAATTAATTGTTGATGGAAGAATTTAAAAGTGTATAATTTTCAAATATTTGAATACGAAAACAACATTCTCAACGTGTTTATTTTGCCGTATCTAGATTTTCCTATGACAAAAATAATGGCAATGAATGAAGAAACCAAATCTCGTACATAAGAAATTAGAATCATGTTTGTGGGTGGGTGGGTGGGTGGGGTCATCAAGACATACATATATATATATAAATTATAGCAGACCCAAAAGGACAGTGTGGGGTGGGGTGGAGTACTTTCCCCAATCATAAAACAAATTCTTTATGCAACGTGTCCTAATACTATTTCTCCTATTACCGACATTTTCTTCTTTCCCTTATTTCTTTATTTTCCATTGACTTCTCAGATCCCAAAACAAAGAATTAAAATTTCCTTTTTTTTATTTGGGTGAACAAAAGAAAAAGCACAGTACATACAGATCTACGCCGAAAATCACTCGTTCATCTCACCGATCTAATTTAAAAAAAATTTCTTGGACACAAAATAATAATAATAAAAAAAGATAATAATATTGATTTCAGAATGAAAAATCTTACAAAGCAATCGTCATCAATGGTGAAGATGTACTTCTTCTTGGAGACCAAAAATCCAAAGCATCTGCAAGCAGAGTCCTTGAATGAGATGCACGACGCCTTTGGACCTAAGATCCGGTTTATGTCGTTCCGATTGTAGAGCTCGTAATCGAATCCCTCAGGCACTTTGATCGTCTTCGTCGGATCTCCGTCCTGGACGATGATCAGATGGTAGGGCTGGAAGAACGGCCTCCACATTTCCAGGAAATCCAAGTTCCTAATCGTCGGAATCACTATGTCCAGCTCGTCCGTCAACGGCGGCGACACCGGAGTTGCTGGCTTCGACATAATTCTTCTGTTTTCGGAAGAAGTTTTCAGATCTTGGAAGAGTGAGAATGGTAGAGAAATGGTGGGGGATGGGGGAGGGTTTTATAGGGGTGGAAATGAAATATGAAATGAAGAGAGGGAGAGGAGAGCGGGGGTTTCGTGTGATGAGGTGGTAACGAGGAAGAAGTGAGTGATGGCAAATTACGTTTTGTGTGAAAATGGAATTTATTATTATTCACTTGCCATATGTGTTGTTGAATGGGGGGATTTCGTTTGAATTTTTTTCTCTTCTTACATTCACATGCCTTGCCTGCCTGGCTTTCACATTTTTTTTAAGGCAGTGCAATTATTGAAGACCCTAACCAGATACGAAATAAATTATTCGATACTTGACCTGAACTTGATAGTTAAATAGTTGTTTGAGGTCTGTTTCTTAATATATTAAATCAAGTTTCGATAACTTTTTGCGTTCGGTAAATTTTGAAACTCAGGTCGAGCTCGATTTGATAAATAAAAAATGGTAAAATATGTAAAAAAAAATAAAAATCATTTACTTGAGCGCAACTCATGTTTAGTTCGATTAAAATTCGTTTGAGCATGACTCTCGATTAATAATCAAAGTTCAAACTCAAATTTTAAAGTACATTGATAATTCAAATCAGTTTGAACAATAATTGGCCGACACGAGTCATTTACGGCCATTTTTGGAGTTTATACGTATATCTAATACATTTGGAAATTTGTCTATTGTGAGTAAATCATTGGAGGAAAGGAAATAAAGTGGGTTGAAACAATTTGAATTGAAGATGAAGGGTGCCAACTGCCAAATTTGTTTTTTTTTTTTTTAACTGGGTTTTAAATTTGGTGTTTGCATTTAATTTTTTTACTATATGAGTGCATAATTCTGATGGTAAAACAAAAAAGGGTCAAAATTTGGATTTCCTACTATATGTGTCATATCTGTTATGAAATAAACTCAAATATTATAAAGTTGAGAGATAATAAAATGAGAGAATTAAGTAGAGAACTCTTTTATTGATATTCTTGTGTGTATTTACAATACAATGTCATTGCCTATTTATAGACACAAAACTAGAATACCAAAGGTTTATTACCTAAAGAGTAAATTATATTTACTCATGATGGAAAATGAAAAGTCATGGAGATGAAGAGTTTTTGGGAGATGAGTAGACATAATGATTAAAGTTAAGTGACCATAAAGAAATTGGGAGATGGGAGATGAATAGACATCCACAAATAATTATTCATAATACTCCCCCTTGGATGTCTATCACTTAAAAATATGCCTCGTTAAAACCTTACTAGGAAAAATTCAATAATGGGACAAAAACCTAGTGAAGGAAAAAGAGTACATATCAATACGCAATCAGATGCTGCCTCGTTAAAAACCTTACCAGGAAAACCCAGTGGAAAAAACGTTGGTTAAGGGAAAAAGAGTGCAGCGCGTATTATCTCCCCCTCATGACAATATCAGTTAAGATCTTTCAGTCTACGCATGCCAATATTGTAAACTAGTTTTTCAAATGTTGTTGTGGGAAGTGCCTTGGTGAACAAATTAACAAGATTATCTCTGGAACGGATTTGTTGAACATTGATATCCCCATTCTTCTGAAGATCGTGAGTGAAAAAGAACTTTGGTGAAATATACTTTGTTCTATCTCCTTTAATGTACCCTTCTTTCAATTGTGCAATACATGCAGAATTATCGCCATATAAGATTGTTGGGATCATTTTTCCATAAGATAAACCACAAGTCCCTCGAATATGTTGAATGATAGATCTTAACCAAACACATTCTCGACTCGCCTCGTGAATAGCTAAGATTTCTGCATGATTAGATGATGTGGCCGATATAGTTTGTTTCATAGATCGCCATGAAATGTCTATGCCACCACATGTATATAAATAGCCTGTTTGTGAACGACCATTATGAGGATCAGACATATATCTAGCATCTGCACATCCAACCAATTCGGACTTGGGTACATTTAAATAAAACAAGCTCATATCCATTGTTCCTCTAAGATAGAGAAGTACCTGCTTAACCCCATTCCAATGCCTTCGCGTAGGAGAAGAACTATATCTTGCTAATAGATTTACAGCGAATACTATATCAGGTCGAGTATGACAAGAAAGATACATTAGTGCACCGATTGCACTTAGATATGGTACTTCAGGACCAAGTAGTTCTTCATCACATTCTCGAGGTCGGAAAAGAATCTTTGTTTACATCTAGTGACCTTACAATCATCGGGGGGTGCTCAATGGATGTGATTTATCCATGTAAAACCGCTTTAGCACCTTTGATACATAAGCGTTTTGATATACAAAAATTTTGTTCTTTAAATATTCAATTTACAACCCAAGGCAAAAATTTGTTCTTCCAAGATCTTTCATCTCAAAATCTTTCTTTAAGCAATTAACAGCTTTTTGAATCTCTTCAGGAGTTCTAACGATGTTTAAATCGTCAACATAATCTGTAATTATAACAAACTCATTTCCAGATCCTTTCATGAAAATACAAGAATAAATTGGATCATTCTTATATCCTTCCTTCAACAAATATTCACTTTGAATTATATGATCTCATCAAAACGTTTCTCCTTATCTTGGAAAATACTCCCACTCAACTATCATTTCAAAAATAATTTGACATCATATATTCAACAATATTTAAATAATACACTTGATCACATCAAGTTTCTCATGTTGACAATCACACATACTAATGCTTTAATTTGATTTCATCAAATAAGCATACTCAAGTACAATCAAATAATACATATTAAACGCAATGATTTAGAATCATATTTTATAAACATGAATGTATTCATGTATTTAAGCACTTTAAACAATTTGATCACATCAAACAATCAATGCTTTAATTTAATTGAATAATGTTCTCGAGAACTTGAATTATATGCTTCAGGCATATTAAATCCTTCAGGGATTTTCATATATATATATATATATATATATATATATATATCATTATCAAGCGAGCCACACAAATAGGCTGTAATAACATCCATTAGACGCAAATCAAGTTTTTCATGCACTGCCAGACTTATTATATAACGAAAAGTAGTTGCATCCACCACAGGAGAATAAGTCTCCTCATAATCTATGTCAGGTCGTTGCGAAAACCCTTGGGCAACAAGACGTGCCTTATATCTTACAATTTCATTTTTCTCATTTCGTTTTTGCACAAATACCCATTTGTATCCTACTGACTTTACATCTTCAGGTGTACGGACTACAGATCCAAAACTTTTCGTTTTTCAAGCGAGTTTAACTCTGCCCCCATTGCGTCTTTCCATTTTGGCCAATCATTTCTTTGTCGACATTCATTAACAGACTTTGGTTCTTGATCCTCATTATCATTCATCATATTTAGCGCTACATTATATGCAAATTTATTGTCAACGTTGACTTCATTTCGATTCCATCGTATCCCGTTCATAACATAATCTATTGAGATCTCATTATTTTCACAATTTTCAAGTACCTGAGGTTCTTCTGGAACCGAAATATTAGTTATGACTGGGGACTCTTCTGGAGTTATTTTATCCTCGATTAGACCATCTTGATTCTTAGCTCTTTTTCTTTTTCGAGGATGACTATCTTTGGAACTGATAGGTCTACCACGCTTCAGGCGTGCAGTAGACTCATTACTTTGACCTTCAGGGACAACAATTCTTACTGGAGCATTAACAGCTGGTACATGTGATTTAGTCACTTTCTTTAGGTCAGTAAATGCGTCTGGCAGTTGGTTAGCTAAACCTTGCAAGTGAATTATCTTTTGAACTTCTAGTTCACTTTGTTTTGTTCGAGGATCAAGATAAGATAAAGATAATTCATTCCAACTAATTTTCTTTTCCAGCTGTTTATTTTCTTCCCCTAATGTTGGGAAATCTGATTCATCAAAATGACAATCAGCAAATCGAGCCTTAAATAAATCTCTAGCCAATGGCTCTAGATAATTTATTATCGATGGAGACTCGAATCCAACATATATTCCCAACTTCCTTTGAGGACCCATCTTAGTGTGTTGTGGTGGAGCAATTGGAACATATACCGCACATCCAAAAATTTTTAGATGGGAAATATTTGGTTCCTGACCATAAACCAAGTGTAATGGGGAGAATTTATGACAACTTGTTGGCTTTATGCGAATAAGTGCTGCTGCATGCAAAATAGCATGTCCCCAACAAGAAATAGGAAGTTTTGATCTCATAAGTAAAGGTCTTGCAATTAACTGCAGACGCTTAATAAACGATTCTGCTAGACCGTTTTGTGTATGAACATGTGCTACAAGATGTTCAACATCAATTCCAATAGACATACAATAGTCATTGAACGTTTTGGAAGTAAATTCACCCGCATTATCAAGGCGTATCTTCTTAATTGGATAATCAGGAAAATGTGCTCTTAGTCTTATCAATTGAGCAAGCAATCTCGTAAACGCCAGGTTGCGAGTTGATAGCAAAGATACATGTGACCATCTTGTTGATGCATCAATTAAAACCATAAAATATCTAAATGGTCCACACGACGGGTGTATTGGTCCACAAATATCGCCTTGAATACGTTCCAAAAATGTAATAGATTCACTTCCTACTTTTGCTTGTGAACAAGCAGCACATGAGAAATCATTCGATTGAAGAATCTGCTTGCTCTTCAATGGATGACCACATGAATTCTCAATTATCTTTCGCATCATAATTGATCCGGGATGGCCCAACCGGTCATGCCAAATAACAAACTTATTTTGATTCGCAAACTTTTGGTTTACGATAACATGTGTTTCAATAGTAGATATATACGTGTAGTACAAACCGGAGGAAAATGCAGGCAATTTTTTCAATATACATTTGTTACCAGATATTGTATTAGTGATGTAAAGATACTCAATATTGTCATCACTTGTTGTCTCAATATGATATCCATTTCGGCGGATATCTTTGAAGCTTAGTAAATTTCTTTGAGATTTGGTAGAATATAATGCTTCATCAATATAAAATTGCGTTTCTCCGGGTAACAATATATTAGCTCTGCCGGAGCCTTCAATTAACTTTGTACTACCCGATACAAAATTTGTTTCTATCTTCTTTCTTTTACTTTTTAGCGATTCTTGGTAAAGGTCAATAAGATATTTTGGTGTACGACAGGTACATGACCAATGACCTTTACTACCACAACGATAGCATAAATTTTTCACAAATTTGGTATTTTGGTCACCTTCATTTTTCTCTTCATTATTTTTCCACTTCTGGTGGAAAGATGTATTCTTTGAATAACCACCACGATTTCCATAACCATATCCACGACCATGTCCACGTCCATGATTTCTTTAATGATTAAAATAGTTATGTGCTGCTACATTCACTTCAGGGAATGTAGCAGAACTAGTTGGACGGGACTCATGATTAAAATAATTATATATTTCTCAACACATTCACTTCAGGGAATGGAGTATATTTATTTGCATATATGAATTTATATATTGCTCAACACATTCACTTCAGGGAATGGAGTATAGTTATTTGCATATATGAATTTATATATTGCTCAACACATTCACTTCAGGGAATGGAGTATAGTTATTTGCATCAAGATGAATTTCAACATCTAACGCCCAAAAAAAATAATTTTTCCTCGTAATATCAAGAGTCACAAAGTCAAGTTTTTCAAGATTCATCAATATAATACTATTATCAAAGTATAAAATGAATAACATAACAATCATTCAACTTCTTAAAATATTTTCAACATGATAGGATTATTCAAAAGATTAATACTAATCAAATATATGCACATATACATGTGTCTTCTTTCCAAGCATCAAGAGAATTATTGCATATTTCTACTTTAGTTAAATATTGAAATATACATACCTTTTCTTTACCTTTTCTTCTTGCTTTGTTTTAAAAACCTTGTCCAACAATTATCTTTACAAACTCGCAATAACTCACAAAAATTTCTCACTGGATTTTACATCATATGTTGAGTACCCCATGTATATCTTTTGCCAAATTTCAAAATGATTAACACCTTGAAACGGATCGTGTTGATAACGTGTTATGAAATAAACTCAAATATTATAGAGTTGAGAGATAATAAAATGAGAGAATTAAGTAGAGAACTCTTTTATTGATATTCTTGTGTGTATTTACAATACAATGTCATTGCCTATTTATAGGCACAAAACTAGAATACCAAAGGTTTATTACCTAAAGAGTAAATTATATTTACTCATGATGGAAAATGAAAAGTCATGGAGATGAAGAGTTTTTGGAAGATGAGTAGACATAATGATTAAAGTTAAGTGGCCATAAAGAAATTGGGAGATGAATAGACATCCACAAATAATTATTCATAATAATATCTACTTTGTTTTTTGGTTACTGTGTCATATTCTACTATGGTCTTATTGTGGGAAAAGTTCAAAATGATCCCTGAGGTTTCAAATTATTTCAAAATCATTCTTGAGGTTTTAATTTTGTCAATATTGTGCTCGTGCTTTTGGTCAAATTTCATTAACAAATTCCAACAAATAAATGTATTCTTTTCTAAATTACTAAATTCCCACCCTCCCAGGGGGGGTACTTATATAAAATTATTTAGTGCGACTATCTTTTCTTTTCTTTTCTTTTTTTTTTTTACATTTTTAGTTAATTGAAAAAGTTAACCAATCAAAAATATAGTTGTTCTATAATTTATTTCCTTCCTTAACATCTCTCTCACCCATTTTTTTTTTGTCTTTAATGACATCAACTAATCTTAATTTTTGTTATCCTACGCTTATCAGAAATCTCAATAAACACATTAATTCATTAAAAGAATTGCAGTATCATAAAAGAATAAATAATCAATGTCAATTTTGTACTTTAAGATTTAACCGTATAGAAAAGTGTGATAATATCACTAATGTATGTATTATTTTAAAAGTAGATTAAGAAATGATGTAGATGATTTTGTAATATCTTTATCAGTATTAATTGATTATTTTCTGTCTTCAATAATTGTCAATATCATGAGAAAATCTTTCGAGAGGTATCACATTTCTTCTGCAGCTAAGAAAAGATATTTCTGAGTAAATTTTGTCTTGGTATAGGGCTTATTAATTTTATCGTAAAAAACTATTTGGCACCTTTTTAATTTTTCCAAATGAAGGAAGATTGGTATTTAATTTACACAATAAAGTACATTTAGTACTCCATTTTGTTGTCTTAATTAACATTAATAATTTGTATTAGGTTATTTCAATCTCGAAAAAGATACTATTTTGTGTTCGATTTACTCAATTTTTCAAATAAAGTATTCAATCATAAAAAAATGATTAAATAGTATATGTTAGAGTAGAAATTATATTTAAGTACAATTTAATATCAAATTTCCTTTAAATGATGTAACTAAAGACAAAAAAATGGGGTGAGAGAGATGTTAAGGAAGAAAAAATAGATAATAGAAGAGCCATATTTTTTATGGTAATTTTTTCAATTCATTAAAAATTCAAGAAAAAAGAAAAGGTAGTGACACTAAATAATCTTAGATGAGGGTATTTTAGTAATCTAAAAAAGAATATCTTATGTTATTGAGATTTGCTAATGTAATTTGATTAAAAGGATAACATTAATAAAATTTAAAACCCCAGGAATGATTTTGAGAATCAGTTGAAACCTCAGGGACCATTTTGAATTTTTCCCATGTTATTGTTTGAAAGTTTGAGAAAGAGCCTCTAGTGATAGAATTTGATATAAAATTAGAATTTGATATAAAAATTACTTTTTAATAATTTTCTAATTATATAAGTTTACATTCACGCGATACAATGCTGAACGATTATTTAATATTATCGTGATATATTGTATGATTAATTATAAAATTGTTATATAAAATAGAAAACGATAAGATAATTTTTCTTCTTATATATAGGGTTCTAATTGTTGGTGTTGGTGATTTATTCAATTGTAACGTGATACAATACTGAATAAGCAATTGTAATTAAGGGTTTTTTACTTAGGGTTAGAAAACACCTTATTTAATGATTTACAAACCGTGCCCCAATTTTTTTTTTTTTTTGGGAAATGCTACCCTATGTTGTATTCAAGCGCTGAAGTACTTTTAAATATATATGTCAAATTATTAAATAGGAAAAATACAATTTACAACCCTAAACTGTAGAAAGTTTTGTAAATGGGTCTAAACTTTAAAAAGTATCAAATAGTCTCTTATACAAATTTATGAGTATGCTAACGGATTGGTGACTATGAAAGTGAATGAAGTCCCAAAGCACCTTAGAACTATCGCTAAATTGGATTATGGTCTCCCTAACTTCAGATTCAAGTGGTATTAGAGTTGTAGTTTAGATTGTTTGTAAGGGAGTAATACTCCTTATTTAATATTTTTTGATAGTGGTTTTGTAAGGGAGTAAGTACTCCTTTTTTATTTGCTTTCTAGTTTGATTGTCAGAGAGTTAGATCTCCTTATTTTTTATTTTTTCGATGAAATAAAGAAAAGACGAGAGGCCCAACAACACCCTCCCCCGCTACGGCGGTTCCTTAAAAAAAAAACTTAAGTATATAAATAGTTGATAAATTATTATATAATTCAAAGCTTAAAATTAATGTGACAGATGGTGCACAAATAAAAAAGTGAAATATGAAAAAATAAGTTAACTTACTCTTTTGAATTCAAATAAAAAGATGAGTTATGTACTTTATATTGTAGTTTTATTAATATATATGAATTGTCACTCGTAACTATTTCTTGGTCATATTAATGAAATAAGACTATTTAGTATCTTCGGTGTCAAAATATAGTAAAAAGAAATTATCCGAATATGGACATATATGACACTTGCTTAGGTTGTTCGGTGTTTCTATTCTGTTAACTATATTAAGTTCAATATTTCATCGTCAATTTCTAAATCCTGATCAATTAGTCGCCTTTTTTATTAATAAATATAAAAAGTAAATTGCATAAATACCAAAAAAAAAAGGATGAAAAAGAAGTTTTAGTTTCTAATCCTTTTCTTGTATAGCCACGTTTCTCATAAATTTTTTTTAGGGGCCATCTACATTTTAAAAGTTTAGAATTCTATATGTGACACTTGCTATAGTTCATTAGTGTAAGTTGAATTTTACCCTATTAAATATTAATCTTTTCATTGGTACCCGACCATTTATTAAGCATTTGACAAAATATAATAGTTTGTGCCATATCCTAGTGCATAGAACTATTAATCTAGTTTGCTATATTAAAAAAAAAACCTATTATGCTGGTTTTTCTTTAATATATATATATATATATATCTAGTTTGCTACATTAAAAAAAAACTATTATGTTGGTTTTTCTTTAATATATATATATACATATATATACACACACACACTTTAGTTGTTTACTTCCCTCAAGGACTTAAACTATGACAATTAAGATTCCAAATAATAACTCCACATAAATTCGTTAAGTCCCCATTCGTAACGTACAAAAAACTGTTGACTTGTCTCTTCATTGCTTAGTAAAACTGTCGACTCCCACTAGGATCCATGTGACCACTTTAAATTTTTGTACCATTAAGTTAGGCAAATTTTTATTAAAAGACTAATGAAAAAGTACTGAAACCGTGCATTTGACGTTCAACTTAATTTGCGTCAAACATGTAATGACTACACTTTTTCTATGTCTTATTGTTGCATATTGACTCAAAGGACTCCATATGCCTTTTCACTTTGCTTTCTGTTACATATACGACTACAGAATGTGTGCATGTACTATACTGCCATCTTCAAAAAAGAGTAATGATATATATCGTTTTTTATATATTAAACATATATGAATTTTTTTTCCTTTAAAATATTACTCTTAGAAAAAGTAATTCTGTTTCCGGATGAAAACAAATTGAATAAGGAAGAGCTAATTCGATTAACTCAAGCCTCATGATAATTCTCCACTTAGAATTATCTCACAACCCCCTGACACGAAAAATCCTTACGTGTATTAAACAGCAAGTGGACTGGTCGTGTTTAGTAATAAAGTGGACTTTAAGTCCGAGTTATCGATCCCACAGAGACAAGATTATTTAAAGTTAGGAATTTAAAAACAATTAAAATTGAATTAAAAGATTGTGATTAATTTACAATAAAAATGTGAAAACAAGACTTAGCAAATAGATTTAGATTCTTATGAGATAAAACAACTAAGGCACATGCTTCAACCAAATTTACTTGTTAATATAAATATGAACTATTTTTCGTATTATTAGACTACTATTGCTTTGGTGAAAATTTCTTAATTAATTACTACTCGATATCTCGGCTGTAATAATCCTATGATAAATTGACAGTTCTCTAAATATGTCTATCCGAGAATTTAATCAATAATCATGCATTCAAGTTCTAGAATTTCCCCGAATAAATCCGGCTAACTGCACCCAGGAATCTCTACCTATCTCTAGGGGCAATTCCCTATTTTTTATGGATGATGTGATGATTTCTTTGAACCCTAACTTATATTCTTTCAAACTATTAAGTTAGGCAATATGACAAACATATGGCGATCAAACATATGCAAGTAATTACGCACAAAATCAAAACACAAAGCAATTGTAGAATTAATACGAAGAATAATATCATATATATATACTCATCACTTTGGCCTTCACATGGCCCTAGTCAAGGGAAAATTAGTTCATAATTGAAATTGGGAAAACAATAAAAACATAAAATTACTCATAGATAAAGATGAATATCAAACTAAGAAACTCCCTATTTTGGATTGATGATCGATTCTTGATTGGAAGTTTGAATCCCTCCTTTTCCTCTTCTTAGCTCTTCAAGTATGATGATAGGATGACTCAAAACCAAGAGAATGCTCCCCCAAACCCCTGAATTTTCGTCCTCACACTCTCAAAGGATGATTTTTTTTTTTTATGTCTTCAAGTGAGCTCCCTACTCCCCTTTAAATACCCAAAAATCCACCTACCAAGAATTTGAGCTACCCTTCTCTTTCTTTCCTCCTACCAAGAATTTCCACCTACCAAGAATTTGCACCTACCATTCTCTTGTTTTCCTCCTACCAAGAATTTCCACCTACCAAGAATTTGCACCTACCATTCTCTTGTTTTCCACCTAACAAGAACATGAGCTGCCACTTTCGTGTTTTTCAGCGCAGAGATAGTGTTTTATTCATAAACGTCTCCACAGATCTCCGAATTGGATGATTCAAGTTGCCATGTAAAGATAAGACATAGATCTAAACCTTTGTAGAAGAACACGTTATCCAATTCTGTCTCTAAAAATATCAAAATGGCGTTCCAACGTGGAGGTTGTTTCTGATTTGGCACCCAGGTGTGCGAAAATCGTACTAAAACATGATTTTGGCTAACTCCAGCTTATTTCTTGCTTGTTTGGTTGTAGAGGTGTGAAACATCTTGGCCTAAACTTGTTTTATACGTCATTTTTCCACCCTTTCTTCGATTGTATCCACTTAAGGCCTGAAATCACTTAATGCACGAATTAAACGCACAAGTGACAAAATCAATCGATAAATGAACCTAAAACATAAATGCAAAGGGGCTTAAAAACACGTAAAAACGCCTCTTATCAACACCCCCACACTTATCAATTGCTCGACCTCGAGCAATAAAAGGTCTAGGCACGAAAAACATCATCAACCAAAAGGAGAAAACAAAAACAACAAACGAACTCACTTTCGTGGAGTAAACGATTGCACTTAGCATGTGCAACAAGCCTTTAAACCTTTGAGTTACCTCAAAGGACGAGTTATAGTCTCGTGAGGGTTTGCAGAAGATATACCCACAAAATCTAACAAACTTTCAATCCCAACCAAATGAATACATCTCAACATAATTAACAAGAATAAATGGCACAAAATCATCCTTTTATAGCTCACAAATATATATACATATCAACTACTTTTGCTCATGTGACACCAATACTCGAAAAGACTCCATAGGGTGTAGTGAAAATAAATCTAAGGTATTATAGTCGAAAGGCATCCTTACCAAATTTTGGACATTAATCCCATATCTATCAACTTTGATCAAACACAAAGCATAAGAATCATAGAAAATCTCATAGCCATTTAAATTTCATTATCTCAACCATTCAAACTTTCAATTCATATGAAACTTTCCAATTAACTTCATTAAGGCTAGATCATGTGCAATGTTTTATTCCATTAGGCTTTCTATGACACCCATGTAACAAGCTTTAGATCAATGACTCCCAAACTAGATAGTTTTGGGGCATTAAGTGTAAAGACACTCCTAAGGATTTAATCACTCGAGTGTCAAAGGCCACGAAATAAAACTAGATCTTTTAAACAATTCGCTTCCTTTTGGCTTGAGCTTAGCTCAAATTAGCATAATAGTACAGTATAAAGGCATGAAACTTTTCACCCCTGACCACTTGTGGTCATACCAAACTTCAACCTTTTTAATTCATTGTTTAGCATAAAAAAATTACTACTCAACTTATAACCTTATGAAAAATCTAAGTTAATTTTTCCGGGAAAAACTCCTTAAGTGTCTCAAGATGGTTATCCTCTCAACTCCTCTACCCTCGATTTATTGTGCAATGTGAATCATCTAAGAAATCAATCCTAATCTAGGGTCTCCATGAGCAATTTCAAAGATATATATGTTCCATTAAATTCAAATTATTTCAAGAAATCATGCCATTTTTTTTTCAAGTTAATCAATTTTAATGCATCAATTGGAAAGATAAAAAAAAAAACAATTTATACTTGATTTTCTCAACAAAGAAGTATTTAAACATGATATCATACAAACTTCCCCCCAAACTCAAGCTAAAAATTAGCATTGCATTTTCAATGTTCAAAATAAGCACTCTTCTATCCCCAAACTCAAATCCAACATTGTCCTCAATGTTGTTACAACAAGTATACGCAACGGTAAAAGAACACTTACAACCAAGGATGTTGAAAAACATCCTTTAACTTCCAATGCATCGTTACAAAGCTTCTTCTCCTCTCAAGTAAAATAAGCATTTCTAAACATGGGGTCCAAATGTCTATCATATCTAACACTTCAACTTTTCAAACCATCAAGCATAAGAAAACATACATGCCAAAGTGCATGTTTGAACATAAACATAAACAAACAAACTAAACAAACAAAAACAAAAGAGAAAAAAAAAAACTTACAAACTTGGGTTGCCTCCCAAGAAGCGCTTGTTTATAGTCAATAGCTCGACTATTCAGGATCGACTTAAGTCGATGGTTCTCGGAGCTTGACAGATAATGTGTCTACGCTCCAGTCAGTGCCCGAGTAGTGTTTCAGCCTATGTCCATTGGTTAAAAATACTTGTCCATCCTCAGTGATAAGCTCCACAGCTCCGGAAGAATACACTCGGGTGACTCGAAAGGGTCCCAACCAACGCGATTTGAGCTTGCCTGGGAAGAGCTTGAGTCTAGAGTTGTACATAAGAACTTTCTCACCTTCCTCGAATTCCCGGGGTAGAATATGCTTGTCGTGCCACTTCTTGGTCCGTTCTTTGTACAGTTTTGCATTCTCGTATGCTTCATGTCTCCACTCCTCGAGCTCATTCAATTAAAGCAACCTCTTATTACTTATAACACTTGTATCGAAATTCAGGAATTTGATAGCCCAATAAGCACGATGTTCAAGTTCGACAGGTAAATGACAAGCTTTTCCAAATACAAGACGATATGGGGACATGCCAATAGGGGTTTTAAAAGCAGTACGGTAAGCCCACAATGCATCATCTAATTTCAGAGACCAATCAGTTCGATGGCTATTTACCGTTTTTTCTAAAATCCGTTTAATTTCCCTATTAGACACTTCGACTTGCCCACTAGTTTGAGGGTGGTAAGGGGTCGAGATTTTATGCTTAACACCATATTTGTTCAACAAGTTTTCAAATTGCTTGTTACGAAAATGTGTGCCTCCATCACTTATAATTGCTCTCGGAGTTCCAAATCGTGCAAAAATATGTTTTCTCAGAAATCTAAGAACAACCCTAGCATCATTAGTTTGCAAAGCCTCAGCTTCGACCCATTTAGACACATAATCAACAGCGACTAGAATATACCTATTGGAACAAGAACTAGGGAAAGGTCCCATAAAATCTATACCCCACACATCAAATAATTCACATTCAAGCACATTATTCATAGGCATTTCATGTCGTCTAGAGATATTACCTACTCTTTGGCATCTATCACATTTTTGAACATAAGCGTGTGCATCTTTAAATAAAGTAGGCCAGAAAAAACCTGATTTCAGAACCTTGGCAGCAGTCTTGGATGGGCCAAAGTGGCCACCTATCACCATGTCATGGCAATGAGCCAAGACGGAGGTCATTTCTTCCTCGGGTACACAACGCCTGATAATTCCCTCGACACCAATTTTAAACAAGTAGGGCTCTTCCCACAGATAGTGCCTAACATCTTTCAAAAACTTCTTTCTTTGGTGAAATGTCAAATCAGGGGGTAAAATTCCAGCAACTATATAGTTAGCATAATCAGCATACCAGGGGATTGAAATAGAAGAAAGAGTAAAAAGCTGCTCATCGGGGAATTCATCTCCTATTGGGGTCTCATCCATTTTCTTATCCACTAATTCTAGTCTAGATAGGTGATCAACTACTACATTTTCAGATCCTTTTTTATCTTTTATTTCCAAGGCAAACTCTTGTAGTAATAAGATCCACCTGAGTAGTCTAGGTTTTGCGTCTTTTTTAGCAAGCAAGTATTTCAAGGCCGAGTGATCAGTGTATACTATTACTTTGTTAAGCACAAGATAGGAGTGAAATTTGTCAAAAGCAAAAATGACAGCTAAAAGCTCTTTTTCAGTCGTAGCATAATTGAGTTGGGCCTCATTTAAGGTACGACTAGCATAGTAAATAGTATGAAAATTTTTACCCTTCCTTTGACCTAGTACGGCTCCAACGGCAATGTCGCTCGCATCACACATCAACTCGAGTGGTAGGCTCCAATCTGGGGCGGACATCACAGGTGATGAGATTAATTTCTCCTTCAGGGTGAGGAAGGCCTGCATGCATGCATCATTAAAGTCAAACACTGCATTTTTCATGGTCAAGTTAGACAGGGGTTTAGCAATTTTAGAAAAATTTGAAATAAAACGTCTGTAAAACCCGGCATGTCCCAAAAAGCTTCTCACGGCTTTGACCGTGGTGGGTGGTGGAAGATTAGCTATCACTTCAATTTTCGCTCTATCCACCTCAATCCCCTTGTGGGAGATCTTATAACCCAGAACAATTCCTTCTTGTACCATGAAATGACACTTTTCCCAATTTAAGACTAGATCAGTCTCCTCACACCTCTGCAAAACTAAGGTTAGATTGTGCAAACATCTATCATATGTAGAGCCAAAAACAGAAAAATCATCCATGAAGATTTCAAGAAATTGCTCGACCATGTCATGAAATATAGCCATCATGCATCTTTGAAAAGTAGCAGGTGCATTACATAAGCCAAAAGGCATACGCCTATAAGCAAAAGTGCCGTAAGGACAAGTGAAAGTAGTTTTCTCTTGATCCTCGGGTGTAATAGCAATTTGGTTATAGCCGGAGTACCCATCCAAAAAACAGTAATATTCATGCCCGGCTAATCTTTCTAACATTTGATCGATAAAGGGAAGGGGAAAGTGGTCTTTTCGGGTATATTCATTCAATTTACGATAGTCTATGCAAACCCTAAAACCAGTGACAATTCTAGATTGAATTAACTCATTATTGTCATTACGAACTACTGTCGTACCTCCTTTCTTGGGCACTACATGTGTTGGACTTACCCATGGACTATCAGAGATAGGGAAGATAATGCCGGCATCGAGTAACTTGATTACCTCTTTCTTCACCACTTCTTGAATTTGAGGATTAGACCTCCTTTGTGGTTGTATAGTGGGCCTTGAGCTTTTTTCCATTAAAATCTTATGCATGCAGATGGCTGGGTTGATCCCCTTGATATCAGCAATCTTCCATCCAAAGGCTTTTTTGTGATCTCTCAACACCTCCAGTAACCTTGCTTCTTGTTGATCTGTAAGAGAAGAAGAAATGATGAGTGGCAAGGTTTCATCGTCATTTAAATAAACATATTTAAGATGAGAGGGTAGAGTTTTTAGGTCAAGAGTTGGTGGCTCTTCAATAGTTGGTTTGGAGTGGCTAGACAGTGGGCTATCCAACTTCTCAAATTTCTTCGTGGGGGTATTGTGCAAGCCTCTCTAAGCTATGAACAACTTCCAGTTGTTTATCACTGGCCGACTCAACATCCGTGGAGTTCATTATGCATACCTCAAGTGGATCATCAGAGATGTTTTCCTGAAAGTGCTCAATAATCAAAGGATCAAAAGCATCTATTCTTAAACATGACGCATCATCACCAACATGCTTCATAACCTTGTATACGTCAAAAGTAACTCTCTTCTCACCCACATTCAAAGTTAACTTACCATTGGCTATGTCGATCATAGCTTTACCTGTGGCTAGGAAGGGTCTTCCTAGGATGAGAGGAACTTCAACATCTTCTTCCATCTCCAGAACCACGAAGTCCACCGGGAAGTAAAACTTGTCAACTTGCACGATGACATCCTCAATGATTCCCTTCGGGTGTTTGATTGATCGATCTGCAAGTTGAAGGTTCATCGAGGTTGGCTTTGGATTCCCCAAACCCAATTTCTGGAACAACGAGTAAGGAAGAAGATTTATGCTAGCGCCCGAATCACATAGCACTCGATCGAATTTGAGTTGCCCAATAGTGCAAGGAATTGTGAGGCTCCCTGGATCCTTGAGTTTCTGTGGCAACTTGTTCAACACCACTGCTGAGCATGCTTCAGTCAAGCACACCGTTCCATTGCCTTCCCACTTCTGCTTATTGGATAGAATATCCTTGAAGAACTTGATGTAATTGGGCATCTGCAAAATCTCATCAATAAAAGGAATATTAATTCGAACTTCTCGAAGATTTTCTAAAATCCTAAGAAAACTCTTATCCACATCTTTCTTATTCTTTTTATGTGCTAGGGGGAAAGGGAGACATATTTTAATTGGATTAGACAAAGAAGGAGTCAAAGTTTCAGAAGACGCCCTGTCTGCCTGTGAAGTACGGACTTGATCCTGCCCCAAGTACGTACTTGAGCTGTGTGAAGTACTTACTTGGTTCTGGTCAAGTACATACTTGAGAGGCAGATTCAAATTTTCAAGTTTTTCAAAAGTTTGAACATTGTCCTCTTCAAGTGCGGACTTGGACTGCTTGGGAGGTGCACTTTTCAATTCTTTCCCACTTCTCAGAGCGATGGCATGACATTGCTCTTTTGGGTTTTTCTCTGTATCACTCGGCAGTGCAACGGGAGCTCTTCCACCCGCATTCATTGATAATTGTGCAAATTGGTGCTGCATCTCTTTCATTCCCGTCATAACACCCTATAACATCAATCGAAGCTCTGCGAGTGATTCGTCTGATTTTTGCATGTGAGCCGCCAATCTTTCTTCGACAGTCGAAGGTCTTGGAACTTGACCTTGTGGCTTAAAATTTCCAGACCTTTGAGTTTGGTTGTTGTAAAATGGAGGCCTCGGTGCTTGGTAGATGCCTTGTTGTGAATTTTGTGCGGGATTTGGCCTTTTCGGAAAATTCTCGGGTATGTGGAAGCTCAATTGAGGCTTGTTTGAATTTCCGACATAGTTCACATCACTAATGGTTGGCTCTGCCTCTAGATTAACATTTTGTTCTACCTCTTGAGCAACAGCAACCCTTCGGGATTGTAGAGGAAACTCATCGTCATCTTTAGGGTACAGTTCATCATCCCGTGCCATCTGCTCTAGTTTAGCCCACACTGTTCTGCTATCGAGACCCAAAAGATCACCGCCTGCTCCTGCATTAAGTTTGTGACGAATCCGAGACCGGACTCCATTCAAGAAATGTAGCACTCGCTCGTCTCTTGAATAGTTGTGATCGGGGCACTTTCGAAGCAGACTCTTGTATCTTGCCCATGCTGATGCTAACGATTCATCCCGTTTTTGCTTAAAACCCTTGATCTCGCTTCTTAACTCGTTAATCCTTGATGGAGGGAAGAACTTGTTGAGAAACTCTTCGACTAACTCTTCCCACGTTTCAATGGATTGTGGGGGCAACGACTTGTACCACAAAGTCCCTTTATCCTTAAGCGAAAAATGGAATAATCGGAGGCGAATGGCATCAAGATCTCTTGGGTGGAATTTCATGGTAGATAACACATTCTTGAAGTGCTCTAGATGGTCATGAGGTGACTCTTTCGGATCACCATAAAATTGTTCAGCCTGAACCATGCTAAACATGTGAGGTGGAATGTGGAAGTTCGGCGTGGCAAAATTGGGGACCACAATAGGCCCCGACGTAGTGTGTACACGGGCTGGCTGATTACCACTAACAGATGGAGGTGGTACTGGTAGTGCCGGTTGCATAGCTTGGAACAGATTTTGCAACCATTCTCTATTCTCGGGCAGATTCATATCAGGGAAGTTGCCAGCCATAGCTCGATTTCTCTGGTTTGCACGAAGCGTACGCTCGATCTCAGGGTCAAATTCCTCTAAAGCCTCTCCTGAGGCTCGAGTCATTCACCAAAAGATCAACCTGTTTGAAACAAAGAAGCAAACCAACATAAATTTAAAGATAGAAAATAACAGTAAGAATAATAGAAAATAATAAAACGACAAAAGAAATTAAAGCTAAAAATTGCAATAAAATCCGAAACTAAAATAAATCAAGTCCCCGGCAACGGCGCCAAAAACTTGACACGAAAAATCCTTACGTGTATTAAACAGCAAGTGGACTGGTCGTGTGTAGTAATAAAGTGGACTTTAAGTCCGAGTTATCGATCCCACAGAGACAAGATTATTTAAAGCTAGGAATTTAAAAACAATTAAAATTGAATTAAAAGATTGTGATTAATTTACAATAAAAATGTGAAAACGAGACTTAGCAAATAGATTTAGATTCTTATGAGATAAAACAACTAAGGCACATGCTTCAACCAAATTTACTTGTTAATATAAATATGAACTATTCTTCGTATTATTAGACTACTATTGCTTTGGTGAAAATTCCTTAATTAATTACTACCCGATGTCTCGGCTGTAATAATCCTATGATAAATTGACAGTTCTCTAAATATGTCTATCCGAGAATTTAATCAATAATCATGCATTCAAGTTCTAGAATTTCCTCGAATAAATCCGGCTAACTGCACCCGGGAATCTCTACCTATCTCTAGGGGCAATTCCCTATTTTTTACGGATGATGTGATGATTTCTTTGAACCCTAACTTATATTCTTTCAAACTATTAAGTTAGGCAATATGACAAACATATGGCGATCAAACATATGCAAGTAATTACGCACAAAATCAAAACACAAAGCAATTGTAGAATTAATACGAAGAATAATATCATATATATATACTCATAACTTTGGCCTTCACATGGCCCTAGTTAAGGGAAAATTAGTTCATAATTGAAATTGGGAAAACAATAAAAACATTAAATTACTCATAGATAAAGATGAATATCAAACTAAGAAACTCCCTATTTTGGATTGATGATCGATTCTTGATTGGAAGCTTGAATCCCTCATTTTCCTCTTCTTAGCTCTTCAAGTATGATGATAGGATGACTCAAAACCAAGAGAATGCTCCCCCAAACCCTTGAATTTTCGTCCTCACACTCTCAAAGGATGATTTTTTTTTGATGTCTTTAAGTGAGCTTCCTACTCCCCTTTAAATACCCAAAAATCCACCTACCAAGAATTTGAGCTACCCTTCTCTTTCTTTCCTCCTACCAAGAATTTCCACCTACCAAGAATTTGCACCTAACATTCTCTTGTTTTCCTCCTACCAAGAATTTCCACCTACCAAGAATTTTCACCTACCATTCTCTTGTTTTCCACCTAACAAGAACATGAGCTGCCACTTTCGTGTTTTTCAGCGCAGGGATAGTGTTTTATTCATAAACGTCTCCACAGATCTCCGAATTGGATGATGCAAGTTGCCATGTAAAGATAAAACATAGATCTAAACCTTTGTAGAAGAACACTTTATCCAATTCGGTCTCTAAAAATATCAAAATGGCGTTCCAACGTGGAGGTTGTTTCTGATTTGGCACCTAGGTGTGCGAAAATCGTACTAAAACATGATTTTGGCTAACTCCAGCTTATTTCTTGCTTGTTTGGTTGTAGAGGTGTGAAACATCTTGGCCTAAAATTGTTTTATACGTCATTTTTCCACCCTTTCTTCGATTGTATCCACTTAAGGCCTGAAATCACTTAATGCACGAATTAAACGCACAAGTGACAAAATCAATCGATAAATGAACCTAAAACATAAATGCAAAGGGGCTTAAAAACACGTAAAAAAGCCTCTTATCACCCCCGCATTCGAGTTCGATATACTAAACGGTGGTTCGGACTTTAATACTTCTTCGTGTTGTTTAAAATTGTTATTCGGACCGCAATTAATAAGAAAGAGTAGATAAGACAGGAAGATACAAGTCAATATATAAAATTATCTATTAAATACTTAAATCTGATAAAATGATAAACTTTATAGCTACATATTGATCTCCAGTCGTGTGTTACAAAGATGCTCGAGCAAGAGATACGCTGATGTCGACATTTGATTACCAGGATTTGATCTACAGAATTACCTAAATTATGCCTACTCCTAGAGAAAAGAGATAAATTTTGTGCAGAGTTGTTTTAATGATTCCTCTCGTTCTTTCTCCGCCTTGCCCTTTATCACGTACCCACTTCCTTTGCGGTTAGTAACCTCCTTCAACCGCGTCTTCAAATTATTTGATTGGCGCGTCTCTGAACTGGGTAACTTCCTTCTCTTTTTGAGCTTCTTTTGGTGGGCTTCTAACTCAGTAGCATATCCAGTTTGGACCTATCCATTATAAAATCGAACTGAATTGCTTTAGGTCCCTTTCTCGATTTTAATTAGTCATCGCATGGGTTATTTTGGGCTTTCTCACTTTAAACTCATTTCTTCGTACTTTTATTAATAAGGCTGTTTGGGCCCTTCAATTTGAGCCCATTTCATTTTATGTGTAAACAAATGCCCCCTAATACACGTGAATGATTCAGATTCATGTGTATTAAAGACACGTTCATTCTTTTTAATAACAGATGACCATTCAGATTCCAAGTCATCAGAAATCGTGCCTTTTATAATAGAATTTTAATAAATTTGGTGACTATTTTTAGTAATAGACGACCATTCGGATTCCAGGTCATCAAAAGTCATGCCTTTTTGTAATAGACTTCTAATAAATTTGGCGGCTATGGAAAGACGCGCCTTTTTGCGTTCATCTTTTCCACTACCTTTCATTTAATTGGGTATGTCGTTTCACTGAACAGTGACAAGAAAACCTATAAATTCTTGTATTTTGTTCTTGGGATACACTAGAATTCAGAATTTCGCTTTTTCTTCCTTCTCGAGCTAACTAGCGCAGACAAACCACCATTTCTATTCTCTTTCTTGTTTGCGTGCTCTTAACCATCTCTTCGCAAAAATGGCTTTTCCACCACAAAAATCAATACACAACCTGACCTCTCTAGTTCCTCAAGCATCCATCTTGGACTGTGAAGAGGCATCGGACCTCTACGAGGAAATTAGGGCATTCGAAGCCCATTACTCCGACTCCAAGGTCTCCTCTCTCAGTACGACGTATATCGTCCCTCGGTGGGCCTCCGACCGTCATGGTCAAACTCTTAGCCATCTGGCTTTGGGTCCCCGTGTTGAATCATCTGTCTTCGAAGAAGATGCTCCGCATGTTCCCAATCTAATCGGGACTTGGTCTTCCTTTGAATCTGACAATGCCGTGATTTGTCTTAAGGGGTCCTCCAAATTAGTTTGGATCAACTCGACGAAACCAACCATAGGCTGGATTGGCAACACGGATGCTTTTCCCTGGTTTAATCACCTTAATCGATTTCATTAGGGATGGCAATGGGATCGGGTCTAACGAGTACCCGTCCCGGACCCGTCCCTAATGGGACGGGAATGAGTCCAAAAAAGGGGACCGGGTCCGAGTCCGGGTATCGAAAATCAAGACCCGATCGGGTCCGGGACGGGAAACGAGTCCAGTCGATACCCATCCCGGACCCGATCCCGGTCCCGGTCAAAATAATTATAATATTTTTAAATTATATATATATATATGTTGTTAGTGTATATATATTATTATATATGTAGTGGTGGACACTTTTTTATAGTGGGAGACAAAAGTGTCCACCTCTATATGTTGGGGGGAGAAGAAGAATAAAAAAAGGAAGAAGAAGGAGAAGAAGAAGAAGAAGAAGAAAAAAGAAGAAGAAGGGGCGGTCGGGGGGGGGGGGCTGGGGGGTGTGGAAGAAGAAGAAGAAGAAAAAAACAGGAAGAAGAAGGAGAACAAGAAGAATGTAAAAAAAAAAAAGAATCAGTCGGGTCCAAAGGCATGGACCCGGACCCGCCGGGAAATGACCGGGTCCGGGACGGGTCCGGGCGGGACCGGGAAATGACCGGGTCCGGGTCCAATTTTTTTTTAATGGGACGGGAAATGAGTCCTGCCCAACCCGTCCCATTCCCGTCCCGTTGCCATCCCTAGATTTCATGCTAAATGGGAGAATAATTGCTTCATATTGCCTCGAGGACTTCACACGGTCACCCTCGAAGACGTGGCCCTTATTACTGGAGCATCACCCTATGGGGTTGTACTTCGAACTGGTGAAGTGGAGGGTGATGCTCGAGCACTCCTGAAGGCCACCAATATCTGGTTTAAATATCACGACAAAAGTGGGGTGCCAATATTTCCTATTCAAGATTAGTTAAGCACTTCCTCGAGACGGATGACGAGGTCACTGATTTCGAAGAGGTACTATTTTTGCATCATGTTTTCTACCGTGTATTTATGAATGCAGGCTGTGTAGTCAATAAGACATTTTTGCCTCTTGCTGCCAATATTGCCACAACTTTGGATCCCGTCAAGTTGGGTCCTTTCATCCTGGCCCAGTTTTATAGGATGATGTTTCACATCTACGAAGACCCTTTGAAGGTCAAGAAGGTTGCAGGTCCTTTAGGGTTATTAACCTGCTGGGTATTCTTATACTATCCGGAGTTGCTAAACATCAGGACCCCCTCACTCGAAGAGGAATCCTAGTCTTCGAATTTTGTTTAGCCCGTTTCGAATTGGGCGTGTTATGGGGAAGCTGCCTTAAACCTCTTGATTCCCCTCGAGAAAGCCTCCTATCTGCTAGTGCTGAGTGCGGTGTACAACCCATTGCACATCTCGACTTGGTGCCTTTTCTTCCAAACCAGATATGATCAGGCCCCGAATCACTGGTTGCATGTAGCCTGCCATCTTGGCTGTTAGAAATGGACTCTCTAAGGCGGACTGATGATGATCATCCTTATTGGAGATCTATCCTATCCTCTCGAGATCTCCTGTATGCAGATAAAAATCCCGGAGTTGAGGTTTACAACCCTCAAGTATTTCTTCAATATTCTTCATGTTCTATACTTTGCATGAATTCGAGTGAATATACTTGTTTATTTACATATTACTTTTTTTGGCAGTTGTGTTCGAGACAGTTTGGCATTAGAAAAAGCTTTGCTCTGCCTTTTCTGGGCACTTTTGAATCGCCCATGGTCAGGCAGATCAAACATCTTTCCCAAGATAAAAAGAGAATTGGATGAGGCATCCATTCGAGGGAAGCCTTCCAGCCAGGTTGTCATTTCTCCCATCCCAGCCTTCTGTAGGATTCTTCGAGTGGATCCCCACTTTGCCGAAATTGTGGAATCGGATCTTGCAGCGTAACTTCTCGAGGCAAACATTCGAAAATTGGTCATGGATGCTACAAGACTCTGTTCAGGATCTGTCCAAATAACTGCATTATCAACAGTGCTGTCTTCTGAGGTATGGGTATCTAAAGGTCTTCTTTTCTTTATTTCTGTTTTGCACTTTAAATACCTTGGTATCTTGATTTCAGTTTGTATGAACAGGACGATGCATATGTTATCCCTTTTTCACTCACATCGGGGTAGAGATTCGAGAGGGATAAGCCCTTGGTCCAAGCGCATGAAAGGTTTTACCAGGCCCTTCGAGAATCTGAAGCTTTAGCGGTGCCCCCTCTCAGATCTATTCCACCTGCCCGCTCCTCGAGGGCAGACAAGGCCAAGGCCCCAGTTACTGCTACATCTCCACCTATCACTCGAAGACGCCGAACTGGGGGCATTACCATTCGAGAACCTTCTTCTCCAGATCTTCAAACTGCTGCCAAGGATGAAGATGAAGATGAGGATGCGCCCATCGTGTTCCAAAGGCGTAAATTACATGGGTCTTTCGAGGCTGGTAAGCATTTTTCTTTACCGATTCACGAGTTTTTTCTATCTTTCTTCATTTATATTGAAAGGTATTTGCATGCAGACGCTTCGAGTGAGACCCCTTCTGGAGTGATCCCTCCACAAGAAACCACACACGCTGAAACTCCAGTAATCAAGATAGAAGATGAGGCTGAATTGGATATGCCCTTACTGGCAGATGCTCCATTCGAGGTGCCCTCACATGATATCCAATCCCAGTCAGGAGAACGTACTCAAGTCCTCGAGGACCATTCCTCAGGTATGTCTCCTAGCGATAACTTCATTTCTGCATGTACAACAGTTTCTTAAACTGGATTTCTACAAATCCTTTGCTTTGTAGATTCTGAAGAGACCTCAGTCGAGAAGCCTGCCCTTGTGGCAGAAGAAGGAGCCACTGGTGAAGGAGCTCTCGAGTTGGGTTCCCCACAACCTACTGAACACACTGTTGAAGTTTCACCATTCGAAGGTAAGGTTAACTATGTCAACATTTTCTCAATATGACTATTATGATTTAACCTTTTATTCCCTTAGGTGTTGAAATCACCCCTGAGGAAATTCTCGAAGATCAAATTGTGACTCAATCCCTTGAGATCCGGAATGCCCCATCTACTTCGAATACAGCTGTGCCTACAAATGTCATCCCAATTGAAGGTAAGCATATTTGCCATGTTATTGTAAATCGTTTGCATGATCCTTCATGTCACTTAAGTTACTTCGTTTATTATTTTCAGGGAATGTTGAACTCATGCCCTTCTTGAGGGCTGATTTAAGCGAAGCCCTTAATGCGATCAAACTTGATCCGACCAACCAAGAGCTGCTTGGGAGGACTCGTTAGCTCCTGGATGGTGCAACACCGAGGATTGCTTTCCATTACTGCTATCCAAGGTTTGATCGATCAGGGTCTTACCCTTTTCGCAGAAGAGATTCAACCTACGGGATCCCAGCAATTGGATCAACTTCAAGTTTGAGTCCCCACTCTGGAAAATACTCGAGCAAATTATCTGGGCCAAGTCACAGAACTAGATGCCATTGTTGGTCTCCAAGCCGAGAGGGACCACCTTCCAGATCTGGCCAACAAGACTGATGAGGAATTGACTGTTATTAACAATCAGATTGCTCTACTCACACATGAGTTCGAGACGATGGTGAAGCCGGCCTTGCTCGAGAAGGACGCCTTCATTTTAGCTTTAAATGTATTGATAGACTCTTTACGTTTTCTAGAGTAGTTATGCAGATTAGTACTTTTGAATAGTAATTTTCTACTCTAATTATTGTTTATGAATAAGTTGCCAGTTTCTGGCATTCTTTCGAATATAATATCTGCATTTTCTTGCCATATACTTGGCGTATATCTCTTCAAATGTTTTGCACTTAAACTCCTTCCATATTCTTTTCCATTTAAATACTGGAGTCTAAATGAGTTCCCCGATAATTTGCTTGAGATTGAAAATGGCCCTTCCCATTTAGGCGACCATTTTCCGAAAAAATGATCTTTAAAGCCTTCTGGCAATATCATTTTCCAGACCAAGTCTCCTACTTCAAAGGATCTTGTCTTCACCTTTTTATTATAGCTTTTTTCCACTTTCTTTTTCTGGAGTTCGATTTGCTGTAATGCCATTGTTTGAATCATTTCATGATCTAGTTTTTCGATGGTCATATTGTCGACATACTCTTTTTGTGTGAGTTTTGATTGCTCTAAAATTCTTTTTGACTTAATGTTTATTTCCATTGGGATAACAGCTTCATGACCGTATACCAATTGAAAAGGTGTAACCCCTAGGCTATCCTTTTTAATAGTTCTTAATGCCCACAAATTATCAATAAGCAATTTGTGCCAAATCTTAGGATTATTTTGTATCATTTTCGAGATACATCCTTTAATTAACTTATTTGAGGATTCGGCCTGTCCGTTTGCTTGAGCATAATAAGGGGTTGAATTCACCAACTTTATCTTAAACTGACTCATAAATTCGAACAGTTCTGTGCTGTTGAAAACCATAGCCTAGTCAAATGTTATAGACTCAGGTATCCCAAATCGAGTTATGATATATTCCTTAACGAAATCAACCACCTGCTTCGAATTGATATTCTTGAAGGCCTTAGCTTCAACCCATTTAGTAAAGTAGTCTGTAGCTACTAAAATATAACTGTGTCTCTTCGAAGAAGCTGGTTTTATCTCACTTATGATATCTATAGCCCATCCTTAAAATGGCCACGACTTTATAATCGAGTTAAGTTCGAATGTGGGCCGCCTTAATCTTTTGCCATACTTTTCACACTGTTTGCAACCTTTTGCATAATTTATACAATCTCGAAGGACAGTGGGCCAATGAAAACCATATCGATGTATCAGCCATCTCATCTTTTGGCTAGCCTGATGCGCCCCACAAATCCCCTCGTGGGTTTCTACCATGATAACCAAAGCGTCCTCTAGATCGAGACACTTTAATAAAACCCCTTGCGGACTTTTTCGATACAATTCCTGCCCATCATAAAAATAATGGTGGGCCATTAGTTTTAACCTATTTGTGAATCCTCATTTAGCTGGATTTTTCAAGTATTCTATAATCTCGAGACGCCAATCTTCTTTTTCTTTGAATATATCAATTTTGTTAATCTGCAACACCCTTTGTTTGAAGGGTAACAAAATTCTGGTCTCGAGTTGATTGTTGACTCGAGTAAGTCAGGATCGATCCTATATCCTGACGCCATCTGGGCCAAATCATTTGAAATTTGATTCTTTTCCCTTGGCACATATGTAATCTCTACTGACTCGAAATATTTTAACAATTGATGTACTCGAGCATACGAGGCTATGGAGACTGGGCTAACGCATTTAAAGACTCCCTTTACTTGATTTATGATCAATTGAGAATCTCCTTTTATCTCGATATTTCCTGCACCCATATCGAGTAATATTTCTAACCTTAATATGAGGGCTTCATATTCTGCTCTATTATTTGTGCAATCTCCCTCGATTCTTGCACACATTTTGGTAATCAATTTCGATGGAGATATGATATATATCCCTATTCCAGCGCTATCTCGAGTACTTGACCCATCAAAATACAAAATCCAAGGGACCTTGTCAATAAAATTAATCTAGAGATTTTCAAGCACTTTATCTTTCATCGGAGGGTGATCAACCAAGAAATTGGCTATCACTTGACCTTTCACAGCCTTCTGAGGCACATAACACAAACCAAACTGGAGCAGACTGAGACTCCATTTGCTCAATCGCCCTCTCATCAAAGGTTAATTGATCATGAACTTAATCACGTCCGTTGGTGAGACCACTTCGATCAAATAGGACATGAAATAGTGCCTCAATTTGACTGAGGCAAAGTATAGACTTAGACACCATTTTTCGATTGAGGTGTACCGCTTCTCGGTATCATTTAACAGCTTGCTTAAATAAAAGATATACTGTTTGTAGCCTCTATCATTTTCTTGTACGATAAGGCAAGCAATTGAATGATTAGCCGCTGATATGTACAATCTCAACTTTTTCCCTTTTCGAGGAGGGATTAAAACTGGTGGTTGGGTTAAATAGCTTTTATGGCTTCGAAAGCCTCTTGCTGTTTTTCTCCCCAAACAAACTCATCCTCATCTTTCAAACATAAGATAGGCGAGAATGCTTCTGTTTTTCCAGCTAAATTAGCTATGAGTCTTCGTAAGAAATTGACCTTCCCTAGAAAACGTTGCAACTCTTTCTTATTCCTTGGAGGCTTAGCTTCCAAGATAGCTTTGGCTTTGTTTCGATCCACCTCTATACCTCGATTATGAATTAGGAACCCTAGAAAGTTTCCAGCTTCCACACCGAAAGCACACTTTAATGGATTCATCTTTAACTTAAAATGCCTCATTCGTTCGAAGGCTTCGGTCAATGATTTCAAGTGGTCTTGATATGTTTGTGCTTTGACCACTACATCATTTATATATTTGCAGGGATTTACCAATCAGATCATGGAACATATAATTCATTGTCCTTTGGTATGTAGCCCTGACATTTTTTAATCCAAAGGGCATAGCATTCCATTCAAAGGTTTCTATGGAACCTGGGCACCAAAATGCCGTTTTGTTTCTATCTACTTCGGATATTTTTAGTTGATAATATCCAGAATAGCCATCTATAAAGGACATCACTTTATGCCTTGCAGCTGCGTCAATCAAGACATCAACCATGGGCATAGGGAATTCATCTTTAGGTGTGGCTCTATTCAGATCTCGAAAGTCAATACAGATCCTTACTTTCCCATTCTTCTTGATTACGGGGACTATATTTGCCAACCATTCGACGTATTGGGTTGGTCGAAATTGGCTTCCACCAACTTTTCGATCTCATCTTTAATTGCACCCATCAAATCCGGAGACAATCTACGAGGTGCCTATATTACCGGTTTAAAGCTAAATTTGATTGGAAACTCATGTTGAGCTATATTCAAATCTATTCTAGGAATCTCGTGGTGCGCCCATGCAAAACAGTCTTTATACTGATGTAAGATCTCGATCAGTTTCTCTCTTTCGAATTGTTCTAATTTTGAACTTATGTAAGTCATTTTTTGATCCTCTGTTGTTCCAAGATTGATTTCCTCTAGAGGGTCTTGGATATCTTTCCTGATATCCTCATCGGGTTCCATAACTCCTTGTTCGAAAGTATCAGTTGAACAGTTTTCTTTGGTTTCGAAACATTCAATAATACTACTGGTGGTCCCAAGTGGCATACGAAAGGGTCTAGAAGGGGGGGGGGTTGAATAGACCCTGAAGTCTTTTTCGACTTCACAAATTTTCGTACCACTTTAGAAATTTGAACGCTTGGAAAGCTGAGCGCTTGGGTCAGACGCTTCAGAGTAGTTAACTTAGACTTAGTGATTTCAGCAGTTTACCAAAGTAGGGCAACACTTAGATCGCTTAATCAGGGTTAGCACAGCGGAAATAATGTTTAGCGTTCTTTTAGTTAAATTAATCGCTTTGCAATTTTATTTGTCTTTTTCAGAATAATATAATGTGATGAATATAAGACAATAAAATATAAATGACACAATAATTTGTAAGGTTCACTGGGTGATGTAATTCCAGCTACGTCCTTCTTCTCCTTTTTCATTTGGAGGAATTTACTATGATGATTATCAAAGAATCACACAGAAACTTCTACAAAATAGTAATGGATGAAAATGATCTTGGGCTCCTTGATCACACAGACTTCAGCACCAATGAAGATCGTCTTCTTCAAGCTTCTCTCACTCAGAAATACTGCCTGAAAGATTTCAACAACTTTTCTCACTCAGATGAAAGGTTGAGGTTTGTCACTAGGGTTTGTTTGTTTTAGAGAAGATCAAACAACTTGGAATATCTCAGTTGGAGTTTGAATTTCTTCTTTGGAAGATATTTGAGATATTTGTGACTGTCTGGAATGTAGATAGAAAGCTTGAAAGGTTTTGGCTATGGGGTTTCTAAGCTTTTTCCAGAAAGAATGTACGTAAGATTTTTGGCAATAATTTCTCGTATATTCTCGTTGTTATATATTTTTTTTGGGTTTTTCTGGAGTTAAGTATTTATAGGCAATTTCTTGGGATCTGTCCGTTGGACACATGTAGAAGCGTGCCTTTCACGTGGCGCGTGATCATACCTAAAGTCTGACATTCCTGAAAATTCCCTGAATCCGATTGGACGGGAGCAGCTAAAACTCTGAAATTTTTGATAGTCTGGTCAAAAGGTGGCTTGTCCACAAGTCACAGTAGCTTATCACATTTAATGCTCTTATCAAGCATTTAATGCAATTTGAATTTATTTCCCGTTGGAAATAAATGTCCGTTGAATGATTGCATTTAAGTCCTTCATGACTTGAGGATTTATTTCAGGTGAATCTTACATCCATCGCTTGAGACAAATTGAGCGCTTGATCCATATATCCTAAAATGGTCTTTTAGCGTTTGACAGGCGCTAAGAAGAAAATCTTTATCTCTGGTTGACTTCAGACGCTGGTCTTCAACTTCTTCTCTAATAGACTCACCTAGAATTCTACTAGCGATTCAGTTACTAAGACTTAGTCTAAAATCTATGAAAATAAAAAATTACAAGCCTAAACAAAATTACAAACTTTCAAACGCTTAAACAATGATCTATGGAAAACATAAACTTACATTTTATTTGGGGTCTAACATTGAATCCTATCTTGTCATCATCAAAACATCTAACATGAAATTTCCTAACAACTACGATTATCATTTGTATTACATTCTTCGGCTAAAACAGGATTGTATGCAGATAAACTAGAAATAACATTTTTGACTAGTAATTTCTTAAATAAGCATTCGGCTACATCGTCATAATTAACTTTGTCTTTGTCCATCGGAAACTAAATAAAAGAAGATTACAAAGTCCCTATGTCGACTTGGGCCACACTACTATCTACTTCAGTCGTAGACTGACCCTCATCTTCTCGAGCCATGCGGACTTTTTCTTCATCTCCTGCTCCCGCCATTTCGATGGCCAGAAATTCCAACGCTCGATTATCCTTTACTTTGACCCCTCGAGCCAGGTACTTGACTCAGAAATGGTCATCATCTCATGCGAATTTGATTCTTCATCCATTGCATCTTCTTTTGCGGCGAATGCCGCTGGCAAAATTGTCACCATGTTCACATCTTTATCCTCTTCGAATTGTATAGCTCTTTTCAGAGATGCTTTTTTTGCTTTCAAATCGGCTTTGTTTGCCAATTCCTTATAAGCAAAATCCCCCAACAGGATATCGAAGTCGTCACCTGACTCGAAATCATCCAAGTTTTCATCTTTTTCGAACCTTGCGCTCTTTCCCTTCAAGCTAGCATCCTTGAATTGGTCACTCAACTGGTCAATGTCCTTCTCATATTCATCTTCTCCGGGCTTTACTTCATCCTTAGTTTTCAACATCCTTTTGCTCAACGCCTCTTCTTCGATTCGAAGGTTGGCTATAACGGCTTCCTGTTGCATCTCCAAAGCCACGACAGCTTGAGAATAAGCCACTTGTTGCTTAATACTCTTCTGGCGGCTATTTCTCTTCCTTTCGATATGCTCGCTAGGTTCACTTAGTCGGCTAAATGGTGAATAACTGCCTGCCGATGAAGGCATCCCATAACCTCTGCCTCCCCTCCCTCGAAAGTGCCGATTGTTGGGTTGGAAATTGAAGCTGTTGTTCTCGTACCTTTGTCTCTTGTTCCACTCCCTTTGGTAGGCTGGCACCCAATCGGGATCATTAGGGATGCACATCCAATTCTTCCTGAAAACATGTTTTTGATCTTTCTTGTCTTCTCACTTGTAACCTTACTAACTCATAGTGCAGGGTGTCCGCACATTAATTGCAGAGCACCTTCTACATCTGGGTAAGGTTATTCACAACTTTCGAAGGGGTTTGATAAACGATCTCACACTTGGGGATCTCGAGTGCCTCCTTGTATGATCTACCTTCAGCCTTTTGGATGGGAGGAGCAGATTCGATTTGTGACTCCTTTTTCTTGGGCTTCCCGCCCTGACCAAATTCAAGGATTCGTTTGTCTATCCCAGATAAGAATATCTTGCCCCTCTGGAATTGTTTGGCAACAAAATGCCGAAAGATTTGTCATTGATCAGTGGTATGCATCGTATTCATATACCATCTGCACATGCCCTCGAGCCCATCGTCATTGACTTTTGGGAAGGTCAAGACCCCTTCATATATTAGCCTGTTAAAGAGCTTGTTCGCCAGCTTAGCTTCCTTTGAGACCTGTTCATTCGAAGATTTAGATAAAGTGTTAGAACGTTCAGGTAACTTAATTTCCACAGTATTGATTTCGAAATTTAAATCAGGGAAATGATCTTCATCTATACTTTGCCTATCAGGAAAAAATATTTCATTTGAGTCTAATTTTGATTGTATTAAGTTTCGGAACATAACACATTCCTTTGTTTCGTGGGTAAAGGCATTATGCCATTTACAATAAGGTCTTCCTTTGGCTTCTGCCTTAGTTGAGAATCAGTGTTTTTCTTTAATCCTTAATTTTTTGTCGGCTAGAAGCTAATCGAATATTTCTTCTGTTTTTGCTACGTCAAAAGTATATTTCTTATCTTTTTTCTATTGTAAAGAACCCATTGCCTCACACTCTTTTTGCTGAAGTGCTCCACATTGGAATGGGGGCCCTTTAATGAATTCTGCTAAGTCTACTTCGTAAGCGTCCTCGAATACCCACGGTGCTGATATTTCGAACGTGTTAAGTCCTTGATGTTTTCTTAGACTTTCTTCTTTTAACTTATTCTCGTATTTAGTTGCACTTTCTGCCAGACTTCTAAAATCTGGGAATATCATTCCATCGAATTTCACCCTAAAATCGAAGGACATATTCTGTTATGCTAACTGAACAAATTCAGATTCTCGTAAATTCAAATGGCACTTAACTCTTCCCTTTTTGAATCTTGATAGGAATTCTTCTATAGATTCTCTTATGTTTTGCCAAATCTTAGCCAAATTGCTCATAGATATTCCTGGATCAGTTCGAGAGAAGTGATTCTGGAATTGGAATTGCATCTCCTCCTAAGTATGTATTGAGTTTGGAGATAAGTTAATATACCAATTGAAAGCTGACCCTGTTAGGGAACTAGGGAACAACCTTAGTTTCAAATAATCTTGATCTGCTGCCTCTCGACATTGGCAGGTAAATCGAGATAAGTGCTCTAATGCTGATACACTGTCATCTCCTGAGAACAGTGTAAAATATGGGACCTTATTTGTTCTAGGAAAAGGAAAATTCCTATCTACCCATTCGAGATAAGGATTCCTGGGAATTAACCTCTGATTCCTACGAAAACCAGGGCCATACATCCTCTCAATTATTTACTCGATTTGATTTTGGAGTGGGTCTTGAACTTGTGGGCCAAGATTACCCCCCATATAACCATTGGGAATGGTTTGCCCCCCACCAAATGGCATTTGGAAGTTATTTGGAACGTAATTAAAATTCAGATTATTTTGACATCCAGGGAAATTCTGATTCCCTGCATTCACGGGGTTATTCGACACCCCAGGAAAGATTGGCCCTTGATGCTGGCTTTGGCCCCCGACGAAATATCCCTGGGCCGAGTTAAACCCGGTCTCGAGTTTTCCAAAATTCATATTTGGCGGATATCCCACTGGATTTTGTCCCGTCCCGTTCAATGGTACGGGGCCATTAGGTCTTGTATTTTGAGTATTATTTGCATTCCAGCTAGCATTATATGCATTAGGATGTGGTGTTTGGTTATGATTCACACTTACATTGTGAGGATTAAGATTAACGTTATTATTACCTTTGAAAGGTGAAGGTCCTGAAGTCTGACCAATTTCGAGGCCCGTTTTCCCGAGGATATCCCAGAGGGATCTCGTTTGGATTAATGTACCTACTCTGAATTCTTAGTTCTACCAACTGTGATACTTTTCGATTAAAATATTATGTCGGTTGATGAGGGGCTTGAGTGCCGTCACTACCTGAGCATTTATCATGCGAGAGAATGCGTCACTAGTTTGATTAAAGATTTCTCCTAATTCTGTTATTACTCGAGTGACCTCTCGAGCAAGGCCTTCTCGAGCGCTTACAACAATATCTTGTACTATTGTTGTAAATATGCGAGCAGACTCCTGGGCCAATGCTCGGTAGTGATCATTGAATTCCCTTCGCTGATCTTCTCGAGTATTTATCAGAGTTTGCTTCATAACTTGAACAAACTGTTCGTACATCTTATCGGCCCTAACCTTGTGTTTTGAGATGGGTTGGGTCTCCAGATCCTCACCGAGTTCTTCTCGAGTAGAATCCTCAAACATTTTATACTTTTATCGGGAGTCAGTTAAGCAAAAAACACCTCCCACTTTGGTCGCCAAAAATTTGTTTCCGGATGAAAACAATTGAATAAGGAAGAGCTAATTTGATTAACTCAAGCCCCGTGATATTTCTCCACTTAGAATTATCTCACAACCCCCGCGTTCGAGTTCGATACGCTAGATGGTGGTTCAGACTTTAACACTTCGTCATGTTGTTTAATATTGTTATTCGAACCGCAATTAATAAGAAAGAAAAAATAAGACAAGAAGATACAAGTCCAGATATAAAATTATCTATCGAATACTTAAATATGATAAAATGATAAACTTTATACCTCCATATTGATCTCCACTCGTGTGTTACAAAGATGCTCGAGCAAGAGATACGCTGATGTCGACACTTGATCACCAGGATTTGATCTATAGAATTACCTAAATTATGCTACTCCTAAGATTATGCCTACTCCTAGAGAAAAGAGATAAAATTTGTGTAGAGTTGTTCTGATGATTCCTCTCGTTCTTTCTCCGCCTTGCCCTTTATCACGTACCCACTTTGTTTGCGGTTAGTAACCTCCTTCAACCGCGTCTTCAAATTATTTGATTGGCGCGTTTCTGAATTGGGTAACTTCCTTCTCTTTTTGGGCTTCTTTCGGTGGCCTTCTAACTCAGCAACATACCCAGTTTGGACCTATCCATTATAAAATCGGACTGAATTGCTTTACGCCCCTTTATCGATTTTAATTAGTCATCGCATGAGTTATTTTGGGCTTTCCCAATTTAAGCCCATTTCTTCATACTTTTATTAATAAGGCTATTTGGGCCCTCAATTTGAGCCCATTTCATTTTAGGTGTAAACAAATTCTCAAATTAATACTATTTGAAAAATAATTGTCAAACTATTACTTTTAGTGCCACTTGTATTACCACATGTATACAAACTTATTTAATTGAAACTTTTTAATCTTCCCCCCATTTTAATGGCCCACATATAATTACTGATTTTAGTTTCCTACTCTATAGGCAAATTCACGTCTTCCCAACTATATGTACACCAAAAAAATAAATTGTGAAGATTTCCATGGAAACACTTCTCTTTTTGCACCATTAATCTCCACTCAATAGTATGAAACAAGATTTTCTTTTGCACCAACTATCAACACACTAATAGTTGCAGATAAGAAGATTTAGTGTTTTTCCCAAATGTTCTTCTTTTGGGTTGCATGAACATGAAAAAATAAAAAATAGAAAAATTACTAAAAAACCCCTAAAATAAATTTTTATAACCAAAAAATCCTTGAAAATATTTTTCAATATTAAAAATCCATGCTACAAACTTTTCATTCTATTAAAACAGGAAGTTAAGATTAACAATTTTTAAAACTAAATTCCGTTCATAATTTAAAAATGAAGGACTTGATTTTTTTTAAAATCTTTTTTATTTTGGAATTTTCAAAATAATAAATTGTACAAAACAAACTTTATTTTTAAGAATAAATTCTTTTTAAGTATTTTTATATAATTTATTTTTAACTTTAATATGATAATTATTTAAAAATATTATTTTAAACTTTTCTTAAGAAGATTAAAAAGAATTTGAGAATTGAAATTAAAATCATAATTAATATCATTATCAATATAAATGTTCTAAGTAAATAAATTTTGTATAATATGAATATTTGATTGAAAAGTTGTGGAGTTTTTTTTTTGAATTGAAAAATATTCTCAAAGGTTTTTTATACATACAAAATTAATTTTGAAAGAATTTAGTAGTTTTCCTAAAAAATCTTGAATGGATTCTTGTTCATGACTAAGAATTTATGAGTTGTCTATGTAGAGAATCTATAACTTTCTTATGTTCATGTGTAGTTCCTCTACATTTTTTTCATTAATTTGATATAAATATATTTTTACTCTTGATTTATTTATTTAATTTTTTTTTTGTATATATCTCCTGTTTTATTGGCAAACCAGTTTTTGCCAATAAAACTTGAAAATTTTGATACCAACAAATTATGAACTGAATATATTTTAGATATAATATATGAATTTATGGTGTTTCTGCAAAATTTGAGTTTGGAAAAGAATAAAAGGTGGAATAAAAGTTGGGAAAATTACTAATAACTCTATAAAACAAATTTTTATATCCAAAAGACTCAATAAAATATTTTTCAATCTCAAAACTTCGTTTTACAAACTTTTTATTCAAGAAAACCCAAAAAATCAAGATTAACAATGTGTTACAACGGTACCCTTCACGTCTTAAGTTAAAATTTGATCTGTTAATTCTTTTAATTCAAATCTTTTTGTTTTGAATTTTTCAAATTGATAGATTGTATAATACCAATTTTATTTTTTAATATTAAATATTATACTTTTTATATAATTTATTATTGAATTAAACATGGTAATTGACGTGGTTCAAATTTTCACACCAAGAAAATCAGAGAACCAAACAAGGTCTTCGATTGATTCTTGTAGTTAATGTATGTAAACTCTTGAATCACACTCTCAATTCACAAATATAAAAACACTCAAAATATGTAGAGGAAAATGAGAAAGAATGGCTTCGTTATTGGTTTTGAATATTCAAGAACATAAACCCTAATTTTTATAGTGTTTTCTCTAATAATACCCAAGTTACAAAAAATGAAGTAAAACATCTATATAAAGGCCTAGTGGCCGATTTTGCTAGGGTTGGGGAGTCTTGTATTGCTTCCAACTTGTTTTCGGATATTGAGGCATACGATGAGCTATATCCCTCTTTTTAGGATTTGGTAGTTTAGGATAAGATTTATCCAAATATCCTTTTATTTGAGCTTTCTCATAAGCATTACCATGAGCTTCCCTTTGGGCTTTTCTCTTGGCGTCCTCGTAAGAATATACTTGGGCTTTTCACGAGCTTTCCATTCATAAGCCCTCTTCATTTATTTGTTTTGACACAAGCCAACTCCATGTTAGCTCATTTAGGAGAAGTGAAAATTATGACCCATATCATAAGCTCCCCTACTCTTGAGAATTTTGGAATAAAAGGCTCAAAAAGTCTCGAGAGTACAATACATTGTCATAATTTCAAAGAGGGTTTGATCCTTTTTGATACACTGACTGCCTCATTATAAACTTTACCTCAGAAAAACCCAATGAAAAAAAACCAAGGTTAAGGGAAAAAGAGTGCAGAGTGTATCAATTCCTCCTTGTGACCTTGAGGTGGGCTCATGGGCTACCCCATGAGCCCTTAGATGGCCGATTTTTGGGGGGATAGGGCCGAAATCCCCCCACCCCCCCTTTTGTTCTTCTTGTTTCTCTCTCCTCAGCTTCCTTGTCCAATAAAAACTCATCCTTTTAATTTTCTTGTGCAATAAAAACTCTTCCTTTTAATTGTCTTGTACAAATAGAATTCTTCTTCCTCTTTTATTTTCTTTTCAAATTACCTAAAAAGTCTCCTCTTTTCCTAGCTATTTTCGAAAGTAGCTATAAATGTATGTGGATATATATTTTTTCCACTTCCCTTCTTTTTCTCCCCAATTTTCGAAAATTCCCCCATAAAAATTCATCTTGTTTACTCTTCTAACCCCTTTAGGATTTGGAATAATCCATTCAAGATATATTTTTAGTCGTCCAATAAAGGCTTCTCCCTTTATTTCTCTTCATAATTTTTGAAAAATACAAGGCTTCATTCTCCCCATATTTTCGAAAATTTTAAGCTATGCAAGCGAGCTCCCACGATTTTTCAGGTAATATTTTCTTGATAACTCTTCACATATAACTCTAGGTTTTTCATCATCTCTTTTGTCTTCATATTTTTAGCAAAACCATATCTTCTCTTGCATGGAGTAATTCATCAAACTTTTCTTCTCGTCACGAAAAATTAATCTAGGTGTCGTCTAGTGATAATGATTCAAGTGATAGAACAAAAATAAGCCTTCCGTTACCTCGTGTTCAACCCCTCTCGTCCGGTAAGGAGTATGGAGCGACGGGTGATGCTATGTGGGACGAGACCTCGTCGGATGAGGATGTTTCCAATGATGAATTATTGCTTGTAGTATGTGAGGAATCCATTCCGAGATGCTGCAAATAAATGAGGGTTTTTCATCATATGAGGTGTATTCTTCTCGTTTTTCATTATCCAATGCTCAAAACTTAAAAAAAAAAAAAATTATGTCTTCCCCCGGGGTACAAAATAAACGTCCCCTCTCCTCAAGCTTGGCCGAACATGCCCCCTTTGGGCTCTCTCTACTTTTTTGTTGCTCAAATTGAGGCCAATTTGCACTTTCCAATACCTTCTTTTTATATTGACGTGTCCAATCGATATCAAGTGTCTTTATGCCAATTGTGTCCAAATTCTTTTAGCCTCATGACAGCTTTCTTTATAGTGTCTTCTTTTAGGGGTAAAGTTCCATCAGCAAACAAGTTCTACTCGTTTTTCCAACTTAAAAAGTTAGAAAAAGGAGTTTTTTATTTTAATGAAAGGGTAGGGGTGCGTTTCTTGACCCACAATTTCAAAACTCATGGTGATTGGAGACACCATTACTTTTTTATTTCTTCTCCTTTTCCATGGTCATTTCCCAATATATGGATTGAAGAGAGCACCAAGTATCCCCGGTTTTCTCCTAAAGATAGGCCTCCTTTTCATTAACGTATGTTGGATAGGTCGAATAAGCAAGTATATGACATCAAGATCTTGATTGATGAGAACTTGTTGAGGCATTTCCATTTGAGCTACAAGCACACCCCACTGGGAGATAGCTTACTTTTAAACAATATAACCTGCCTTTTACGAGTTTTCCACATGCATATACATAAGATTTTTATGAGCTATCCGCATCACTCCATTATTATCAATAAATATCTGGCTTTAATCGAATGTCTCTTCGTTGCTGTTGCTAGGTGCCAATATTTTCAGGGCTCTTTTGAAGAGTAAGGCTAGATTACCACCTTCTGAAGGGAATGTAAATGGTATGCCAATGGAATCAGTTCCAAGGATGAGGGCTCCTATTACGCCTCCTATCCCCTTTGACGAGCTACCTGTCGGGGATGCTAATGGGAGGGACAAGAACAAGCGCCCCCGTAAGGCCAAAGAGAACCCTTCTGTGCATGTTGCTGGGAGAGGTCCCGAATGTCCTGATGACCACCCTCCACCTCAGCTATCTCGTGAACTTTCTGGTACAAAGACTTTCGACATTTCAGCCCCTCCTGCCAAGAAGTCTCATGACCACTCTACTCCTCCTTCTCACGACAGGGTTTCCTCCACCTCACTTTTCCTTGGTGGAAATAGAAAGATAGCTTGTGATCAGCTATTAGGTTTTGTTTCGTCTAAAGACCGTTGTTATATGGGCAATTTTTCCAACTCTGCCTTCATGGAAGAGTTTTTTTCTCATCATATGTGTTATTTTTGAAATGACATTTCTTTTTCATCAGTTAGTTGTTAATTTCCTTGTATGTTTTGTTAGCAAGCGAGCATACTTGGTGGTGATGCTATAGTTTGGCTTCATCGTAAGCTAGCTAAGGTTACTGATGAAGCTAAGAAAAATGCTAGTTCAAAGGAACAGTTTACAGCCAAATTAAATGAATTGGAGGGGGGTGTATTTTGAGAACAAATTGGACCAGCTGATGAAGGATTTTGCAAAGTCTCGAGCAAGTCATGCCGATGAAGTAAGAGAAGAGCGCCAGGCAGCTCACTAGGAGGCCATTGAAGGTGTTGCCCACTCTCCTGCCGGGCAGGTCTTTTTAGAAGCTTATTACTAGCGTAGATAAGAAGAATATCTGAAGTCCAACGACTTTTTTAAAGTATTGACAGGTTCAACTCTTCCCTTCTACCACCATGGCTTTCGCTCTTGCCTTTAGCAATTTGTAGAGGCTGGTGCATTACCTCCAGGGCCAGATCTTTCTTTCCGTAAGGAGACAGCTGGATTAAATGATGCTCCCCTTCCTGGTGAGGAAGCTCCTGAATATATCCCACTAGCTATCTAGCCACCTGATATGCCAGCTAATGGGATAGATGATGAAATTGACAATAAGACAGCAGGAGAGGTCCTTAAGGAGACGGCTGATAAGATCATAGATGAGGTGTCTGCCAGAGCCCTTGATGATGTTATTACGTGTGGTTAGCCACCTGATGAATCCTTTTTTGAGGTGACAGACGAGCTTGCTATTCCAGAGGCAAATGAGGCCCCTGAGTCCACCACCTTTATCTAGGTTATTTGGATACTAGTTGCTTTCTCTTTTCGTATTTTGTTTTTCCTGCTAGTAATTTGTAACATGCTCACTTTCGGGGCATAGATATTAGTTTTTGTGTCATGCTCACTTTTGGGGCATGAGCTTTCCCTTTCTTTGGAATAGTAATAAGAGATGTTTGTTTTTCACCTTTAGCATATGATTTTGATGGAGAATGCCAAATGCATGCAATTTTATTCGTGATAAATATATGCTTTCCATAGAGAATGTAATGTATAAATGCGAATTTATTCACAATATATACCTGTTATGCTGCCTAGGGCCTACAAGAAGCCTTATGGCAGGGTTTACGCTGCCTAGGGCTTATGAATTATCCTTCCTTCAATATCATTTTATGTGCTGCCTAGGGTTGAAGCTGCCTTGTGGGCTTACACTGCCTAGGGCTTATGCAGTATTCTTCCTTCATTATTTTTTGTATGTTGCCCAGGGCTTAAGCTACCTTATAACAGGGTTTACACAGCCTAGGGCTTATGATTTGCTCCATCCTTGTTGCTACTGAGGGCTTACAGCGGCCTGGAGTAGTCAATGTCAGGGCTTACGCGACCCGGAGTCTTATACTTTGCTTTTTATTATTTATTTTGTATGCTGCCTTATAACAGGGCTTAAACAGCCTAGGTCTTATGATTTCCTCCATCTTCGGTGCTGCTGAGGGCTTACAGCAGCTTGAAGTAGACAATGTCAGGGCTTACGCCGCCTGGGGCTTATGTGATGTCTTTTATTTATTATTTTGTACGCTGCTTAGGGCTTATGATACCTTATAATAGGGCTTACACAACCTAGGTCTGATGATTTCCTCCGTCTTCGGTGCTGCCGAGGGCTTACAGCAGCCTGAAGTAAACAATATCAGGGCTTACGCCGCCTGGGGCTTATGCGATGTCTTTTATTTATTATTTTATATGCTGCCTAGGGCTTATGCTGCCTTATAAAATGGCTTAAACAACCTAGGTCTTATGATTTCCTCCTTCTTCGGTGCTGCTGAGGGCTTAGAGAAGCCTGAAGTAGACAATGTCAGGGCTTACGCCGCCTGGGGCTTATGCGAAGTCTTTTATTTATTATTTTGTATGTTGCCTAGGGTTTATGCTGCCTTATAATAGGGCTTAAACATCCTAGGTCTTATGATTTCCTCCGTCTTCGATGCTGTCGAGGGCTTACAGCAGCCTGAAGTAGACAATGTCAGGGGTTACGGCGCCTGGGGCTTATGCGATGTCTTTTATTTATTATTTTATATACTGCCTTATAACAGGGCTTAAACAGCCTAGGTCTTATGATTTCCTCCGTCTTCAGTGCTACCGAGGGCTTACAGCAGCCTGAAGTAGACAATGTCAGGGCTTACGCTGCCTGGGTTTATGCGATGTCTTTTATTTATTATTTTATATGCTGCCTTATAACAAGGCTTATACAACCTAGGTTTTATGATTTCCCCCGTCTTCGGTGCTGCCGAGGGCTTACAGCAGCCTAAAGTAGACAATGTTAGGGATTACGCTTCTTGAGGCTTATATGATGTCTTTTATTTATTACCTTATATGCTGCCTAGGGCTTATGCTGCCTTATAACAGGGCTTAAACAGCCTAGGTCTTATGATTTCCTCCATCTTCGGTGCTGCTGAGGGCTTACAGCAGCTTGAAGTAGACAATGTCAGGGCTTACGCCGCCTGGGGCTTATGCGATGTCTTTTATTTATTATTTTGTACGCTGCTTAGGGCTTATGCTGCCTTATAATAGGGCTTACACAACCTAGGTCTGATGATTTCCTCCGTCTTCGGTGCTGCCGAGGGCTTACAGCAGCCTTAAGTAAACAATGTCAGGGCTTACGCCGCCTGGGGCTTATGCGATGTCTTTTATTTATTATTTTATATGCTGCCTAGGGCTTATGCTGCCTTATAAAATGCCTTAAACAACCTAGGTCTTATGATTTCCTCCTTCTTCGGTGCTGCTGGGGGCTTAGAAAAGCCTGAAGTAGACAATGTCAGGGCTTACGCCGCCTGGGGCTTATGCGAAGTCTTTTATTTATTATTTTGTATGTTGCCTAGGGTTTATGCTGCCTTATAATAGGGCTTAAACATCCTAGGTCTTATGATTTCCTCCGTTTTCGATGCTGTTGAGGGCTTCCAGCAGCCTGAAGTAGACAATGTCAGGGGTTACGGCGCCTGGGGCTTATGCGATGTCTTTTATTTATTATTTTATATACTGCCTTATAACAGGGCTTAAACAGCCTAGGTCTTATGATTTCCTCCGTCTTCAGTGCTACCGAGGGCTTACAGCAGCCTGAAGTAGACAATGTCAGGGCTTACGCCGCCTGGGTTTAGGCGATGTCTTTTATTTATTATTTTATATGCTGCCTTATAACAGGGCTTATACAACCTAGGTTTTATGATTTCCCCCATCTTCGGTGCTGCCGAGGGCTTACAGCAGCCTAAAGTAGACAATGTTAGGGATTACGCTTCTTGAGGCTTATATGATGTTTTTTATTTATTAACTTATATGCTGCTTAGGGCTTATGTTGCCTTATAACAGGGCTTAAACAGCCTAGGTCTTATGAGTTCCTCCGTCTTCGGTGCTACCGAGGGCTTACAACAGCCTGAAGAGGATAATGTCAGGGCTTACACTGCATGGGGCTTATGCGATATCTTTTATTTATTTTCGCAGGCTAGGGCTTACTGGCAGCATGATGTCAGGGCTTACGCAGCCTAGGGCTTATGCTATATTTTTTGCTATCATTTGTGTGGCGTCATAGGTTCTTGGCATTTTAGTCTTTATAAAAATCATAAGCATAATAACACAAAGATGAATAAACTTCATTATTTTTCAGTCTTATCAGGAGAAAACAAGCATGCATTGCGTGATTTTTATCATAGAAAACGGAAATCAACATTGGACTACTTCTACATGCTTCCAAATCAAGTATTTATTATTTTGGGGGAAAGCAATAAAAATATTAACTTCATTGAGGTAATCTTCCTCTCAAGTGTAGAACTTTCTCAAGTTGAGCACATTCCACGACCTAGATAGCTTTCAGCCTTCCACATCGTCCAGCATATATGCACCCCCACTTAGCACTTGTATCCCCTTCTATGGGCCTTCCCATTTGGGTCCCAAGTTACCCATCGGATTTAGAATGTCGGCTCGCCTGAGGACTAGGTCCCCCACTTGAAATTCTCCAGCCACCACCTTTCGGTTGCAAGTTGCTGCTATTTTTTGTTTATACTTGGATACTTTAAAGTAGGCCATGTTTCTAGCTTCTTCAATGACATCAAGGCTTTCTCTCATCAATTCTTCATTCTTCTCAGCATCAAAATTCTTTACCCTATAGGATGTCATGTGGACTTCAGAAGGTATAACAACCTCGGCTCCATACACCAGGCTAAAAGCTCTAATAGTGTTGCGGGGAGTGGTTCAGTATGACCATAACGCACTCGGTAACTCATCCACCTATGTACTTCCACCTGTTAATCACCTCCACCTGTCCATTGCACTGTGGGTGACCCACGGCGGTGAACAATTGCTTTATGCCCATCTCCATGCACCAATCTTGTATCTTGGCACCTTGAAATTGCTTCACATTGTCTGATATTATCTCGCTTGGTACTCCAAACCTAAAAAGTCTGAACTTTTTTAGGAATTATATCACCTCACTCTCCGTGATCTCGGCTAGAGGTTCCGCCTCAATCCACTTGCTAAAGTAGTCTACTGCCACCAGCAGGAACTTCTTCTGTCCCACCGTAGTGGAAGAGGGTCCCACTATGTCCAGCCCCCATCTGGAAAATGGGTAAGGTGAGCTCATGGCTCCCATAGCTCCGGTGGGCTGGTGATACAGTGTCACATGCACTTGGCATTGCTCACACACTCTCACCAGGTTCTTCGCGTTTTCCTTCATAGTAGGCCAGCAGTATCTCGCTCTGAGGGTTTTCCCCTTTGTGGTAGCTCCCTTTATGGTAGATGCACCAGCATAGCTACCACAAAGGCCTTCATGGATATCATGTAGAACCATCAATCGTTCCTCTTTCGAGAGGCATCTCAAAAATGGATGAGTAAATGATCTCTTCTACATGGTTTCCACGATTATGGTAAATCGAAGGACTTGTCCCTACACCCTCAAGGCCTCCCTTTTGTCCTCCGACGATCGCCCCTGTAGCATGTAATTTACTACAGGCGTTCTCCAATCGTCTGGCTCCAGGGTTATGCTGCTTACTTCTTCTCCTATTAAGGAACTTGGTATGGTTTCTATGGTTATCCGCCGAGTATGGCAATCGATTAGCGCACTAGCCAATCATGCTAGGTAGTCAACTTTTTTGTTCTCCATTCGGGGCACCTGCTTTATCTTAAAAGTCTCCAATTGGCCTTTTAAATCTCCTATTTTCTTCAGGTACTTCATCATCCTTCCTTCTTTGGCCTCGTATTGTCCATTAACTTGGCACACCACCAGTTGGGAGTCCGAATGGACTATCAAGTGTTTTGCTCCCACCTTTAACGCCATCTTTATCCTGAAAATTAGAGCTTTATATTCGGCTTCGTTGTTATAAGCGTGGAAATTGAACTTCACGGCATACTCCAACTCACTCCCTTCTGGTGTCATCAGCACTACTCCTGCTCCACTTCTCGTTGTGATGGCAAAGCTATCAACATGGAGTCACCAGACCTTTTTAACTTCTTGGGAAGAAGGTACTTCGGCTATGAAATCTGCTAGCGCTTGAGTCTTTATGGATGGCCTTGGGCATAGGTGATGTCGAACTCACTGAGTTCCACTGCCCATTTGATCATTCTTCCTGATGCCTCGGGGCATCCCAATATTTGCTTCAGGGGGTAGTTAGTGCGTACTTCTACAATATGTGACAGGAACTACGTCCTTAGCTTTCTGGTAGTGGTCACCAAGGTAAAGACCGCCTTTTCGATCTCCGGATACCTCTTCTCAGTCCCCCCTAAAGGCTCGGCTAGCATAGCACACCGTCTTTTGGTCTCGTCCTTCTTTTCGTATTAGCACAGAGCTAATGACATGATTGGAAATCGCCAGGTACAGGTACAACTTCTCGCTAGGTAATGGTTTGGTCAGCAACGGTAAGCTGGTTAGGTACATCTTTAACTTTTCAAAGGACTTTTGGCATTCTTCATTCCAGGAGAACGGGCTTGCCTTCCGGATAACCCGGAAGAATGACAGGCTGCGCTATCCCAGTCTTGAGATAAAATGGCTTAGTGCTAGCACCCTGCCAGTGAGTATTTGAACGTCATTCCGGGTAGCTGGTGATGGCTCTTGTCTTCTTGGGATTGACTTCGATTCCCTTCTCCATTACTACGTATCCCTAGAACTTTCCACTTCTAACTCCAAAAGGGCACTTCAAGCGATTAAGCTTCATTTGGTACTGTCGGAGTACCTTGAAAGTCTCCACCAAATCTCCCAAATGGTCTTGCGACTTCTAGCTCTTCACCAGCATGTCGTCTACATAGACTTCAAGATTTCTTCCTATTTGCTTTCGGAAGATCTTGTCCATAAGTCACTGATAGGTGGATCTAGCGTTCTTCAGGCCAAAGGGCATCACAACATAACAGAACGTCCTGAAGGCCGTTACGAAGCTCACCATCTTCTGATCTTAAGGGGCTAGAGGTATCTGGTGATACCCATGAGATGCATCCATCAGGCTCAAAAGTTCACACTTTGACATAGAATTCACCAGCTGGTCGATTCTAGGGAGGGGGTAACATTCTTTTGGGTAAGCTTTGTTAAGATCTCAGAAATCTATGCACATTCACCATTTATCTCCTCCTTTGGGAACAAGGATAACATTAGGTATCCATTTCGGGAATTGGATTTCCTTTATGTGGTTAGCAGCTAGCAACCTGTCCACCTTTTTTTTTTATGATTTTGTCCTTCTCAGGTCCAAAGTGCCTATTCTTCTACTTCACGGGTTTAGAGGTGGAAAAGACTTTGAGTTGGTGCACTGCTACAGCCAAGCAAAAATGTCTATGTAATCTCGGAGCAGCTGAGTTAGGCGGGAAGCCATCTCAGGGTCGAGTGGAGATCCTATCTTGATGATCTTGGAAGGATCGTGAGACACCAGTTCCACCGTGATCAAGTTTTTTGCCATTTTGGCTTTAGGTTGCACGCCCACCTCCTTGATTCCCCCTTTTATGGCCATGATCTCTTATTTCTCCAGTCTAGACCTTTTTGGTAGGTTACCTCCATATTCGATGATCTTTCTCCTGTTCGGATAGCTTCTACGTAGCATTTCTGCGCAGGTTGCTGATCTCCTCTTATCTTCCCTATATCTTTGCTCATCGGGAATTTCATCTTCATGTGGTAAATAGAAATGACTGCTTGGAAAGCATTTAGTGTGGGCCTTCCGAGGATAGCATTGTATTCTGACGGGGAATCTACTACCAAGAACGTCTCCATTCTGGTCTTCCTTCGAGGTTCCACTCCCAAGAATAGGCGGAATTGTATTTGTCCCAATGGCTGCACCACCTCTCATGCGAATCCAAAAAGAGCGGTTTTCACCTTCGTCATTCTGATACTTCCTAGGTACATATGTTTGAAGGCTTCATGAAAAGGTACATCCACTGAACTGCCACAATCTATGAAAACTCAGCCCACATCATAGTTAGTGATGGTGGTGGTAATCACTAAGATATCATGATGAGGGTGACTGAGGCGGTGCTCATATCTAGGATCGACTTGTATCAGTGGCTCGATATTAACCGCAACTACCTCCTCAACTTCTTCTTCAGTCATCTCTAGATCGGACAACCCTCGCAGGGCCCTAAGATGAGCTCATTGGGAACTATGTGAATCTCCATCAGTGGGGCCTCCTGTTATCATATTGATAAATTTTGCCTTTGGTTTGGCCTTCCTTCTTCATCTCTTCTCTCCATGTGTCCTTTGGATCCTCCTTAGAACGCATTTCAACAGCTAGCTTGTACAGTGATAGGGTAGGAATCCTCTCAAAGATTCTCGTGCTCTTCTCACGATCACGGCATATAAGCTCTTGCAAATGCCTGCATTCTATCAGCCTTTCTATTTCGCTCAATAGATGTCAATAGGTATTAGTAGCTTGCCCGTAATCTTTGTGAAAATGGAAATACTTGTCGGATTTGGGATGAGTTAGTCCATAAATTGCACTTCGTGGCCACCTCACTATCTTTTTGTTCTCCTTCTCTATCGCTATAAGAGCTTTTTCTGGAGTCACCTTAAGACGTGTCCGAGTTGGATTCCGGTACTTCTCCCGGTACCTATTTGAATAAGTGGGTTTCTTGGTTTGCACCGGGGCCTTCTTTTCACCCCTAGTAGCGTGATTGCTGCTAGCTATCTTTGTTTGGGTAGCTTTCTCCAAATACACATATCTCTCTGCCCTTTCTAACAAGTTGTTAAAATTAATGGTAGGCTTCTTGGCCAGGGACCTAAATAAATCTCCATCCTTCAAACCTTGCGCAAAGGCATTAGCTAAGACTTCAACATTCGTGGAAGGTACCTCCAAGGCAGTAGTATTGAACCTTCTTATACACCCTCTTAAGGGTTCATTGACTCCTTGGCGTATGTTGAACAAACTCAGGGAGGTCTTTTGATACCTCTTGCTGCTAGCAAACTGATGTAGGAACATTGCGCTAAACTCTTTAAACAAATGGACCGAATTCGGAGCTAGCTGATTTAACCACTACTGGGTAGCTTTCGTCAAGATAGTTAAGAATACTCGACATTTAACCCCATCAGTATACTGATAAAGCAAAGCGCTATTCTCAAACTTCGGTAAGTGCTCCGTGGGATCCGTCGATCCAATGTATTCAGCAATATTGGGGACACGAAAATTGTTGGGAAGCTCTTCAGCTAAGACTCGTGGCCCGAATGGTACACCTCGTGAAAGGGGTTGGAAATCTCCTCATAGGCATTACGTCATCTCTCTCATTTATGCTCTTAAGTCCTCGAATCCTTCTATCGCCTCTGGACGCCTTACGTCATTACCCACATGATTCATGGGTGGTTGTCTCCAGGGCATACTACCCATTTCACCAGGATGCTAGTGAATCCGTCTCTATGGGTTTCCATCTAAGGCCTCCCCATAAGGATGAGGGCCCGTGCCATATGTTTGGTAAGGAGGTAACGGTGGCGTATAAAATGTCATTCCCCTTGAAGCTTGAGCCGTAGGGATTTCCATAGGGACAATTGGCGGGGGTGGCAATGGAATGCTCACTGGGATCTCCCTCAATGGTTGTGTATATCCTCCTTGCAAAACAGAGGCCATAGCTGTAGCAAATGCTCGTCCCCACTGATCCTTGGGAGGAAGGCTGCTCCCTGCTAGTGGGACACCTGATGGGATAGCATGTGCTATATGGTGAACATGCTGTTCATTACCTCCTTCCAATTGTTAGCCTCCTTCACCTATAGACAGTTATCCATGCATTGGCGGGTTGAGACCTTCATTTTCATTAGCCAGTGGCAGATGAATTGGCTCCTGTACGTCTCGAGTTTGTGGAGAGACGGGCCCTTCCAAATTAGGAGGGGCTGTGTGTTCTCCTTCATGGAGGCGCGTGTATACATGCGTTGTTCCTGGCGCAACCACCTGTTGCAAGGGTGATTGAAAGGATCCCGCTGCAATGGTGGTCTTTCCCGGACTGGTTAACACAAAAATCGAAGCAGGTGTGGGATCGCTCGTTAGTGACTGCCCCGGCACAACACCGGGCAGCATGGTGGCCATGGGAGCGTGCGGCCTCTTCGACAGCCGTCGGCCCGGTGACAGGCTATCTGTTCCCGGCAGCCTCCGTCAGATGCATGACGGTGCTCATCCTCTCCTAACATCATAGTAATTGAACTCCCTTCATTTCAATGCAGCAATTCACGTCTTAAACTCATTTTCCCACAGACGGCGCCACTTAATGTGGTTCGAATTTTCACACCGAGAAAATTGGAGAACCAAACAAGTTCTTCGATTGATTGTTGTAATTAATGTATGTAAACTGATATATGCTAGTTTTACACATGATTCACCCCGTTTATCAATTTTATTTCGATTGTTTCATTGATAATTTGATCATATATGATGCTTTGAACCCCATTTTCTTTGACTTTTCAGATTAGGTTAACAGTCGGGGCACAGAGCGAGAAACGAAGGCAAAACGAAGCACTTTTGGAGAAAAACAGGGAAACGCCGTGGCGTTCACCATTCAACGCCACGACGATGATAAGCAGAATGAAACGCCGCTGTGTTCAACACCCAAAGCCACGGCGTTCGAGGCGGCGGACTTGTCTATAAATAGACCATTCAGGTCATTTCTACCCTAACATACACTTGAGAGCAGCCAAACACCAAAAGGGAGGAGAGAAACACTTTGAAAAGAAGATTGAAAGTCATAACATCTCCTTGAAGCCTCGGATTCGCCAAACGACGGAGAATTCAACGAGGGATCAAAATCATTCCAATTATTCGGGAGTTTTTACATCTTTATTTATTAACTTTGTCCAACTCTATAATATGGTTTATATGATTCAGTTCCGTACTTATGACATGAATATGAGCTAAACTTATTTGATTAAAGTCGTGGCTAGGCCGTTTATGTTATTTTGATTGTTGTTGCTTTGGTTTTTATTGGATTAATGTTGGTTTTAGTTATGTATTCAATAGTTGATCTCAATGCTTCACTTGTTTGATTACCAAGTGTTCGATAAAATGCCTAGGTTAGAGATTGAGAGATAATAACCTAGGGAAGATATAAACATTAAATACCTTATAGTTAAACCGACTAGAGATAGACTCCGTTTTTTTAGGTGGCTTTCCATTCACGTGGCAAATTCCTAGACCTTAAATGCATCTTTGTTAAGACGGGTTTTCATATACAGATATATAGGAAATCATTAACTATGGTAGGGTTGCTATGCCAAGAGATTGGGTAGTACGTATGTTAGGGAATTTCGCCTTGGCTAAATCCATCCCATAATCCATTAGAACCTTAATCAAAATCGAAATACATAAATGGTTGAACCATGTGCCTTAATCGCTTCTCTTCTATTGTTTCCTCCACTTATTTGGTTTTAAAACTGTTTTAGTAGTTAGCTTAATTAACTTGTTTAATTCAACCTTTTATCAACCGATCTAACTTAGAATTAAGTAATACAGTAGTCTCAGTACTTAGATTATAGTTGTTGCTGCGGATACAACTTAAACATCCACTTTACTACTTACGCGACCTAGTTCTCTTGTTAGGATTTTGTCGTGTCAAGTTTTTGGCGCCGTTGCCGGGGACAACTATTTATATCTAATATTGAGATTCTCTTATTCTTTCTGAGCTTAGATCAATTTTTTTTGTTACTAATTGTTTTGTCTTTCTTTGTGCAAGGTTGATGTTGTTTAGTGCATGACCCGCACTAATCGAATTGGACTAGCGGAGTGGGACCCTGAAATTGAACGAACGTTTACTCAAGGGGTAAGACTACAAAGAGAGGCTCAACAACATCAAGACACAATGGATCCGAATCCTCCTATTCATATAGATCCCGCTATCTTAGAAGAAGCAGTTCGTCGGGAGCTTGCGAATGTTTGTGTCCCTCTAAACCAACCAGAGGCGCCTCCACAGCGCCCTTTGAGGGATTATATGATGCCAAACATTCATGGAGCTGCCGGGCCAATTGTAATGCCACCGGTAGAGGCTAACACCTTTCAGATCCTACCAGGGTATATCCAGATGATTGGGAACCAGGTTCAGTTCTCTGGTCTACTCCATGACGACCCTCACGCTCACATAGCAACGTTCTTGGAGATTATCCATACCTTCAAGAATAACGGAGTCTCTAATGACGCAATACGGGTAAGGTTATTCCCATTCTCCCTCAGAGACAAAGCTAAACAATGGTTCAACTCTTTGCCGACCAGCTCTATCCATACTTGAGATCAAATGGTGGATAAATTTGTGTCCAAGTATTTTCCACCCGGCAAGACAGCGGCCATGAAAAATGAAATCACTAGCTTTCGTCAATTTGATGGAGAATCACTTTATGAGGCATGGGAGCGTTTTAAGGAACTTCTGAGGAAATGCCCACAGCACGGGTTAGCCGTGCCGACACTTGTGCAGATCTTCTACTTAGGGTTGGGTCCTAATGTCCGTACAAATCTGGATGCTGCCGCAGGCGAAACTATCATGAACAAGTCACCCGATGAAGCTTGGGCGTTAATTGAGCTGATGGCCGAAAACAACTATCAATGGCCAACTGAACGAATCACATTGCCCAAGAAGCTTGCTGGAGTATGTGAAATTGGAGATAATTCAGGTGTCACTGTTCAATTGGAAGCCTTAAACAAAAGGTTAGACGCTTTCAGACTCATGCAGGGTACAGTGAATCAGGTCAAGGCCACTTGTGAAAATTGTGGAGGCGATCATACCAACTTTGAGTGTCTGATACTTAACACGGTTGAAAGTGCAAACTTCATGGGAAACTCAAGTCATCCACAGAACAATCCGTATTCGAACTCTTTCAATCAGGGATGGAAGAATCATCCAAATTTCTCATGGAACCAAAATACGAATATGGCAAGACCACCACCACCCGGTTTTCAACAAAACCAAGGAGGTTTCCAAAAACCACCATTTCAAAGGCCAGGAGGATTCCAACAACCACCACTATCCGAGAAGAAGAAGAATGTGGAAGATGTGTTGCAAAAGTTCATGATGGAAACGACGCAAAAATTTCAATCTCAAGAAATGATGTCCAAGAAACAAGAAGTGAGTTTAAAAAAAATCAAGAAATTGCACTAAAGAACTTAGAAACACAAATTGGGCAAATTGCCAACATGCTTTCAGGACGAACCTAAGGCACGTTACCCAGTGATACCGAGAAAAATCCTAAGGAACAAGTTCAAGCAGTTTCACTTCGTAGCGGAAAGAACCTCGTTGATCCAGACTTGGGAGAGAATATGGAGGATACACAACAAGGTTCAGATGAAACCAAGGCAGCATCCAACTCCGGAAAGAAAGCCACGGTACCATCCCCTGTTTCGGGACAGTCCTCACCCGAACCCTCTGTGCCCAAACCACGACCTCTTTTTCCACTTGCATTACAAAAAAGGAAGTTAGATAAGCAATTTGCTAAGTTTCTTGATTTATTTAAACAATTGCGTATTAACATTCCTCTTGTAGATGCTTTGTTTCAAATGCCGAGCTACGCTAAATATCTTAAGGATATCCTTTCTAACAAGAGAAAGTTGGAGGAACATGAAACTGTAGCCCTTACTGCAGAATGCTCGGTATATTGCAAAATCGGATACCTCAAAAGCTTAAGGATCCCGGGAGCTTTACAATTCCTTGCACTATCGGTTCTATTTCTTTTTCCAAAGTTTTGTGCGATTCCGGTGCAAGTATTAATTTGTTGCCTTTGTCACTTTTCAGGAAATTAGGACTTGGCGAGCCCAAACTGACCACTATATCATTGCAACTTGCTGATAGGTCCATCAAGTACCCACGAGGAATAGTGGAAGATGTCTTAGTGAAGGTCGAAAAATTTATCTTCCCGGTGGACTTTGTAGTTCTAGACATGGAGGAGGATGTCGAGTTACCACTTATTCTTGGTCAACCATTCCTCGCCACTGGACGCGCATTAATTGATATTGCCAATGGTCAATTAACTCTTAGAGTGGGAGAAGAACAAGTGATAATCAATGTGTATCATGCTATGTAAACACCATCTAATGATTCTACTTGTTTCCACATTGATTCACTTGATACTTTAATTGCTGAACACTTTCAGGAAAATCAATATGAAGACCAAGTGGAGGCGTGTCTTGTGAATCCCGTGGAAGAGATGATGGAAAACGATAACTTGAGGGACACTGTTGCTTTTCTAGATGCCAATCCTCCTTATAGGCAAAGTTTTCGACCTCGTTTCGAAGTTTTGGATAGACCAATTACTGCACCACCAAGGCCCTCCATCGAAGAACCACCAACTCTTGAGCTTAAACCTCTCCCTTCTCATCTCAAGTATGCTTACTTACAAGATTCAAAATTCTTACCTGTTATAATCTCTTCATCTTTGACAGAAATTATGGAAGAAAAGCTACTTACTGTGTTAAAAGCCTATAAAAAGGCTTTTGGTTGGAAAATAACTAATATCAAAGGAATTTGTCCAATGGTATGTATGCATAAGATCCTCATGGAAGATGAATACAAGCCCACCATCCAACCGCAAAGACGACTGAATTCGCTGATGCAAGAAGTCGTTAAAAAGGAGGTAATCAAGCTACTCGATGCAGGTATTATCTATCCTATCTCCGATAGCAATTGGGTAAGTCCAACTCAAGTGGTCCCAAAGAAAGGGGGTATGACTGTTATTACCAATGCTAACAATGAATTAATTCCTACGTGAACTGTTATTGGGTGGCGAGTGTGCATTGATTATCGAAAATTAAATGAGGCCACCCGGAAAGACCACTTTCCGCTTCCCTTCATTGATCAAATGCTTGAGAGATTAGCTGGGCATGAGTTTTATTATTTTCTAGATGGCTACTCTGGCTATAATCAAATTGCCATCAAACCCGAGGATCAAGAGAAAACCACTTTCACTTGTCCTTATGGCACATTTGCTTATAGGCGGATGCCATTTGGCCTATGTAATGCCCCTGCCACCTTTCAACGATGTATGATGGCTATTTTTCATGATATGGTCGAGGATTTCCTAGAAATTTTTATGGATGATTTTTTGGTTTTTGGAACTTCTTTCGATACATGTCTTAACCATTTAACATGTGTTCTAAAACGATGTGAAGAAACTAATCTTGTGTTAAATTGGGGAAAGTGTCATTTTATGGTTCAAGAAGGAATTGTGCTTGGCCACCAAATCTCTCACAAGGGGATTGAAGTGGATAAAGCTAAAGTTGCGGTCATTGAAAAGCTTCCCCCACTCTCCTCGGTGAAAGCCGTCAGGAGCTTTCTTGGTCATGCAAGATTTTACAGGCGTTTCATTTTAGACTTTTCGAAAATTGCTAAACTATTGTCTAATTTGTTGGTGAAAGATGCACCGTTTAACTTCGATGATAAGTGTTTGCAGGCTTTTCGCATGCTCAAGGAAAAATTAATTTCGGCTCCCATCATGGCACCTCCAGATTGGAACCTCCCATTTGAGCTTATGTGTGATGCAAGTGATTCAGCAGTTGGAGCCGTACTGGGCCAAAGGAAAGATAGGGTATTTTACACCATTTACTATGCTATTCGAACTTTAAATGATGCTCAATTGAATTATGCCACGACAGAAAAGGAATTGCTAGCTATAGTCTTTGCATTTGATAAGTTTCATTCATACCTTGTCTTGAATAAAGTCATTGTTTACACTGATCACTCCACACTTAAGTATTTACTTGCGAAGAAGGATGCCAAACCTCGACTTATTAGATGGATTCTTCTTCTCCAAGAACTTGATCTAGAAATTAGGGATAAAAAGGGAGATGAGAATGTGGTAGCTGATCATTTGTCTAGGATAGAAGCCCCTGTCTCTGATCCACTCATTGAACAACCAATAGGGGAAGAGTTTCCGGATGAACAATTGTATGCGGTAATTCATGGCGCTTTCCCCTGGTATGCTGATTTTGCAAATTATATTGTCACGGGAGCACTTCCCCCGAATCTTACTTTTCATCAAAAGAATTTTTTTTTACATGATGTCAAGCACTATTTTTGGGAAGAGCTGTTTTTGTTTAAGAATTGTGCAGATGGCATTATCTGGCGATGTGTCCCGGCGGAGGAAATGATATCTGTTATGAGCCATTGCAATGATGGCAAGGTAAGTGGCCACTTCGGGCCCACTAAGACTGCCTCGAAAATTCTCCAATCAGGTTTTTTCTGGCACTCTTTATTTAAAGATGTGCATGACTATGTATCCTCTTGTGATGAATGCCAACGAACCGGAAATACTTCAAGGAAACATGAGATGCCATTAAATAACATGCTAGAATGCGAACTTTTTGATGTTTGGGGAATTGATTTTATGGGACCGTTCCCTAGCTCATGCTCTAATAAATACATTCTAGTAGCGGTTGATTATGTGTCTAAATGGGTCGAAGCGGAGGCTTTGCGTACAAATGACTCGAGGGTGTTGTTAAATTTTCGAAAAAGCACATTTTTACTCGATTCGGTACCCCTCGAGCCATTATAAGTGATGGTGGCACTCATTTCTGCAACAAACAATTTGATAATCCTTTACAAAAATATGGTGTCACATATAAGATTTCTACGCCGTACCACCCTCAAACGAGTGGTCAAGTTGAAGTGTCAAATCGGGAACTTAAACGCATCCTTGAGAAAATGGTAAATTCATCTCGAAAGGATTGGTCTCTAAAGTTAGATGATGCCCTGTGGGCATATCGAACTGCGTTTAAGACACCTATTGGCATGTCACCTTACCGTCTTGTTTTTGTGAAAGCCTGCCACCTCCCCGTTGAGCTAGAGCATAGGGCATTTTGGGCAATTAAACTGCTTAATTTTGATTTGCAAGATGCAGGCAAACACAGGTTGTCGCAATTGAACGAGCTAGATGAGTTCCGACAAGAGGCGTATGAAAATGCAGAAATCTACAAGGAACGTACCAAACAGTGGCACGACAAACGCATCACACCGAGGGAGTTTACCGAGGGAGAACAGGTCCTTTTATTCAATTCCCGTCTCCGACTTTTTCCCGGTAAACTACGCTCTAAATGGTTGGGACCCTTCACTATCACGAAAGTTTACCCCTCCGGTGCGGTTGAAATCTCACACGAGACAAAGGGATCCTTTACGGTTAATGGCCAACGTTTGAAACATTATGAAGGAAATAGTTGTGTGAGGGACCGTGTCCACGTTACCCTCGTTGATCCACCAAACTGATGGCCCCCTAAGTCAAGCTAACGACTATAAACAAGCGCTTCTTGGGAGGCAACCCAAGTTCTTTCTCTTTTTCTTTCGTTTCGTTTTGTCATTTCTTCATTTTATTTCATTTCATATTTTTGAGTAGTGCTTTCATCGTGTCGCAGGTATTCTATTCATTCATACAAATCGACACAAGCAACTTATACCAATCATCCTTATGATAAAGCGTTGTGCCTACTGGACACAACGCCGCGGCATTCAACAACCAACGCCGCGGCGTTGGCTACTGGACAGAAACACAGCGGCGTTGGAAAGCGAACGCCATGGCGTTCCCTGGATATATAAGGGCCCAACTGCAATTTTTTCCCCCAATTCATCCTTTTGAACCCTAATTTCACAACCCCAAATTTGTTTTGTTTGCTTCTATCGTGTTTTTTTGATTTTCTATCCTACTTTTTTTTTATTTCCCTTAATGCGTTGATGTGGTTCCCTTGAGTTTTCTATCAGACAGGTTTTGATAACGATTTGATTTCGGGATCAGCGACACTATAGTTCTCCCTCCGTTTCTCTCAATTTATAGGTTGTATCATTTTTCCTCTCCTCTTGCCCTTATTTATTGAACCATTGAGGACAATGTTTACTTTCAGTTTGGGGGTGGGCGTACATTTTTTGCATGTTATTTTTGATACTTTTGTTGAGCTTTTGTTGCGAGTTCCCCGTTCATTTTGTCTCAATTTATGCATACAGTCGTAAGTATAACCTTGATGAATTAGAATCCATGAATGAGTGTACCCTTGCATAAGAAGAGAATGCGTTTGAATGTCCGTGTCAAGTGTCAAGTCAAAGTCCCTAGTCTGTGGTCCACACGTCATATGTTATGACTTGAAAGCCCTTTTTAGCCATGCTTATGCGAACTCTTGCGGTTTTTAAAACATTGAACTTTTAATTTTGTTGACTATGAAGTGTGTATTAATGTTGTGAAAGTCATAAAATGATTTAGGCCATCTTTCATTGTCGTTAGCCTAACATTTTAGCCTTCTCTATATTGCATAATCTCTAGACCTTGATTTCAGCCGTAGTGATAAGAATGGAGTGTGTTAAGCACACTAGAAACCACCATTCGCCTTTATTTCATAAGCCACAACAACCACCTTCTAAGCTTAAAAGAAAAACAATGTCTTATCACCCAAACAAGAGAGTTTAGAACTTCATATCATTTGGCTTGTAAGTGTGTGGTCATCTTGTCTTGATTTGAATATATAAGAATTAGAAAGTGATGTTTGGCTATGTTGGGATGTTGGAGGTTTGAAGTACTATGTAAAAAAGGGGATGAAATGAAAACTTGAGCAATGGGCTAAATAGTCGAGAGAAAAATGCTTTATGTTAAAAAAAAAAGAACAATAAAAATGTGCTCTCGACTAGGCTTTGATTTTGGCTCCAGTTTGGATCGTTTGGCTTTGGAATTGTTGAACAACCCGGTATAAAAAGAAACAAGTTTGGGGGTTGTAAGTTGAAGGGCAAAAAAGAGTGAAAAGTGATAAGTTGTGAAAGTTTATATGGTTTAAATGCGAATTTAGCTTGATGATCATAAGTTATAGGCTCTCTTGACTTAGTCACTTTATCTATATCTTCCGGTCCTAGCCATCACCTGACCTTACGTTACAAGCCGAAAATACCTTTTGATTGTGACTTTTGCACTTTAAGCACACCGATAAGTTAACAAATGTTGCATTGTCTTAATGTCTTTACTCTCCAATTAGTTTGCATAATTCTATCTAAAGTGTGCTCTTGACATGAATATGGGAGTAGGAGTTCATGAATTAGGGATGGAAGCTAAAATTTTGTGCGGTTTTCTAATTGTTGACTGTTCAAGGCATCTGGTAATTCTTCCGAACCTTCTTCAAGGGTATTATGCTTGCTGTTGTGTGTGTGAATTGGCAAATGAACTTTTCAAATCTCCATGGGTGCGTTTGATTCTATTTGATCGAGAACGATCAAAGCTAAGTTTGGGGGTAGTTGATACATGCTAGTTTTACACACGATTCACCCCGTTTATCAATTTGATTTTGATTGTTTCGTTGATAATTTGATCATATATGATGCTTTGAACCCCATTTTCTTTGACTTTTCAGATTAGGTTAACAGTCGGCGCACAGAGCGAGAAACGAAGGCAAAACGAAGCACTTTTAGAGAAAAACAGGGAAACACCGCGGCGTTCACCATTTAACGCCGCGACAATGATAAGCAGAATGAAACGCCGCTGCGTTCAACACCCAACGCCACGACGTTCGAGGCGGCGGACTTGTCTATAAATAGACCATTCAGGTCATTTCTACCCTAACATACACTTGAGAGCAGCCAAACACCAAAAGGGAGGAGAGAAACACTTTGAAAAGAAGATTGAAAGTCATAACATCTCCTTGAAACCTCGGATTCGCCAAACGACGGAGAATTCAACGAGGGATCAAAATCATTACGATTATTCGGGAGTTTTTACATCTTTATTTCTTAACTTTCTCCAACTCTCTAATATGGTTGGTATGATTCAGTTCCGTACTTATGACATGAATATGAGCTAAACTTATTTGATTAAAGTCGTGGCTAGGCCGTTTATGTTATTTTGATTGTTGTTGCTTTAGTTTTTATTGGATTAATGTTGGTTTTAGTTATGTATTCAATAGTTGATCTCAATGCTTCACTTGTTTGATTACCAAGTGTTCGATAAAATGCATAGGTTAGAGATCGAGAGACAATAATCTAGGGAAGATATAAACATTGAATACCCTATAGTTAAACCGACTAGAGATAGACTCCGTTTCTTTAGGTGGCTTTCCATTCACGTGGGGAATTCCTAGACCTTAAATGCATCTTTGTTAAGACGGGTTTTCATATACAGATATATAGGAAATCGTTAACTAAGGTAGGGTTGCTATGCCAAGATATTGGGTAGAACGTATGTTAGGGAATTTCGCCTTGGCTAAATCCATCCCATAATCCATTAGAACCTTAATCACAATCGAAATACATAAATGGTTGAACCATGTGCTTTAATCGCTTCTCTTCTATTGTTTCCTCCACTTATTTGGTTTTAAAACTGTTTTACTAGTTAGCTTAATTAACTAGTTTAATTCAACCTTTTATCAACCGATCTAACTTAGAATTGAGTAATACAGTAGTCTCGGTACTTAGATTATAGTTGTCCCTGCGGATACGATAACCCCGGACTTAAACATCCACTTTACTACTTACGCGACCTAGTTCTCTTGCTAGGATTTTGTCGTGTCATAAACTCTTGAATCACACTCTCAATTCACAAATATAAAAACACTCGAAATATGTAGAGGAAAATGAGAAAAAATGACTTTTTTATCGATTTTGAATATTCAAGAACATAAACCCTAGTTTTTGTAGTGTTTTCTCTAATAATACATAAGTTACAAAAAATGAAGTAAAACATCTATATAAAGGCCTAGTGGCCGATTTTGCAAGGGTTGGGGAGTCTTGGATTGCTTTCAACTTGTTCTCGGATATTAGGGAATAAGATGAGCGATATCCCTCTTTTTAGGATTTGGTAGTTTAGGATAAGATTTATCCAATTATCTTTTTATTTGAGTTTTCTCATAATATTTCCATGAGCTTCCTTTTGGGCTTTCCTCTTAGCATCCTCACAAGCATATACTTGGGCTTTTCACGAGTTTTCCATTCATAAGCCCTCTTCATTTATTTATTTTGACACAAGCCCACTCCATGTTAGACCTTAGAAGAAGTGAAAATTATGACCCATATCATTTATTCAAAAAAGTATTTTTTTATTTTAAAAGGATTAAAAAATTAATAACTAAAATCATAAGCAGTATGAGTTACAAATAGAAAAGTGCCAAATAAATCAATTTCTAGTATAATTGGTTAATTCTTATTATAGAAGACCAAGGGTAATTAAGTTTATAACTTTATTAACTGATTGTTTTGGTAGTCTTTTGTTAGGAGTCTTGGTAGTTTTTACGTTGGCTCATCAAATGAGCGTCCTTGATGTAAAGTTTTACCTTTATTTTAATGCAATTGAATTTTCCCAAAATAAAAAATAAAAAATTTATTAACCTTTAATGTTAGTTCTTTTAAAAGAAAAATTGGTGTAATGAGTTTTTAGGATTGAAAAATATTATCATGGATTTTTTAATATGAAAGTTTATTTTTGGAATTATCATGGATTTTTTTAATATGAAAGTTTATTTTGAGGGATTTTCCCAAAATAGTATTATAAATATTGCCTTAAAGTCGTTTTGGTGAAGTAACTAAATATGTTTTTGTATGGTGGCATAATAGAGTACGGCCTAGGGTCCACATGAGAAGAATATAATTATTAAATGCACTTTTGTCTTGCTATGAGGCAGTGTTTATGTTTTTCTAATCTACAGCAATTATTTTGTTGTTCTCCATTTCTTTCTTTATTTTTTTTTATTGCACTGGGCTTTATTTCTAATTGTTGGACGGCTAGAATAGTTTATGTTTTTCTTTATTTCTAATTGTTGGGAATCGATGGAGTAGATACGCAGTGGAATAAAAACATGAAAAAGTCGATTCTTGGCAGGATATTAACCAGGTTTGTCGTTATTAATTTTCTCTAAACTATAAGAAAGAGAGAGATGCTACAATCTTTGTAGCGTGAACATGTTGCTGCTTAGCTATGAAGACTTTGCATCAGCAAGATCCTAACCTCCTAACTCTGGATAATCACGCTGAAGTGAAGTCCGAAATCCTCATTTTCTCTTCTCAAGGTGGCCGCTACATGATGAGAAAGGGAGAGCTTTTTTTTTTCCCTCTTTTTATTTTGGAGGCTTTCAGTTAAGTGTGTGATAGGGCAAGACAATGAGAAGTTAATTAAAATAAATCCTTTTATTCTAAGCCCATTCACATGCCTCCAATAGGCCTAGGAGACGCCCACCATGGGCTAGGTTGACCTTAGTCAACTTAATCCAATTAATTCAATTGTATCTAATCTAATTCAATAAACATCAAAGTAATATACTCATTAATTAATCATCACAGTTGAGCAAGTTAACTATTAATTTAATCTCTTATCTTTAGTGAAATTAAATAACTAATTAAATTAGTATTTCTATTTAATTAATTGGTTCCCCTTAAGGTGCAAATTACTAATTTGCCCTCCAAACATAAAATGATAGATTTCCACATCCATCCTTTAACAGCGACACTCTAGGTTCGCCTCGATTGACAATGGGAGGAATCCAAAGGATGCGGGTAGCACCTAGCCAACACCATGGCCAAATATTGTAGTCCAATCAAGTATGAAGCGAATAAGTCAAAATGAACCTCTCGGTTATGAATTCAATATGAGCACAAGCCCTCCATTGATGTACCTGATCGATTGAGAGTTAGGGAATATGTCAAAGTCATATAACTTGATGCTATGCTAAGAATCATTGTAACATGAAATGACCGAAAAACCCTCTATGTCTCATACGAGTTAGTTATCTTTCTTTGGCTAAAGACTTTCCATTTCAGTTACCTAGATCGGATAGGATATCTTCTCGTTTACTACTGAGAAGTGAATCGCATCTTGGCAATCATCTAACAACGGCTACTTGCCCATTGTGATCGCACGTCAAGGTTGGCCCCACCAAAGAGTGAATCGGATCTTAAAACTCTAGTAACAATATCCAATGTCAAAAGCACATTGTGACTGCTACTCCTCAGGTCAAAGGCTCACGCATACTATCATAACCAATAATTCAATCATTCTTAGTTACTGAGTAAAACTTATGTGATCAGATTATTACAAGCCATGCTCGAATACATTAATTGTGACACCCCTAAACTCAGTCTCTAAAGGGCTAAAAGCTAAAAGCATGAGCCTATCAAAACTATAGTTCAAATCCAAAATCTCCAAACAACTTTACAACTTCTAGTAGGATTCCAACCCTAACACCATCAACCAGATAAAGTAAACTTACTATCCATCTCTTAATCTACAATTGTCACGTCTATGATTGTCCATGTCTACACTCATGATCCTCCGAGCCAGTCCCACTGCTCAAGTCACCTCTAACTAGAACAAAGTAGTGAAATACATACGCAAAGGCTTAGCGAGCGCCAGTGTTCATGTGAAAAGTGCTTAAAGTAATTTTTAGACCCAACATTGATATATCAACGAGGTGAAAATAGTAATAGTTTTGTTTTTCAAAGGATCATTGGAAACGCGAGCTAAACTGACATTTGCATGCATAAAAAGAGTTAAGCAATAAATGGTAAGGATCTAAAACCTTAGTGTATGCACGATAAAGTTTTGTTCAAAGATAATTGAAAGCATGAGTGAAAATCTAATTTTTGTTCATAAGAATAGTTGAAAAATGAGTGACTTGATACTCATTTCAAAATATGCATTTAAATAGCAAGTAGTTCAATGCAAGTAATATGTACCAGATGCGTTGAAGCAGGAGGGGGCCACGTTAGCAATACCATCACGTCCAATGACTTACTCATGACTTTTTGGGTCCCGCTACTTCTTCCTTATCACCCCTAAACACGTGGCTTAAAGCCAACACCTAATACTTCCCCATGCAGGCTCGTGATGCCTGATTGGTCATATTGTATGCCACACAATCTAGTACCCCACTCACCCTTAGAACACTCCGTCTTTAGGTGTTGGGAGTTGGCCGTGGATAGCAGAATGCTTAACCAGCTAAACCCTGCCCTATCCAAGCATGACAGTTGGGCCCCATAATTAACCACATAATATGCAACACGTATTACTTGAATATAGTCACGATGTATGATCACGATATAAGAACCAAATGACGGAGTAATTTCATGAAATCCATAAAATTGATGTTTACTTGGAAATCATTCTTGCAAAAATATGCATTTGAAACAAGTATGCAATTTTTTTAAAAAAATCATTCATGCTTGCAATCAAGAAATTGTCACTCTTACGTGACTAAGGAAACTTTGAAAGTTTTGAGCTTCAATTTCTTTGAAACAAGAAAACATAATAGAAAATATGATATTACAATTATGCAATAAGAATGAATTATGCAAGAAAGTAATCGAATTACCTCTTGATGACAAAATTCGATTTATCAGCAGGAGCCCCAGACTCCTGCCTCTAGATAATCATGCGAAAGAAAATTCTCTGAGAAAGCTCTGATCTCCTCCCTGACAACAATGGTGGTGGTGGCTAATTGGAGAAAGAGGGAGGGAATTTTGTCTTCCTATTGCTCTAGGTTTCTTTGGCTCAAAGTCAAATTCTGTATAATGACTTGTGTAAAGTTCTGACACAGACCAACTACTTATATCAAATAAGCAAAACTCCTAGGTCTAATAAGAGGGGGCGACCGCTAGGCCTTATAGGGATGAGCTTCCGGGCTTTGTTCCATCTTAGCCCATGTGTAACTTGTTGGGTTGACTCATTCCCTCGGGTGGCTCGTGGCAGCGGAAATTAAAATTTTACAAAAGTAAACGTACAACCACCCGAAAATAGGAATATGGAATTGGTTCGATCGAATTTGATAAAAAGGTAAACGAAATTATACCTTTCGAAAATTTTGTTTCACCTCGAACTTTGGATCTCAGCAACCCTGTGGTGCAAATCCACACAATTTCCCTTGGGTGAGAAATTGCCCGTCGTCTTTTCGTATCTCCCAGTTTAGAGTGCTCCAAGCGTCGCACCTCTAAGATGTATCCACACCTCGTTCAAGTCACCAATCGTCTTGCCTTGCGTGCTAGACAACAAAACGATTCTAAGCTTAACTTAGGCTTGATTATATGAAGGGTAGGAATATTTTCTAAGTCGTTTAATTCAACACATGAATAGAACGACATCTTGTTGGAAGTGGGAGAAAAGGTGGCCAATTTTAGTAGCTAGGGAGGGGCGAATTTTTCCAGCAAAAATCATCATTTTTAGTCTCCTTCTTCTCTTATTTATAGGTGAAGATTACCTAGAGTCCAATTAGGAAAAGGAAACTTCCTTTCTCCTAAACTCTCTAGTAATCCTTATCCTATGAAGACTTGGAGAAGGAGAAAACTCTTTTCCTCCTCCACCACATGTAAAAAATCGCCCCCTTCCCTTATTATCACTCAAGAAATCGGTCAACACATTCAATTGGACTCTAGGGTCCAATTTTGACTTCTCAATTTAATTATAGGCACAACCCATCAATTAAATACAAGTCAAATTAAATCCAACCAATTAATTCCAACATTTATTTATTTAACTTGGGCTCCACCCAATTAAATAAAATACTTGGACTCTACTAGGTCCATTAATTTAATTAATTGTACAAGATTAATTAAAAGAGTAAAATTAATTGAATCCTTCAATTAATTTATATTCCATATTAGGAAAGTACTACACTTTCCTAATTCCCTCAATTTCCTCGAAATTGATTAATCACATCTATTCAAGTAGTGACTCTCTCGAGTTAGTGTGTGACCCTTTAGGCTCGTTTCTATCTAGTAGTAAGTACACCTTCCCACAGTACTAGTGTACCTTCCAAAAATGGAAAGTACTAGATTAAATCAATCCTTTGATTTAATCAAGCCTCGAATTAGTCACCAAGCTAATTCTCGGCACTTACAAATCGCGGTTGCCCACCTAGCATAGGGTCCCGAAGACCTAGATAAAACGAAAGTAAAGATACGCCTTTTGCGATCTTGATCCTCGCATAAGTAAGATCCCTCTATCTAATCTCCCGATTGAATCTAGAGCAGTGGCTAAGGTCGAAGCTCTATTAATTCAATCCTATGTTTCCCACGTTATGTGAAATCGACTTCAACTCTCTAAATGAGGAAACCCTACGCCTCTTTAGATATCATACTTCGGCCGAAGATTCCTTAAGTCGATTCACTATGTACCCATAGGAGATTAACCGACTGGCTAATGTCAGAGAAAGATTCCTCTTGATTCTCACGTGCCTTACTACGTAAGACGTGCATGTCTGAGTTTGCCCATATTCGATCATCTAAAGTGATCATGTAACAAATCAAGAACATGCGCGGTTACGCATAAGACATCCAATGGAATCTTAGGTCCATAAGGATTACTCTTATACTACAAGACCACTGGAAGTTCCACATTCGACTGGGAATCTATTTCAGGAACTTCGATGGGGTTGTTCAGTTCCCCCATTACCACAATGGCAACCCTCATATATGCATTGGCTTTCACCGTGCCAGTATCTATGGAACGAGATACACTTCTACGAGAGTATGCATCATATGAGCAAGTCTTTTGGGTTGCATCGATATCCCTTTATCTCGATGAACCCTTTCACGACTTGGAACAATGTTTAAAGATCACAGCCTTCGAGACATACTCCATCATTGCCACACCCAATGGGAAATGATGTCCCATAGCTATGTGTGATCCTTCGGGACTTTATTCTAAGCCAAAGTAGAAACTAATTTAAGAATAAAGACATGGCACACATATAAAGAGATTGACTTTATTTATAAGAAAACGATTGTTCAGCTCTAGAGTTACTATTACAAAGAATGGCGCCCAATAATTGGTGCGCCGGGCACTAACTCTAACATAACTAATTAAATCCAAGTCCAATCTAATTGACATTTAATTAATTACTTTAATCCAATTAAAAATTAATCTAATTAGTTTAATTCAACTTATAAACTAATTTACAATTAATTTAACTTATGAATTAATATGATTTAATTAATTTATTTAATCCAATTAAATATCTTTAATTAAGTCTTACCATCCATTTTGTGAGTCAATCACATCTAATGTGATTTTACCAAAATACCCTTAGCATGAAAAAATATTTCTTTTCTTCACATAGCGCGACTCTCTGGGCTCGATTCAATTGACAGTGGAAGAATTCCAAAGAATAAGGTTGTCACCAAGCCAACACTTTGGAACCAAATTGTAGCCCAATTGAATACGAGATGAACATGTCATCACGAACCTTTATTACGACTACCATATGTGTATAAACTCTTCACTGGCGTGACTCGAACAAGTGAGAGCCATGGTACGTCAAACTCATAAAACTTGATGTTGTACTCATTAATCATAGTAATGTGAAATTACTAAACTACCCATAGTGACCATCACTAATTAGTTTATATGCTTTGGCCAAAGACTTTGTAATTTCAATTACTTATGATCGTACAAGTCACATACTCATTTAGTGTCGAGACGGTGAATCCCATATTGACAGTTATCTTACAATGTCGAATATACCATGTGGATTGTACTTCGAGGTCGACCCCATCTATCAGGTGATATGGGTCTAACTACTCTGATAACATATCCAATACTACAAGCACATTGTAAATAACTCTCAGGTATAAAGTTCACACATACTATCGCAATCTTAATCCCAATTATTGACGGTCAAAGAGTAAATACCCATGTGATTAGATTAATGGGAGTCGAGGTCAAATATGTTAATTTCATTAACTATATTCGTGACACCAACTCCCACTATCTAATCAGTGTTCGACTAGCAATTCCTTGTGAAAGCAGGTGTCATGCGATTTGAATTTTAATGCCCAATTAAAATTCCTTAACTCGCGAACTCCCGGTTTAAGAGATTAAGTACTTGACTCTTTCAGTGCCTCCTTTCAACCATAAGTGGTGGAAAGTCTATCTTCAAATCTCATGAACTTATTTGTTGAACACATTCAAATTCCTTTACATTTATATAAACAAAATCAAAACCTTTATTCTATAAATACAAAAACAAATTATAGCCCTACTCAATCTAATTCCTGATTTGGCATTGAGGGCATACACCTAACAATCTCCCACTTGCACTCAATGCCAATCGCTATAGTATTTGATGCCCATTTTTCTCACGATATTTATCTAGCACCGCCTGTGATAATGGCTTGGTGAGTGGGTCAGCCATGTTATCTACTGAGACTATTTTCTGCACGGCGATATCGCCATTTCCAACAATTCCTCATATTATATGAAATTTCCTCACCACGTATTTAGATTTATTGTGAGACATTGGTTCTTTAGCTTGCGCAATTACTCCGTTGTTGTCACACCATAGTGGCAACGACATTTCCACGCTAGGAACCACTTGAGGTTCAGCTATGAATTTTCTCAGCCAAACAACTTCTTTGAGGCGGCCACATATTCTGCCCTTGTTGTGGAATCGGCAGTTGTGCTTTGTTTGGAACTTTTTCAAGACACTGCTCCACCATTGAGCGTCAATATGTACCCAGAGGTGGACTTAAGGTCATCAGGATCAGATTGAAAATCTGCATCGGTGTAACCATCCACCTTTAATTCTCCATTTTCATATATCAATAACATATCTTTAGTTCTTCTTAAGTACTTTAAGATACACTTCACTGCTGCCCAGTGTTGCTCCCCTGGGTTTGCTTAAAGCCTACTAACCATGCTCACAACATATGCCAGATCTAGTCTCGTGCACAACATCGCATACATGAGACTTTTGACTGCTGACGCAGTGGGTGTATTCTTTATATCCATGTCCATTTTAGGACTCATAGATTTGGAAATATGAATACCATGTCTCATCGGCAAAAGTCCTCCCTTAGAGTTATGCATCACATATCTCTTAAGGACTTTCTCTAGGTAGAGCGCTTAGGAGAGTCCTATCATTTTTATTCGCTCTATCTCTATATAGGCGAATTCCTAGAATGTAGGTAGCTTATCCTAAATCTTTCATGGAGAACGTGCTTGAGAGCCATATCTTGATTGGCATCAATAAGCCTATGTCATTCTCTATAAGTAGTATGCCATCTACGTATAGAACCAGGAATGTTAACTTGTTCCCACTGACCATTTTATAGACACATGGTTTGTCTTCATTCTTGATGAATCTATATTTCTGTGTTTCTTCTTCGAACTGTAGATTACAGCTACGAGAGGTTTGTTTTAGTCCATAAGTTTGCAAACTTTATGAGAATCTGCTTCGGATATGAAGCCCCTAGGCTGTTGCATGTTAATGTGCTCCTCGAGGTATCTAGTTAGAAATGCGGTCTTCAAATCTATTTTTCAGATTTCATAATCTAAGTTTGCAACTATGGCTAGAAGGATTCTAATAGATTTGATCATGGACACTGGTGAAAAGATTTCCTTATAGTCAATGCCCTCCTTTTGACTATACCTTTTCGCCACTGGCCTGGCCTTATAGGTATCCATCTTGTCATCCGGACCAATCTTTCTCTTATAGATCCATTTGCATCCAATTGGTCTTACTCCATTTGGTAGATCAGTAAAAGTCCAGACTTAGTTCAAATACATCGAATCAATCTCTGCTTTCATAGCTTTAAGCTACTTTGAGAAATCTATATCCATTGCTGCTTCATCGTAGTCAGAGGGATCACCTCCATAGCCCCCTTCTGCAACAACATACAAATAATGCTATGTATCGTGCAGATAGCCATATCTCTTAGGCGGCTGAGATACTCTGCTAGATCGTCGCTGTGATGATTGTGTCGTATTAGGTTTAGTTTGTGATTCTTGAACTAATGTCTCTGATGGGACGTCATTTAATTCTTCTAGAACAATCTTCTACTTGCACCACCTTCTCGAATTAATTCTTTCTCAAGAAAGTAGGCTTTCAAGGCCACGATGATCCTATAATTATTTTGCAGGTAAAAGAGGTATCCCATCGAATCCATGCAAAAACTGACAAAACGTCCTTTTAAGGATATATCCTCTAGTTTCTCTACCGCTGTCTTCTTTACATATGCGGGGCAACCCCATATTTTTATGTACTTGAGACTAGGCTTCCTACTGCACCAAATTTCATATGGTGTAGTGGGAATAGATCTCGAGGGACATTTGTTTAGAATATGCGCAGCTGTAAGCAAATCATGCCTCCACAGTGAAATGGGTAGATTAGTGTAACTAAGCATGGAACGTATCATGTCCAACATCGTACGATTCCTTTTTTCTGCTACCCCATTAAGATGAGGAGTTACTGGAGGAGTTAGTTGTAATACTATGCCTTGTTCTTTTAAGAACTCATCAAACTCGATACTCATGTATTTGCCAGCTCGATCAGATCGACGTGTCACCCAGTTTGTTTTCCAATCAAAGCTTTGAATTCCTTGAACCATCCAAGTGCTTCTGACTTATACTTCATCAAATAAACTAGACCGTATCTAGAGTGATCACCTTTGAAGGTTATAAAGTACTGAAAATTCTTATGCATCTTTGACATCAATAATATTCTATATATAATATATGGATAATGAATTTGTTAAATAATATCACTAAAAACTGTTGCAAAAAATATGAAATAAATATAATTTGATAGTAAGATAATAACCAAATCTCATAGGAACTTCATTCAAATAAAATGTACCAAGATTTAAGTAAAAGTTACTACTCAATACCACATCGAGTTTCTAGGAGGATCGAAATCGCTATCACTAGTATTTGTCCTACCTCTACTTTCATATTGTAAGTGAAAATTATTAGTTACATGTTGACAATATTCCGCACATGACATGGAATGGTGGTAGTACTGCATATAATGATGATGATGATATCCTTTTGGTGTTTAAACTTGAAGAACCCCAATGGGTACAACATACTCGAAAGGAGTAGTAACATAAACATGTGGCAAAGGATATGAGTAGGGTTGGTGTGACATTGTATCCACTGAGTATCCACTATGTATCCAAGGTGGACACATATTATGTGAATTCGATCCATATTATGTGTATAAATATAATTGTCTATAATTTTCTAATTATATGATATTTAAAAAAATTAAAAATATAAAAAAAAATTCGGCCAAAATTTCAGTTTCAGTAAATATTTCGGGAAATATCGGGTTTTGGCCGAAATTTCGATGGATATTTGCCAAAAATATTTTCAATTTCGGGGAAATTTCAGGTTTCGACCGAAATTTCGGGTTTAGATCAAAATTTCGGAAGATATTCTGCAAAATTGGATCGAAGGTTCGATTTCGCTTCGAAACCCCCCGAAATCCAAAATTTCGAACGAAATTTTGGTGTTTCGGTCGAAATTTTAGACCATGATGGTGACCTTGTCATCTTGCCTTTAAGTCATGATTCACAAGTAGGATATGGGTCAGACCCAAGTGGACCAATAAGCCTATGTTTTTCCAACTCATGAATCTTAAATTCACCGGCATGTCCCAATCTAAGGTGCCATATGAGTTTGTGGTTCACTTCATTCCTACTATGTTTTCTAGTCATAGTACTAACTATACATTGATTTTGGACATTCAAATAGTATAAACCATTAATTAAAGATACAGAGTCAACACTCTTATTTCCAAAATAAATATCACAAGAATTATGTTTAAATGAAAACAAATATCCTTTCCTGACCAATACAGGAATAAAAATAATATTCTTGAGCTCATTGGACAAAACTAGGCAACCATCTAAAATTATTTGATGTCCAGAAAATAATGTAACAGAAGTAATTCCAATGTGCATCGCAGCCACGCTGTGTCTGCTTCTAACATTGATCATTACTTCCTTCTCATCCAGCTTTCTACTTTCTTCCAGATCTTGGTTCAAAACACAAATATGAGCACTAGCTCCAGAATCTAGAATCCAAGAAGTAGAAAATATCATCAGAGAACAATTTGTTTTTGATTCATTTAAAAAGCATAAAGTTCTATACCTGATCTGCTTTCAGCTCTTGGCTTAGGTCAATCGTGCTTCCATTCATCCTCTTCTTTGCAGTGGGGATAAGTCTTTTCTACTTTTGAGCGTTTAGTTCTTTGCTCATAGTTTTCAGAAGCAATCCTTACTCCAAGTAGCCCAGTTGAAAGCAGAGTATCATCATATCCATTCCTTTCTCAATTGGGCTTGCATGTATACAAGCGTGTTATTAAGCTCTATCAAGGATCCTCCTATGTCATCTATCTCAAAGTGAGTGACATAAACAGAGAAGAACTTAGGGAGAGATTTAAGAATGAGATCTACTTCCAGAAGAAAATCCATGTAGCTCCCTAGACACCGAAGTCTTCCTATCATGAATATCATATTCATAACATGACTTGCAACTTCATCATTTTCTCTCATTCTAGTTTGGAAAAGCTCTTTCGATAAATAATACCGAATTGATTTTCCATGTTCCCTGAACATTTCCTCCAAGTGAAGCATCATTCGCTTAGGACTTTCCATATCAAAATGAATATGTCTCAATTCGTTGCTCATGAAATGCAACAAATAGTCATTGACCTTCTGGGCATCATAGATCCATCTCTTATATGCTTTTAGAGCAGACTTTCCTTCATTAACCCTAGGTAAAGATGGACCCATCTTGCTCCAAAATGTGCTCAAGCGATTTCTTCTTGAGCTCTGCCCTTAGCACTTTGATCCAATCATTGTAATTTGATCCAGTGAGGACATTTTTCTCAAGCATTGCTTTCAATTAGTCATTGCGTAGGAAATAACCGGCAGATAATACCAAGATTTACAATTAGATGCGTTATTATGTACTTTTAAGTAAAATCAAGGATTGCAATATTTGCTTGACTCCCACTATTTTTCTCGAAACATTACACTCCCACTGTAATAATCGAGAACCTCATTGGATTGGTTTCATAATGAGTGATTGAGTTCCTCAATGATCTAAAAAGTTGCAACTTTTTCGATATACGGCCTCTTAGATCTTTGAGGTGATGTCTTCCACCAATCGGTCCAACTGATGATTCAATCTCCTTTAGCTCATGGATCACTGAACCGCAATCTTTTTTGATATATAGGTGGTGATCCATATGAGTCATTTTTCCCATCAACTCTTTTTAGTCTAACAATTTAATCCCGCCTTGCAACCTTTTGCGATATATGGGGAGGAATTCGCTTCGACATGAAGGCATCAAATGCACTAGAGAAGATAGAGTACCTTGTCTTAATGCATGACCCCCTTATCCTGGGACATCGCCATGCACTAGAAGTGTACCCACCTTCTAAATCTTTATGGAGAGTTAGGACATCCAATGCCCCTTTACTTACTCAGTATTTTTCTAATGAGAGAATTATAACATCGATAATGTTAATATGATTGGTCTCACTTTGCACATTAATTTCTTTATCACGTAATTTAAAGGAAATGCATAAGAATAAGTCTAGCAATTCTAACAACACACACATGTATGGACTATTCTAGATCATCTCGAGCCAATGAGTGATCGGGGAGGGGTTCTATCTATTACATGGGTTTCCACCTATACAAGATCTAATCTTCTTGTTTCTCCAAGACTTCATGCGCCACCATGAACAGCCCATTGGGCCTATCTCTAAACAATTACATAGAAATAACTTATATAAAAAATCTATGAAATTGAAGATACAAACTGGGGGGCTCAAACTCCGGCCCAATACAACCCAGATAAGACAGCAAAGATAAACCCTAAGTCACATATATGGTGTCACCATCACATAAATAAGGAGCATGAGAACCATTTAAACACTTATGTGAATTAAACATCAAATCTAGTTTAATGTTCGATTAAATCTAATTTAATCACATCAAAATAAATCTAATTAATTTGACTACTTTAATTAAATTAAAGTGTGAGTATTATCAAATAAAGTCACATGAGTAATTTAATCTAAACACATAGCAATATCATGTAAAAGGAAGTTGGTCTATAAATCTAATTTAAAAAATCTAATTTTACATATACCAACTAATTATGAAAAGAATTTAAATCTAATGTAAATTATTTAATAAGTTTTAGCTTGAAGAATTTAAGTCCAATTAAATTATTCAATAAATCCAATTTAAAATAAATTTAAATCCAATTTAAATTATTTAACTAAATCCAATTTAGAATTTGGAATAAACTTAAATCTAATTTAATTTATTCACTAAATCTAATTTAGAGTTTGAATGAACTCAAATTCAATTTAATTCATTCATTGAATCTAATTTTAGAATTTGAATAAATTTAAATACAATTTAATTTATTCACTAATCAAATTTAGAAGTTGAAACAAAAATTTATTTAATTAGGGTTCATTAATTGATAAATAGTTTTGTCAAACTTTTAATTGGGTTAAACCCATATAATTAATTATTTGACAATTGGGTAATCCAATTAAATCGTTTGTCCAGGCCCGACATAATTAATTATGTTGGGCTCGACCTAAATATTAATTTAAATTATAGATGGGCTTGGCACAACACTTTAAATTAATGTGCTGGGCCAAGACCAACAACGTTCAACCACTCTGGGCTTCTAGCGCTGGGCTCATCCCAGCAATGTTACATATGCGCTAAACTCCGCCCAGCGCTAATTTAATGCACTGGGCTGAGCTCAGCCCTGTGTGTGCAGCGCGCTGGGCTCCATACTTAACATGTTGGCTTAGCCCAACACAACCCTAATTATGTTGGGCCAAGCCCATCACCTTGCCTTTACCAAGCTCGCACCGTGCACGGCACGGGCTGCTGCTGCAGCAGCGCAACGGCGCGTGTTGCAGCACCGGCGGTGACGTTTCCAAAAATATGATTTTTCCAAAAAAATATGAATCTAATTCAATTTTAGTTTTACCTGATAAATTCAATTCAACTCAAGAAAATTTAATTTTACGGAATCGCATGCATAACATAAATTACCCATATTACATACAATATGGAAAAACATGTTTATGCTATTAAAACACATAAACATACATCAAATATCATGAATCTCCCAAATTTTAGCTCTGATACCACTGTTGTGATTTGGTCTAGTGGATAAATTTTTTGATCCCAATCAACACCGAGAATCGAATCCGGGATTTTCATGATATTATAATTACGCAAGAAGAATGAATTACGCAAGAAAGTAATCGAATTACCTCTTGACAACAAAATTCGATTTATCAGCAGCAGCCCTAGACTTCTACCTCTAGATAATCTCACGGAAGAAAATTCTCTGAGAAAGCTCCGATCTCCTCCTCGGCAACAATGGCGGCGGCGGCTAGTTGGAGAAAGAGGGAGGGAATTTTGACTTTCCTATTGCTCTAGGTTTCTTTGGCTTAAAGTCAGATTTTGAATAATGACTTGTGTAGAGTTCTGGCACTGACTAACTACTTATATCAAATAAGCAGAACCTCTAAGTCTAATAAGATGGGGGCGGCCGCTAGGCCTTATAGGGATGAGCTTACGGGCTTTGGTCCATCTTAGCCCATGTGTAATTAATTAAATACAAGTCCAATCCAATTGCCGATTAATTAATTAATATAACCCAATTAAAAATTAATCTAAATAAATTTAATTCAACTTATAAATTAATTTTCATTTAATTTAACTTATGAATTAATATGATTTAATTAATTTATTTAATCCAATTAAATATGTTTGATTAAATCATGTCATCCATTTTGTTACTCAATCACATCTAATGTGATTTTACCAAAATACACTTAGCATGGAAAAATATTCATTTTCTTCACATAAGGCGACTCTCTAGGCTCGATTCAATTGGTAGTGGGAGGATTCCAAAGGATAAGGTTGTCACCTAGCCAACACTTTGGAACCAAATCGTAGCCCAATTGAATACGAGATGAACATGTCATCACGAAACTTGATTACGACTACCATATGCATATAAACTCTTCACCGACGTGACCCTATAAAGTAAGAGCCATGGTACGTCAAACTCATAGGAAGTGATGTTGTACTCGGTATAATAATGTGAAATTACCAAACTACCCTTAGTGACCATCACTAGTTAGTTTATATGCTTTGTCCAAAGACTTTGTAATTTCAATTACTTATGATCGTACAGGTCACATACTCGTTTACTGTCGAGACGGTGAATCCCATATAGCAGTTATCTTACAATGTTGAATGCACCATCTGCATTGTACTTAGAGGTGGACCCCACCTATCAGGTGATACGGGTCTAACTACTCTGATAACATATCCAATACTACAAGCACATTGTAAATAACTCCTCAAGTCTAAAGTTGACACATACTATCGCAATCTTCCCAATCATCGACTGTCAAAGAGTAAATACCCATGTGATCGGATTAATGAGGGTCGAGTTCAAATACGTTAATTCCATTAACTATATTCATGACACCAGCTCCCACTATCGTCGAGTTCAAATACGTTAATTCCATTAACTATATTCATGACACCAGCTCCCACTATCTAATCAGTGTTTGACTGACACTTGTCAAAATAGATGTCATACGAGTTGAATTTTAATGCTCAATTAAAATTCCTTAACTCGCGAACTCGCTTTTAAGATATTAAGTACTTGACTCTTCTAGTGCCTCCTCTTAACCATAAGAGGTGGAAAGTCTATCTTCAAATCTCATGGACTTATTTGTTCAATACATTCAAATGCCATTATATTTATATGAACAAAATCAAAACCTTTATTCTATAAATAGAAACACAAAATAGTTTGTACAAATAACTTATCAAAGCCTTACTCAATCTAATTCCTCCTTTGGCATTGGGGGCATACACCTAACATATGTATATGTAAATATATATACACACCAAACTCGTTTTCAAGTGAAGTATTCAAAGCATGATGTAAGTAAATATATATATATATACACACACATACATATATACGACGTGATGAAAATTCCTTCCAGCTTTGAAAAATATAATATTGAGAGGCAACTCAAATTACACCGAGCTACTTAAGATCGTCCACGAGTGAATCTCCAACACTATCAACTATCCAACCATGCTTCCTCAAAATGTATCTTAAGGCATCTTCTATTCAAAATAGTGATTCAATCAATATTATTCTCATAATGCAAGTTATTGGATAATACCACTTCTTAATGCGATTTGCTTGTTCATGTGAATTACGAAAGGTTAAGCCAAGCCATATTACCTAATGCTTACCCAAAAGTCAAGACAACACAAAAAAGGTCGGGTACAGAAGCTTGAAAGTCCATTTTTGATTGGGGAACGATATTACTTCAATTAGCTCTACCATGCCTCCATGGAACGCCACATGTCTCTGCCGTTACCACTTTTTTATCCCTTTAAAACCTTATCCGACTCTAAAACTTAACATCTTTTGATTCTTCATGAAATTATCTTCCTCATACTAAATCTCTATCACCAAAACCGGTTAAAGATGTGATAAATTAGGCCTTTGAAGTCAACAATCGAGACTGTCAGTTTTTGGTTGTATCCTGGCAGCCTGCAATCAAATCGACTTTTCGGTCATAATAGACCATGGATTTGAGCGAATCCAACCATAATTAACATCAACACTAACATGGATTTCAAATGGGTGTATTGCACGTACAATTAGAGCATAGTAAAGATAGTTTATGGGTAAAAGAATCTGATTAAATATTTTTGAAATCAGAGACTATGTACTGGGAATGGTTATTTGGTGGCTAATTCTAGACTGATTTAGGACTGAGTTGGAGCCAAATCCACCAGTAAACACATATACACTCATATAGATTTCGTATGGTGGTTTTGTAAGAGAAATTGGACCACTAGAAGGGTATTTGCAAGCAAAAGAAAAATGGTAAACAAATTATGGTCTGAAAACAGGGCAGTGGCACTCATGCTTTAAATTATCTTTGAACAAAACTTTATCATGAATGCACTCAGGTTTTAGATTCTTACCATTTATTTCTTTACTCTTTTTATGCATGCAAATGTCAATTTAGCTCGCGTTTCCAGTGGTCCTTTTAAAAACAAAACTATTATTATGTTCACCTCATTAATTTATCATTTTTGGGTTTAAAAACTATTTTAAGCACCTTTCACACGAACACTGGTGCTCGCTAAGCCTTTGCTTACGTATTTCACTACTTTCTTCCAGTTAGAGGTGACTTGAGCAGTGGGACTGGCTCGGAGGATCATGAGTGTAGACATGGACAATCATAGATGTGACAATTACAGATTAAGACATGGCTAGTAAGTTTACTTTATCTAGTTGATGGTGTTAGGGTTGGGAACCCACTAGAAGTTGTAAGTTATTTGGAGATTTTGGATTTGAACTATTGTTTTGATAGGCTCACGCTTTCAGGTTCTAGCTCTTTAGGGACTGAATTTGGGGCGTGACATTAATCCCATTAATGTGTCAATGACAAAAACTCCCACTATCCCATAGTGTTAGACTGACACTACTTATCACAGCATGTATCATAAAAGTCTATTCTAATCTTAATTCCCTATTAATATTCTCTGACTTGCAAACCCTTATTGAGTGTCTAAGTGTTTCCAGTGAAATTCTTCTTATCTCATAAGGAGTGGAAGACTTGCTACACACTAATTATTGTTCATTACTTGTAAATGCCTTAAAGATTTATATGAACAAAACAAATGCTTTAATAAAAAAGATAAATGTTTGCGTAATACAATTAAGTGATAGTGTTAGGCGCCTGGAGCTATCTAGTGGTATGACCATTAGCTTATAAACACTATGACAGTCTTGTCTTTTATATTATATCGAATTTATTTTGACATTCTTTTCTTTATTGTATATGCTTTCATTAGTTTAGATGAAGATCTCATGGATCACTTATGGCTAGGGGAGCAGTCGCGTACATGGAGTGGCGATTGTGAAATTCTCTCAAAGGCTGTGATCCTAAAAGCTCGTTCCAAGTCATAGAGACTACGAGATATGAGATATCATAGTCTCATCAAGACTTGTTTGTATATGTCGTTCTGATGGGAGAGTGCCTTGTTCTATGAGCAGTGATCTTGGGGTCAATGCATGCACAAAGGTCCATCATTGGGTGAGTATGAGATTGAATGAACCTGCTAGAATTCTTTGTTGGTTCCGTGGCGAACTTGGAATCCTACTGTTGCGTAGGTGTGAGATTAGTCCTCTGACTTGAGGTGGCATGACTGTGACGTGTGTTGCCCACTGTAGTTTGATGTATCTCATGATTCTAAGAGAATCATAAAATGTGGTACGTTGGGTATAGTCTCGCAGTATGACGAAACATATGGCACCAGATAGGGGATCCATCTAAGGTTGGATACCTGATATTTTCTAACCTGTTATGTAAATCCAAATGATCGAAAAGTCTCTGGACAGAGCAAGAGTCTATTAGAGGGAATGGTGGTCCTCGCTTGGAAAGACTGAGTTATTAGAGTTCCAACACAGTCATAGCTTCTGAGTTATTAAGGTTTCGACCGGCGCCCAAACCCTGGACTACAAACGGGGAAAAGATGGAAGAATTCGACTCACATGAAGATCATAACCTGGAGAGGTTTGATGTTCATCATTAATACCTAGGAAGTCACGGCGCGGTTTCTAGGCATCAATCCATGACCAATAGGTGCCTTGAATTAATAAGGTGAAATTAATTCAAGGCCTAATTAATCATTTGGTTAAATAATTAATTAAAACAATGTGGGGATTGTCTAGCCTTTGGGGTTACGACCTATTGCTAGCTAATTAATGAGTCTAGGGAATCACACACTTAACTTAGTGTAGTACCTATTGGCTGAATTTATTATTTGTAAATTAATGGATAGTTAATTAATTAATTAGGAAAAAATAAAATATTAATTAAGCTATCTTAATTAATAATAGTCTTATGGTTTCATATTAAAATATTAAATTGGGAGAAGACTAATTAATTAATTAGTGGTCTAATTAATTAATTAAAAAATGTTCTAATTAATTATTTAGTGATCTAATTAATCAATGTGGAAGGATCTTATTTACATGTAAATATCTAATTAATTAATTAGTGGTCTAATTAATTAAATAGAAATGGTCTTAAATATATGGAAGAATCTAATGAATTAATTAGTGGATCTAAATAATCAAGGAAGAGGGTTTGAGAAGGAAAAAAAGACTACCAGAGTTTGGAAACCCTGGTAGATGCCTAATATGAGGAGCCTACTGAGGTTATAAAACCCCAGTGTGAGGTGCCTCACACACCTAAGAAAAAGACATGGAATTTTTGTCTTCTTCTTTTCTCTCTCTCTCTGCATTTGAGCCTATACACAAAATTTCACAATTTTCTCCAAAAGCCAAAAGGTTCGATTTCTCTTAGCTAGCACTGATAGAGAAGATCGAGGGTACCGTTAAGATTATGTCCTCGATACCAATGAGAAAATAGATTGTGTAGGGGTTTTACCTTTATGTTGTACAAACTATCATTATGAAATAAAAGGCAATTTACATTTTGTTCATGTGAATCTTAATAGCATTATGAAGTAATGAACATATAAGTTACAAGTAATCAAGAGAGAGCTTTTACTCCTTAAGGATTAAGGAAAAGGACACTAGAAGCGTTAATTCCTTGATTACTTACATAGGGTTCGGAAGTTGAAGAGTCTTAATTGGACATTATGACTAGACTTGAATGACACAGGCTCTGACAAGGAGTGTCAGTCGGTCACTATGTTATAGTGGGAGCTTGTCCCTTAGATATGTCAATGGAATTGCCATATTCGAACATAGCTCGCCGTAATTCAATCACATATATATTTACTCAATGGCTGTCAATGATTGGATTATTGGTCACGATAGTGTGCATGAGCCTTAGACTTGAGGAATCACAGAAATTGTGCTTGTGACATTATACATGTTATTAGAGGAGTTAGACGATCCAATTCACTTTGTAGGATCGACCTTGAAGTACGATTTAGGTGGGCAAGCAACAATTGTTTGGTGACTACTAAAATGAGATTCACTGTCTCGAGTAGTAAACGAGTTAATGTCCGATGAAATCATAGGTAAATGAAATTATAAGTCTTTGGCCAAAGCGGAAAAGCTAACTCGTGTGGAACACGAGGAGTAGTTTGGTAATTTCATCTTATTATGATTTATTAAGCACACCATCTAGTCATGTGAGTTTGATACATTCCATTACTCTCACTCAATGGAGATGTTACAGTGAAAGGCTTATACTCACATGGTATTTGTGATCTAGAGTTTCGTATTGATTAAATCATTTTAATCTCAATTGAATTTTCATAAGACTGGTTAGGTGATACTCACATCCTTGGTTTCTTTCCATTGCCAATTCAGACGAATCTAGAGAGTCGCGCTTTCAAGGAATTAAGTAAAAGAAATCTCTAATTATCAAATATGGTTATTCAGGTAATTTGTCATTTGATGAACAAATTTATTTATTTAATTCATTAGATTAATTGATAATAAATAATTAGATTAATTTATTATTTTCCTATTAGCCTAAATTAATAATTGAACTAATTAATTTAGATAAATTAATTAATATCATAATTTAGATAAATTAATTAATATCATATATTAATTAGAATAATATATGTTGGACTTAATTAATAAGTGGAATAAGTTGAAAGTCAATTTAACCCACTAAGGAATCATTTTAGGCGTGTATAATGAATATGGTGGGCTCAAGGAATTAATTAATTCCAAGTCAATCATCTTATTTAAATACAAAAAGCCTAAAAGAAAAAATTTAAGTGAATCATAACACTGCTGCATAACAAGAGAAGAGGGAAAAATTCCCTCTCCCCTCCACTATAGTCGTCGGCTTCCACAGAGCCAGAGGAGGTGCATTTTTCCTTCAAGCTTTTTCCGACATTATATCTAAAAACAGGAATTTGGGATTGCTGTTACACTTGAAGATCAAGAATTTTTTTTTTCTACAAGGTTAGTAATTTGATGAAATTCGATTTCATCCTTTTCACATAAAATTATTAAATCCCAAAACGTGATCAGATTTGTGAATCCGACTATATTTTCTTTTCTCTGCGCTTGAATCCCAAAGGAGCTCCAACACCATTTCTCTTTACAAATCCCATATTCACCGAGATTGGCAAGGAACATGAATAGGGATGTAAACGAGCCGAGCCTGGCAAATTTGCCAGGCTCGAGCCTGAGCTCACGAGCTCGAGCTCGTCGAGCTCGGGTTTGAAGGGCTCGAGCTCGAGCTCGTTTGTTAATTGCCAGGCTCGCGAGCTCAAGCTTGAATTGGGCTCGCGAGCCTGGTAATTATAATATATAATTAATATTTAATATATATAATTAATATTTAATATATAAAAATATATATATAAAATTATGAAAAAGCTCGCGAGCCTTTTTGCAGATACATTTAGGCTCGAGCTCGAGCTCGTGAAACTCGAGCTCGAGTAGAGCTCGAGTCAAGCCGGTTAGGCTCAACTTACATCCCTAAACATGAACATAGCGTTTAACGGGCACCGGTTTTGTTGACTGAACCCGGCCCAATAACTCAGGGCTTTCATTGTGTTGGGCCTGCACTCAAGCACCATCCAAATTCAACCCAAGTTTGGACATGAAAGTAAATTAACTGATTCAATAAGAACAAAGATATACAACTTGGAATGAATAAATAAAAAAACCCATCGATATACAACTTCGAATGAATAAATCAAAAAAAAAAACAAAAACCATAGTATACCAAAACCTGTTGGTTTAGTAGTATCTACCTTCCACATTACGTGAGAGGTTCTAGGTTCGAACCCAGATTGCCACAAATTGCGGCTTTCCCCTCCTTTATAAAGCTAGATAGATTATTTATGATTCACGATTATGACAATTAACCAGGTTTGTCGGGCTAGATATTTAGGGTATCCCCCTTCGTCTTGACTTAAAAAAAAAAAAAAAAAAACCATCGGATTTTTCTTTAGAAAAAGAATATCTGAAAGAACCCAAATCACTTAACCCATTAATCACCATAAGCAATTCTAGGTAATCTTTGTATGTTTAGACACAGGCAAAGATCAAAATAATCGCCTAATTTAGATGGAAAAAGATAAAAAAAAAGTAGACTAAACGAAATTATTATTCATATAAGGGACTAATGATTCTCCATTTATACATCCAACATAAATCATTAATACATCTATACCTTTATTCATCTCATCTAACTGAGGAAAGTCGTCTCACTGGCTCTACGAATTCCAGCGCCATATAATTCAATAGATTGTCCAGAAAAAAAATGTCAAATTTGATCGCGTAAACTTGACAGGATGAAATGTGAAATTTGAACGTAATGTAATTCAAATGGTAAGTAAGACGTATGCATCCTAAAACATAAGACTCCACAATTAAAACAGCATTTTACCTTACACAAAATTTGCATCTTTTTCTTCAAAATATAGTACTTGCGTTTAATTTGCAGAAAACAGCTCATGCACCTGCATCAATAATTCTTCAGATATGAAAAAAAATTTATAGGTACAATATGGAACAAAATATATTGTAACATACATAAAAGAAATGTTTGTAGATCTCAAATAGATAAAATAAATGTTTGAAAATGAATACAAAAGTAGAACTCACATGTCAAAGTTCTTCTCAAAATTTTTTATGAATGATGTACAAGAAATATCGACTCTCTTTGCATCTATAATGTTATTAAATGCATTCAAGTATGAAATATGTCATTTCGAACTATATAAGATAAAATACATATTTTTTAAGTTTAGAGCTATTATTATATATAAAACAATTGATGTGTGTGGGTTTCACATCAATAATATTTATATTAATATATGGGAGAATATGAGTATTATGGTGAGAATTGATATATAATATAAGAACGATAATGTAAATAACAAGAGATTTAACGTGGTTCGGTCCAAAAATTAGACCTACGTCCACGGGGGTAAAGAGTTCGGATCTTTTCATTGATGTTGGAGTTCAATACATATACAAAATTTGATTGGGGGGGGGGGGGGGTTAAATGGGGTAAGTCAACTATGCTAAATATACATTTGGTAATAAGAATAAGTCATAATCAATCCATATGAGGCTACAATCAATTTGGATATAATTGGGAAGGATAGGCCGGATCTTCGCAGGTCTATATATGGTAAGATTGAGGATTGATTGGATCTTGTCTCCCAGCTGTCCATAATCAGCGCTGCCCTATCTGTGCAGGTCGGGTTATCTGGGCCTCCAGCTAAGCCTGTCCGAATATGATGTCTTTTAGAAGAATCCAAGTCCACGAAACCATTGGGCTTGGGCCCTTACGGTATTGGACTACCCAGCTTGGCCCAAAGACGGATTTCTACCCACATCAATAGTTCCCCCCAACTCTAAAGTTTGACGTAGTCAAGCTATAAGAGTTGAAAAGAAATAATTGATATGGGCTGAGCTGACAAAACTCTAGGTGTATAAGTGGAAATTAAGCTGAAGCGAGAAACGCCGAGGAATCTTCAATCGATCCAGGTATGGCAACCTGACCAGTGGAGCTCGGGGCCGCCTTCCTGTGTAGGTCTGGAGAAAACCCTATTCGTGAGTTTGACTAGCCGATTGGACTTCTCCACGCCTCTACAGTTATTGCCTCGGAACTCGAGAAAGCCGCGCTATCATCATGGCCTCGGCAGATGATGCCGCCATAACTTCCTCTAGGTATGTGTTTGGTGGCTGCCACGTGTACGGCTGGGGATGAAGCTCACCTCTTTCCTTGTATATTAATTTTATTTTTGAATTTTTAATTTTAAATAAGGTAACTTGCAGAAAAACCATCGATTTTGTTTCCTTTTTTCAGATTTTTTCACAACATTAAAATCAGAAAAAACCCTTTTCCTCCTCTTCTTCAATTCTTCTCTTCCAGCGGCAGTTACCCACGTTCATTGCCCACTTCCTTAGGTATTGCACATTTCTTTCATTCTTCTTCTTTTATTTGTTGGTTGCTTTATTTGTTTTGTGTGCTGCATTTGTTGCGATAAGAATTCCCAAAATCCTGTTATGTTGTTGTCCCCCTTTGTTTTCTTTCTTTGTGTGCCAAAATATGTCGAACAGTCTCGGCTCTGATTCTCAGAATCGAGGTGAGCCTCGTGATTTGCTGGACACTGCCTCCGATTCTGAGGAGAAGACTTCGTCATTTGTGCGCAATTTGTACAGTGTCACTGAGGGTGACAAGGTCATCGATGTTGAGTCCTCCGACACTGAATCCGACTGGCGTAATACTACCCTCATCTGATCCCCTTCCCAAGGTAAAAACCCAGGAAGTAGTCGAGTCGGGGCCCTAGATGTTGTAGGAGCCCTCCAATCGCATTTGACTCTTCAACAAGAATGAAAAATACGTCATGTGTATGGTATATCTGAGAGATACCATATTGTAGTCCCAACTGCGTAGGATAGGCCGCATTGCCCTCCCCTAGGTCATGCTTGTTTTTACATCGCCCATCTCCGTGCAGGTCTGCGTTTTCCCATTCCTCGACTCTGGATTGAGATAGCCAATAGGTATCGTATTCCTCTAAACCAATTTGCCCCCAATGCCATTCGTATGATGACTGGTTTTGATGTGCTTCTCCACCATTATGGCCATCCAGCTACGACCAAACTTTTTTATTCTTTGTTTCTGCTTTGCTCTATCTCCACAGATAGTGGTGTTTTTTACCTTACCTCCAGAGGTCAAGCTACCTTCCTGGCTACCCACCCCACTGAGAAGAAGTGGAAGTACAACTACTTTTTTATCGCCCCACCTCCCGGTGAGCTCTGGGATTTCCGTCGTGAATTCCTGGAGAAGATAGATGGGACCCATCTTTACCCTCCCCGAATTTTGTCTTCATACCACCAACAACTTGTGCAGTATCTGAATTTTACCCCTCGCGATGTGGGGAAACTTGTAAACGACCGTTTGTTATACAATATTGGCTTCAGTCCTGTTGGGGCGGATCTGCAGGGCGAGACCTTAGGTAGTGCTTTGTGTGATGTTTTATACATACTTGTATTGTAGTTATCAGGTTGACACTTCTCGTATCTAAATGTTGCTTGCTGTTTTGTTTGTTTTGCAGAAGAGCTAATGGACGCTTCTCGTGCCAAAGATGCTTTCAAATGCTGAAATAAGCCCTCTCCAGCTTCGGAGCCACCTCTACCATCACCTCCCTTAGGTGTGCCACCCCAGGTGGTACAGTCTCCAGCTACGCCATTGGCAGCTATGTTTTCTCCTACCCTGGGCCAGGGAGAGCAATCTTTCCCACTTCGTGATCCAGCCTTGGCGTCGGAGATAGCCTCGAGTAAAAGACATGCAGCTTCGGCGAATCCCTTGGACAATCGCCCAGCTAAGCGTGGCAATTCAGGTATTGCCATCAAGGAGCTCATGCCTGACCTGCAGCTCAGGACTGCAAATCCTCCAGCTTTCCAGACTCGATCCAGGGCTTAGGATCCTACTCCCACTTCTGCTTTGAGGAGTAACAATATTGCAGTGATGCTGGACTTTATCTAGAGGCTACCTAACTCGCTTGATCGTCACTATCTGGAGAATTTGACCCCACACGAGGCTTCTCGAGCTGCCCTGCTTCTCATGCCCAAGGCAAGTCTTGTTATTTTTTGGGCATTCATGTTTCATTAATCTCTTTATATAAATGTTCTATTTTTCTTTATGGCAGTTCCACATGCTAGTTGGCCGCGCCTTGATGGATCAGTACCAAAATACGGAGGTGGAAGACCTACAGAAGAAGCTTCTAGGGTCCAAGAGCAGCAGAAGAAATCTTAGGAGTCCTGGTCTTTTAAGGAGAAGAATTTGCGCCAGGACCTGAAGAATCTTCATACAGACTACCAGAAGCTGTTGGGTGAAAAGGTGGATCTGGAGGTAGCCTTAGCTGCACAGGCAACACAAAGGTTGGCAGAGCTGGAGGAGGTTCTGAATGTAGAGTGCCAGAACTGGATACCTAACTTCCCTGCCTCAGCTGAAGGCCAAGAGCTTCTTGCCAAATTCAAAGCTGACTTCCTTGCTTCCAAGGAATTTTCTGACTTGGTTAATGACAAATCCATAGATTTCTTTGTCAAAGGCTTTGATGGCTGTGATGCTCAGTTCTGGGCCAAGGGCTATCCTCCCGAGGGTGTCTCTGATGAATTTCTAGATCCGGAGGCTGCCCTAGAGGCTGTTGTTGCCGCTCCAGGAGATCTCCTTTTTGTAGGTCTGGTAGTCAGGTCAGCCTGACGAAGTTATTGCTGACCAGCCTGTAGGTGTTGCTGATCCTCCCCCAGGTGCTGCTGATGTTGATGCCGCTGCTGTTGGGGCTGAGCCCGCAGGGTGAAAAATCAATTTCTGACTTTTGATGGCCGTATGTGGCCCTTTTTTAGACAATTTATTTTTATTCGTTAATTTGGTTTAGGGCATATGTAGCTCGCGAACAATTTCTGTTTATGTTTTTTGCCTATTCTGCCAGACCTGCCCCTAGTTAGGGCGGGAAAACTGCTTGGTTTTAATATGATGCCTACTTATATGCTTTTTATCGGACTTGTTTAGAAAATCAAGAGCTTACCTGTGTCATGCTATAGTTCTCTCTTAAGCTTTTGAATCATACCTGCATACTTTGCCAAAAATATGGAGAAATACGGAAAATTAGGACTTTTTTCAAGGAAGCAAATTAGTCTTTCATACATATATTCAAATTATACCCTTGGTAACAATGAAATAAAAAATGCAACCATACCTCCATTTGTACTTTCATTTTCCATACCTACAACATTTGATATACACGAAAAGTTCCAAGTACTCATTTCAAGATCAGATAAACTGGTTAGTCATCAGGTAGTACCACCAGACCTGAACCGAGTTGTAGCTGCAGCTTTGGTCTGGGGGCCCTACCTCAAATCATTCGTTAATTCTTAGTTTCTTCTTGACACATACAATCATGTGGACTTGTATTGTCACTATGCAATCGTGGGGACTTGCATCTGGATCAAACACCCTTACTTTCTCTCATGCAATCGTGGAGACTTGCACACGGGATCGAACACTCGTGACTAAGCGCGTACAATCGTGGGAACTTGCACCGCACCTATGCAATTGTCGAGACTTACATTTGCCACATGCCTTATTACACCTTTCTCTCCCCTCCGTACACAAATTTCCCAAACGGGCTCGGGTGGCCAGCCCTTACCCCATGTATCCTGCCTTATTTCCCACATTTCTCCATACCTTTCCTCCTTATTTCTTCTCCAACCTTATGGCTTCCCTTTTCCCCTTGTCGCCCTAAACCCGGGTCTTCCTAGGACAGGTCCTGGAACCACCCCGAAGGTGATTCCTCACCCCGTCCCTCCTTATTTCCTCTTGGTGTAGGGCCTTCGGGTCCGCCACCGATTTTACGCCTGGAGTCACGAACACTGGCTACCTACCCAGGTGGTACATTCCTAGTCCTTCGACTACCTCCCTTTCACCAGCTACCCTTGCTCCACATTTCAATCATTAATTTATACATACATATATATTAAGTCAAATTTCTCCATAAAATAAATTCTTACTAGATTTTTCGGAGCCTTGCATCTCTCCTTGCAAAAAAGACATTACATTCTTAGGTATTACCTGAGAACACAATCTTAACTTTAACCAAAAATATTAGTAGCATCGTGAGTCGATAGTAAAATAAAGCAAATTGCAAATAATCAAATATAATTTTTTTTTTCAAATTCTGCATATTCCAAGGGCCAGGTAGTGATCTTTCTTCACCATCCTCCAGCTGGTATGCTCCTCCAGCTAACACCTTGATTACTTTGTAGGGACCCTCCTAGTCGGGGTCTAACTTCTTCACTGTGCGCACCGCATCTACTCTTTTGAGTACCAGATCACCCACCTGTAGAGATCTAGCCTTCATCTTTGCTGCTGGGTCCCGTATGATCCTCTGCTTGTACTGTTCTATCCTCAGGTATGCCTTGTCTCTATCTTCCTCGATCAGGTCCAGCTCTTCCCTTAGTCGTTCCTCGTTTTGATCAGGTTCGAAGTATCTGATCCTGAGGGTTTGCACCTGGACCTCTGCAGGTATGACCGCTTCTGTTCCATACACAAGGTAAAAAAGACTCTCTCCTGTAGTAGATTTTGAGGTGGTCCGATATGACCATAACACTGATTGTAATTCCTCAACCTAATTCTCACCCCCTCTCTCGAGCCCATACGACTGAGGTTTGGGTGTTTTCTGCGAGCACATTAGTGATGTATTCTTTATAAATTTGAAAAGGCTAATATAAGAGATATGTAATCGAAATGAAAAGGTGTAGTCATACCTGCTTTTTAGACCTTGTACAATTATTCTATTGGTAACCTCTACCTGACCATTGGTTTGAGGATAAGCTACCACGCTGAGGCAGTGCGAGGAGCTGGGGCATTGCTGGATCCCCTGCTCCTCTCACCACCTTCTCAGTTTGACCCCGCTAAACTGCCTTCCGTTTTCAGCTACGATCTCTCTGGGTATGCCAAATAGGCAAACGATGTTTTTCCAAAGGAACTTGGTGACTTCTGCTTCCGTGATCCTAGCTAGGGCTTCGGCCTCCACCCACTTGCTGAAGTAGTCCACTAGCACTAGTACAAATTTATTTTGGGCTTTTGCTACGGGAAAGGGTCCCACAATGTCCATACCCCACCTGGCGAAGGGGCACGGGACACTCATGGAACGCATCACCTCTGCTGGTTGATGGATAAGGCTAGCATGTAACTGACATTGCTCACACTTCTTCACCAGGTTAGCCACATCCTCCTTAAGGGATGGCCAGAAGTATCCGACCCTCAAGGTTTTTCCAGCTAAGGCTGATCCTCCAATGTGGTTGCCGCAAACTTCCTCATGAATTCCTCTTAGCACGTAGTCCCCCTCCTCCGATGAAATACATCTCAGGAGTGGCTGATATATGTTATTTTTACACTTGTTTTCCCCCGTTTATCGACTTAGTTTTGATTGTTTCTTTGATAATTTGATCACATATGATGCTTTGATCCTTGTCTTCTCATATTTTATAGAATAACATAACATTTGGAGGAAAAGAACAAGGATTGAAGGTAAATCATGCATAAAGATACAAACTGTCTGCGCAGTGATAGAGTTTATTGAATAGAGTTCTCTACCCACATCCAAATTACACACTTGATTTACCAATGGAAATATAAGAGGCAAAGGTACATTTCTTATGTTGAAGACAAAGATCAGATATGTAGGGAAGGAGGTGAAAACGTCATCGGAAGAGACGTCTTACGATGGAGTTTTCTCATTCAGTGACTTGTGAGACAATTTTGTCATCTTTAACGTTTGATTTCGGCCCTAGTGTCTTCTGGAGAGTTGTAGAGCTTTGTTTTAGGATTCTACAGCAACTTGAATCAGTGAATTCCGACATTAGTAGAGAAAGTTATGCGAAGTTTACCAAAACTGGCTGGAGCAGCAGGGGACGAACGCCGAGGCGTTCATCCACGAACGCCGCGGCGTTAACATGCAGTAGCCAACGCCGAGGCGTTCAACAAGCGAACGCCGCGGCGTTTGCGGCAGCGGGTTGGCCTATAAATACCCCTTTTAGCCATTTTTTACCCTAACTCACCTTGGATATCAGCAACCACACGAAAATAGAGAGAGGGAGAGCTTAGAAGAGAAGATTAAAGGTCAAAACATGGAGAATTCAACAAGGAATCCACATCTCTACAAGAATTAGGGAGTTTTTACATATTTGTTCTTGAATTTGTTCAAATCTCCTATGACTTGTATGATTTATATTTGCACTTTTGACATGAATATGAGCTAAACTTGTTTGATTGAGGCCATGGATAGGCCGTTTATGTTATTTTGATTGTTGATTTGTTGGTGTTTATTGGATTAATTTTGGTTTTAGCTATGTATTCAATATTTGATCTCAATGCTACATTTGCTTGATCACCAAGTGTTTGATAAAATGCCTAGGTTAGAGATCGAGAGATAATAACCTAGGGAAGATATAAACATTGAATACCTTATAGTTAAACCGACTAGAGATAGACTCGGTTTCTTTAGGTGGCTTTCCATTTACGTGGGGAATTCCTAGACCTTCAATGCATCCTCGTTAATCGGGTTTTCATATAGAGATATATAGGAAATCGTTACCAAGGGTAGGGTTGCTATGCCAAGAGATTGGGTAGTACGTACGTTAGGGAATTTCACCTTAGCTAAATCAATCTAATAATCCAATAGAACCTAAATCACAATCTAAATGCATAATCGGTTGAACCATGTGCCTTGATCGCTTCTCTCTATTATTTCCTCCCTTTATTTGGTGTGACGTTGCCTTAGTTTATTTTCTAGTATTTATTAATTAGTTAATCAACCTTTCTATCGACCGATGTAACTTAGAATTGAGTAATATAGTAGTCTTGGTACTTAGATTATAGTTGTCCCTGCGGATACGATAACCCCGGACTTAGAAATCCACTTTACTACTTACGCGACCTAGTTCTCTTGCTAGGATTTTGTCGTGTCAAGTTTTGGCGCCGTTGCCGGGGACAACTATGGTATCTAATATGAGATTCTCTTATTCTTTCTGAGCTTAGATCAATTTTTTTTTTACTAATGTTTTTGTCTTTCTTTGTGCGAGATTGATCTCATTAGTGCATGACACGTACTAGTGGGATTGGACTAGCGGAGTTGGACCCTGAGATTGAATGCACATTTACTAGAGGGGTAAGACTACAAAGGGAGACTCAACCACATCAAGCCACGATGGAGACTCCTTATACACACATAGATCCCGCTGTCCTAGTAGAAGCGGTGCGTCGGGAAATTGCAAAGCTTGGCATACCTCTAAAGCAACCGGAGGTATCTCCAAAAATCCTTATGAGGGATTACATGATGCCAAACATTCAAGGAGCAGTTGGGCCAATTGTTTTACCACCTATGGAATCCTATGAGCACACTTACCATCCCGGTTGGCTAAATCATTCAAGATCAACATGGAGTTACAACAATGATGGAATGATGTTTTCACCAGGATTGGCGCATGATTGGGATCCATCATTCGCCTCATCAACCCCAATGAAAATGGAAACCTATGAGCATACTTACCATCCTGGTTGGATAAATCCTGCAAACTCAACATGGAGTTACAACAATGCCTCAGGATTTGACCATGTCTATAGCCTTCCCTCCCAACAATATGATAGTTCCTATCAACAAGAGCCAACGATGACATCTACTCTTGAGGACCAGTTGAATGTAGATTGTGCAAGCTCACAAGCTAGTATAAACGAGATGGAAGCTATCGTAAAGGAGATGGAAGCTCGTAGAAAGGAGTCAGAAGCTCATAGTAGGGAAGTGGTCATACTAGTCGATCAACCAATCAACTTATGGAAGGAGAGAGAGTCATGCACCCTAGAGAATCGCACAAAAGAAAGTGAGGCTTCCCTCAATACAGAAGTTGAACAAGCGGTTGATTTAGGACTACAATGTCTCCCCCCTATCACTAAAGATTCTCCACCCTCTGTCCTCTCCACATGTAAAGAGGTAATTGATTCTAGTGAAGGTGAGTTGTTTTTAACTACAGGAGTTAATATGGTTATTGTAGAGCTATGAGGTTTGTAAGCATCCATTGATTCGAATTTGTCTTACGCATTGATGTTTTTGATTCTTTTAGTGTTGAGCTTTCTCAGTTAAAAGAACCAATAGGCTCCCTCGAGTCCTACATCATGAACTCCAAGTTTTCCACTTCGATGGGTGAAGAAAAATGGTCATCTACTTGTAACTTGGAGAATAGTCCAAATCATCACTCGGCACAATGGGAAGAAAGAGTGATGGAAGTGGTGATGGACTATGAGAAAACATTTGAATGGATGATTGCTTGGTCACTAATCATCATATTTTCTAGTAACACCGGGCCCTATTTCATCCTTACTTGGAGAATGAACAAGGCATTCCTTCGAAAACCCCCTTGAAATAACTCGGTAAAGTCAAGCTAATGACTTTAAAACAAGCGTTTCTTGGGAGGCAACCCAAGCTTTTTATCGCTTTCTTGTTTTTCTTTTTTGTATTTATCTTGCTTTCTCTCCCGTCTTTTTGTTGATGTGATTTTCTAGATATTTCTTTTCTTCAGGTTTTGATCCCAGGATACTAGCCCACCACCGTGCTCACTCCGTATCTCTCCATTTCAGAGTTGTAACACTTATCCCTCTTACTTTGCATGTAATTCAGGAACATTGAGGATAATGTTTAATTTAAGTTTGGGGGTACAACCTTGCTGATATAGAATTCATGAATTGGTGTACCCTTGCATAAGAGCATAATGCGTTTGAATATCTCTACTCTCTCGAAGTCAAAGTTTCTTATCTGTGGTCAACATGTCATATGTTGTGACTTGAAAGCCCTTTTTAGTCATGCTTAAGCGATTTTTTTGAGGATTTAAAACTTTGGACTTTCAATTTTGTTGACTTGGAAGTGTGTATTAATGGTGTGAAGTCATAAAATGATTTAGGCCATCTTTCATTGTTGTTAGCCTTACATTTTGGCCTTCTCTATATTGCATAATCTCTAAACCTTGATTTGAGCTGTATTGATAAGAATGGAGTGTGCTAAGCACACTAGAAACCACCATTCGACTTTATTTCATAAGCCACGACAACCACCTTCTACCCTAAAAGAAAAACAATGTCTTGCACCCAATCAAGAGAGTTTAGAACTTCATATCATTTGACTTGAATATGGGTAGTCACCTTGTTTTGATTTGAATGTATATGAGTTAGATAGTGATGTTTTGGCTATGTTGGGATTTTTGAGGTTTGAAGTATTATGTAAAAAAGGGGATGAAATGAAAACTTGAGCAATGGGTTAAATAGTCGAGAGAGAGATATATATATGGAAAAAAAATTGTGCTCTCGACTAGGCTTGAATCTTGGCACTCAATTGGATCATTTGACTTGGAATTCTGTGTACAACCCGATATCAAAAGAAACAAGTTTGGGGGTTGTAAGTTGAAAGGCCAAAGAGAGTGAAAAAGGGATAAGTGATAAGTTGTGAAAGTTTTTGTAGTCTATTTGCGATTTTAGATTGATGATTTTGAGTTGTAGGCTCTCTTGACTTAGTCATTTTATCCATATCTTCCGGTCCTAGCCATCACCTAGCCTTACGTTACAAGCCGAAAAGACCTTTTGATTGTGACTTTTGCACTTTATACACACCGATGAGTTAACGAATATTGAATTGTTTCAATGTCTTTACCTTCCAATTGATTTGCATAATCTTTTCTAAAGTGTGCTCTTGACATGAATATGGATGTGGGAGTTCATGATATAGGGATGGAAACTAAGATTTTGTGAGGTTTTCAAATTGTTGAATGTTCAAAGCATCTTGTAGCTTTTCATAATCGTTTTTGAAGGTATAATGCTTGCTCTTATGTGTATGAATTGGCAAATGAAATTTTCAATCTTCATATGTGTGTTTGATTGTATTTGATCGAGGACGATCAAAGCTAAGTTTGGGGGTAGTTGATATATGTTATTTTTACACTTGTTTTCCCCCGTTTATCGACTTAGTTTTGATTGTTTCTTGATAATTGATCACATATGATGCTTTGATCCTTGTCTTCTCATATTTTATAGAATAACATAACATTTGGAGGAAAAGAACAAGGATTGGAGGTAAATCATGCATAAAGATACAAACTGTCTGCGCAGTGATAGAGTTTATTGAATAGAGTTCTCTACCCACGTCCAAATTACACACTTGATTTACCAATGGAAATATAAGAGGCAAAGGTACATTTCTTATGTTGAAGACAAAGATCAGATATGTAGGGAAGGAGGTGAGAACGTCATCGGAAGAGACGTCTTACGATGGAGTTTTCTCATTCAGTGACTTGTGAGACAATTTTGTCATCTTTAACGTTTGATTTCGGCCCTAGTGTCTTCTGGAGAGTTGTAGAGCTTTGTTTTAGGATTCTACAGCAACTTGAATCAGTGGATTCCGACATCGGTAGAGAAAGTTATGCGAAGTTTACCAAAACTGGCTGGAGCAGCAGGGGACGAACGCCGAGGCGTTCATCCACGAACGCCGCGGCGTTAACATGCAGTAGCCAACGCCGAGGCGTTCAACAAGCGAACGCCGTGGCGTTTGCGGCAGCGGGTTGGCCTATAAATACCCCTTTTAGCCATTTTTTACCCTAACTCACCTTGGATATCAGCAACCACACGAAAATAGAGAGAGGGAGAGCTTAGAAGAGAAGATTAAAGGTCAAAACATGGAGAATTCAACAAGGAATCCACATCTCTACAAGAATTAGGGAGTTTTTACATATTTGTTTCTTGAATTTGTTCAAATCTCCTATGACTTGTATGATTTATATTTGCACTTTTGACATGAATATGAGCTAAACTTGTTTGATTGAGGCCATGGATAGGCCGTTTATGTTATTTTGATTGTTGATTTGTTGGTGTTTATTGGATTAATTTTGGTTTTAGCTATGCATTCAATATTTGATCTCAATGCTACATTTGCTTGATCACCAAGTGTTTGAAAAAATGTCTAGGTTAGAGATCGAGAGATAATAACCTAGGGAAGATATAAACATTGAATACCTTATAGTTAAACCGACTAGAGATAGACTCGGTTTCTTTAGGTGGCTTTCCATTTACGTGGCGAATTCCTAGACCTTAAATGCATCCTCGTTAATCGGGTTTTCATATAGAGATATATAGGAAATCGTTACCAAGGGTAGGGTTGCTATGCCAAGAGATTGGGTAGTACGTACGTTAGGGAATTTCGCCTTAGCTAAATCAATCTAATAATCCAATAGAACCTAAATCACAATCTAAATGCATAATCGGTTGAACCATGTGTCTTGATCGCTTCTCTCTATTGTTTCCTCCCTTTATTTGGTGTGACGTTGCCTTAGTTTATTTTCTAGTATTTATTAATTAGTTAATCAACCTTTCTATCGACCGATGTAACTTAGAATTGAGTAATATAGTAGTCTTGGTACATAGATTATAGTTGTCCCTGCGGATACGATAACCCCGAACTTAGAAATCCACTTTACTACTTACGCGACCTAGTTCTCTTGCTAGGATTTTGTCGTGTCAGTGGCTGCACAAATGATTTTTTCTACAACACCGTCGATCATGACGAACTGGTTAGCTCTGGTTTGTAGACGTAGCCGGGCATTCCTTTCCTCGGGGAGTTCACCTTGAGTGAGATATCAGATTATCTCATATCTCAGTTCTCCAGTCTCCATCTTCATCTACCCGTAATACTTCTTGCTCCGTACCTGACCCAGGTACAGACTAGATGGTGTTGTGCCTTATTTTACAATCAATAACTGAGCTGCCTAGTTTTGACAGATAGTCAGCTTTGGTGTTCTCTGATCGTGGTATTTGATGTCTTTCTCGCTTTTGGAAGCTTTTTCGCATTGTATCGATAGTTTCCAGGTATTTCACCGTTCTCTCCTCCTTAGCCTCGAAGGCTCTTTTAATTTGCTTTGTTGCTAGTTGCGAATCCGAATAGGCTATCAGATTCTTAGCTCCTCCTTTGAGTGCCATTTTGAGTCCTATGATGAATGCTTCGTATTTGGCCTCGTTGTTGCTTGCCTTGAATTCAAACTTGATGGCATACTCCAGCTGATCTCCCTCAGGTGTGGTGAGAACCACACCTGCGCCACTTCCATTCTGCGTAGCTGATCCGTCACCGTGCATCATAGCTACTCCATCGCTTCGAAGAAGAAAATAATGAAAACACTTTTTCGTCTTCCGTCGATTTATACCTTCTTCTTCGGCTTTGTGTGAGTTCAATCATGTGATGGTTCCAGGGTCCGGGTAGGGAAAGTTCCACTAGTTCTATTGGCTTGAAGCCCGAATTATTCTTAGAACCTGAGTCGATGTCAAAGAACCCGGCCTTCTCTGTGCATTCATGTGCAGCGCACACATCTTCTAGTCGTCTATTTCTTTCCTCTAAAGAATGGCATGAGAGTATACAGATTTGGAAATCAATGGCCGTCTATCTCAGCGGCGGGATTGAATACCCGGATCGAATCAGAGTTCACGCCGCCCGCCCTGAACAAATAGGAGGCGTGGGCCACAGGTCGCACATAAGCCGCCGGGTCGCACGACAGAAGAACACCCAACATAAAGATGCACACTCCTCCATGTGAAATATTCATCTTCATTGGAGCTTTTTGGTAGTCGTCGTGACCAACAGCCATCAGTTGTCGGCTCGTTGGTAAGGTGAGAGCTTCAAGCCCGATTTCTAGTGGCGCATCCCCCACATAAGCACCGCCAGACGAAGGGGGGACGGGGAAAGCTATAGGCCGAAAAGCTTCGACCCTTTTTTCCAAATGGGGGTGCCCGGGGCACCTCATCTTCTCATTTCGTCGTTGCTCATTCCCGTTAGGCCGAAGTGTTTGGCCTTTCCTTCTCCGCGCCCACTCACGCTTCGCTGACCTATCGCGTGGTAAAAAGAAGAAAGTATGAAAGAATAGTAAACGGAGCACACCGCAGAAAGATTCTAAATATGATAAGTCCCCCTTGGATTCGAGAAGAAGGAAATGAAGAACGGGAACGAAACGAGCTCAACCTTGTCGTTTTCTTTCTCTTCCTGCTCAGGATTTGTCATTTAATTGATAAAATCTGCCAGGACTTGTGCTCTGATTGCAACCCAAGATGCGTACTCTATCTCAAACTCTCCTTGCTCTACGAACCATTTGACGAGCCGGCCAGACGTTTCAACCTTTCCTAGCACTGTTTTGAGTGGCTGATTTGTCTTTACGATTATTTTGTACCTTAAAAAATAAGGTTTGAGTCGTCGTGCCGTGATGACTAACGCGAAAGCCATCTTCTCGATCTCTGAGTATCTTGATTTTGTGTCCAAGAGTACTTTGCTAACATAGTACACATGCTTCTCCATCTTTCCTTCTTCTCGTACAAGGACAGTGCTGACAGCTCGGTCAGCCACAGCTATGTACAACATCAATGGCTCACCCTGCACAGGTTTGGTCCGCAGGGGGATTTGGTTCATGTATTCTTTCAGCTCGGTGAAGGCTTGCTGACATTCTTCACTCAAGCTGAAGCTATCTGTTTTCCTCAATATTTTGAAGAATGGTAAGCTTCTTCCTCCGATTTGGAGATAAACAGGATTAGGCCCGTGATCTTTCCATTTAGCCGCTGAACCTTGTTCACATCCCTAGGTGGTTGCATATCTTTGATGGCTTTAATCTTCTCAGGGTTGGCCTCTATACCTCTTTCCGTGACCATGTAGCCCAGGAATTTACCTCATTTGATCCCAAATGCGCACTTGGCTGGGTTCAGCTTCATCTTATACTTTGGGAGGGTTTCAAAAGTTTTCTGCAAGTCTTGCACATGCGTACTGGAGGTCTGGCTCTTGACCACCATATCGTCTACATAAACTTCAATATTCCTCCTGATTTGGTCGCGAAACATCATGTTGACCAATCTCTGGTATGTAGCTTCGGCGTTTTTAAGGCCAAAGGGCATCACTATGTAGCAGTATGTGCCAAAGGAGGTTATGAAGCTAACCTTCCTCTGGTCTTCCACGTCTAGGGGTATTTGATGATATCCACTCTGCGCATCCATGGTGCTCAATAATTCGAAACCAGCTGTAGCGTCCACTAGTTGATCGATTCTAGGTAGGTGGTAGTGATCTTTAGGGCAGGCGTTATTTAGATCTCGAAAGTTGATGCACATTCTCCACTTGGTCCTCCTTTCGGCACTAGAACAACGTTAGACACCCATTCGGGGAACTGAATCTCTGCTATATGCTTTGCTTTGAGTAGTTTGTCTATTTCCGTCTTGATTATGGTGTCTTTTTCTGGGCTGAAGTGTCTCTTCTTTTGGATGATAGGTTTCGCATCGGGGAATACGTTAAGATGATGTTGTATGACTGTTGGGTCTATACCTACATGGTCGTTGGCTGACCACGAGAACACATCTACATGCTCTCTCAGCAGGCTATCAATTCTTCCTTCAGGTTGGGATTCAGGTGAGAACCAATCCTGACAGTCTTTTCCTTGTCTCTAGGTATGAGCTCTATGCTCATGAGCTCTCCGACAGGTTCGACGTGTGATGAAACTGGCTTTTTAGCTACTTTGCTTCCTTCTAATACTGTTGATTCAGGTTTGCACTTTTTATCTTCAGCTGGCATTTCTCTTTGTTTTAGTGAGACTAAGTAACATTTCTTGGATTGGTGTTGATCTCCTGATACTTCTCCCACTCCCTCGAGTGTTGGGAATTTGATCTTCATGTGTGGTATTGGGATCACTACTTTGAACAGTACCAGTGTGGGTCGGCCGAGTATTACATTGTAGGCTGAAGGGGTGTCCACGACTAGGAATCTAGTCAACTTTGTTACTTTGTTGAATCTCCCTCCTAGAGAGAGAGGTAATACTACCTATCCCGCAGGTTGTGTCGCCTCACCTGCGAACCCAAAGAGAGAAGTCTTCACCAGCTCCAGCTTAGCGTCTCCCAGGTTCATTTTCCGATACGCTTGGTAGAACAAGATATCTACCGAGCTACCGCTGTCGATGAATATCCTTTGGACTTCGTAGTTTGCAATCATCGCCGTGATGACCAATGCATCGCTGTGGGGTGTTAACACTGTCCGCTCGTCTTCAGGTCCGAATCGTATTTTATGCCTCGGTCACGTTTAACTGACATTCATGAAGAATGCAGGTGCGGTTTCTATGGACCTTACCTACCGCTTGAGTTGTCTTTTAGATTCCTCTTTAGCTAATCCTCCCGAGATCATATAGATGACCTCCCGATCGATATTGTTGACCTCCTTAGGCACGGCCTCCAGGGCGAGCTGTTTGTTAATAGGTTGGGGAAAGTTTCCTCTTCCTGCAGGTCCAACTCTACCACCTCCACGGCCCTGCCATTTTCCTCCTCGACCTCTCCAGCTACCACCCCCTGCGATATGGGGCAGAATTATTCTCGTGTATCACGAATTCTTTCAAGTAGCCCATCTTAGCCAACCGTTGGATTTCTTCGACGAGCTTTGGGCAGTCATCGGTGTGATGCCCGAATTCTCTATGGTATCTATAGTAGACATTGCTAGGCGGGTTCTTAGGGTCTTGGTCTGCTCATTCAGGCCATTGTACCACATTCTTCTCTTCCACCGCTATTAGATGCTAACTCCAGTTGCCTCGTAAAGGTATACGCCGTTGTCTGGCTTGCATACCTGGCCTAGGTAGGGTTACCGGAGCTGGACTTGGTGTCCACTCACTCCTGCGAGTCTTATTGCGATTATCTTCCTCAGGCTTATCTTTTCTTTGCTCAGACCGTCGCATGATTTGCGCGTCTTCCATGTTGATGTACTTTTCAGCCCGGCCGAGTAACTCGTCGAAGCCTAGGGCTGGCCTCTTGGTGAGTGATTTGAAGAGATCTCACTCCCTCAAGCCTTGCGTAAAAGCACTGACTTTCAGGTCGGACGTTGCAGATGGTACCTCCAACGTGGCCGTATTGAAACGCTTGACGTATGCACGTAAGATCTCGTCTCCTCTCTGTTTGATATTAAACAAACTCAAGGGGTTTTTTTCATGCCGCTTGCTACAAGCAAATTGATGCAAAAACCTTGAGCTAAACTCTGAGAAGAATCCAATGGACCCATCGAGAAGTTGGTTGAACCATTGTTGTGCAGATTTGGCTAACGTAGTAAAGAAGACCCTGCATTTGATAGCATCGGAATACCTGTGCAGCAAAGCAAAATTTTGAAAAGTATATAGGTGATCCTCTCGATCTGTTGTTCCTTCGTAGGGTACGATGGAAAGAACCCTAAAGTCCTTTGGCAATTCTTCTCTCATGATGGATTCCGTGAAGGAAATCCCCCTATCCATTTGGATCTTACCTCCTGTCATTATGCGTTCCATTTCTTCCATTCGTTTTGCCATAAACTTCATCTGCTCCAGCTTTTTCTTTGCTTTAGTCATCCTGCTGAGGTCTGCCCAACCAGATTTGGAAGATACGAAGCTACTAGCCTCATCCTCTAGATCTTTGTCACGCTTATCGGGGACCCGATAAGGGCATTTCTGCAGGTCGTCCTTCCCAGGTATGTCGTGGTGCGAGTGTTGCATCGGCTGATGCAGTTCATCAGCATGCTTTTGTTCTCTAGATAGCCTAGGTCGGGGTGCCCAACCTGCCAGGTCCTCCTCATCCTCCAGGTCTAGACGACGGATGTGACACTCCTCTGGAGCCAAATATTTTCTTTCGAGGTGCAGTATCTCCTTTTTCACCTTTCTCTTCCGAAAATTTCAGCCTTTTAGCGCGTTTGCCCGTGTTGCTGTCAGGGATGACGTCGTTGATACCTCCAGCCTCCGTATCTCCAGCTTTGGACGTTTTTTTCTGCAGAGGGCACATAAAATCATCCCTACATGCACAATCCTCCATACCTGCGAGTTTAGTATCTACCACTTCACGCCTTTTTTGCTCAGATTTTCCCACAGACGGCGCCAATTGATGTGTGTGGGTTTCACATCAATAATATTTATATTAATGTATGGGAGAATATGAGTATTATGGTGAGATTTGATATATAATATAAGAACGATAATGTAAATAACAAGAGATTTAACGTGGTTTGGTCCAAAAATTAGACTTACGTCCACGGGGGTAAAGAGTTCAGATCTTTTCATTGATGTTGGAGTTCAATGGGGTAAGTCAACTATGATAAATATACATTTGGTAATAAGAATAAGTCATAATCTATCCATATGAGGCTATAATCAATTCTATAATTGGGAAAGATAGGCCAGATCTCCGCAGGTTTATATATGGTAAGATTGAGGATTGATTGGATCTTGACTCCTAGCTGTCCATAATCAGCGTTGCCCTACCTGTGCAGGTCGGGTTATTTGGGCCTCCAGCTAAGCCTGTCTGAATATGATGTCTTCTAGAAGAATCCAAATTCACGAAACCATTGGGCTTGGGCCCATACGATATTAGACTATCCAGCTTGGCCCAAAGACGGATTTCTACCCACATTAACAACAAAAGAGAACCTGCAAGTTAACAACATCATATTACTTTATTTCAGTATTTAATATTATTTTGATGTATATAATTATTTACATATATATTTTGGAATATCATATACACTATTAAGACGCATACGTGAATTAATGACATTGATTTAAAGGATTATTAAAAACAAATTAAAAATGATAAATAAAGTAGAAACTATGATTAGGCCGGACATTGGGTAGGAAATACCCACAATTTAGACCCAAAACATTGGATCTAAGTCAATACCTAGACCCCAGAGCCAATGGGTCTATTCCTCAGACCCAATGTTTTGGCTCCAAGTCTGGTTCTAGATCCAATATGTTGGGTCCAGGCCTGGATCCAATTCCTTTTTGCATTTTTTTGTTCTATTTTGTGTCTGTTTTTGGGCTCTGTTTGGGTTCTCTTTTTTTTCAACTAGCAATTTATTTCTCACACACACTACACACATATATGTACGCACACACACACTTGCAATAACTAATTTCAGCATTCAAAATATATTTTTTGTTTTGGTAATTGAATTGCATTAAACAAAATTACAAAACTGAATAAAACATCATCCAACAACGCCCTATAACATCATTCACAATTGAATTTGCTGACAAAATTCAAATTTCTTAAAATCAATTCAACATACTAATTTCAACATTCACATAAATATGTAACTCATTTCATCATACTAATTTCAACACTTAAATAAATCTGCAACTCATTTCAACTAAAACCATAAAGTAAACTTTTTTTGAAAAAATCAACTTCATTAAAATAAAATGATCATACATATCAAGCACACAAGAACAACCCTTGCTGCCAACACCTAGTCACCATGATAACTAGCAACAAAACATAAACTTAAACCATAAAGTAAACTTGTAACCAACAACAATTCAACTAATTTCAACACTCAAAGTTCAAATTTCAAAGCTTAAAAAAATTAAGCCTAATTGCGTCAACTATCGAATCATCTTTAAATTCATCTCCATTAACGAACTTGTAACTCAATAAAAGGAAACTAATTAGCAAAAACAATTTAAAATGAAGTAAAGAATATAAGTCTAAGAAAATTATTTACCGCAAGCTTTTGCATATCTTCACATCTACAAGAGCATTCATAGTTATATATCCATACCCACCAAGAAACTTATTGATTTAAAAAATAAGGAAACTAATTAGCATTACAATAACGTCAAAAGGAAAAGGAAAAAAAAAAGAGGAAAGAAAACTACTTGACACCCACTTTAAGTAAAATAAAAATTAGTATTGTAGTTACCAAGACGTATGCATCATAATCTCAATGTGCTATCTTCTTGAGTTTCAGACAACTCCGTATCACTAACAACTGCATAATACAAATCACATTATCACGACATGAAAAAAATTATTATAAACACATTTTAAAGACTAAGCCGCCACCATTTCTAGGAGTTGGATTGATCCAGTCGTCAGCCACCACCAATGCTTCTACCGCAGTTGGATGCAAACAAGCACGTGTTTCATCAATTATGCGTCCGCGTACACTGAATGTTGCCTCCGAGGCAACAGTAGTAGTTGGTGCAACTAAAATATCACATGCTGTTTTTGCCATAATCGGTAGCCTCAGACTATTAGTTCTCCACCAATATAGGATACTACTAAAGTTCTCCACACTGGGATAACTAAGCTCCTCCAAATAAATATCCAGCTCCGATTTGGGAATGACCGAAGCACGTGACTCATTGCGCCATATATAAAATTCACTTAAAGGAGTGCATGTCTCAAAGTTCAAGATACTCTGAATAGTTGATCGAGTGACATAACTACCCCCATAGGCAATGAACAAGTCCGGTAAAGTATCACGGACCCTTTCTATGTATGAATCAGCATATGGACCATAAATCATTTTGAAGTAAAACTCCACAATATTCATTTTAAATTGAGGGTCGAAAACTATAGAATAAGTATGCCAGTATTTGTCAAACTTATCCCTCATGGGATCACACGTCATCTTCACGACCTCATCACCTAAAATTAATTTCTGGGTCTTGACCCAGACCCAATATTTTGGGTCTAGGTATTCTCTACCCAATGCTAAGCCTAATTATATACATCAAGGAAAAAATATCTAATTAATGAAAGGATGCAACATATCAAATCATCTACAATACTTGTATAAGTACAAATGAAGTTCTACCTCCTATTTATACCTCCTATTTATACTAGGTCACCTCTTAAATGATCACTGGAGATCAATCCAATCTAATGCCAAAATTATATCTAGATATTTATATATAGATATTTACAAAAGATACTTCTACACACTAAGCATTCTAGAACATTTCTAGACTCTTTCTAGAAAGTTTCTATACTAATCTTGCTCCACTATATATACATGGAGTTGAAAATGTAAAAATCTTTTGGAACCTCCATGTGTTAGGAAAAGATAAATGTTGTTGGTGCGCGACAAAGTTTTTCTCCTTGTCCACTCGTACAAGATGCCTGAACCAAGTAATTCTTATTTTTTTAAATATTTTCTTTTTAATTATCAGCTTAGTAAAATACTAAGAGCATTCTTCTAAAATTTTCTTGTATTCTTTACCAGTTTTCATTAGCACACAAGCATGAGAATTGGGCGATGCTTACTTAAGAGCCACACAAGGGGCATGGCGAATCCGCTATACGTCGCAATCGATATTAATAAGAGACTAAGTCTGTGAAAGTGCTCAAAATCTACATCCTAATATTTTTACTATAAACAGTTAAATATTTAAATTGAAACTATTAGTAAACATGAAAGCCAGAATCCCAAGGGGAAAAATAAATACAAAAAAATAATCAAGACATGACAACGGTCAAATCAATCAGAAACTTATAAGAATTCATCGTGAAAATTGGAAACACTTTAGCCATAATGTTTGTGTTGCTCTTCTGTATAATGCACAGACACCGACATAAATACTGCATAATATAGACGCGTCAATTTTTAAAAAATTAAGACACGGACAATGTCGGACACATCTGCCCATATTATCTATCTATATATATATATATATATATATAATATTTCATAAACTTATGAGCTATGAGTAATTGAGTACCTATTAGATAATAATCAACAATTCAACAAAAAAGAAAACTCAACATTAAACAATAAAATAAACATGTCCTAAGTCCAAAACCAAAAAATATATAACCATTTGAATTTTTAAAACAAACAATGATTAAAGAGTTCTAAAACAATACCAAGTTCAGAAGAGTAAGTGTCCTCTAAAGTTGAATGAAATATCTCTTAAACATTCTTTCTTTTTTCATTTTGGCCTCTAAAGTTTTTTTAAATGTTAAAAATTAGCCCACAAGTTTTCTGAACGCGTCGGACACATCATGTGCCGTGTCCGATGTCATGCCCTTATTTTATTTATTAATTTTTAATTTTGAAGACACTTTTGCCTTGTCCAATACATATCGTTTCCGTGTCCGTACTGTGTCCGTGTACATCGTATGTCCAACACTGCACATGGTGATTTTTCGAAGTGTCGGTGCATCATAGGTTGCAATGTAAAGTCTTCATCCAAGGTCCCTTTGTCCAGGAATCATGTATCATCAATACAGGAGACACTTCAAATGTCAGAAAAATTAAGAGAAGAACATTCCAGTCTTTATTTTCTAATCAAAACAAAGACACTTCAAATTTCAGAAAAGTCTAGAAGAACATTCCATTCTTAGTACAAAGCTGAATAATAATCAATATGAAAAGAATCATTTGGAAAAACTTAATAGAAAATTGAAGTGTCTTTTTTATTTTGATTAGAAAACCAATTAACTTACCTCATAGACTAGAGTAGTCAAAAAGCAACAATAGTCTCTCTACAGCTGCTTCACAACATCCTTTTTGCTTTGTGTATAGTAATTGGAGCTAAAGAAAGAAATTAGCTAAAGAGAAATGGAAGAAGAATTCTGCTACTTTATACTCTACTTCACCTCCATCCAATCGATGAATTATGCAACAACTGAATGCCAAAATAATTACTACCAAACAGGTACACGATTTCCTCCCACAACGTGCTTCTTCCCGTTCTGTTTTGTGATCAGGTTTTCTTGTTCCACTTTTAATTGAGCGAATTAGGTCCCGAAAGAAACTCAAAAAGAAACTAAATTTTGTATTAATTAGAGATAAGTACTACGACATGTTTAAGAAAATAAAAGCTTTGTTTGGATGTGTTTTCAATTCATTTTCAACCATTATTTTCTTAAATGTATGTGTGAATGAGTTTTTTGCGTGAAAAAGTGGGTATATTTGGTTGTGTGTTTGAAAATGGTTGGAATTGGTGATTGGTCATAAATGAAGTGATCGCGTTAGTTAAAAGTAATAATTATGTTACTAGCATTTAATTTGATGATTATTTGATTTATGACAGCTCTATTTAATTTGACTTGTTTGGAAATGAATAATTAAAATGTCATTTAAAATGGAACACTAATTAATAAAAAGTATCTCAAAATAGTTTGAACTTGCAAATAAAATGAATGATTAAATTAGATGGTCTAACAAAATTCACTTTACAAATTAATTAAAAGCAGAAAAGAAATTCAAATATCATACACATATACTAATTGTACATTAGAATTTGCTGATTGATGAGGACAACACCCCAGCTTTTATCCACAACGAATCCCCTATTGCAAATGGTATTGATACAAGGACATATTGATAAGTTCATACTTTGTGAGAGGTAATTTTCATTGCAGTTGATTGATTTATTCTCACATTATGTTTTTATGATGTTGTTTATATGTGTGTAAGGATAAAATATGAAAATAATCAATCTAAGGTTGAGAAGTGATTGAAAAAAATTCGAAGGAAAGTTGAGAAAGAGATACAGTAGTTGAAACTGCGGTCTCAAATTTTAAAAACCGCTGTTTACAAAACAACAGTCTCAAATTTTATAAATCGCGGTCTTAAATTTTATAAATCGTGGTTTTCGTGCCTACTATCCTAATTATTCATAGCTGACTTTAGATCAGAATTTGGAGTTTTTAAACAATTTTGAGAACTTTACTTGGGCGAAAATCTAAAGAAAACAAGGCAGAAGTCAAGAAAACATCAAGAGCAAGACTACATCTTTTGTAATGGGGAGTTTTGAATATTTTTTTTTAGATTAATTTGATGATGCCTATGATGAGTATTGATTTATTTCTTGTTGCAAGTATGAACTAATTTTATCTAGACTAGGGTTTTTTTAAGGCTTCTTTATGATTTATAATTATTGAATTTTAAGTATTTCGGATTAATTGTGTTTCTTCTTACACATTTGATATTGCACTCTATACATGCTAATGCTTGATCACCATTAGTTTGATTTGCTTTCTTGATCTTGAGACTGAGGGAAGACATATTAATATAGATCTAGAATATTGAATATCATAACGTAAGAATTAACTACAGATAAAAAAAATTCAGTTTTGTGGCTTTTTGTGATAAGGAGAGCCGATTAGAAAGTAAGAACTTCATAAACAAGGATTTTCTTGTATCGAATTAATGCATTTTAGTTAATTTAATCTTCACTATAGACATACATGAAGTTGTTAACTGAGATAGAACCATTATATCAAGAGATTGAATAGTGGATACATTAGTAGAACTCGTCATATGAAGAACACTCTAATAATCTAGAAATCTTAGAATAATTAATTATAAGAAAAACATAGTTGGATCATAACCTTATAGTCGTTTTCTCTCTTCTGCAATCTTATTGTGTCTATTGCTTTCTTTTTTAATTTAGTTTATAATCCAACCAATCTCACCTTTATTCAGAAGATTTAACTTAAGAATAGGTAACACAGTAATTTTAATAATTTAATAAAATTATCCTTTGGGTACAATATCTGGACTTAATCCATTATACTATTTGCATGACCTAGTACACTTGTTAGGAATTTTGATGTCAAGTTTTTAGCGCCGTTGTCCTGGATAATTTTTTAGTTGATTTTAGAATTCTTTTACCGTTTTTCAGATTAAAGCACCTTTATTTTATTTTACTTTCTCGATCATTACTTTAATTCTTTCAGGTGATCTTGGGTGTAGTGCATGACATGTACCTCATCCGAAGAAAGAACTGAGTTTGATCCTGAGATTGAACGTATTTTTCACCAGATAAAGAGAGAAAAGAAAACAGAAGTCAATTCACTCTGTGCAATGGCGGAGAACAATTGAAACCAAAATCATTTGCCTAGCAATGGAGGCAATGTAAATGTCAATAATCCACCATTTGTTGCAGACCCACCCAAGCATTGAGAGAATACATTATTCCTAATCTTCAAGGTGTTGGTTCAAGCATCCAAGCACCACCTGTGGCTGCAAATGCCTTTGAGATTAAGCCTTCAGTTATACAAATGCTAGCGAATACTATGGAGTTTCATGGGCAAAAAAACGATGACCCTCATCAACATTTTGCCAGCTTCTTGGAGTATGCAATCCTTTTCGTTTCTCTAGTGATGCAGTACACCTACGCCTGTTTCCTTTCTTATTGAAGGAGGAGGCTAAGGCATGACTATTATCTTTGCCATCGGATTCCATCACCACTTGGGATCAAATGGTGGAGCGATTTCTGAGCAAATACTTTCCACTTGCCAACACTGCTATGTTGAGAAATGAGATATCCAATTTAAGATGATGGAGAGCTCCTCTATGAGGCTTGGGATTAGTTTAAAGAGGCTTTGAGGAAGTTTCCTCAACACAGGCTACCAATCTGGATCCCGATGCAAACTTTCTATCAAGGACTCGATCCAAATACTGGGATACAGTAGATGCTGCTTCTAGAGGAACAATCATAAACAAAGTCTCGGAAGAGGCATGGGATATGATAGAAGTAATGGCTGCTAACAACTACCAACAACGAATTGAGAGATCGATGTAAAAGAAGTCTACTGGGTTATATGAGGTCGACAGTGCTACCGCATTGGCTGCTCAAATCGAGCTATTGAACAAGAAGATGGATGTGCTCAGTCATATGCGAGCTATATGGGGACAGTTAGCACTGACTGCCCACAAGGTAATCTATTGCCTCAGTTAATTTATATGAAAATGCTAACTTCATTGGTAATTCTAACAGGTAGATGGGTCCTTATGCTATCACGTATAATCCCGGGTGGAGTAATCACCCGAATTTCTTTTGGAGTAACAACAATGTCACAAGATCTCCCCCGGGATTTCTACAACAGCAAGAAAACCAATTTTTTATGGATTTGGAAATAACTTGCTGCCACTACAACTTGGGAAGAAATTGGGTCTCGAGGAAATGTTAGAAAAGTACATCACATCAAATGAGGCTAGAGCTGCCAATTATGATGCAAAGTTTCAACAGACGGATGTTGCAATCAAGAATATCGAGGTGCAAATTAGGTATATTACAAATGCATTATCCGGATGTATTTGGGGTCTAACATAAAATCCGGATGTATTTGGGGTCTAACATAAAATCCGGATGTATTTGGGGTCTAATGCTTCAAAGCTTATACAAAATTTCTAAATAAAATTAAACTTACATATTTTGGGGTCTAACATAAAATCCTAATTGTCATCATCAAAACTTCTAACATGAAATTTCTAACAATTTCCCCCTTTCTGATGATGACAATACTTACTCTTTTATAGTTCAAGAGTTAGACAGCCAAAATGAAAGTTAGCATTGGTTAGTAATAGTTAGTTACGCTTCAACGAGATGTTTCAGCTGAAAAATGCATTTTATATATATCAATTATTACAAGCATTTTTACAACTAAACAACAGTTACATAAGAGACAAGAATATAGATAGTGCAAATCAAAAAGCCTTAACGACTTGCTCTAACTATGTATCGCTTGGGCATTTCAGCTCGGATAGCTTCAGTTAGGTTATCTTCCAAAGTCATCATCGCTTCATGATCTTTGTCGATTATGAGCGTATTCTCTTCCTTTTGTCTCTTCTTGAAAGTAGTAAAGTGTCTGTCCCATTCAGTTGGATCAATACCCATATACCTAAGACAAATTTTGAAAGCTCGGTTGAAGTCAGTCAGCTGCCTCTCTTCAGTTAAGATTCTTGGATCTGTAGGTTCTGGAGATGCTCTTTGAAGAGGGATGTGAAACTGTTCAAGCCTTGCTCGAGAAAGTATTGGTAGGTTTGAATATAGTGCCATTGGAAGCTCTCTTAGCGTTTTACTAGGCGCTCCAGCAGAATCACTTACCCCATAAGCAGTTATCTAAGATGGGAGTCTTAGCACAGAGAGAGGAGATATTTGTTGACGCTCGGCGGCGGCGGAGGATCTTGAGCTCTTGAACTGGACGCTCTTTTCTTCTCTCATTTTCTCTTCTCTTCCCCCTTATTGCCATCATCAACTTTTAGAAAATGCTCTGTGAGTAGGCTGACTTGATTAGCAATCTGAGTCATTGATGCTGAAAGATCATCCATAAGCTTGTCGAAATGTTCCTGCATTGCGAGTAGTTTGGCGCTGGTAGCATCATTCATATCTTGAAATTCTCTGCGACACTAATCAATAGCGGCTTGAGCAGAACAACACATATGAGCAATCTGAGCGTTCATAGTTTGAGACTTGATCTTTGCCAAATTGGTCTTAATCCAGTGAAGGGATTCTTCATTCTGAGTAGCATGATTACTCACCTCCTCTAAGACGGATTTTAACAAAGGGCCAAAAGTTTGACTCACATCCGATGGAACCGCTTAAGTAGCCGGTCGTTTGAATCTGGATGTATGCTTGAGTGAGTTAAGAGAAGCTTGATATGCAGGATCAAAAACTGTACCGCGTACATCAATTTGTAGATCCTCAGCAGTATCAGCAATAACTTGTTTAGAAGCGTCAGGATTATCCTCTGGTGGAGACACTTAAACATGTTCCTCTGGTGGAGACACTTAAACATGTTCATCTGGTGGAGACACTTAAACATGTTCCTCAGCAGACACTGGAAGACGTGCAACTTCTGAAGTGGACGTTGGTGCAGACTCTTCAATTAGCTTGATAGGCGCTTCCTGAAGTACTGACTCCTTTTGGCGGAAGTCATCCAATTGAAAGTTCCAATTGGCGAGATTTGCATAAGAATCTGAAGTAGCTTCTAGAAGTTCAGTCAGTTTGGAGCGAGAGATGCAGGTCCCTTGAATGAAAGTGCGAAGAGGACTATCTCTGACTCAGACATACATCGGACCAATGATGTCCAATACGTGGTTTGGGAAGATCCTTGACTACAGCTTTGGAATAAGAAATAAAGTGTCTGGGCAATAATGCAAGGAAAATCCAATAAGTCGATCTATAGGAAGACGCTGTGACTTGTGAGCTTCTGGCACATACATGCGGTAGTAGTCTTCCAGATATGGATACACAGCTCGAGCTATGCCTTGATTACGTTCAAGTAGAGAGAGGACATAGGCATAATGATCGCTTACTTCTTGTCTGATAGAAGGTAGAAGTGGATAACCTTGGAAGTTTCGAATCCTCGAGTCATTTGGCTTCCATAGATTTTCAGTGAAGATTTTGTCGAAGTGAGGAATGGGAGACATAATCTTCATCATCAATCTAAAATTTTCATCGCAGTGGCTTGGGGAGAAGTTCAAACAAGATGGAGATGAACTGCCACTGGTGGACGCTTGAGCATTGAACTGGAGAGGAGTGATGGAAAGCCTGGACATCGCTCATCGTAGAAACAGTTCTATCTGTTGACGAACTTTGGGTAGCTGATCAATAGGTCCAACTCTCTCCTGACGCTTCGCAAGGCAATACTTGGCAAACTGATGCTTTTTGTCATGCATGCCTATGCGAAAAAGATGGGGAGCTTGAACTAACTCCGGGAAAGTATATTTATGGCCCACATACGCTTCACCCAATTTACTTCGGCCATACAGTAGTCTGTCCCAGCATTAACCATAGCTCGAACGCCTTCATGGTGGATATCTCTAATAGATTCAAAGCAATATCTATTAGTCTGATAGTTGGCATTCCAGAAGCTGTCAAAGTATGCACCAGCTTCGTTCTGGATCACATCTGTGAGAGATGCTAGACGCTCACTGGCATGAATTCTTTTATTCTTCCACAGTAGAAATGGATTGACAAACTTTAAGTTTTCTTCACTATTTGCTATGTGAGGAAAATGTGTGTATCCTTCTCTGTTCAGAACTACCTCTGACAGATTGAGAAAGGTAGGGCGAAAAGGATCATACACACGGATGTTGTAGTCTCTAAGAGCAAAACTGGTTGGCTTGCTGTGCCCAGAGTCTAAATAATACGCCAAGTCCATATCACGCTTAGGAGTTCTGCCTCCTTGTCGGTCTTGTTGAAGAGTAAGAGACGAAGGTATCTGACCAGGAGTTTTACCAAGTGGAACTGCCAGATAGTATTTCCTCTCAATTTCTGTCAGCTCAGTGTTGAACACGACATCCCTGATCTGACTATCAATCTCAATCAGCGCGGCTACCTCATTCTCAGCATTAATGTGTCTTTCTTCATTATATCCTGCTGGAATGAAGTCTTCTTCGAGCGCTGGAGGCATATAATTGATTGAATGATCACTCGTCTTTAGTGGGTCCATCTTAAAGAAATGCCTTGTCTTTGTAACGTCTTTAGCAAAGCTCTAACCTTCTGAGCGTGCCTCTGTTATAGCCAGAACAATGGTTGACGCTTGAACCTCTTTGGGAGCAGGTTCCTCGACTTCAATTGCAGCAGCTTCTGCGGCAACGTCTTGGGCAATAGCCACAATATTTGTCATCTCAACATCCAGATGGACGTCTGTTGATGCTTCAGTAGCAGTTGGAACTAAAGCTGTAGCACAAGAACTATCCTCTATAAGAGCAAGATCTTCTACATGTTAGAGTTAGTGCCCGGCGCACCAATTATTGGGCGCCATTCTTTGTAATAGTAACTCTAGAGCTGAACAATCGTTTTCTTATAAATAAAGTCAATCTCTTTATATATGTGGCATGTCTTTATTCTTAAATTAGTTTTTACTTTGGCTTAGAATAAAGTGCCGAAGGATCACACATAGCTATGGGACATCATTGCACATTGGGTGTGGCAATGATGAAATATGTCTCGAAGGCTGTGATCTTCAAACATTGTTCCAAGTCGTGAAAGGGTTCATCGAGATAAAGGGATATCGATGCAACCCAAAAGACTTGCTCATATGATGCGTACTCTGGTAGAAGTGTATCTCGTTCCATAGATACTGGCACGGTGAAAGCCAATGCATATATGAGGGTTGCCATTGTGGTAATGGGCGAACTGAACAACCCCATGGAAGTTCCTGAAATGGATTCCCAGTCGAATGTGGAACTTGCAGTGGTCTTGTAGTATAAGAGTAATCCTTATAGACCTAAGATCCCATTGGATGTCTTATGCGTAACCGCGCATGTTCTTGATTTGTTACATGATCACTTTAGATGATCGAATACGGGCAAACTCAGACATGCACGTCTTACGTAGTAAGGCACGTGAGAATCAAGAGGAATCTATCTCTGACATTAGCCAGTCGGTTAATCTCCTATGGTTACATAGTGAATCGACTTAAGGAATCTTCAGCCGAAGTATGATATCTAAAGAGGCGTAGGATTTCCTCATTTAGATAATCGAAGTCGATTTCACATGACGTGGGAAACATAGGATTGAATTAATAGAGCTTCGACCTTAGCCACTGCTCTAGATTCAATCGGGAGATTAGATAGAGGGATCTTACTTATGCGAGGATCATGATCGCAAAAGGCGTATCTTTACTTTCGTTTTATCTAGGTCTTCAGGACCCTATGCTAGGTGGGGCAACCGCGATTTGTAAGTGCCGAGAATTAGCTTGGTGACTAATTCGAGGCTTGATTAAATCAAAGGATTGATTTAATCTAGTACTTTCCATTTTTGGAAGGTACACTAGCATTGTGGGAAGGTGTACTTACTACTAGATAAAAACGAGCCTAAGGGGTCACACACTAACTTGAGAGAATCACTGCTTGAATAGATGTGATTAATCAATTTCGAGGAAATTGAGGGAATTAGGAAAGTGTACTACTTTCCTAATATGGAATATAAATTAATTGAAGGATTCAATTAATTTTACTCTTTTAATTAATCTTGTAGAATTAATTAAATTAATGGACCTAGTAGAGTCCACGTATTTTATTTAATTGGGTGGAGCCCAAGTTAAATAAATAAATGTTGGAATTAATTGGTTGGATTTAATTTGACTTGTATTTAATTGATGGGTTGTGCCTATAATTAATTGAGAAGTCAAAATTGAACCGTAGAGTCCAATTGAATGTGTTGACCGATTTCTTGAATGATAATAAGGGAAGGGGGCGATTTTTTACATGTGGTGGAGGAGGAAAAGAGTTTTCCCCTTCTCCAAGTCTTCATAGGATAAGGATTATTAGAGAGTTTAGGAGAAAGGAAGTTTCCTTTTCCTAATTGGACTCTAGGTAATCTGCACCTATAAATAAGAGAAGAAGGAGACTAAAAAGTATGATAATTTTTCTAGAAAAATTCGCGCTTCCCTAGCTACTAAAATCGGCCACCTTTTCTCCCCTTTCCAACAAGACGTCGTTCTATTCATGTGTTGAATTAAACGACTTAAAAAATATTCCTACCATTCACATAATCAAGCCTAAGTTAAACTTAGAATCGTTTTGTTGTCTAGCACGCAAGGCAAGACGATTGGTGACTTGAATGAGGTGTGGATACATCTTAGAGGTGCGACGCTTGGAGCCCTCTAAACCGGGAGATACGAAAAGATGACGGGCAATTTCTCACCCAAGGGAAATTGTGTGGATTTGCACCATAGGGTTGTTGGGATCCAAAGTTCGAAGTGAAACGGAATTTTCGAAAGGTATAATTTCGTTTACCTTCTTATCAAATTCAATCGAACCAATTCCATATTCTTGTTTTCGGGTGGTTGTACGTTTACTTTTGTAAAATTTTAATTTCCGCTGCCACGAGCCACCCGAGGGAATGAGTTAACCCAACAGTGGTATCAGAGCCATGGTTTGGCTCAATCAAATTTTTTATGTGATTATGCATGTTTGTTTTTACGTTTTAATTGTAAAATCGAAAGCATGATAATTAATATGTTCATTGTTAGACTTGGATTTATTTTGATTTGGGATGTTGTTTGATTTTTATGATTTTAATGTTTAAAAGTCGTTGGTTTTAAAAATCATGAAATCTGAAATTTGGGTATATGATTGTTTTCGATGGTTTTGATCTAGTTTTATGAAATCACCTTTGGTGGGGTGTTGCGAGATGGTTGAACCGAAGGTTTAATCATCAAGTAATAAAACTCAGACCTTAGGAGAATTTAGATTCGTTAATCGAAACTCGAAAGAATCACGAACGTGCCAAAAATTGATTTAAAAATCGCAAACAGCAACAGCCGCTGCACGCAACGCCCAGGAGTGGGGTAACCCACGCCCAGGCGCACATATGACGATGCCCAGGCGTGGTCAACAGAAAGTTAAAACAAAAATGTTTTTTTTTCCTTTCTTCGTACTTTCTGAAGGTGGGTGACCCAAAGACCTAACCTATGATGTTTTTTGACTTATAAACTCTGAGAAAGGTTTTATAAATCGATATCGAACTTATCCCAATGATATTTGCAATCTAGTTTGAACGATGAATGGGTAAAATTTTCTTTGTCGCATGTATGTTTGTTGCTTGGCATGTTTATGTGATAAGGGGATGAACCATGAGCCTAGTCATAGTATTGGTTTTCAATGTATGTAATTATTCTAGAGTTGTAAATAATAGCCGGTTTGGTTCTTTCCTTTTCGTATAGTAGATTAGTAGTTTTTGATATTCTATGTAATCGAAGACGGAGCAAGGAGACGGAGCCAAGACTTGAAGACTTGTATGCTGAGACGATACCATTGTAATAGTCTAGGTTGTTTTTTTTTACTTTCTAGAATGTCCAAACCCACTTTGGCTCGAGTGGGTTTACTAGGTTAGGGCTCGAGGTGGTTCATCCTCAATTTTACCGCTTTGTGGATGTTTTATTTATCTGTCTATGATGATTATGTGATATAATGCATGCATAGGATAGATAATTAAAACAAGATAATTAAATCTGATGAGACCCCCCAAATAAGCATGTTATAATTCCTTCCTTTGAAAATATTAGGCTTTTGTGATTATAAGAATGAAATTCTATTATCATACCTTCCATCATAAGTATTCACCATGTGAAACGCCGCCAAAGGTTCAATCCTTTTGCTCAGAAAATGGGGTGGATTGGATCCGAGGTAGTCTGTGAGTGTTTACTAAGCACTACGGTGCCCCGTGGAAATCGGTTGGTTTCATTGCTTTGCTCAGAAAGTGGGGTCAATGGAATTGATGGTTATACATGGGATATTTGATGGGTCGAGCCTAACATCGTCCCTCATGTGTTAGCTCAGAAAATGGGGCACATGTGGGAGATGAGGAAAACCATCTTGAGAACTATCTAGAAAGATAGAAGGCCCGGTAAGGCTACTATTCAAAATCATCGTGTGTTAGCTCAGAAAATGGGGCATATGATGAAGTGAGAATAGATCTCAAGCCCACTAAAGAGACTAATGTTTCTTCTAATCATATCAAGTGGGTGGTGTGATTTGAGAAAAATAGTGGGAGACTTGTACAATTAAAGACCAAATTGTATAAGGACTTTATTTTGAAAATCCGTTATTGATTGTCTGTTATGCATTTTTGTAGATAAACGAAAATGGCTAAAAATCCTCTTTATACAATACTTGAAACCAACAAACTGAATGGACCAAACTTTTTAAACTGGCTTAGAAACCTCAAAGTTGTTCTTCAATATGAAAGGAAGGATTATATCCTAACGGCTATACAGCCGGAGATAAACGATGAAAGCAGTGATGAGGATAGAGAGTACGCAAAACTGTGGTCAGATGATAACATCCAAGCTAGATGCATCATCATGACTTCTATGTCAAATGAGTTGCAAAAGCAACATGAAAATACGATGATAGCAAAGGGAATCATCGACCACTTAGAAGAGCTTTACGGTACTAGGACTAGGAGAGAACGATATGCTATATCAAAACAACTGTTTGGAGCAAGGATGAATGAAGGGGCATCTGTGAGTGAGCACGTCCTTAAGATGATCCAATTAATTCATAAGATGAATGATTTGGATGTGCTACTCGGCAGAGACCTTTGTGTCGATCTTGTGCTTCAATCTCTCCCAAAGTCATATGATCAATTCGTCATCAATTTCAACATGAACAACTTGAATGCTTCACTGAATGAACTGTTGAACATGTTGATAACTGCTGAAAGCACCATCAAGAAGGACAAACTGTTGCTTCTTATGAATTCATCTTCTAAAGCCAATAAGGGCAACAAGAAGAAGAATAAGACTAAGAAACTGAAAGGTAATGGTGGTGTGAAGAAGGTAAAGAAGCCAAAGTCTGAGAAGTCTGATAAGTGCCATAAATGTGGAAAAGTTGGGCATTGGCAAAGGAACTGCAAAGAGCCTCCAACTCAAGGTATGTTCTTTGTTGAAGTTAACTTCACTGTTAACAATACTTCTTGGGTTCTTGACACTGGATGCGGTGTTCATATCTGCAATGATTTGCAGGTGATGAGAAGAACCAAGGAGCTAAGTAGAGGAGACATGACCCTGCGGATGTGGAATGGAGCATTGGTTGCTGCCAAAGCCGTGGGGACGATCTACTTAGAGTTGGGAGATAGGAAATTAGTTTTACATTCCGTTTATTTTGTTCCTGAAATAATAAAAAATATTATCTCGATTCCGATTTTGGATGGAGAAGGATATTGTTTTGAGATTCGTAATAAAAGTTTGCTTTTATTTTATGAATCGTCTCTTATTATGGAATCGAAAATGAAAGATGGAATGTATACTATATCCCCAATAATTTCCAATCTCAATATTCAACAAAGTAACAAACGTAAACAAGATAATCAAGTAAGCACACAAATGTGGCACGAAAGACTTGGACATATTTCCAAAGAAAGAATTCGAACATTGGCAAAACATTTAGGTGCAAATGACTTAGATGAATTGTCAAGTTGCGAATCATGTCTTAAAGGAAAAATGACCAAGTTACCGTTTTCAGGGAAAGAGGAACGAGCCACAAAACCAATGGACTTAGTCCATACGGACGTGTGCGGGCTAATGAGTGTTGGCACTCAAGGTGGCCAAAGCTACTTCATAACTTTTACCGATGATTATTCACGGTATGGTTACTTATATCTTATGAGATATAAATCTGAATCCTTTGAGAAGTTTAAGGAGTTCAGAAATGAAGTAGAGAAGCAACTTGGTAGAAGTATTAAGGCTCTTCGATCGGATCGAGGAGGTGAATACTTGTCTACCGAGTTTCTTGATTATCTTAGAGGGAATGGAATTCTCTCACAGTGGACACTGCCTGGCACACCTTAACATAACGGGGTAGCCGAGCTAAGGAATTGAACATTGCTAGATATGGTTCAATCCATGATGAGTTTCACTAAAGTTCCTAAGTCCATGTGGGGCTATGCTCTTGAAACGGATGTCTATCTGTTGAATAGATCGCCTAGCAAGACGGTGCTCAATACCCCATATGAAAGTTGGTGTGGAAAGACGCCCTCATATAATCATTAGAGAATATGGGGTGTCCAGCTTATGTAATGCATTTAGTGGGAGACAAATTGGACCCCAAGTTCACTTTGTGCTATTTTGTAGGATATCCAAAGGAAACTGTTGGATATTACTTCTACAGCCCAACGGAACAAAAGGTTATTGTTTCGAGAAACGCCAATTTCTTGGAGAGGGGTCACCTTCTAGATAGAAAAGGCGAGGCTGTAGAACTTGATGAGGTCCATGAAAATGGATCAAGTCAAGAAATACAAATTAACCCACCCGACACCAACGAGGCTACATCAGTGGCACCCACCAAAAACACACAACCTTTGAGGAGATCAACGAGGATCCCAAAGGAGCCTGAAAGATGGCTAGGCCAATTGCAAGAGGAGGGCACTCAAGATCCTTCTCTAGACTCTGATCCGAAAAATTTTAAGAGTGCAATGTCTGACATTGATTCGAGAAAATGGCTAGAGGCCATGACATCCGAAATGGACTCCATGTACTCCAACAAGGTATGGACCTTGGTTGACCCACCTGAGGGCATCAAGCCCATTGGCTGTAAGTGGGTCTACAAGCGAAAGCTTGGAGTCGATGGAGAGGTAGTAACCTATAAGGCTCACCTCGTGGCAAAAGGATTTACTCAAAGACAAGGGATTGACTATGAGGAAACTTTCTCGCCAGTGGATATGCTGAAATCCATTAGGATTATGCTTGCAATATCTACATATTTTGATTATGGAATATGGCAGATGGATGTAAAGACTGCATTCCTCAATGGAGAAATTAAGAAAGAGATTTACATGCAACAGCCGGAGGGCTTTACATCCAAAGGGAGCGAACACAAAGTGTGTAAAATCCAAAGGTCCATCTATGGACTTAAACAAGGTTCTCAAAGTTGGAACAAACGTTTTGACACTGTCATACAAGAGTATGGATACGTTCAAAACGATGAAGAGGCATGTGTGTATAAGAAAGACAGTGGGAGCGCAGTCACGTTCATCATACTTTATGTCGATGACATCCTACTAATTGGAAATGATGTAGGGATGATGCAGTCAACTAAAGTATGGCTTTCTAATAAATTCTCCATGAAAGATATGGGAGAGGCGTCCTGCATACTCGGTATGAAGATCTATAGGGATAGATCGAGTAGGATGTTAGGTCTCTCCCAATCTGCATATATCGATCGCGTACTCAAAAGATTTGAGATGGAAGAGTCCAAGAAGGGATTCTTGCCAATAGGACATGATATCACACTTTCCAAGTCTATGTGCACAAATATTGAGGAAGAAAGAGTGAAAATGTCCAAAAACTCCCTATGCTTCTGCGATAGGTAGTATAATGTACGCGATGATATGCACAAGACCCGATGTAGCTTATGCATTGAGTGCGTGCAGTCGATATCAAGCGAATCCGGGCATGGCACACTGGAGTTCGGTGAAAACAATCCTTAAGTATCTAAGGAGAACTAAGGAGTTGTTCTTGATATACGGACGAGGAAAATTGGAATTAGAGGGGTTTACTGATTTGAGTTTCCAATCCGACAAGGATGACTCTGGGTTTGTATTTCTGCTTAATGGCAGATTGGTTAGCTGGAAGAGTTCCAAGCAAGCAACCATAGCCGACTCCACCACTGAAGCAGAATTTATTGCAGCAAATGAGGCTGCAAAAGAAACTGTTTGGATGAGGAACTTCATCCAAGAATTGGGTGTCGTTCCATCCGTTGGGGATCCAGTAACGGTATACTGTGATAACAACTAGGCTATTGCGCAAGCAAAAGAGCCGAGGTCTCATCAGAAATCCAAACATGTTCTGAGGAAATTCCGATTGATACGAGAAATCATTGGAAGAGGCGACGTGCGAATGGAGTGCGTGGACACAGCGGACAACATAGCGGACCCACTTACCAAACCCCTTAGCCAAAAAGTATTTGAAGGACATCTGGGAAGAATGGGCCTTAAGTACATGGGCAATTGGCGCTAGGGCAAGTGGGAGATTGTTAGAGTTAGTGCCCGGCGCACCAATTATTGGGCGCCATTCTTTGTAATAGTAACTCTAGAGTTGAACAATCATTTTCTTATAAATAAAGTCAATCTCTTTATATATGTGGCATGTCTTTATTCTTAAATTAGTTTTTACTTTGGCTTAGAATAAAGTCCCGAAGGATCACACATAGCTATGGGACATCATTGCACACTGGGTGTGGCAATGATGAAATATGTCTCGAAGGCTGTGATCTTTAAACATTGTTCCAAGTTGTGAAAGGGTTCATCGAGATAAAGGGATATCGATGCAACCCAAAAGACTTGCTCATATGATGTGTACTCTGGTAGAAGTGTATCTCGTTCCATAGATACTGGCACGGTGAAAGCCAATGCATATATGAGGGTTGCCATTGTGGTAATGGGCGAACTGAACAACCCCATGGAAGTTCCTGAAATGGATTCCCAGTCGAATGTGGAACTTGCAGTGGTCTTGTAGTATAAGAGTAATCCTTATAGACCTAAGATCCCATTGGATGTCTTATGCGTAACCGCGCATGTTCTTGATTTGTTACATGATCACTTTAGATGATCGAATATGGGCAAACTCAGACATGCACGTCTTACGTAGTAAGGCACGTGAGAATCAAGAGGAATCTATCTCTGACATTAGCCAGTCGGTTAATCTCCTATGGTTACATAGTGAATCAATTTAAGGAATCTTCAGCCGAAGTATGATATCTAAAGAGGCGTAGGGTTTCCTCATTTAGATAGTCGAAGTCGATTTCACATGACGTGGGAAACATAGGATTGAATTAATAGAGCTTCGACCTTAGCCACTGCTCTAGATTCAATCGGGAGATTAGATAGAGGGATCTTACTTTTGTGAGGATCAAGATCGCAAAAGGCGTATCTTTACTTTCGTTTTATCTAGGTCTTTGGGACCCTATGCTAGGTGGGCAACCGCGATTTGTAAGTGCCGAGAATTAGCTTGGTGACTAATTCGAGGCTTGATTAAATCAAAGGATTGATTTAATCTAGTGCTTTCCATTTTTGGAAGGTACACTAGCACTGTGGGAAGGTGTACTTACTACTAGATAGAAACGAGCCTAAGGGGTCACACACTAACTCGAGAGAGTCACTGCTTGAATAGATGTGATTAATCAATTTCGAGGAAATTGAGGGAATTAGGAAAGTGTAGTACTTTCCTAAAATGGAATATAAATTAATTGAAGGATTCAATTAATTTTACTCTTTTAATTAATCTTGTAGAATTAATTAAATTAATGGACCTAGTAGAGTCCAAGTATTTTATTTATTTGGGTGGAGCCCAAGTTAAATAAACAAATGTTGGAATTAATTGGTTGGATTTAATTTGACTTGTATTTAATTGATGGGTTGTGCCTATAATTAAATTGAGAAGTCAAAATTGAACCCTAGAGTCCAATTGAATGTGTTGACCGATTTCTTGAATGATAATAAGGGAAGGGGGCGATTTTTTACATGTGGTGGAGGAGGAAAAGAGTTTTTCCCTTCTCCAAGTCTTCATAGGATAAGGATTACTAGAAAGTTTAGGAGAAAGGAAGTTTCCTTTTCCTAATTGGACTCTAGGTAATCTTCACCTATAAATAAGAGAAGAAGGAGACTAAAAAGGATGATAATTTTGCTGGAAAAATTCGCCCCTCCCTAGCTACTAAAATCGGCCACCTTTTCTCCCCTTTCCAACAAGACGTCATTTTATTCATGTGTTAAATTAAACGACTTAGAAAATATTCCTACCATTCACATAATCAAGCCTAAGTTAAGCTTAGAATCATTTTGATGTCTAGCACACAAGGCAAGACAATTGGTGACTTGAACGAGGTGTGGATACATCTTAGAGGTGCGATGCTTGGAGCACTCTAAACCGGGAGATATGACACGCTAGAAGCTAACGTGCTTGGTAGCAAGTATTCTAGTCGTGTAGTAATAAAAATGAACAAAATAAGTCGGGGTTGTCGAACCACGGAGACTTGGATTTTTAGCTTATGATTTTCAAATAAACATAAAGACGAATTAATGGAAATTAAGAGTAAAACAAGTAAGCAAACAAAGAACAAAATAAATAAGAACAAGCAACGGATTGAAACTCAAGTGTGAGAACTAGACTAAGGCACATGCAAGACTTGATTTGATCCTTATCCGCACAAAGACTCTTGTTGAATTATTAGACCTAGTTGCTATGGTGAAAACTCCTAAGGTAAAGAAAACCAGATGTCTCGCGATATGCTCCTACACTTAAGCGGCAGTTTCCTAAGTATGTCTACCCGGAAATCTAACCTCTAAGCATGCATTGAGGAACTAGAGTTTACTCGATTAGAATCGAACGACTTCACCCGGGAGTCTTTACCTATGTCTAGGGCAACTCCTATTTGATCGATGATGCTATGAATTCCTTGCACCCTAACTTAACTCTTTCTTAAGATGCTAAACTAGGCAATTTATAATAGATATGGTGATCAATCACATGTAAGGAATATAATCACAAATTCATAACACATAGCATAAAGGAATTAATTCAACAATTATCAATAACACGAATAATTTGTTAGGATCGGTATGCCCCACAAGCGATGCCGGCGCAACGGAAGAAATAAATTATATAAAACACATATATATCGGCATCCCAAGCTAGGGGGTCAAAGTAATGCACAACAAAAACTAATACAAGTAAAGGGGTTTTAAACCGATTACAAGATTTGGGGTTTTATTAAAGTGAGGGTGTAAAACCACAACACAAGGAAAACCACACCAAAAACTTTGGCTCTCATTTTCGAATCCTCACCTCAACATGGAGGGGTTCGAATCAAACCACCATAAGCTCCTAAAGAAAGAAGCCTCTACTAGGACATACCTCAAGTAAGTTCATACCTTAAGCAAAAGATTGGCTAGATATATGCTCTAAGGAAATGGAGTCTATGTAGTGAAAGGTGGAAGACAAGAAGAGTTACTAAAAGAAATATCTATGGAAGATAATCTTTTACAACTAATCTTCAAGAAGAAGTTCTATAGAAAAAAGTCTTCAAGAATCACAAGAGAAGCTAGAAAAATCTAGAGATGAAGAACTAAGCTCTAAGCTTTTTTTTCTTTTTAAGTTTTCATCAAGTTTTAAATGAGAGCAAGAACACCTCCTTTTATAGCCACCAATTTTCGGCCATATGGTGTTAGGTGGAGTAGAAGACTTGTTTTTCTTCACCTACCACCTCATTCTCACCTACCATTCCATTCTCAACTACCACCACATGTGTAAGAGAATATTTTTCATTTTCTTCTTCATTTAAAAACATTACAAGTCAAACTTTGACTAGTTTTGAATTTCACTCTTGTGACTTCATTTAATTAAGTCCAACTTAATTAAAATGACTCCCAAGTCTTCCAAGACTTGTTAATTAAATAATCTTCATGATTAATTAATAGTAAAATTAGTAGCTTAAATATATTCCCGGATAATAATAATATCTGTTAATGATTAATCTCCAAGATTAATTAATAGAAAAATTATTTTCCCAAGCCTACTAATTAAAATGTCTTCCACTTAATTAATTAATCTCATTAATCAATTTCACTTTAATCCTAAACCGGATTAATATTCACATAGCAATTGAATTTTCTTGAGTAAGTGTGTAACCCCATTGTAGGTTCGTTCATGTACTAGTAGTAGGAACACAACCCCGTTGTGCCTTTGCAATTTTCATTGCTAGATTTAATTACTCCAAGTATTTTAATCCGACCAAGAATTAATTACCGATTAATTCATGGTTCCTACAAATCAAGGTTAGTACTAGCCACGCGCCAAGAAGACCTAGCCATGAACGATTATTAGGTGACCTTTCCGATTTTCGCATAAGTAAAATCCTTCCATCAAATATCCCCATCGAATCTAGGACTTGGATGTCAGTCGAAATCCCAGTAACTCGATTCTATGTATATCGATCCAAGTGACATTGACCAATTTATCAATTAAGCGAGGAAACACTGCTCCTCCTTATTGATACTACTCCGGCCGGAGGTTCCCATGGTCAATACACTGTGAAGTACATAGGATATGCGCCGATGCTAATGATCAGTGACGGATTCTTTCTTGGCACTCACGCGCCTCCGACATAACCAGACTGGACCCAATATGCCCCACTTTATGACTCACCTGGAATCGTGTGACAAATCTAAGTACAGTGGGCATCCCCGATACCAAACACATCTCATAGCTTAAAAGTGATCTAGGGGACTTTATCTAATTGCATAGAATGATAAGATAAAGAAGAAAATGCCATTTATTAAATTACTTGACAAGATACAATATAAGACTGTTTAAAGAGTCGGCTACTACGCCCTACAAATGGCGCACCGGGCACCTAACTCTTTCATAATTCACAAATCAATTCTTACAAGGCCCTAGCCATATGAATTTAGCCCATAACTATCAACATAGCAGAATTCAACATGTTCTTATACATAAATGTAAGCATCAAATGCAATGAACAATGAAAGAAACTCCCTATAAGGTTGAATGACAATAGATCTTTTAATGTAGCTTCAATCATTAGCTCTTATCCTCTTCTTGCTCTTCAAGATCAGTGATAATAGCCCAAAACCCCAGAAAATGCTCCCAATTCCCAAGATTCAGAACCCTCAAAATGAATTGAAAAATCCTATTTATAGTTCCAAAATTCTGTTATCGCGGCGCCTGGGCGCGCGTTGATCGGCGCCGCCTATGTGGCGTGTCTTTCTTGGGGCAAAAGTTCCGGGGCGCCCAGGCGCGGAAAATGGGGTGCCCAGGCGTGGTGGTTCAGGCGCCTGGTGCGAAGCTTTGATTTTTGTTTGCTGGGTCGCGCCTGGGCGCGAGAAAAATGACGCCTAGGCGCCTCAGTGCGTAGCCTTGAGTAGAGTTGGGTAAATGAGTCGTCTTTTTGTCCTTTTCTTCGTCCATCATCGCTTACTACCTGAAATCACTTTACACACATATTAAACGCACGAGTGGCACGAAATAAACTAGATATGGGCCTGAATTGTCATTGAAAGGACCTAAAAACTTATGTAAAAACGACTCCTATCAACCCCCCCACACTTATCACTTGCTCGTCCTCGAGCAAGAAAAAGCACAAGATACGAACTCCTCATCAACCACAGGGAAAATAATAAAAAGAAACTACCTCACTCACTTTCGTGGAGTAAACGGTTGCATTTAGCGGATGCAACAAGCCTTTGAACCCTTGAATTACCTCAAAGGACGAGTTATAGTCTTGTGAGGGTTTGAAGACGATATACCCACAAAATCGAAAGATTTTCAACCCCGATCACTCAACGTAAATTACAATGATTAATATCACACAATGGTATGAATTCATCTGTTTAAGCTCAAATTACAAATATATACACATCACACACTTGCTCATGTTATGCCTTAACATCGAAAAGATCATCCTAAGGGTGTAGTGTAATAAATCTCAAGTATTATAGTCGAGTGGCATTCTTAACACTTTTCAAGTATTAACCCCATATTTATCAACTGTTGATTATTCACATGGTATGAGAATTGAATACAACTTCATAGCCACTTAAAAATTCATCACTTCATTCCACTTTCGGCTTTAACTTATGCAATTTCAACTCAAAACATTAGAGGCTAGACCATGTGCAATGTTCGATCCTCTTAGGCTTTCTATGACACCCTTGTAACGAGCTTTAGGCCAATAACTCTCAAACCAGACGGCTTTAGGGTATTAAGTGTGGAGACACTCCTAAGGGCTTAATCGCTCGAGTGTTAAAGGCCACAAAATCAAACTAGGTCCTTATTCACTTAACACTTGCATTGGCTTGAGCTTAGCTCAAATTAGCATAATAGTATAGTATTCTAGGCATGGTACTCTTCGCCCCCAGTATCTATTAAGCCTGACTTTTGCAGTCATACCAATGTTCAACCTCTTTTTATTATTATTAAGCATACGAAGTTAACGTTCTCAACTCATGACACATGTGAAAATTCGAAGTTGATATTTTCGGGATCAAGCCTTTAAGTGTTTCAAAATGGTTGTCCACTCAACTCCTCTACCCTCGATTTATGTGCATATGTGAATCATCTTAAGGTCAATCTAGTCTAGTTAGGGTCCCACAAGCAAGGAACGATGTGTATAGCCATTAAAAACCAAATTGATAGAGAAAACATACCATGTATTCAAATTAACCATGCTCAATGCCTCAAGTGAAGGGTTGAAATTCTATCTAAAAAAATTAAAATTGCACACATTTCACATGTAGAGGTACAACACCCCCGCACACTTGGACCGAAATATGTAAAACATGAATAAACAAGACTATAATGGATCTAGTATACCCCCCCATACTTATCATGAACATTGTCCCCAATGCTCGAAAAAAAGAAGGGCAAAGTGCACGTCACCATAGGGGTGCTGAAAAGCAGACCCAAGTCCTCGAATGCAAATGTGACCAAGAGTGGCAACATCGGTGTGAGCAATGAATGCAACAACTACACATTAAACGATGCTAGCCAGACAAAACGTTAAGTAATGGATAGAAGTGAGAAACGAAACACAACCAACAACAAAACACAAGACAACTAAAACAAACATGCATCTACTAATAAAAAAACCCGGAAGAAACGGAAATGAAATGACAAAAAAAAGAAAAACTTATAAACTTGGGTTGCCTCCCAAGAAGCGCTTGTTTATAGTCATTAGCTTGGCTTTTGTGCTTTAAGGTTCAAATAGGTGGCACATTTAGAACAACAATATCCTTGCCATTACTCCTTTTCTTCTTATGTCCCACTTGCCTCCACTCATATTGCGGTGTTTTGCTATAAGCCCTTTGTGTCGGATTTGTCTTATCGATTTCACGAACACATAGATGTGGTGAAATGTACTTCATGCAAAAATCATCTTTTCTCACCTTGCCTTGTTGCTCATTGGGTACCTCATACTCCACCGTAAGAGTGCCCTTAGTCTTACCAAGTGTGCATTGCTCATCAAACAAAAGGTGAAGAGCATCGACATATAAACAAGTAAGATCAGCCATAGGCGGTTGCATGTCATGACAAACATCAAATATCACCTTTTTATCACCCACCTTCAATGTCAATCTACCCTTTCCTATGTCGAGCTTGGCGTTGCTAGTGACTAGGAAGGGTCTTCCTAGAATTAAGGGGACATCAATGTCACTATCCATTTCGAGAACCACGAAGTCGACCGGATAGAAGAACTTGTCAACTTGTACAATGACATCCTCGATAATGCCCTTTGGTTTCTTGATAGAGCGATCAGCCAATTGCACGGACATGGATGTTGGCGTAAGATCTCTAAGGCCTAGCTTCTTAACAATAGAGTAGGGAAGAAGGTTGATACTTGCTCCCGAATCACAAAGAACTTTGTCGAACTTGAGGTGGCCAATAGTGCACGGTATTGCGAGACTCCCGGGATCTTTAAGTTTAGCTGGCAATTTATTGAGCAAGACGGCGAAACATTCCTCATTGAGACACACCGTCTCCTTTTTCTCCCACTTCTGTTTGTTAGATAGTATGTTTTGAAGAACTTCACATAATTCGGCATTTGGAGAATGGCATCAATAAATGGAATGTTAATCCTCACCTCACGAAGGATTGCCAAAATCCGAAGAAAGCTCGGATCCATCTCCTTCTGCTTCTTTTTGTGTGCATTTGGGAAGGGGAGACAAATCTCGATAGGAGGAGAAGGCGTCGGAGTGGAAGAATCAAAACCGGGTGAAACAGGAGGCGGCGCCTAGGCGTGCATATTGGCGCCTAGGCGCGGATCTGGTGGCGCCTGGGCGTGCATCATAGGGCGCTCGGGCGCGGAACTGCGAAGTGATTCGTCCTGCAGAGGTGAAGTGGGCGCCTGGGCGCCTAGGCGTGGTACTGCGAAACTCCTGTTCAGAGCAGGGGCGATCTGGCACCTGGGCGTGCAACATAGGGCTCTCAGGCGCGGGACTACTAGCAGTTGCACTCTCTAATTGTTTTCCACTTCTTAAGGTTATGGCATTGCATTGAGCCTTCGGGTTTTTCTCCGTGTCACTTGGTAGAGTCCCCGGGGCTCTACCATTCACCGCATTGGAAATTTGACCCACTTGGATTCGCAAGTCCTTCAGTTCCATAAACATGTCCTTCATCATACCCCGAAGTTCGTTGAACGACGTATCGGACTTCTTCATGTGAGCATCGGGTCTCTCATCGGTTGTGAGAGGTCGCATTTGCACTTGACCTTGACCTTGTCCATTGAAGTTGCCTTGCCTCGGGGGTGGGTTATTGAAAGGTGGTCTTGGAGCTTGATAGGTCCCCGGTTGTGCGTTTTGTGCGGGGTTGGGTCTTTTTGGAAAATTCTCGGGTACATGAAAGTTCACCCGAGGTTGATTGTGTTTCCCCACATAATTGACTTTGCCAACCTCCGGTTCCAAGGCTACTACTCCCTCAACTACTTCCTCAATACAAGCAACCTTTTTAGAGGACGAGGCCTCTTCATCGTCGGGGTAAAGCTCGTCTTCTCGGGCTAACTGTTCTATTTTGTTCCATACACTTTGACAGTCTAACCCAAGGAGATCTCCTCCCGCACCCGCGTTGAGTCTATTCCGAATACGTGACCGAACCCCATCGTAGAACACCTTGTAACCACTCCCTGTTTTCCGGTAAATTCATATCGAGAAAATTTCCATTCGGGTTTTGGTTGAGATTATTGGCCATTTCCCTTGTTCGCCTACTAGCCCGATGAACTCGTTCGATTTCGGGCTCCAACTCGTATATAGGCTCGTTTGAGGAGCGGGTCATGCACCACATAAGAACCTAACAATTAAACACAAGAACGAAATTAGACTTAACACGAAAAATAAAAGAAAAGCAAGAAGTAAAGAAAAGACTAATAATTATGAAAACGTAAAAGAAAACAAAAGCAAAAATGAAAATCAAAAACTCAAAATAAACAAGTCCCCGGCAACGGCGCCAAAAACTTGACATGCTAGAAGCTAACGTGCTTGGTGTAGTAATAAAAATGGACAAAATAAGTCCGGGTTGTGGAACCACGGAGACTTGGATTTTTAGCTTATGATTTTCAAATAAACGTAAAGACGAATTAACGGAAATTAAGATAAAACAAGTAAGCAAACAAAGAACAAAATAAATAAGAACAAGCAACGGATTGAAACTCAAGTGTGAGAACTAGACTAAGGCACATGCAAGACTTGATTTGATCCTTATCCGTACAAAGACTCTTGTTGAATTATTAGACCTAGTTGCTATGGTGAAAACTCCTAAGGTAAAGAATCCCCGATGTCTCGCGATATGCTCCTACACTTAAGTGGCGGTTTCCTAAGTATGTCTACCCGGAAATCTAACCTGTAAGCATGCATTGAGGAACTAGAGTTTACTCGATTAGAATCGAACGACTTCACCCGGGAGTCTTTACCTATGTCTAGGGAAACTCCTATTTGATCGGTGATGCTATGAATTCCTTGCACCCTAACTTAACTCTTTCTCAAGATGCTAAACTAGGCAATTTATAATACATATGGTGATCAATCACATGTAAGGAATATAATCACAAATTCATAACACATAGCAACAAAGGAATTAATTCAACAATTATCAATAACACGAATAATTCACAAATCAATTCTTACAAGGCCCTAGCCATATGAATTTAGCCCATAACTATCAACATAGCAGAATTCAACATGTTCTTATACATAAATGTAAGCATCAAATGCAATGAACAATGAAAGAAACTCCGTATAAGGTTGAATGACAATAGATCTTTTAATGTAGCTTCAATCCTTGGCTCTTATCTTCTTCTTGCTCTTCAAGATCAGTGATAATGGCCCAAAACCCCAGAAAATGCTCCCAATTCCCAAGATTCAGAACCATCAAAATGAATTGAAAAATCCTATTTATAGTTCCAAAATTTTGTTATCGCAGCGCCTGGGCGCGCGTTGATCCGCGCCTAGGCGCCGCCTATGTGGCGTGTCTTTCTTGGGGAAAAAGTTCCGGGGCGCCCAGGCGCGGAAAATGGGGCGCCCAGGTGCGCGATATGTGGCGCCTAGGCGCCTCAGTGCGAAGCTTTGATTTTTGTTTGCTGGGTCGCGCCTAGGCGCGAGAAAAATGGCGCCTAGGCGCCTCAGTGCGTAGCCTTGAGCAAAGTTGGGTAAATGAGTCGTCTTTTTGCCCTTTTCTTCGTCCATCGTCGCTTACTACCTGAAAGCACTTTACACACATATTAAAAGCACGAGTGGCACGAAATAAACTATATATGGGCTTGAATTGTCATTGAAAGGACCTAAAAATTTATGTAAAAACGACTCCTATCAAGATACGAAAAGACGACGGGCAATTCTCACCCAAGGAAACTGTGTGGATTTGCACCACAGGGTCGCTGAGATCCAAAGTTCGAAGTGAAACGAAATTTTCGAAAGGTATAATTTCGTTTACCTTCTTATCAAATTCGATCGAACCAATTCCATATTCTTGTTTTCTGGTGGTTGTACGTTTACTTTTGTAAAATTTTAATTTCCGCTGCCACGAGCCATCCGAGGGAGTGAGTCAACCCAACACTACAGATGTAGGAATAGAAGTGCTATGGGAAGAAATAAACTTACTCTGAGAACTTGTCTCAATAGTAACTTGAGCGCTTAGCTAAATCTACTCAGGCTCTTCAGGAGCAGGAGCAGGAGCAGGAGCAGCTTGACGCTTACTTGTCCTGGAACACTTGAAAATCTTCTTCACGTTGAGTCCTTCAACGAGCTTCAGCGTTTGAGCGAGAGGAGCAGCAGCTGGTTCCTCAAAGTTGATTTGTTTAATAATCCCTTCCAGCTTCCTCCGCTTGATCAGACGGATCTTGTCCTCTGCATCCTCATCAGTTTCCTCATCATCCTTTTGAGGAGAAGGAATGACTTGAGCCTTGGGCTTTCTGGGAACCCTCTTCTTTGTAGCAGCCGGACGCTTCACGGCTTCTTCTGGAACTGGATGCTCAGCTTCTTCGTCTGACTCTTCGCATACTTCCAGACGCTCAGATAGTTTTCTAGCAGCACCACCAACTTTGGGAGGATTGAAAAGATTGTTCAGAATCCTTCTTCCCAGCAGCTTGGCCTTATTCAAAGGTTGACCAGAAGAGTAGACACACTCTGATCGATACAGCAGGTCACTCAAAATAAGCCCATAAGGTTTATTTGGGGCGCTTAAATAGTCCCAAAACCTTCCAAATACATACTCACTCTAATTAGTCTTGAGGTTGAGGAGTATCTCCGTCATCATCTGAAACTGCATTGGGTTCACCTTATCAAAGGTACCCACTCTGCATTCTATGATCTTGCTGCAAAAATCAGCCATCAGTCGGTATTTGGATACCAGTTCTTTCTTTTCAAAGTGCTGTCTGTGGGGTCCACCGTCATAAGCACTCATAATATTCCATGCTTCCTTGATTTGTTCCAAACTAACGCAATCCAATGCCTCACCCTCATTTGGGAGATTGAAGTTCTTGGCAATGGAGGCCGCAGACAATACGAATTCCTTTGGTGACTCCTTCTTGGACAGAGGAATGAGACAAGAGATAGACTTCTTGTCTGCGGATAGTTTAGCAGTCTTCCAGAAGGTGTCGACTTCAGTCGGAAATAGATAGGAATATTGAGTTAAGAATGTTTTGAGCCCAGCCTTTGTTACCAAATCCATCATATCAGTTAGGTTGATCTGAGGTTGCTCATAAAGAAATTTCCAGTCGACAACAAGGCCTTCAGTAACCTTGATGGTCGGCTCGGTAGAAGTGGAAGTAGATTCCTTTGGTGCCATTTTAGTGAAAGGGATGGGCTGAGATTTTCTTTAGCTTTGAGGGAGAGAGAGAGAGAAATTTGCGAAGTAATTTTGCAGAGAGTAAAGCAAATAATTTTCTGAAAAAATGTGTTTTAAATGACACAAAAGGAAATTTTGAAACTTGTGTTCTCTAGTCTCAATAAGATGTAGACACGTGTAAAGTCATTTAATCTCAGCCTTAAATAGTTTTGACTATGGACGCGAGTTTTGTGTAAGAGAGAGAAATTACATTTGGTAACTCTCATTTGACATCCGAGTTAAAGTTTTTTTAAAACGTTTGGGATTTTCAGAGTGTAGCACACCCGCCTGATGGTACACTGACACGTACACAGACATATGCTATCTCTGAACCGTCATTTTGAAAAGTTTTGATTACCCGCTAGTTTGATGTGATGGAAGAGTGTAGATAGAGTACAACATAGACGATTGAGTCTATCCATTACTTCAAGAAGCGTGAAAAATTTATGCATGAATTTAATGAACAATTTAATATTAAGTGTTGATTGGAATATGTTCAACACGTAATACTTATCACTTGTACAATTTATATTGACGCTTGAGATCAAAGTCATTTTATACTTGAGCGTCAGCATATTATGCATAAAGAATTCTGAGCGTTGATGATCATGCATATGAAAGTTTTTGATCATTGACGCTTTCAGATATGTTCCAAGTACAATTTTAAAGTTCCCCCTAATTTGATAACTTGTAACAACTTTTCAAAGATCTTTTGGACATAATAAAGCAGATTCCCCTAAATTATATGTGTAATAAAGTATGATGCATGATGATTAAGCATTTAAATCAATCATACCTAATTCACTTCTCAAAGTGAGAAAACATTGTTCATTGAGCGCTTTGGTAAAGATATCTGCCAATTGTTTGTCAGTTCCAATAAAGTGCATGGAGATATCTTTCTTTTGAACATAGTTACGAAGGAAATGGTATCTAATGTCAATATGTTTGGTTCTGGAATAAAGAACAGGCTTTTGAGTCATGGCTAGAGCGTTTTGGTTATCACAATGTATAGGGGTTGGACCTAGGATTATTCCATAATCTCTATGTTGTTGCCTAACCCATAACACTTGGGCACAACAACTTCCTGCAACTACATACTCAGCTCCGGCTGTGGAGGTAGCTATGGATTGTTGTTTCTTACTATGCTATAAAACTAACTTATCACCTAGAAATTGACATGTACCACTAGTACTCTTATAATCTATTTTGCAACCTGCAAAATCTATATCTGAGTAACCAATTAGTTTAAAAGGAAAGTCCCTTGAATACCATAAGCCCACATTTTGTGTGCCTTTTAGGTATTTAAGGATCTTCTTGGCAGCAATTAAGTGTGACTCTTTAGGATCAGCTTGAAAACGTGCACACATGCATACCGAAAACATCATATCAGGTCTACTAGCAGTAAGATAAAGAAGTGATCCAATGATACCTCTATAATTAGTGATATCAACTTTCTTACCACTTTCATCTTTATCTAACTTAAGCATTTGACTCATTGGTATTTTTGAATATGATGTATTTTCCATACCAAATTTCTTAATCATATCACGTGTGTATTTAACTTGATTTATAAATATGCCATTAGGGAGCTGTTTAACTTGTAATCCTAAGAAGAAAGTTAATTCACCCATCATGCTCATTTCAAATTGTTCTTGCATCATTTTCAAAAAATTCTCACACAGACGCTTGTTAGTAGAACCAAAAATGATATCATCAACATAGATTTGGACTAAGAGAATATCTTCGTCATTGGTAATTTTAAATAACGTCAACGCTGCCTTTTGAAAAGCCTTTACCAATAAGGAAAATAGAGAGAGTATCATAACATGCTCGGGGTGCTTACTTAAGCCCATAAAATGCTTTGTCTAGCTTGTAAACCAAACCCTTACCATGGTTGTTGATGAATCCTGGTGGTTGCTCCACATATACCTCTTCTTGGAGTTTACCATTCAAGAATGCACTCTTCACGTCCATTTGATACACAGTAAACTTGTTGAACGCTGCATACGCTAGAAACATACGAATTGCTTCAAGACGGGCGACAGGAGCATATGTCTCATCAAAATCAATACCCTCTTCTTGGCAATAACTTTGAGCTACGAGCCTAGCTTTGTTTCTTATTACAATGCCATTCTCATCCATCTTGTTTCTATAGACCCATTTAGTTACAATAACTCCTTGGTGAGTTGGTCTTGATACTAGCGTCCAAACCTTACTACGCTCAAACTGATTAAGCTCTTCTTGCATAGCTTCAATCCAACTTGGATCGCTTCGCGCTTCATCCATTTTCTTAGGCTCCATTTGAGATAAAAAGCTTGCAAACATGGCCTCATTAAATGTAGCGGCTGTAGTCCTAACAGACGCTTCAATATCTCCAATAATCTGCTCAGGTGGATGATCACGCAGCCATAGTCTATCTGGTTGGAAAGGGTTAAGAGGTTGAACATGCGCTTGACGATCAGACGCTTGACTACCCTCTTGTATAGGCGCTTCAAGTTCACTGATTTTTGTTTGCTTTTGATGATCACTCTCTTCATGATCATCAGCAGATCTTGCATTGTTATCTAAAATAATCTCACGAGTAATCTTAGGAGGTGGCATTGAGATCTCATCATCATCGTCACTTTCTTCATTAATGGTAATCTTAGACGCTTGATGACACAGATCTTCAACTCCTACATCATTCATATTAACCTTACTCGGTTCTTGGTTTGCATCATCAAAAACAACATGAATAGATTCCTCAACCTTTGATTTGATCTTGTTTAAGATACGAAAATTCTTTCCATTCTTGGCGTAGCCTAGAAAGATTCCCTTATCCGCTTTAGGATCAAATGTCTTTAGGCTTTGGGATCCATTATTATGGATAAAACATTTGGAACCAAAGACGTGAAAATATGAGACATGTGGCTTATGTCCCTTCCACAGTTCATACAAAGTTTTCCAATGCTGTTTGTTGATTATGCAACGATTTTGAGTGTAACAGGCAGTGTTGATCGCTTCTGCCCAAAACCTAGGAGCGAGCTTGGACTCTGCTAACATTGTCCTGGTAGCTTCTTTGAGCGTTCTGTTCCGGCGCTCAGCAACACCATTCTGGTGAGGAGTTTTGGGAGCTGAATACTCATGATGTATTCCGTTCTCTGCACAAAACTTCTCAACAACCTTGTTAGTAAACTCATTACCGTGATCGCTTCTTATTCTTGCAACCTTAAGATTTTTCAATGTTTGAAGTTGCCAAATAAGTGTTGTTAACTTGTCACATGTCTCATCTTTAGATGAAAGAAATTCCACCCAAGTAAATCGAGAGAAATCGTCTACTATCACCAAAGTATACTTTTTACTGCTCACACTGATCATTTGAACAGGTCCAAGCAGATCCATGTGAAGTAGTTCAAGTATTCTAGAGGTAGATAGATGAGGTTTTCTTTTGAAAGATGATTTAACTTGTTTTCCCATTTGACAAGCATCACAAAGCCAATCCTTATGAAATGGTCCTTTTGGTAATCCCTCTACAAGATTTAGATTTATAAGCTGAGAGATTGTCTTAAAGTTGAGGTGATTCATTTTTATATGCCATAACCAACCCGTTTTAGATTCATTTTTAGCAACAAAACATGTTGGGTTGTTATTGAGTGTTGAACCCCAATCTACCAAATATACGTTGTTTGTTCTTTTTCCTTTCAATTTAGTAGACTTAGTCTTAGCGTCATTTATATAGCAGTAGTCGCTCGAGAATATGACTTCAAAGCCTTTATAACAAAATAGACTTGTGCTTAATAAATTGTGCTTTAGACCCTCAACATAATAAACATCACTTATCATGATGTTCCCCCTATGCACAGTATCTATACCTTTGGTTTTACCTTTGGAGTTCTCACCAAATACAACCTGAGAACCATTGGCAGCTCGATAGTTGATCAATACATACTTGGAACCAGTCATGTGCCTTGACGATCCACTATAGAAGTACCAAACAGATGTATTGGCTGTAGCTCTAGGTACCTGCAATCAAAAAAGAAGTTCTATTTCTGTTTAGGTACCCATTATTGCTTGGGTCCTTCAACATTAGTAGCATTGTTAGTTTGAATTAGAACTTTAAGAACATTATTTGCCTAGTCTTCATTGTAGGAATACTGGCCTTCATGGGTTTCACGTTGTGTTGTGTGTGTTGTTTGGGTGTATAATAATATTCTCAATTAAAATAGTAATCATAATCATAGTCATAATCATAATCATCATAGTAGCGATAATATGATCTAGACCGTTGTGGATATTGATGCTGGCATTTCCTGGGCACTGGCTTAGGGTGCACTTTTGGTGCTGGACACTTAGCGCTTGATTCACAGCGGTTAGATTTAATCTTAGCCTTTTGAGCATTTGGATGAACCCGTCTTTGTGAATGGTTTGCCTTTACCTTACCCTTGCCTGAGTCAGCTTTGGCTTTCTCATTTGGCCTCGTACCATTGTCACTTGGTTCAACATGTGTTTGACTTTGTGAACCTTCTTCAACAAAGAAAACACCCTTTCCTTTGTTGTTTGCCGTAACATTAGGTTTATTTGGTTGTTTACTAAATTTATTGTATCCTAAACCGGTCTTTTTACCAAATAACGTTGTTACCTCAGTCACATTGTCTAGCTTTCTTCACGCTTTAGACAATGATGAGACGAGCTATTCTGATTTAGCAAGTCTAGCAATCAGCTCAGCTTCTCTCTTGATTATTATATTAAGATCACTTTTCAACTGGATTATTTCACTCTCAAGCGATTGGTTTTTCTCAATGCATTTTTGCTGAATTCGCCAAATTTGCTTTAAGCGTTACTTTATCACTTGTGAGCGATGAAATGATATCAAAGTGATTTTGGTATAATTTGACGGCATCTTGACAATCGTTGTAATATTCTTTGACTTTGTCAATAATTCTTCATAAGAGAGATGAAGAGATAATTCAGTGTTTACCTCAGGGGACGCTTCATCGTCTCTGGCCATGAGGCAGATAAGCGTTGAGTCATGCACTGGCTCATCATCATCACTACTCTCCTCTAAAGACTCCAAATCTTCAGGTGCGGACGCTGGTTCTGATTCCGCTAGCAAACCTTGTTGGCGAAGGTTGCTCCTGAATTGGTTTCTATCCAAATAATCTTGCCTTGAGGGCTTGGATACATTTGGATAAGGTCAATTTACCTAGTAGTGCCCTGGTTTCCTGCAATTATAACAAAGATTGGTTTTCATCTTTTGTTCATTTGTTAACCTTGAATTGTGTAGTTTTGAGACCACTGGCACTAAGAGATTTTGAGCAGACGCTTGGTACAGAACAGGCGCTTCATATGAACTTTATCCTTGATTGTTGGAACCTTTTCCTTTCTTTTCATATCTCAAGAACTTCCTGAATCTATTCAGTAGAGCCAACTCCTCTTCCTCGCTAATATCTGAAACCTTTCCCTTATTACTTTATTTACCCTTGATTGATGCTACAAGCGCTCCAGACTCAATTACCGGACTACTCACAACATCACTGGCTGAATTCATTTCAAACTCAAATGCCTTGAGTTTTGAAAAGGCATCTTCTGGAGTTAGAAGATCCAGCATATATGATTCCTTCAAGATGTTGTCTTCATCAAGAATCTACTAGGTAGACTTCTGAAAATTTTAACCACCATCTCTCTTTTTTGTAAGTCCATTCCCAACGATGTAAGTTCCGTAACAAGAGCTGTGAATCTTATGTCCAATTGTTCTAATGTCTCGTTAGGTAACATCTTAAAGTTGTTGAACTTTTCTTTAGCAATGGAGAGTTTACTTTCCTTGATCTGAGCTGAGCCACCACAGATTTTGGCCAACTTATCCCAAATTTCTTTAGTAGTATTACATGATTTGACTTTGTTGAATAAATTGTCATTATCACCAATAGCTGTACATAGAGCGTTATGACCGACATTATCCAAATTTTCTCTTCGACACTCATCAATGGATCACTCCTGTTTAGGCTTCTCAACATAGCCATCTGGAGTTTCTTCCGTGGCTCCAGGCGCTCTGGTAATAACCTTCAGAATTATGAAAAAAAAAATAGAATTTGTTGGGAATGGAAAAGTCAAAATGAAAATGAGTATGTTCCCAGTTAAAAAGGTAGTTTTGTTAGGAATAAGTTTATCGATCAGAAATTTTGATGACGACAAATAGGCTTTGTGTTAGACCCCAATATTATGTAAGTTTAATTTCATTAGTTTACGTATAAGCTTCGAAGATTAGGCTTTGTATAGGTTTTCATCTTTTTAGATTTTAGGCTAAGTGATTGAATGCTTGTAGCGTTGATAGAATTCTAGGAGAGTCTACCAACCTAAAGTAGAAGATCAATGCTCAAAGTCTAGAAGATGAGATCTTACCAGTGTTGAATCCTTGATCAAGTTGTGACGATCATTCAGCATTGAATGATCATCCAACAGAAGAAATTCACTTAAATTTATTAAGTCTAGAGGGAGTTTGATGCAATTAATGACGGGCATAAAACTCAATGGGCATTTATTGCAATTGTATCTAATGTTTGATTAGAGAATTTAATGAGATAAGTACCTCGGATGTATGAAAGGCCTATTCCCATTGGACTATCTGATTACACACTGCAACACTATCACTTAAAACAAAATTTCACGAAAAAAGGACATAGTTAGTTCACGCGCTTGCTTTGTGTCAAACGAACACATTGCCTATAAATAGTGTTAATATTAGGTGTCCCGGCAAGACAATTGGCTGGCAAATACTGTAATACTATACAACGAATTTTTTTTCATTTTATCAATAATAATTATGGAATTCTTTATTATATATTTTTTGTCTTTAAATATGTAATAAAGTCTGTTAGGTCAAATAGAGCTATGGGGCATGATCACACGTCTGGAATATTGATCAAAGACTTATTGATTATAAGCCTAAGGATAATACATAGCTTAGGCTAGTGATGAAAATGAAATAAATCATCGTGTTGGATCGAAAGAAATTAAAGGCCATAATAGTTTTTCAAGAAATACTAGTTGATTTTATCGAGTACTTTGTAATGATGAATATGCCAGGCTAATTTTAGAAAGGATCTTTTACTCAATTGAGAGAGTGGAGGTACTCACGATGCTACAAACGGTTGTGATCCAAAATTTCATTCTAAGTCATAGAATTATTGAGATAGGGATAATATTGATTCGTCAAGACTTGCTTGTACGTATCATTCCAATTTTGGAGTACCTCATTCCATGGATACATCATCGGGGACCTATGCACATATGAGGTTCCATATCAGGGATGATTGGACTGAACTGCCCCACTGAAAATGCATATTGGTAGCTATTTCGAATATGAAATCCCAAGGTCACGTAGGCGTATCCTCCCTACTTGAAAAATCATGGTTGCTCAGGTGCATAACCCACTATACTTTGATTTAGTTCATGATTCTAAGAGAATCACAAAATGTACTATTTTGGGTGTATTCTAGTTATGTAGCTTCACAGATGATTCCAAAATAGGATCAGTGAATCCCCTATCCTTTCTTGGAAATAAATGACTTAGAAATCTTTGGCAAGAGTCGGTCAATGAGAAGGTGTGTGATCCTTACTCAGTTAACACAAGTCATCATGTTGGTCCCAAGTGGCATACGAAAGAGTCTAGAAGGGAGGGTTGAATTGACCCTGAAATCTTTTTCGACTTCAAAAAGATTCGTATTAAAATTCGATGGATGCTTAAAAAAATAGATGCTTGACGTGAACGTCTGTTGAAGACCATTTTTAGAAAGTTAACTTAGACTTTAAGATTTGAATACTATAACCAAATAGGTTTAAGCGTTCACTTCTTTGATCAGTGTTAGCACAGCGGAATTGATTTTATAGTCTTCTTGTTTGAAAGCTTTAAACGTCACAAATTGTATCTTAGTTGCTCAGATTTTGATTGTGTTTTACTTGGTCAATTAATGTAATGATATGATAATAAGTGAATAGACAGTAACGTAAATAACACAAAATTTGTAAGGTTCGTTGAGTGGTGTGATCCCAACTACGTCCTTCTTCTCCTTGAACACTTAGAGGCAATCTACTAAGATGATTCTCAAAGAATCACACAGAAACTTCTACAAATTAGGGAGAGATAGATGTCGATGACTTGAGCTCCTTGATCACACAGATTTCTGCTCCAAGACACTTCTATCCTCTTGCTTCTTTCACTTAGAAATAATGCAAGCATCCAACTTCGACTTCACACAGATCGCGAGGCTTGGATGAGGTTTTTCTAAATGGTTTGTTTGATTTTGATAAAGTTCAAACAATTGGGAATATCTCAATAGTAATGTAGATTTCTCCGAAAAGAATGTTTGAGATATTTGGTTGACTGTCTCAGGAATTGAAGAAAAGCAAAGAGAATGTTTGCTTGAATATTCTGGCTTTTCTGAGAGTTTAAGGAACGAGACTTCAATGCAACAACAATTTGGCTTGGAATTGATTGTTATGCTTTGGCTTGTTGTTGAAGTCCTATTTATAGGCATTCTTGGAAAAAGTGTCCGTTTGACACATGCACAGGCGCGTGTCTCTCACTTCCACGAGTGAACAACTTTTGTCTTTTTTCCTGAAAATCTGTTGCACAAAAGTTGGCGCTGCAGTCTGTGAATAGTTGACAATCCAATAGGGTGGCTTCTCCGTACGTCTAAAAGTGCTTATCACATTTAATGCTCTTATCAGCATTTAATGCATTTGAATTAAATGCCCGTTTGCACTTAATGCACTGAGAATATTTGCATTAAACTCCTTTTGGACTTAGAAATAAATTCAGGTGAAGTCAGTCATGGATAGACGCTCATTCATCTTTGAATTACTTCTGTCCTATAAGTGACGCTTGTTATAGCTGGTCATTTGGACGCTTGGAATCTTCATCTTCATTCAGACTTCAGGCGCTTGAGTCTTCAAACTAAACTGCTAATAAACTCACTCAAAAATCATCAGACGCTCAGTCTAAGAATACTTAGCCTAACAATCCAGAACAAAAATAAATTAAAGCCTATAACAATTCTAACGCTTCAAAGCTTGTACAAAATTTCTAAACAAAATTAAACTTACATATTTGGGGTCTAACATAAAATCCTAATTGTCATCATCAAAATTTCTAACATGAAATTCCTAACACATCATTTACCAAAGAAAAAGTCATATGATTAAATTAATAGGATTTTAACTGATAACCAAGTCCTAGATTTAATCAGGAGATTTGACAGGATGAGACGCACGCTACACTCCTGACCTGAAAAATTTCTACTTGAAATCATTCAAGTCTAAGGGTTGAGTCGACTTTGCTAAATATCAAACTTAATCTGTAGGAGTTATAAATTATTGGTGGTTAGTTCATAAACCAATTAATTATTTAGTTCAACAAATGAGACCATTTTTTATTACTGAGCCATTTGGAAAATGTTCCTACTTCTACCTTTTGAATGAACTTAAGGGGTCACTTACTAACTTGAATTAAGTATTCCATTTATGTGTTTTTACTTAGTCTTGGAAGAAGACTAGAAAGAATTAATTGAGTTAATTGATACTTGATGGAATATTTAATTAATTAAGTGTGAGGCTTAATTAATTAGAAAGTATTGGATTAATTGAATGATTAGTTATTAATGGGTTTTTACCCAGGGATTTATTAATTAAAAGCCTAATTAGTAAATCTTGGGAGTTATTATTTAATTAGTCATTGGATTAATTAAATTAATTAAAGGGTTGAAATAAAACTGATTATGGCAATTTAATTAAGAAAAAAAATTGGTGGAAGAATTAAAGGAATGAGGATTGGTATATGATTTTTCTATTGTATTTATTAATTAAAAGCCTAATTAGTAAATCTTGGGAGTTATTATTTAATTAGTCATTGGATTAATTAAAGGGTTGAAATACAACTGATTATGGCAATTTAATTAAGAAAAAAAATTGGTGGAAGAATTAAAGGAATGAGGATTGGTATATGATTTCTCTATTCTATTGTAATTAGAATTGGAATCCTAGACTTAGTTGGATGAGGATTATATCAAATCCATAAGCGATAAGAATGGAAGAGATTTAATCGTTAAGTGATGAGGATGGGGGAGAGTTTTATTCCTTAAGTGATAAGGAATAGAAGACTCCAAATCCTTCCCAATTAGGTGTAGGGTCTAATTTCCCACCTATATATAGGTGTGGAATTCGACCATCAACATACACAATTTCAAGAGAGAAATTTCATCTTCCACCAAAATAATCCTAGTCTTTTTTTTTAAAAGACCAAGAGATTGTAGTGAAGTACCTTCAGCTTCAAGTGATAATGGCTCAAATAATATACAAATGCCTTCATTAGACACTGTGAGAGAATAAAAATTTCGGAATATCATCCTAATCTAAGAGATGAAATAAGGAGAAAATATTTACTCAAAGGACCTTGTCAACCCCGTGGCCATGATTTCCCACAAAAAGAGTTAGGGAAGAAACTAAGGCATTTTAATAAAGCTTGGTTTGGTCAATATCCTAATTGGTTAGAGTATAGTATAAAGGAGGATAAAGCTTTTTGTTTGTGTTGTTATTTGTTTAGAGATCAATTTGGGAAGCAAGGAGGGGTGATGCTTTTGTGATTGAAGGTTTTTCAAGTTGGAATAAAACAGAAAGATTAGCATCTCATGTGGGTGATGTTAATAGTGCTCACAACAAAGCTCTTCAAAAATGTGAGGATTTAATGAGGCAGGAGCAATCCATTTCCACTGCCCTTGAAAAGCAAAATGATATTCAAAAGAAGGAGAATCATGTTCATTTAAGTGCCTCTATTGATGTTGCTAGATTCTTGTTACACTTGGAGTGCTAATCTAGTAACAAAGAAACTTTAAAGATTATATGGATTGCACAGCTGATCAAAGTGACATTGCACGCAAAGTTGTTCTTAAGAATGCTCCAAGAATTCACCATCTATTCAAAAGATATTGTTAATTGCTTTGCACAAGAAGTTGTGAAATATATTCTTGATGAAATTGTGATGATGTATTTGCTTTGTTAGTTGATGAGTCAAGTGATGGAACAAATGGCTGTGGTTTTGCGTAATGTGGATAAATATGGAGAAGTAAAAGAAATAATTGTTGGTCTTGTTCATGTAGCTGAGACATCTTCTTCATATCTTAAATCTGCCTGAACTTTTCAGCAGTTTAGAAGGCTTTGATCGTGTGAAAGAGAAGCCGAGGCGCCCTGGTAGTTTTTATATGGATAAATTATAACATTTAATCCGGTGGTATGTTTGTGTGTTTAGTTTCACTTATGCATAAATAATAGGCTTTATTTGGGTGAATCTGCAATAAAATTTTAAATTCATGTTTCCGCCGTAAGATGTCATTCGAGGGTCTAACAGATCCTAACATATAGGGCATCCCATCAACCTCAAAATACACTTGAATCTTTGAATATCTTAAGCCAAGTTGATGTTACATTGAACCTACAAAAGCTTTGAAACTCCATGGACAAAATCCTTCAAGTTTTTATTCTATACTAGACAGTCAAAATATCTCAAACATCTTCTTTAGAGGAAACTTACATTACTGCTGAGATATTTCAAATTTGTTTCTACATACAAAATCATTCGACATCCAACCACCCAACCTCCTCATCTGTTTGGAGAAGAAGTTCATGATTCAATGGTATTTTTGGGTAAAAGAAACTGAATAATTCAAGGATCTTGAAGCAAAAGTCTCAGTGACCAAGGAGGTCAGGCTATCCTACTTGTTACTATTGATTTGTAGAAGAGTTCTATGTGAATCTTCAAAAATCAATTAGTGGAATCTTGCAAGTAAAAAAAGGAGAAAAATGACGTAGTTGAGATTATATCACCCAACAAACCTTGTAAAGTTTTATATGTTATTTACTTTAACGCTTACTGTTTTATGTTATCCTAGTGCTTATCACATATCTGAAAGCATAACATTCATAGCATTGTAACACACAACTAAGTGAAAATCTAAACAATTTGATAACTCTTTAAAATGAGGAAACCTTAAATTTTTCATTATGCAACTCTTGATATAAGCGCTAAAAACTTAATCCTACTTTGATTAAGTGATGAAACCTTGTGTTATTAGTTACTTTATAGAATAGTCTCCCGTTAACGCTTGCTCGCGTCCACAATTTTTAATACAAGAATTTTAAAGTTTGAAAAACTTAAGAGTCTATTCTTCCCCTTTCTAAGACCTATTTTGTATGCCACTTGAGACCAACAATTTTTGTTTTCAAATAAAAACGAAAATGAAAAACGCAGAATGAAACACATACAAACAAGCCCTAAGATTCTAAGGTAAAAAAAGAACTCTTGTAACAAAGTGAAATGGATTTAAAGAAACAAATAGTTTCTATAAGTCCATTTTTTTTTCTTTCAATTATGAAAAATAAATGAATGAACTTATAGAAACTAATGTATACAAGTAACTACTTGATTTACCAAAAGAAAAGGGGTAAAAACATTAAACCCTCCAAACTATTGACTTTTATACACTTCTTTAGAGATATTTTTTTTCTCACTTTGCATCCCGAGCTTCACGGGATTTGCAAATTCTTATATAAAAGCATTTTCGGTGGAATATTGTATTGGAGTTTCCGTCACATGCAATGTATGTACCATTTTAAAGGTTATATCAATCATTTTAGGTGAGATTTTTTTGAAATAACTATTTTGCCCTTATATGCTTCTTTTAGACTACATTTTTACTTCTTCCAAGATTCTTTTTTCTTCTTCCAAGCTTCATTTTACTTCTTCCAAACATCATCTTCCCCAAATTTCTTTACTACCATCTCCTTTCCTCCATGAATTTTCTTCCAATAATTATACTATACACACACTTAGAATCGCATACACACACATACATACACACATATATATACACCCGCACATTCACACACGCACACACATATATACACACACAGAGGCACATAATATATATATATATACACACATAGATTCACACACACGATTTCACTCACACACCGCACACACACACACATATATAGACAAAAACACACACACAGAATTGATGAAGAAGAAGAAAAAAATTGATTATATTAAATTGAGTTTATTTAATTAAAATTCTAAGACAAACATAAATATAGTAATTTTTATTGTTTTATTTACTTAAATCATTTTAAAATAAAAATATGGCATTTTTTAGGGTAAAAGAGTAATTCATCAAAATTAATCAGTTCAAATGACAAATTTTAACCTTAAAAATGGCACATGTCAAGCGTGTGAAGAATCTTCGACGGAATATTCCACCGGACGATGTTTTTATATAAGAATCTGTAAAGCCCGTGAAGTTCAGGATGCAAAGTGAAATAAAAAAAAGGTATCGCTATAAAAGTACAAAAAAGTCAATAGTTTGGATGATTTAATTTCCTTACCCCAAAAGAAAAAGGTGGAGTAATATTGGCACTCCATAGATTAATTTATGAACTTCATCTTTAATTTTTAAATACAATATGACCATAAATCTTAAAACACATTAATTATAATTTTTAAATAAAATGACCATACATCTTAAAACACATTAATTATAATTTTTAAATAAAATGACCATAAATCTTAAAACACATTAATTATAATTTACAAAATTAAAATGAAATCCAAATATCATCACGTTTTAGATGTTTTCTTTACTACTTTGTATCAAAATTAGTTCAGTATAAATATTGAGGATCCACAAAATAAAATATATCGGATGTCAAATCTTAACCAAGAGAAATTATGATAAGAATCAATATAAAACGATAATGAAATTAACATGAATTGATCACTCTAATTGCATATTACCATCACATAATCCACTTCAAAGATTTATTCCTTCTATACAATACATCAACATCTATTAAGCATAAAATTGCTCAAATCAAAACCTCCTGCATCTCTGATCAAAGAAGTAAAAAACTCGCCTCTATTAAATAATAAAATAACAATGCTAAAGTAGTTAAACTTTTTCTAACATGCATATAAACAGACAAAGTCATGATTATTTTATATTTCAATACACAAAAATTATAGAAAACTTTGTTTTTAAGGTGGTCTACTGTTCATGGTGTATAATTTATGCTTTGCATAAGAACATACATTTTACACCATCATGACTTTGGAATTTCAATGAATTTGATCTCTTGATCGCTTGGAAGCTTAGACGCTGATTCATGACTCCTGAAATGTCCTTAGCGATTGACAGATGCTTAAGACAATTTTCATCTTCTCTTGAATTCAGACGCAGATCTTCAACTTCATCTTTGATAAACTCACCTAGAATTGTATCAACGACTCGGTAACCAATACTTAGTCTAAAATCTATAAAGATAAAAATTCAACCCTGACAAAATAATAAACTTTCAAATTCTTATACATATTTCTATGAAATCATAAACTTTCATTCTTTTGGGTTCTAACATAAACTCTCATTTTGTCATCATCAAAACATCTAACATAAAATTTCCTAACAAATTGAAATAAGCTGGAAAGAGAAAAAAAAAGGGAAAGAAGATAAGAAAAATATGGGTAGTTGATAATGGCACTCCAAGTATTGATAAAGGCCTCCGTTTTCATTTAAATTCATCATATGGACAAAAATACCCTTTAGCCTATTACATGTAATCCTTATCAGTTTATTTGACAAAATAAATTTATATATAGCATGACAATAATTTTTTAACTAATATATATAAAAATAAGTATTTATTAATCCTATAGTTCATAGTTTAGTGGGATGGAATGTTGGGAGTGGGTTGAAGAAGATGAAGAGATAAAACTAAGAATGGTTGTTGTCATGTCAGATCTAGGAGTAGGTGTGCAACGCGGCAAAAAATTTGGTGGCAATTGTGAACTAAAGTGGTGTTGTAAGGGGCTATGGTGACTATCAGGGGCGAATCTATGAGCGAGCAGGGGGGGGGGGGGGGGGGGGGGCACAGTGCCCCCACTGGATTTTAATTTTTTTTTAGAAATATATATATTTTATAATTTTAATTTTTAAATTACACTAATGTCCCCCCTCAATTTATAAAATGCCCCCCCTCAATTTATAAAAGCCCCTCCTCTCTCTTGGTTCTATCTCTTTTTCTCCCACCCAATATTCACACCTCTCTCTCACTCTAGTCTCATCCTCTCTCCCTCTCTCTCATCTATTCTTTGTCACTACCGACCACCACCACCGTAATTGTTATTGTAATATTTTTTAAGGTAATTGTTAATTGTTAATTTGTTATTGAAGGTATTTGTTAATTTGTTATTGAAGTTAATGTAGCCAAAGTGTTTGATTAAATGTTTGAGTGAAATTTAAAATTTGATTTAACTTACATTTAGTCTAAATTGGTTGATTAATACAATTTTGATTAAGAATATCTTTGTTTGTAGTAAAATTAGAATAAATGCTTGTAGACTTGTAGTATAATTATTTGTAGGATATATAGCAATACACGCAACTAGAATAAATGTCGATGCACTTAATGAACAAAGTGATAAGTAGAGAATTTTTATCATAATTTTAGCTACAATGCAAAAATATATGGAGTCATGAGATGAGACGCTTTTATAAATATGTGTATACATATATATATATGGGAATTATAGAGCATGGGCACTTTGAATTTTTGCAACAAGTTTGTATTAGACAATGAGCTTCTAGCCTTTATTAATAAGCAAACATTATGGATATAACCGTCTTAGCATTATAATGTAGCACCATTAATTAGTATATGTTCCTATATATGTGTATCATGAGCACGTATTAGGAAGATGGCAACTTCTTCTAAAGTAATTCAAAACTTCATTTATTTTTTATAGTTCGATTTTATAATTTGATGATAGTTGTATGTATGTGACTATGTGTTGTACGAGATGGGATAACGGGCTTAACCTCTTTTCGTTGGGCCTAATAATAAGAATAACTATTATTTGTTATTGGCAAACATTAATTCTTGATAGTTTGATTTAGATTACTTAGTAGTTAGTAGAGTTATTATGTTATTTTCATTACTTGAGTCTTCCTATTAAACTTTTTTTTTTTTTGGTGAACTTCCATAGATCATTTCAGACTCAAAGTTTCTATTCATTTTCAAGTGAGCAACATTCAAACAAAAAAGCACAATGAGTCAGGTAATTCACTAATTAATTCCTGATAGTTTGGATTATGCCATGGTGAGTTTGTTAAATTAGCTAATTGGTGCTTTATTTCATATTTGGCCAGATTAAAATGACAATTTTTTTTAAAAGACCAAGAGATAGTAGTGAAGTACCTTCAGCTTCAAGTGATAATGGCTCAAATAGTTCTCCATTTATTTCTTCTATGCCTTCTGTGACTTCAATGCCTTCAATTCCTAAAGATTTTGATTTGAATGATCTTCCTTGGGATCCTGCTGAGAGAATAAAAATTTCGGAATATCATCCTAATCTAAGAGATGAAATAAGGAGAAAATATTTACTCAAAGGACCTTGTCAACCCCGTGGCCATGATTTCCCACAAAAAGAGTTAGGGAAGAAACTAAGGCATTTTAATAAAGCTTGGTTTGGTCAATATCCTAATTGGTTAGAGTATAGTATAAAGGAGGATAAAGCTTTTTGTTTGTGTTGTTATTTGTTTAGAGATCAATTTGGGAAGCAAGGGGGGGGGGGTGATGCTTTTGTGATTGAAGGTTTTTCAAGTTGGAATAAAACAGAAAGATTAGCATCTCATGTGGGTGATGTTAATAGTGCTCACAACAAAGCTCTTCAAAAATGTGAGGATTTAATGAGGCAGTAGCAATCCATTTCCACTGCCCTTGAAAAGCAAAATGATATTCAAAAGAAGGAGAATCATGTTCGTTTAAGTGCCTCTATTGATGTTGCTAGATTCTTGTTACACCAAGGACTAGCCTTTCGTGGTCATGATGAGTCAGATGAATCTAGTAACAAAGGAAACTTTAAAGTATTATTGGATTGCACAGCTGATCAAAGTGACATTGCACGCAAAGTTGTTCTTAAGAATGCTCCAAAAAATAATAAATTGAATTCACCATCTATTCAAAAAGATATTGTTAATTGCTTTGCACAAGAAGTTGTGAAATATATTCTTGATGAAATTGGTGATGATGTATTTGCTTTGTTAGTTGATGAGTCAAGTGATATATCTAATAAGGAACAAATGGCTGTAGTTTTGCGTTATGTGGATAAATATGGAGAAGTAAAAGAAATAATTGTTGGTCTTGTTCATGTAGCTGAGACATCTTCTTCATATCTTAAATCTGTTATTGATTCTTTATTTGCTGAACTTGGTTTGAGTTTGAAAAAAGTGAGAGGTCAAGGATATGATGGAGCAAATAATATGAGAGGCGAGTTTAATGGTTTGAAGGCTTTGATCACGAGAGAGAATAATTCTGCATACTATGTACATTGTTTTGCTCACCAACTTCAATTAGTTGTTGTGGCTGTTGCAAGGAAACATGTTGGTGTTGGAAACTTTTTTGATATGATTGGTGTTTTGTTGAATGTGGTTGGTAGTTCTTGTAAAAGAAAGGACATGATTCGAGAAAGCCACTTAGAGAAAGTGCAAAAGGCCATAGGTAGTGGTGAGATTGAAACAGGAACAGGGTTAAATCAAGAGCTAACTCTTCAAAGACCTGGAGATACACGATGGGGTTCTCATTATAAGACACTTTTGCGTGTGGCTGAAATGTATTTATCTATCCTTGATGTGCTTGAGTATGTTGAAAATGAAGGCAAAGATGATTCTAAAAGAAGTCAAGCACATGGTCTTCAAGTGTACTTTCAATCTTTTGATTTCGTGTTTTATCTTCATTTGATGATGCACATATTGGTACTTACAATGTCTTTGTCAATGAATTTACAAAGAAGAGATCAAGATATTTTAGAAGCTATGTTAATGGTGGGTTCAGTCAAACGACAGTTGCAAAAGTTTAGAGAAGATGGATGGGATTCTCTTTTAACAAAAATATCTTCTTTTTGTGAAAAGAATGATGTTCCGATGTTGAAGATGGAAGATGATTTTGTTAATCCTAAAAGGCAACGTCAAAGAACTAATGTTTCTAATTTGCATCATTATTTAATAGCTTATTTTTACACTGTTGTGGATCTACAACTTCAGGAGTTCAATGATCGCTTCAATGAGGTAAACAGTGAGTTGCTCACTTGTATAGCTTTTTTAGATCCAATAAATTCATTTCAAGCATTTTCTCAATCGAAGTTGATCAGGTTGAGTGAGTTCTACCCAGATGATTTTAGTTTTGTGGATCAAGGTAGTTTTGAGCATCAACTTGTTCTCTACATTGATAATGTGAGACATGATGCAAGACTTGCTAACTTGGAGAGTCTTGGTGATCTTGCTAAAGCCAGTGAAGGCAAGGAAATATCTATCATATCCATTGGTCTACCGTTTATTGAAGTTAGCATTGACTTTACCCGTAGCAACTGCAACGATTGAGAGATGTTTCTCTTCTATGAAATTCGTGAAAAATATTTTGCGCAATCGTATTAGTGATTCTTTTTTGAGTGATTGTGTAATTTGTTATGTAGAAAAAGATGTACTTGAGTATGTGACTAATGATGTTGTAATTGACCGCTTTCAGAAGATGAAAACTCGTAGACTACAGTCGTAAAATGTAACTTACTAATTATTGTTGATCATTTTGTGTTAAAAATATTGTTTGTATTTATTTTTTATTTTTCTCACGTAATTTTGAGGGGAGACCTTTCATATTTTTGAATTTCGCCCCCCTCAAAATCGAAAAATATCACGTTTTCTCCATTTTCTTTGAGTTCGCCCTCCCCCAAACCCAAAATTATGGCTATAATGAAAGAGATATGAGAGTATTAAGTATGTCAAAAGTTGTAATTGAACCTAATCCCTTATTATATTTTCCCTCATAAATATAGCGTACCGTACCGCGGGGGGCCGCACCCCCCCTAATTCCTCGTCGCTCGTCCTTCATTGTGCCCCCACTGACATGAATTTCTAGATACGCCACTGGTGACTATGGTAGTTTGGTGGTGGTGTGGATGTTGGCAGATGGGTTGAAGAAGATGAAGAGATAAACTTGAAAATAAAAATAAGGAGGAAAAATTAATTAAAAAAATAATAATAAAAGTATTTTATAATGTGTAAATTATGAACTCATTTGTGCTGATTGAATTACTATATGAATATTATTATTACTATTTAGTATTTGAATTATTATTATTACCAATTTTTTTTTTAATTAAATATTTCATATATAATTTTTAATATTCTAACAAAAAAGTTAGATTTTTTGTAAAAGTTTAAACAATTATAAAATGAAGACCTATTATTTAAAGTTAAAAAAAGGTTGACATAAAGTGATAAAAAGCCATTCAGAATGTACAACTTAAGTGGCGGCATATAGGTCAATTCTTCTTGCACTTTAGTGTGAAAGGAAGACCAAACACATCCAAAATCGTACAAAGCGCGCTTGACATGCACTCTCCGTTAGTTTCTAACGGAAGGGGGGCTTTGCACAAGGTTTAATGAAACATGGGTTGTGATTTGCTTATTGTTTTAACACATGAGAGTTTTTAGCAATTTTCGACCTAACACAAGGGGGGGAATGTTTTCTTAAAAACCCTTATCATATTAATCACGGTCGTATCAATTCCATTCAATATTTTATATTTGATTTTTGTTTTGATTTAGTGGTATTTATAGTGCCTTTGTTTCGATCGAGATGTTGATTCACTGGGTGGTTTCGTATTTGGCCACCAACGTTGCTCTAGTGATTATTAAGTTAAACGCTGTTGTTTGATCACTTTCTATGGGATGTGGCATGCCAAATGTATATTGTTGTTTTCGTTGTGCTCTATTTAATTTTACTTTTTGTTTGTTTGCCTGGCTTGTTTGGTGCAGGCATGGTTTTGTGGTTATTTTAGGTATCGCTTGGTCAGCGTTTGGGGTCTCGTCTAATTAGACCATTAGCTATACTCAATGTAATCAAAACCGGTCCATACCAGCCACTTAACCCTTGAGCCGATTGGCAATCCAAACCATATTGCATCTTAAACCAGTTGCGCTAGGACGCGTTGTGATAGGCTTAGAAATTGCACTCTTTTTAGTCCCCTAATATACTACTTTTGTTTCGCAGTCAATTATTTTATGCCACATATATGCCTTGATTTCTCGAGTTTGTGTTGCTATAGGATAAACAAATCAATTGGAGCGAAAAAAAAAACAAGAAGGTTAGTTTAGTCGCGACTAAGGATGCCAGAAGTTGTGGCTACCAGGGCCAAACTCTGGGAGAGGCTCCCTATTCCATAGGACCTTCGTTTTGAACATTTTAACACAAAACACAATCAATTTGACCAATGGCCCTGGTATATCAAGAACTTTAAGGTTTGGTCAAGAAATGGCCATGCAATTTTATCATAAGCCTTTTCAAGATCGATTTTCATGAACATGCAACCTTTCCTCTCTTTCATCTGGTGGCTAGCATGAATCATTTCTTGTATCACCAAAATATTATCGTGAGTACCTTGCCCAAACATGGATTCTCAATTTTTTGGATAAGACAACTGAATGTGTCCCCCGCTTGCCTACAAAACTGCCCCTGGGCGAAAGCCTCTCTAAAAATTTGCTAAACCAACCTTCCCACAATATCCCAAATTTTTTGATAAACAAAGCATGATACCTATATGATCGGGAGATTTATGACCACTTGTTCAGTTTCATCAAGCGAGGCAAGCGAACTAAATCTCTTTGTTGCTCCATATCAAGTTTTCTTTGAAGGCAGTTTAATGTGAGAAGGCACATCAAATCATGCGGGTTACAAGTAAAAATCTCTGTAAAGTACAAATGAACATGGTTTTTCAAAATCTGAGCATTTGTCGCCCAAATATCAACAATTTTCAAAGCATCCAACTTATTTTGTCTATGTCGAACAATAGTTGTCGCGTGAAAGAAGCGGGTATTGTTGTCCCCATGTTTAAGCCATTTAATCCTTGATTTTTGGAACCAAAACATTTCTTCTTGTTCAAGGATTAAATTAAACCCAACAATGCACCTTCTCAAGTTTGAGAAGAAAATCATTGGGTATGTTTGGTTATGTTTTCAACTCATGTTTGGTCTAAAATTCTCACCAAACAATGTTTGGCTCACACAATATTTGGTAAAAAATACACTACTTTTTTTGTCCAAAAAAACATAATAATTATTTGCCATCTTTCTACACCTACATTGTCCCTACACTCCTCTCCATGTGCTCTCTCTCTTCTCTCTCCTCTTTATCAGACAAAGGCTTCATGATTTGATTGCTACAGTAACTTTTGTTCCCTCTGAAAACAAAACCAAATATTATCTCACCAAAAAAATACACTCAAAAACCAACTCCCAAAATAAAACCAAACACAATCTCATCAAACACTTACGTGTCCCCATAAATGTCTCACCAATAATTCTCACCAAAATACCATCCCAAAACATAACCAAACATAGCCATTATCTCTCATGGCAAGACCTATTTGGATACCCTTAATACGAGCCAACAGTTTCCTCTTTTTTGAAAGATATTTCCAAATTCTTTCCAATCCATCATCACTCAACCTCCCCCCCCCCCCCGGTATATTGTCTGAATCCCTCCAAATTTTCTCCATGATATTCGTATAGCCTAGATGAGTCGTCCAAACCAACTCAAATCGAAAGGGCTGAGTCCGGAGGGAGTGGTAGGTAACTGGTCACAACAAGTTAAAATCAGGTGATGGTTGAAATGAGTTCGAGGTTCCTTCGGGAGATTTAAGTGCCAATCTTCATTTGCAAGAGAACGGTCGAGACTTTCACGAATAATACCCCTACCTTCAATTCTTCGGACCCAAGTAAAATGGGGGCCTTGAAATCCAAGGTCCGGAAAGTTACAATCGTTAATCAACTCATTGAGCTGGGCACATCTACTACGGTTTTCTAATAAACCCCCTTTTTTCTCATGAATACTAGCCACTTCATTCAAATCACCAACAGTTAGCTATGGTCCATTGATATGGCTACTCCATCCCATCAAATTATTCCTTAAATCCTCTCGTTTCCCCGGGTTAGGACTCACATAGCATCCAAAATAATGCCAATTGGTACCCGTGTGTGACCTGATAATTACATGGATATTTTTTGGGTTCACCTCAACGATCTCCACTTTGATATCCTCCTTACGCCAAAGAAGCCATATACTGCCTTCATAGCCACCCGTCGGGGCTCGACAAATCCCTGAAAAGCTAAAATTCTCCAATATGTTTTGAGCTCCCTCTTTGCCAACTCTTTAGTTTCTAACAAGAAAATAACATCGGGATGAGGCATATTGACAATCTCCAAAAAGTTGCCCTTAAAAGAGTTATTACCAACACCCTGACATAGGATCTTCAGGTGGAGAAGAGGTAAAGATCTAAATCGGTGAGATTGACTTACCTATTCTCCCTGCTAGCCCGGGCCTTATTTGATTCAGTAGACTCATGGCCAATAGTTCCTGTCTCAACCTTTCTGCTTGACTCAGCTCTATCATTACCTCAACATATAAGTTCAGGCGACTCATTACTTGGGTCAAGCTAATCTTCACATGTAATTGCCACTAGAGTTCATGAAATTGAGTGATCCTCACGCAATAACAAAGGGTGTGAAATCGGGGTAGGAGGCTCGGTCTCAGTATCCATTCCTTCTGAAGAATTTATCCGATCCTTGGAAATGCAAACCTGGTCTCCATCGTTGAATCGACCATTCAGGTTGAACCTTGACATATGTTTTCTTCAACAATATTTTTTTGAATATGTAAACTTAGGATTTTCCTTAGTAGAGGCGATATTTTTCTTTCCCTGTTCGAAAGTCAGAGTCGTCAGTCCAGCATTAAATGTCAAAAGGGCGTTGGCCACTGTTGATTGTCCATAGAAAGCTGATGTTAACTGCTTGTGCTACAAAATGTTTCTTTTGTCTTGAGTGTCACTTGTCATCTGGAGAATCCTAATATTAGCTTTTCCTTATCAACCAAATTGTTGCTTTATTACTTTCCCTTGAAATCCTCTTTTTTGTTGTTTTTAGTCCCAAAGGATTAAGGATTTCACCTAGGCCAGCTATCCTATCTCGATTTTGGTGTCCTCGGCTCCCATATGCGTATTGTCTTGTCTTAATACACCAAAAGTATTTTTCTTGTATTGTTATTGTTAGCATTCACCCCGACGTTAGCAACAATATTTTTATTTTGTTTGTTTAAGGGTTTTTTGCAACCCATCTGCTTCCACTCTCTGTACCATGATTTAACCTATTGCGTTGTGCTTTACCAACAATATTTTTATTTTGTTTGTTTAAGGGTTTTTCGCAACCCACCTGCTTCCACTCTCTGTACCATGATTTGACTTACTGCGTTGTGCTTTCCCTTCTGTAACCGTAGTTCTTTCTTCACCAGTGTCATTCTGGTCAGTCTCTTTCACCAGAGCCTCACCCTTTTCTTTAGCAGTGCAGTTAGATGTCTTATAACCCACCATTTCGCATCCAAAAACAAATTGATGGAAGGTTTTCATATGCTAACTTGTATTTTTTTCCATTCCACAGCAGCTTTCAAAGGATTGTCCTGGAATAATTGAATGCAGAAACCGGCAAACAAGCCCTTTAAGGCCCAAATCGTATTCGATCAATCTTGAAAGGAGTTCCAAGACTTAGAGCAATGGAATATATAATTTCAACTTGAAATACTCGATAGCAAGTTCCAAAACCCGAACCTAGGTTATCATCATAGTTATCCTATACAAACCATCTTGTAACCCCTAAGTAATGACTAAAAATCATCCACAGACCTTCTGTTAATACATAATCCCCATTAGTCTTGTACCCAAGTTTAGAAAGTAGCAGCTAAAGCCAAGGTCAACAAGTTCATAATACCCTCTTAGACCCTAAAGAGTGTCAATTTTCCTGTCAACACATTGAAATTAATGAGCTTACCTTCCAAATTCACTTCCCAAGACTTTCTGATTTGGTCCACATATTCATCCTTGAGCACGATTTTTGGGTTTGAACTTTCATCCCCGGTGGTATTATTTGAACATTTTGCAATTTCAACATTTTGTTTTTATCAAACTTAAGTGGTTCCTTGCTTTTGAATTTACCCACAAGCTTTTGCAGATACATCGACGATTTTTGCATGGGGGTATATTGAGTCGAGCTCTCATCTCTTTACTTGCACCCTCTGTCGGAATCGAGGTCAGATCAAGACTGGCATGAAGTGATGGGATTGAACTTGGACTCTCAGGTCTTGCATTTCCTCTATCAAGCATTATTGCCGGAAAGAAGAAACTAGGCAATAAAGCAAGTCGGGTTGGAAGGAAATCGGAAAACCCCTTTTCGATAAGGGTACCGGTTACCCAGCTTAAAATAAAAAGAGGTTTTGACTTTCATCCTATTCGTTTCCTGTTGTGAGCTGGGTTGTCAGTGTTGGGTTTCACAAAAAATTGTGCAACGGAAGATTTATAATAAACCACAGTGTTTTCTCAATTTGCATAATTGAATCATAAACATGCTAAAACGAACTAAAAAGTATCCGTTGAAGCGAAGTGGTTTTATAGCTCTATCCTCCTTCAAATTTTCGAATGGTTGAAGTCTCCAAGTCTTCAATCCCCTTGCTATCCACTCTTCTCAAAATTCTTGAAGCTTTCTTGAAGTTGATCCTAACAACGAACACACATTATCTCTAAATAATCATGCAGATTGACTGATAGAAAAAATTCCTTCTTTTTCTCCTTGATGACCGACGGCTAGTAGTATGAGGAGAGAAGGAGGAGTTTTTTTTGCTTTTTAGGAGAGTTGTGTGAATAATGAATTCATCTGGGTCAAAAGTCTTTAAGTGATGTATTTTATATCACTTGACTTGTTGATCAATACAAGAGGCAAGAGTCCAAGTTGGGCATCCTTATGGACGTCCAACTCGGCCATATGAGGCGTCCATATGGACCCTCTTTATCTGGCCCGACTCGTCTCTTATTTTAATTAATTTTCTACTATTTAATTAATTATTTATTATATTCAGTAAATAAATAAATTAATTAAATAACCAAATTAATTAGATAAATTAATTCATTAATTTATTTCCTTAAGAAATTAATTAATAATTAATCTTATCTTTATAATTAATTATATCATCTAATGAGCAATTAATTAATCATATTTAATTTATCCCATAAATTAAATCTCCTAGAATAAAATGAAAAAATCCTTTTATTTTTCTTTATAAATCCTTTAGCGCGACTCTTTTGGTTCATTTCATTCGGCAATGAGAGGAATCCAAAGGAAGTGGGTAACACCTAGCCAGTCACGTGGCCCACTTCTTAGTCAAAACGAAATCAAATGAATGGATCATTCCACAAAATTCCAATCGTAAATTTAGTATACGTATAAATCCTTTGTTCACGCGTCCCAGTCAAGTGAGAGTCATGGTGATGTCAAACTGACTGAACTTGACTGTATGTATTAATTATAATAATACGAGATCATTGAGTTCGATTTAGTGTCTTGCACAATCGTCTCTATTACTTTGGCCAAAGACTTTGATATCCATTATCTATAATCACACAAAACACTTTCTCATTCATTTATGAGAGAACAAATTCCACGTTAGGTATCAGCTAAGACTACCACTTGCCCATCAAGCCGCATTTCGAGGTCAACCCTACCAACGGGTGAATTGGGTCTAACTACTCTAATGACATACTTGACGTCACAAGTGTATCTTCAGCCTAATACTTCAAGTCAAAGGTTCACTTATACCTATTACGAATAATTAGTTTTGTTATTGACAGTCACAGAGTGAATACCCATGTGACAGAACCAATGCGAGTCGTGTTCAAGCATATCAGTTCCACTGATGTGCCTACAATCTTAAGCTCCCACCATCACATGGTGTTCGACTGGCACTCCCATGTTAAAGCTCAGATTGTACAAGTATTCCTAATCTTTATTTGTCCATTAAAGACTTCATATCACTTGCGAACTTGTTAAGTAATCAAGATCAATCTCTCTAGGGCCTATCTTCCTATCCCATAGGAAGTAGAGAGATTGCGCTGAAAACATGGATAAAACATTTTACACTACTTATAGATGCATATAAGATTTTAGTGAAAGCAAAACAATTCCTTTTATTAATACAAGATAATACGTTTATTTCAAGTGCGATGACCTATCATTCTATCCTCTATGGCATCTGAGGGCATAATCCTAACAGTCATGAAGTGAGCCTAGGGGTGTAATCGAGCAGAGCCTGGCCATTTTTCCAGGCTCGAGTGACACGCTAAAACTTAACGTGCTTTGATAGCAAGTGTACTAGTCGTGGTAGTAATAAAGTGGACTAAAAGTCCGGGTTGTCGAACCACGGGGACTTGAATTCTAGTTTATGATTTTAATGAAAGTAAAGACAATTAAAGTAAAGTAAGAGGAAAACAATTAAGTAAACGAAAGATCAAAGGAGGGAACAAGCTATGAATTAAATCTCACGTATGATAAAATGACTAAGGCACATGCTACAACCAAATCTACTCGTCAATATATATGAACTACTCTTCGAATTATTAGACTCCTATTGCTTTGGTGGAAACTCCTAAATTAACTATTACCCGATGTCTCGGCACATAATAATCCTATGATTAATTGACGGTTCTCTAAATATGTCTATCCGAGAATCTAATCAAAAATCACGCATTAACGTTCTAGAGCTTCCCCGAACGAATCCGGCTAACAACACCCGGGAATCTTTACCTATTTCTAGGGCAATCCCTCATTTGTTTCGGATGATGTGTTAATTCTTTGCACCCTAATCTATTTTCTCTCGAACAACTAGATTAGGCAAGATAGCAAGCATATGGTGATCAAACACATGATTGGAATAAAAGCATAGAATTAACACACAAAGCAATAGGAGAATTAATACAAAGAGCAACTTCACATATATTGATTCATAAATTTGGCCTTCACATGGCCTTAGTTCTACAATATTAGCCTCTCATCAAAGCCTTAAGAAAATCTAATACAAACATATACATACTCATGGAAATAAACATGTAAATGCAAATAATTAAAACTCCCTCAATTGATTGATGATGGATCTTTGCTCTTGATCTTCAATCCTTAGCTCCTCCCTCTTTGTTCCCCTCCAAAAGTGATGAAGAAATATGGTGATGAATGATGATGAGTGAAAAGTGATGGATCAAATGCCTCTCTCTCCCTCCTCTCCAAGATGATTCGGTCAATTGCCCCCTAGGATCCTTAAGAAGACCACCACCAATCAGCCCCTCATGTGTATGTCCCCCTTAGTGTCCCCTCCACTACTCTTAAAGTGAGTAGTATAAAATTCCCAAAAGTAGATCTAGTAAGAAACATACTTATGACATCCCCCCATACATGTGATGACCTCTTGGCTTTAAATGTTCCATTCCCCCATCAAATGATGATCTTTTGGCTGAAAGGAATCAAATCTCGGATGTGGGCGCGCCTAGGCGCGGGTTTTACGGCGCTCGGGCGCCCAAATCAGAATGTTGGGAGTATTTGCCTCTGTCTTGCGCAGTAATTGTATTTCCTTCATAACTCTCTCCACAAAACTCCGATTTGGATGATTCAAGTCCTCATTTGAAGCTAACACATAGTTCTACAACTTTGTAGAAGGGAACTTCATCCAATTCGGTCTCTAAACATACGGAAAAAGCGCTCGAACGTGGAAAGTGGTGCTGAAACGGCGCCCGGGCGTGGGCAAGATGGCGCCTAGGCGTAGGGGTGCATAGAAATTTGGCCTAAACTTGTTTTATACGTCATTTTTCATCCCGTTCTTTGATTGTATCCATTTAAGACCTGAAATCACTTAATGCACGAATTAAACGCACATGTGGCAAGAATCAAGCGATAAATGAACCTAAGACATAAACGCAAAGGGGCTTAAAAACACGTAAAAATGCCTCTTATCAACACCCCCACACTTATCAATTGCTCGTCCTCGAGCAATAAGAGTTCTAAGATAAGGAAACATCATCAATCAAAGAGAGAAACAAAAAGAAAACTACCTAACTCACTTTCGTGGAGTAAACGGTTGCATTTAGCGAATGCAACAAGCCTTTGAACCTTTGAGTTACCTCAAAGGACGAGTTATAGTCTCGTGAGGGTTTGCAGACGATATACCCACAAAATCGAAAGATTTTCAACCCCGATCACTCAACGTAAATTACAATGATTAATAGCACACAATGGTATGAATTCATCTGTTTAAGCTCATATTACAAATATATACACATCACACATTTGCTCATGTTACGCCTTAACATTGAAAAGATCATCCTAAGGGTGTAGTGTAATAAATCTCAAGTATTATAGTCAAGTGGCATTCTTACCACTTTTCAAACATTAACCCCATATTTATCAACTTTTGATTATTCACATGGTACGAGAATTGAATACAACTTCATAGCCACTTAAAAATTTATCACTTCATTCCACTTTCGGATTTATCTTATGCACTTTCAACTCGAAACATTAGAGGCTAGACCATGTGCAATGTTTGATCCTCTTAGGCTTTCTATGACACCCGTGTAACGAGTTTTAGGCCAATAACTCCTAAACCAGATGGCTTTAGGGTATCAAATGTGGAGACATTCCTAAGGGCTTAATCACTCGAGTGTCAAAGGCCACAAAATCAAACTAGGTCCTTATTCACTTAACACTTACATTGGCTTGAGCTTAGCTCAAATTAGCAAAATAGTACAGTATTCTAGGCATGGTGCTCTTCGCCCCCAGTATCTATTAAGCCTGACTTTTTTTCAGTCATACCAATGTTCAACCTCTTTTTATTATTATTAAGCACACGAAGTTAACGTTCTCAACTCATAACACATGTGAAAATTCTAAGTTGATATTTCCGGGATCAAGCCTTTAAGTGTTTCAAAATGATTGCCCACTCAACTCCTCTACCTTCGATTTAGGTGCATATGTGAATCATCTTAAGGTTAATCTAGTCTAGTTAGGATCCCATAAGCAAGGAACGATGTGTATAGCCATTAAAAACCAAATTGATAGAGAAAACATACCATGTATTCAAATTAACCATGCTCAATGCCTCAAGTGAAGGGTTGAAATTCTATCCAAAAAATAAATTAAAATTGCACACATTTCACATGTAGAGGTACAGCACCCCCCAAACTTGACCAAACTTGGACCGAAATATGTAAAACATGAATCAACATGACTATAATGGATCTAGTATACCCCCCACACTTATCATGAACATTGTCCCCAATGTTTGAAAAAGAAAAGGGCAAAGTACACGTCACCATAGGGAAGCTGAAAAGCAAACCCGAGTCCACTTAAGGCAATCAAGTCCACGGATGGCAATCACTGTGTCGATCACTACATAGGTAAACAAATGCTAGACATACAGAGCATCAAACATTGGATAGAATAGAATAAAAAAAACGAGATAAACAAAAAAATGAGAAACATGCATGGAAGGAAAACATCAAGCATCCAAACATCAAACATAAAATATCAAACATCCCAACAAAAGATATCCAAAAAAAAATAAAAAGAAACATGCATGGAAATAAAACAAGATAAGCCTAATCGGTGGTGCCAAAACGGTCAATGTAATCCTCATCCTCGCCGCCTAGATCATCCAAATCAATCAACGGGCTACCCTCATCATTATGAGCCTCATCATCACCTCCGTCAGGAACGAGAGCACCTGACTCGTGCATATCTGCGGGCTGCTGAGGCGGGGGGTGCGGGTAAGGTGGAGGAGCAGAATAATCAAACGGCCCCCAACCGACAAACGCATCATGCTCTACAAAAAGCTGACGGAAATAAGCACAAGTGTCGGACATGACCACCCTCATCTCATCTCGCAACTCCTCCCTCAATTCATCCTTTAATTGTCTAATGGCGGCGGCATCCATAGGTGGAAACTGTGGGGAGCTAGTAGACTGGGATGAAGATGGGCGAGGCCTCTTTGAAGTAGCTGGTGGTGGAGGAGCCTGGGAGTCGTCATCTACCACGGTGAGATAAGAACCAGGAAGCTCAGTACGCTCCAAAGGAAATGTGGGAACCTTAGCCGCCTTGCATAAAGCTGTGATCAGTGACGGGAGAATGATGGGAATCTTCCGAGTGGGACCTTCTCCCTTTTGCTTAGCCAATTCTTTGTTAATCAATGGCCCTAACTCATTCTTCAACTTTCTAAAGTGGTCCGTCAAAGACTTGTGGATTACCCGGGCAAAGTCCACAGCTTTCTTGGACATAATAGCGTAGATGAGGGTGGCCCGTTCCTTGTTTGCCTCTGATCGATTGGTACTCGGCATTAAATTGAATCTGATGAAGTCGAGCCAGAAAGCAGCCTCGGGTAATAGAGCCCTACGGGGGACATGAGCTTCTCCGGGTACCCATTCCCACCCCTCTCGGCCAATAACCTGCAAAATATCCGACAGGCTAACTCGGAGGCGCCCTGAATTGTAAAGAGCGGTGAACTCGCATGTCTGAGGGGTCGGGGTGCCTATGCTCTCCCTAATCTGTCTCAACTCATAATTGACATGTTTGCCCCGGACCAAAAGGGTAGTCCCCAGCCATCCTCGTGTCTCAATCTCATCATAAACCCCGGAGCTGAAGAATTCCAGAACCCAAGGAAGATGAATGGCCTCGGGCTTTTGACAAAAAAACTGTAAGCGATGAAATTGTATCAATTCGTGCACAGAGGGCTGTCCCCGGGTGGTTAAATAGTGCTCCTTAATAAGGGTGCGGGGGGTGCTCAAACTCTGACACATAATTTGGACTTGGGGGTTTTCAAAACGGGTACTATCGGGAGTCTCGGGCTCATTAGAGGAACCCCCACCCACTTTTTTCTTACCCTTTGACGGCCTGTTGGTAGTTCTCGTCATTTGCAACAACAATTATCAACTTCTTAACTACTCAAATCGACCCAAATGCAACCAACCAAATACAACAATCTTCAACGCCCAACACACACCAAAATCAGAGCAACCCACACTTGGCAACAATCCACAAATTCAATTTCAACCCACGAATTGATAATAACCCACGGATTTAGCAAAAATAGACCATCCAATTCAACAACATCAACCCCCAATTTTTTATTACAACCCACACTTTCAATTTCAAGCTCTCAAATGCAATAACAACTAAAAATTCAATCAACAATCAGCCAATGCCCCAATTAATCCTCAATATATAACGCAAGGCACCTACGCGTCGGCTATGAATCGGAAATGGAAGAAGGGTAAAGCCAAAACTCACCTTTTATCCCCAAAATTTTCGCACCGAGTCGATGTGAAAGACGAGCCTCTTGTGCAACGAATGATGTTGATGGAAGTGGCGGTGAAATCCGGTGGAAATGGCCGGAAATGTTGAGGAAATCGCCGGAATTCGAGTGGGAGAAGAGTTGTGAAGATTTTGGGGAATTTTGACCGTTTTTGACCCATATATTTGTTAGATTCAGAATCGGGCGCCTAGGCGCGCGTGTTTGGGCGCCTAGGCGCGCGATACAACTTACCTCGAGTCCTTTGGGTGGTAATGCCCGCGCCTAGGCGGCGTTTCTCGGCGCTTGGGCGCCCCTTTCAGAGTCGGGCGCCTAGGCGCCTGATTTCTCGGCGCTTGGGCGCCCGTTTCAGAGTCGGGCGCCTAGGCGCCTGATTTCTCGGCGCTTGGGCGCCCGTTTCAGAGTCGGGCGCCTAGGCGCCTGATTTCTCGGTGCTTGGGCGCGGGATTCTGAATAGTTTTGTAACGAATTTCATTTCCTGTTTCAAAAGGGAAGAGACAAAACACTTAAAACACAAACTAACAAAGATGTAAGGTTAGAAAATAAAGCAACAAACGGAATAATAAGGGAAAAAGAAAAGGAAACGGAAAGAAAACATGGGTTGCCTCCCAAGAAGCGCTAGTTTAGAGTCATTAGCTCGACTGAAAGCGAAGAATCACGAAGGGTCCGCGAGGATGAAGGACTCTTTGTCTCTTGGCCCATCCATCCCTAAGTAAGGTTTTAGACGTTGAGCGTTGACCAAGAAAGTATGTCCTTTATCTGTTGTAAGTTCGACGGCGCCGGATGGATAGACCTGGGAAATCAAAAATGGTCCCGACCATCGAGACTTAAGCTTCCCGGGGAAGAGTCGGAGTCGAGAGTTGTATAGCAACACCCGCTCTCCCTTGTGGAATTCCCGGGGGAGAATATGTTTGTCATGCCACATTTTGGTCCGCTCCTTATAGAGTTTTGCGTTCTCATAGGCAAGATGACGCCATTCTTCGAGTTCGTTGAGTTGTAGCAAACGTTGTGTACCTACACTTTGAGAGTCAAAATTTAGAAACTTAATGGCCCAATAAGCACGATGCTCGAGTTCAACGGGCAAGTGACATGTTTTACCAAAAACAAGACGATACGGGGACATGCCAATTGGGGTTTTATAGGCGGTCCGATAAGCCCAAAGAGCATCATCCAATTTAAGGGACCAATCCTTTCTTGATGCATTGACCGTTTTTTCTAAAATACGCTTAATCTCCCTATTCGAGACCTCCACTTGGCCACTAGTTTGTGGGTGGTATGGGGTCGAAATTTTATGCTTCACCCCGTACTTGGTCAATAAAAGTTCAAACTGCCTGTTGCAGAAGTGGGTGCCCCCGTCACTAATGATGGCTCGGGGAGTTCCAAATCGAGTAAAAATATGTTTCTTCAGAAAACGAGTGACAACCCGAGCATCATTAGTAGGCAAGGCCACGGCTTCCACCCATTTGGAGACATAGTCTACCGCAACGAGGATATATTTATTTGAACAAGAACTGGGGAAAGGGCCCATGAAATCCACACCCCATACATCAAACAACTCACACTCTAACATGCTATTTAAGGGCGTTTCATGATGTTTAGAGATGTTCCCCATTCGTTGACAGCGATCACAAGATTTGACATAATGATGTGCATCTTTAACAAGAGTAGGCCAGAAGAAACCTGATTGGAGGATCTTAGCTACCGTTTTGGAAGGCCCAAAATGGCCACCTACCGCCATATCATGACAATGAGATAGGATAGCATGCACGTCCGTTTCGGGTATGCAACGTCGAATTAAACCATCTGCACAAACTTTGAATAAAAAGGGTTCGTCCCAAAGATATTGCTTTACATCAGATAGAAATTTCTTCTTTTGATGAAAAGTGATATCCGGGGGAAGACGGCCCGTGACAATGTAATTGGCAAAGTTAGCATACCAAGGTGAAATTTTTTCAGAAATAGCAAGGAGGTGTTCATCTGGGAATTCCTCACGAATTGGTGTCTCATCTAACGGATCATTCACTAGCTCTAATCGTGAGAGGTGGTCGGCTACTACATTTTCGGTGCCTTTCTTGTCTTTTATCTCTAAATCAAATTCTTGGAGTAACAAAATCCACCTAAGGAGTCTTGGTTTAGCATCTTTCTTGGCAAGCAAATATTTTAAAGCCGAATGATCGGTGTAAACTATCACTTTGTTTAGCACGAGGTAAGAGTGGAATTTATCGAATGCAAAGACTATGGCGAGTAATTCTTTTTCCGTGGTGGCATAATTCAATTGTGCGTCGTTAAGAGTTTTACTAGCATAGTAAATGGTTCGAAATACCTTTTCCTTCCTTTGGCCAAGGACCGCTCCAACCGCGGTGTCACTCGCATCACACATCAATTCGAATGGTAAGCTCCAATCGGGGGATGACATGATAGGGGCGGAAACTAGGCGTTCCTTCAAATCAAGAAAGGCCTGCATACAAGAAGAATTGAAATCAAAAGGTGCATCTTTAACAAGCAAATTAGACAACGGTTTCGCAATTTTAGAGAAATTCAAGATGAATCGCCTATAGAAACCAGCATGCCCGAGAAAACTCCTAACAGCTTTTACCGATGTGGGTGGGGGAAGTTTTTCAATGACCTCAATCTTGGCTTGGTCCACTTCGATCCCTTTTTGAGAGATCTTGTGGCCAAGTACAATCCCCTCTCGGACCATTAAATGGCATTTTTCCCAATTCAAAACAAGGTTGGTTTCTTCACAACGTTTAAGCACAACATTTAGATGAGCAAGACAAATATCAAAAGTTGTTCCGAAAACAGAAAAGTCATCCATAAAAATTTCAAGGAAATCTTCAACCATATCATGAAAAATAGCCATCATGCATCTTTGAAAAGTGGCCGGGGCATTACACAAGCCAAATGGCATCCTTCTATAAGCAAATGTGCCATAAGGACAAGTGAAAGTGGTTTTCTCTTGGTCCTCAGGATCTATGGCAATTTGATTATAGCCGGAGTAACCATCTAAAAAACAATAGAAATCATGCCCGGCTAATCGTTCAAGCATTTGGTCAATAAAGGGGAGGGGGAAATGATCCTTACGTGTGGCATCATTCAACTTACGGTAATCTATACATACACGCCACCCACTAATTATACGAGTTGGGATAAGCTCATTATTCGCATTCTCAATTACCGTTATTCCCCCTTTCTTAGGCACCACTTGGGTAGGGCTCACCCACGCACTATCAGAAATAGGATAGATTATACCTGAGTCGAGCAGTTTAATCACTTCCTTCTTGACTACCTCTTGGATTTGTGGGTTTGATCTCCTTTGGGGTTGGCGTGTAGGCTTGGTGGAGTCCTCCATAAGTATTTTGTGCATACATATCGCTGGACTAATGCCTTTGATGTCCGCAAGTTTCCACCCAAAAGCCCGTTTGTGAGATCTCAACACCGTCATTAATTGCTCTTCTTGTGATCAATGATCTATCAACTTTGATGAATCCTCCCGAATGAGAGGAAGATTTGTACTCTAAGCTTAGAACCTTTTCCACTAGACCATCTTTCTCCGAGTCCACTTGCATGGATTTCATAAGACTCTGTTCGAGAGAATTTTCAATTGTATTGTCCTGTAAATACTCAACAATCAAATGGTCAAATGTATCAATTCGATAACACGAGTCATGATCAAAAGGATGTTTAAGGACTTTGTAAACATCAAAGGTAACTTTGTCATCGCCCACATTCAAGGTAATCTTACCATTAGCAATGTCAATTACCGCCTTACCCGTGGCTAGGAATGGTCTCCCTAGGATTAATGGTACTTCCACATCCTCTTCCATGTCGAGTACTACGAAATCAACGGGAAAATAAAACTTGTCGACTTGGACAATAACGTCTTCGATTATCCCCTTGGGCCTCTTGATCGATCGGTCGGCTAGTTGAAGGCTCATTGAGGTCGGCTTGGGATTTCCAAGGCCTAGCTTTTTAAACAGTGAGTATGGAAGAAGATTGATGCTGGCCCCCGAGTCACATAACACCTTCTTGAATGATAAGGATCCAATTGTGCATGGGATTGTGAGACTCCCGGGATCTTGGAGCTTAGTTGGCAATTTATTGAGTAATACGGCGGAGCATTCTTCCGTGAGGCACACCGTCTCATTCTCTTCCCACTTCTGCTTGTTGGAGAGTATGTCCTTGAAGAACTTCACATAATTCGGCATTTGGAGGATGGCGTCAATAAACGGAATATTAATTCTCACTTCCCGAAGGATTGCCAAAATTCGAAGAAAGCTCGGATCCATCTCCTTTTTCTTCTTTTTGTGAGCATTTGGGAAGGGGAGACGAACTTCGATAGGGGGAGAAAGCGTTGGATTAGACGGATGAAAACCTACAGAAGCAGTGGGCGGCGCCTGGGCGCGTGTATCGGCGCCTAGGCGCGGATCTTCTGGCGCCTGGGCGCGCATATCTGGGCGCTCGGGCGCGGATGTACTGGCAGTGTCATTTTCCAATTGTTTGCCACTTCTCAAGGCTATGGCATTGCATTGGGCCTTCGGGTTCTTTTCCGTGTCGCTTGGGAGAGTCCCCGGGGCTCTACCGTTAACCGCATTAGAAAGTTGCCCTACTTGTGTTCGCAAATCCTTCATCTCCATACACATATCCTTTATCATATTCCGAAGTTCGTTGAAAGATGTATCGGACTTTTTCATGTGAGCATCCAGTTTCTCATCGATTGTGGGAGGTCGCATTTGCACTTGACCTTGACCTTGTCCATTGAAATTGCCTTGCCTCGGGGGTGGGTTATTGAAGGGTGGTCGTGGAGCTTGATAGATCCCCGGTTGTGCGTTCTGTGCGGGGTTGGGCCTTTTTGGAAAATTCTCGGGTATATGAAAGTTCACCCGAGGTTTATTTTGATTCCCCACATAATTAACATTGCCAACCTCCGGTTCCAAGAGTACTACTTCCTCAACTACTTCCTCAATACAAGCAACCTTTTTAGAGGATGAGGCCTCTTCATCGTCGGGGTAGAGCTCGTCTTCTCGGGCCAACTGTTCGACTTTGTCCCATACACTTTGACAATCTAACCCAAGGAGATCTCCTCCCGCACCCGCGTTGAGTCTATGCCGAATACGTGACCTAACCCCATCATAGAAATGGAGTACTTGTTCATTCAACCCAAAATTATGATCGGGGCATTTACGGAGCATGCCCTTATATCTAGCCCAAGCCTCGGCTAAAGATTCATTGCTCCTTTGCCTAAACCCTTTTATATTACTCCGTAGCTCATTTATTTTTGAGGGTGGAAAGAATTTATTTAAAAAGGCATCGACCAACTCACTCCATGTTGTAATAGATTGTGGAGGTAAGGATTTGTACCATGTTGTCGCCCTATCCTTCAATGAGAAATGGAAGACTCTTAGACGAATCGCATCAAGATCACGTGGGTGATATTGAATGGTCACAAGAGCCTCATCTATGGTTTCCAAATGAGCGCGTGGTGATTCGTGTGGTTCTCCATAGAAAGGATCTCCTTGCACCATATTAAAAATGTGAGCCGGAATGTGGTAGTTTGGTGTGAAGAAATTAGGCACGACTACGGGCCCCGGAATGGTATGGACCCTAGGTGGTAAGCTACCCCGAACCGACGGGAGTTGTGGAGGAGGTACCGCTTGCATGGCTTGTAGAACACCTTGTAACCACTCCCTAGTTTCCGGTGAGTTCATGTCCGGGAAATTTCCATTTGGGTTTTGGTTGAGATTATTGGCCATTTCTCTTGCTCGCCTACTAGTCCTAAGAACTCGTTCAATTTCGGGCTCCAACTCGTATAGAGGCTTGCTTGAGGAGCGGGTCATGCACCTCAAGAACCTAACAATTAAATACAAGAACAAAATTAGACTAATCACGAAAATAAAAGAAAATCAAGAAATGAACGAAAACTAAGAATTATTAAAAATGTAAACTAAAATAAACAAGTCCCCGGCAACGGCGCCAAAAACTTGACACGCTAAAACTTAACGTGCTTTGATAGCAAGTGTACTAGTCGTGGTAGTAATAAAGTGGACTAAAAGTCCGGGTTGTCGAACCACGGGGACTTGAATTCTAGTTTATGATTTTAATGAAAGTAAGACAATTAAAGTAAAGTAAGAGGAAAACAATTAAGTAAACGAAAGATCAAAGGAGGGAACAAGCTATGAATTAAATCTCACGTATGATAAAATGACTAAGGCACATGCTACAACCAAATCTACTCGTCAATATATATGAACTACTCTTCGAATTATTAGACTCCTATTGCTTTGGTGGAAACTCCTAAATTAACTATTACCCGATGTCTCGGCACATAATAATCCTATGATTAATTGACGGTTCTCTAAATATGTCTATCCGAGAATCTAATCAAAAATCACGCATTAACGTTCTAGAGCTTCCCCGAACGAATCCGGCTAACAACACCCGGGAATCTTTACCTATTTCTAGGGCAATCCCTCATTTGTTTCGGATGATGTGTTAATTCTTTTGCACCCTAATCTATTTTCTCTCGAACAACTAGATTAGCAAGATAGCAAGCATATGGTGATCAAACACATGATTGGAATAAAAGCATAGAATTAACACACAAAGCAATAGGAGAATTAATACAAAGAGCAACTTCACATATATTGATTCATAAATTTGGCCTTCACATGGCCTTAGTTCTACAATATTAGCCTCTCATCAAAGCCTTAAGAAAATCTAATACAAACATATACATACTCATGGAAATAAACATGTAAATGCAAATAATTAAAACTCCCTCAATTGATTGATGATGGATCTTTGCTCTTGATCTTCAATCCTTAGCTCCTCCCTCTTTGTTCCCCTCCAAAAGTGATGAAGAAATATGGTGATGAATGATGATGAGTGAAAAGTGATGGATCAAATGCCTCTCTCTCCCTCCTCTCCAAGATGATTCGGTCAATTGCCCCCTAGGATCCTTAAGAAGACCACCACCAATCAGCCCCTCATGTGTATGTCCCCCTTAGTGTCCCCTCCACTACTCTTAAAGTGAGTAGTATAAAATTCCCAAAAGTAGATCTAGTAAGAAACATACTTATGACATCCCCCCATACATGTGATGACCTCTTGGCTTTAAATGTTCCATTCCCCCATCAAATGATGATCTTTTGGCTGAAAGGAATCAAATCTCGGATGTGGGCGCGCCTAGGCGCGGGTTTTACGGCGCTCGGGCGCCCAAATCAGAATGTTGGGAGTATTTGCCTCTGTCTTGCGCAGTAATTGTATTTCCTTCATAACTCTCTCCACAAAACTCCGATTTGGATTATTCAAGTCCTCATTTGAAGCTAACACATAGTTCTACAACGTTGTAGAAGGGAACTTCATCCAATTCGGTCTCTAAACATACGGAAAAAGCGCTCGAACGTGGAAAGTGGTGCTGAAACGGCGCCCGGGCGTGGGCAAGATGGCGCCTAGGCGTAGGGGTGCATAGAAATTTGGCCTAAACTTGTTTTATACGTCATTTTTCATCCCGTTCTTTGATTGTATCCATTTAAGACCTGAAATCACTTAATGCACGAATTAAACGCACATGTGGCAAGAATCAAGCGATAAATGAACCTAAGACATAAACGCAAAGGGGCTTAAAAACACGTAAAAATGCCTCTTATCATCGAGCTCGAGCTCGAGCTTTACAACACGAGCTCGAGCTCGTCGAGCCGACATTTCAAGAGCTCGAGCTCGTAGGCGGCTCGCGAGCTCGAGTCGAGCCCTTGAGCTCGATACTTTTTGTGCAGCCAAAATTATAGTTCCCCAAGAAACAAATAAAAAATAAAATTACAGCCCCCAAGCTACTAGATCTCCATTGTTAACCCTGTTGCATAGAAAATTAGAAACATACCAAAAAAACGATTACAAGAGAGAGGATCTACAAGTGAGAAGTCGTCAGTTGTGACTATATGGGCGATGATGCGAGTACCCCAGTGGATTTGTGGGTTTCAAGCAACGAGGGCTAAGGCGGCGGCGGTTTTCCGGCGTCGATTCGGTCTGAGGCGGAGAGAATGGGTGGTGCATCGGCGGAGTTCAAGCCTTTTTTTTTCTTTGGCCGCCTTCTTTTTCCTTGCATTGCTGCTGTTGTGAAAAGTGAGGGGGAAAGTAGGGGAAAGTGAGGGAGAAGATGTGAAAAGTGAGGGGGAAAGTGAAAACTGAGATAGATATTTTGACTTTTTGATTTATTTAATTTTTTTTTATTAATTATTAATATAAAAATATAATAATATTAAAAATTTAAAAGGGCTCGCGAGCTTTTTCATGAGAGGAATAGGCTCGAGCTCGAGCTCGTGAAGCTCAGCTCGAGCCGGCTAGGCTCGTGAGCCGGCTCGGCTCAATTTACACCCCTAAGTGAGCCCATTCTGCTTCAAGTTGCCATTGAATTGCTTTCCGTTCCCTTGTTGAGTCAAAGGATGAACAAGAGTACGACTGCATCTCATGTTTCATTTCTGATTGAGAAAATTATGAACTCGAAGCCCTCATGATATGACAAAAAGATGCCACCAAGCGTGAAAGAGTATCTACTAAGGAAATGGAATCGGGGATCAACTTCTTATTCTATCTTTAATCGAGAATCGAGAAAGCTCTTAATCTTCTAGCCTTTTAGGTTGATAAGGGGGAGTTAGCAAAGTTGGACAAGATTGGAATGGGCATAGGAACATGTGAGGGAGATAATTCAAATGCCAGCAGAGAAATAGAAAAAGTCGTGCTTTAAAGTGGAATTCTTCTAAGATCCATAGCTCGATTTTGTTATCTTCCAAGTCAGAGGAAATGCCGCTTTATTCAGTATTTTGACCTCTTTTCAAAAGCAATTCTTTCTAATCGGAGAAGAAGTAAGGTACAAGGCTTTTTAGGGCCTTCAAGAGGAGAAGAAAGATTCCTTTCTAGTTCCACCGATAGCCTTTAGCTTTAGCTAGTTGCATTGCCTTAGCTCAAAAGTTGGAATACCCAGAAAGGCAAAAAAATAGAAAATAAGTCTTACATGTCCTATCAAAAAGAAGGATAGAAAGTCAACTATGGGACTTTCCAAAGAAAATTGCAATCGTAGTGTATCAACCATTCAGAAGACCATCGAGATCTTCGACTTAGCTCCCAAAGGTAATCCACCTGGTCCTTTCCCAACCTGCGTACCATTAGCCAGCCTTGCAGCGACAAAAGGATTAGACGTCCCCCCATGCTATGGTTCCCTGCAGTCCAGTGCCGCATTAGGTTAGGGAGACGATAATAGCTCCTCCACATCCCAAAGGCTAAGGTAGTGGATGTGGATCCCGAATCAAAGGTAAATGGCTCTTTCTGATTCAAAAAAGAACGTGCATGATTTCTAAGGGGCAAGCTTCACTAAGAATAAGTAAGAGTCTCCTGTTTTCATTCTCACAAGAAGAGGGAAAATCCCTAAGATAGGAATTAAAGAATAAAGTCTTATGCATCTTATCTTTATTTTTACTACGTTTAACAAGGTCCCTTTCCTTCTGGGAGGAATGAGGGGTGGTAAGAGTCCATTAGAGTTTAGAAAATAGAAGAGAGGCTAGAGAAAATTCTAGAGAAAGAAAAAAGGTTTCCTAAGAAATAGTATATTATACTATTTCGTGCGATATGAAGATTGCCATAGTCGGCATCGATCACCAATATGCTCTATTTCCTTTTGCAATTTACGAGTCAAAAAAAAAATAATTATTATATTTGACTTTACCTTTCATCTATAGTACTGCAATTACACTTCTCAAGTTAAAAAATTAAAATACAGCAAGGCAAAAAATAGTTATCCAAAGCAAGCTCTTTCCTTGGTCTCAATATAAATAGCCCCATCAATTTCTAATTTAGTGGAGTAGAATACATACCTTTTTTCCTATGGTAAGATTCCAGACCAGATGTATACCATAGCACAACATGATACCATTTTCCTCGGCAAGCACGAGAATATTCACGATTTCAAGGATATTAAACGCTTTGCTGAAAATATAGTGTGTTTCCTGAACAAACGAGATGAGACTCTCGGCAGCCACAACATCTGTTGTCCTACCCGAATCAGCCCAACAAATAGATAGCGGAGCAAACCGACGCACATAATAAAGATTTAGCTTGATTGTTGAAGTTGAAATCTGCAATAGGAATCAAGTCAGGATTCAAATATAAATTTCTAAATTCAAAAAACCAATATTATGCCACCAAATAAAGCCACCAAAAGTTTGGTGATAGTGTTATATGCCCGGTGAGCCATCTATTGGCTTAATCACTGGAACATAAACACTATGACAGTCTTGTCTTTCACATCATATCAAACCTAATGGTATTATCTTTATCGTAAATCGCTTAAATAGTCTAGATAAAGATCCCTTTGGATTACACAGAGCTAGGGGAGTGGTATGTAACTAAGGAACACTCTCGAGGGCTGTAATCCTTAAACCCCGTTCCAAGTCGTAGGGACAATGAGATAAGGGATATCATAGTCTCGCCAAGACTTGTTTGTATAGGTCATTCTCAAAATAGTGGAGTGTTTTGTTTGTTAGACCTGCCGGGTCAGTGCATATATGGAGATTCATACATTGGAGAAGGATGGAATTGAACGATCCCGCAAAGACATCTCGTTGGTTCTGGTCGAACTAGAAGTCCTTCGGTTTCGCAGTGTCAGGTTAATCCTTTGACCTGAGATGTCACTGGAAAGGATACTACCCACTATACTTTGATATATGGCGCGCACTACAGGATAGTTATACGATAGTGTATGTTCCATATAGTATGGTAGTATAGCAAAACAAGTGGCATTAGATATGGGATCCATCCAGGGCTGACACCGTGGTATTTTCTATGATGTTGTAAACTCTGAATGATTGATATTGTTGGGAAATGATGCCCGAAAATGCAATGGAATAAAATCACGATTCGATTCCCGAGCCATGGATCAATTTAGGCTTTTCGTTGATTTTTAATCGAAGTACGAGATAGAACAATTTACCTCTTTGTACTTCGTTTCGTTTCTTGATCCACCGTTTACAGCAGCAATCCCCGGGACTCCTGCCTCTAGATAATCATGGGCGGAATTCTCCAAAAGATCTTCCTCCTCCATCTCTGATTGGCTGCTAGAAGAGAAGAAGATGGAGAAAATATTTTCTCTCTACTTTTTTGTGTACCTTTTTGTGGCAACTGATCAAATCTTAACCTAGGTCTAAGTGTTGAAGGATTTAAATAGAATCCTCCTTCTTGGACCTAGGTCAAATGCCTCATAGGCCCATGTGGATTTTCAAGTGGGCTAAGTTGGCCTAGTCAACTTAGTCCACATTAATTTAATTACATTTCATATTTAATCTAATTAAATATGTGTGTGATTAAATTAATATTTAATTTAACCAAGTTAATTAAATATTCAAATTAATTTAATATTCCACTGTTTAATCTAATTAAACAACTAATTAAATTAATCCGTCCACTCATTTAATTTGTACATCTAATGACAAATTATCTACATGCCCCTCCAAGTACACAAAGTGATTTCCCGTTCATTCCTGGTAGCGCGACTCTCTAGGTCCATCTTGATTAGCAAAGGGAGAATACCAAAAGATGTGGGTGACACTTAGCCAGCCCCGTGGCCCCACATCGTAGCCTAACCAAGTACGAATGACTATGTCATTACAAACCTCTTGACTATGAATTTCATATGAATATACGCCCTTCACTGATGTACCCCGATTGAGTGAGAGTCATGGAATATGTCAAACTCACATAACTCGATGCTATGCTATGAACCATAGTAACATGAAATGACTAAACTGCCCTCCGTATCCCATACGAGTCAATTCTTCTACTTTGATCAAAGACTTTTCATTTCAGTTACTTATGATCGCATAGGGTATCTACTCGTGTACTTTCGAGATAGGGAATCCCTTCTTGGAAATCAATTCACAACTGCTACTTGCCCATTGGGATCGCACTTTGAGGTTGGCCCCACCAATGTCTGAATCGGGCCTAACTACTCTAGCAACAGATCCAACATCGCAAGCACATCGTGATAGTGAATCCTCAGGTCAAAGGCTCACACATACTATCATAGTCAGTAATCGAATCATTGATAGTCACTGAGCAAAAACCCATGTGATCGGATTACTACGAGCCGTGTTCAAATATATCAACTCCATTGATATATCTATGACACGTGTTCTCACTATCCCATAGTGTTCGAATGGCACTCCTTGTCAGAGCATGTGTCATACAAGTCGAATATTAATGCCGAATTAAGATTTCTTGACTTGCGAACCCTTTTATGTGATCAAGAATAAGACTCTCACTATGACACTTCTTTATGCTATAAAGCACAAAAAGTCAACCTAAATACACATGGACTATTTGTTCAATACTTTTTAATGCTATGAAGTTTTACATGAACAAAAACACATTTCCTTTATATGTTCGTACAATATAAATCAGTGCCCTACTTAAATCTCATTCCTCCTCATTGACATTGAGGGCACACACCTAACAATCTCTCACTTGTACTCAAAGTCAATCGCTATGGTATATCATACCTATCTTCTAAAGATGTTGATTTAACACTACCTTTGATAATGGCTTAGTGAGTGGGTCAGCCACGTCATGAGCTGAGGTTAATTTCTGTACGGCAATATTGCCTCAATCCAAAGAGTTCTCGAATAACTTCTCCCCCTATGTTTCAGATTTGTTGTGAGACCTTGGTTCCTTAGCCTGCGCGATAGCTCCATCGTTGTCACACTTTAGTGACAACAGAATTTCCACGCTAAGAACCTCTTGAAGTTCATCTTATGAACTTCTCAATCCAAATAACTTGTTTGGCAGCCTCGAAGCTCGCCATACACTTAATCCTCAGATGTGGAATCAGCAGTTGTGCTTTGCTTGGAATCTATTCTAAGACACTGCTCCATCATTCAGAGGGAATACAGAGCCATAAGTGGATTTTTCGATTATCATGATTAGTTTCAGAATCCAAAATTATGTAATCGCTTCCATGTGCTTACATTCTTGGTCCTTCTTAAGTACCATAGAATACTTTTCATCGCATTCCAATGCTTCTCTCTTAGGTTAGCTTGAAACCTACCTTTTTCCCTAATCGCACAAGTAGGATGCCGTTTCTTGCATAACATTGCCAACATGAGACATTCTACATCTAAGGCATAGGCCATGCCATACATCTCTCTTTGATCTTTTCATAGATTTATAGAGATGAGGTCTATGTCTCATGGGCCTCCTAGATTTTACACATCAACCATTGAATTGGGACAATCTTTAGGTGGAGGGCTTGAGGGAGTCCCATTGCCCTGTTTGCTCTATTTTCATAGGTGCAAATTCAAATGACACAGGTATCTTCTCACAAGTCTTTGATGAAAAGAGTGCTTGAGAGCCTCGTCTCGATCCTAGTCAACGAGTTGATACAATATCAATAATATTAACTTGCTCTCACTGACCTTAATGTAGACACAGGGTTCATTTTCATTCGTGATGACATTGTGTCATTAGAGTGAAAATTACAACTATGAGGCATCCCTTTTTTCCTATAAATGGATCTATGCAACTACCACACGTTATGAGAATCAAACCTAGATATGAAGCTTTGGGCAGTCCTTTTAGACATCCTTCTAAAGAAATCTATGATGAACGAGCCTACATATCAATGTCTCAGATTCCATAATTCAAGTGTGCTACTATCGCAAGCCTAGTTCTAATAGATTTGATTATTGCTGGGAGAAAAATGGTTTCCTCATAGTCCATGCCCTTATATTGACTACACCATTTTCCGCCATCAACTTGGCCAAGCCAGTCTAACTAATCAATCCATTCCCATTTTCATAGTATTACATTATCTCGCATTGTCCATGCCCACCATTCCTTGGTCATGAGTAGAGGAATCATATTCATGGCATCCTTCTGCTACTACAGTAGATCACCATATCTTTCAGGCGGCTGAGATACTCTACTAGATCATCGCATTGGCAGTTGTGTCTTATTAGGCTTGGTTTGAATAAAGTCTATTTTGTTTTCCACAATTATCTTTCTACTGCACTTTGTTTTCTCGAGTGATCTAATCTTTGAGAAATCGGTCCTCTAAAGCCACAATGACTCTTCAGTCATTGCGTAGGTGAAAGAGATCTCCTTGAGATTCATAGGATTAGCAAAAATTTGTTTCTCAAAGAAACACCCCCAAATGTTTACTTCTTCAACTTACGTCAGGTATTTTCATACCCTCGTTTACTTAAAGCCAATGTGTTCTCTACATCACATCTGATGTTGAATGTTTGGGAACGAATTTGGAGGGACATATATTCAAAATATAAATGAGTTACGCTTCACCCATGTTGAACCTCGCAATTTCTAGCATAGAACCAACATTGCCCAACATAGTCTTGTTCTCGCATGAAACTACCCTATTTATCTTGGGGATTTGCTGGAAGTGTCAATTGTGAATCCACACGATGTTCTTTTTAAAGAACAGGTGAAACCAGGTGATCACACACGTCAGCATGCAAAACTATAAAACTTGAGTAGCCCTTTTAATATCTTCACGGTAAAGGGGGACCAAACAATTTTACTAGTTTGTTCCAAGCATACTACGCACAGTAAACTTATTCTGGATGCACGGATTCACTTAAACAATTTAACAAGGACGTATGGTTGCCTGATTTATTTGAAAAATAAATGCTAGCTCTAATGTTACCAACCGTAAAGATGTATTATTTAATGACCAAGTCAGAAAAATAACTATCTTATTTCCATTTGGTAAAACAAACCAATCATATGTCATGTGCCCAGAATTATCAAAAGGAACCAAGGTTAATCTTAAATGACTAGTATCATTTCCGACTATCTCTCGTCCTACCAGCTCTGCACTTCTTTCTAGCACTAGCTATAAGAAGTCAGATATTGAACATTAGCTCTCCAAGAATCAAGTTCTATTTCTCAGCGTACCTCATACCATAGCCTTACTCACTGACCCCTCTATTGGGACATGAGTAATGTTTACAATAAGCATACCATCTAATGATTCGTTAAATTAGGTCAGTTGCAACATTCTCAAGCAAAAGAATTAAAGGTCCTTAGAGAGGGTTATATAACGCAGAAAATAAGCCAAGATTTACAATTAGATGATTATATTATTCTCAAGTAAAATCAAGACTTTAATTTTACTTGGCTCCCACTACGTTTTTCAAACCATTGTATTCCCACTGCAATAAACAAAAATCTCGTCGAACAGATTTCGTAGTGAGTGATTGAGTTCTTCAAAATTTTCAATGAGTTGCAATCTATAACGAGGTATGGCTTATTGAAATTTTAAAGTGGCGTGACATGCCAATCAGTCCAACTGATGGTTCAATCCCGCTTTTGCTCATGGATCACTTAACCTCAGCCTGTAATGGAATATTGGCGGTGATCCATCTAAATACTTTCCCACCAACTCCTATCGATCTAACAGTTGAATCTCATCTTACAACCTGTAACGATGTATAAGATGAGATTTGCTTCAGCCGATGGCATCAAATGCAAGTAGAGATCTTCGAATTATGAGTTGGTGCATAACCCCCATTAGTCGGGACGATGCCATGCATAACTCATAACTTTATCTCTCTAAGTTTGATGGAGAGCCAGGATATCCAATATCCCTTTCTTACTTAGTATAATTAGTTTGAGAGAATTTCTTATTTAGTTAAGGACACACTTTGCACATAATTTTTTTCAGCGCACTCAAGGAAATATAATAATCAGAAAACACCTAGCAAATCTAATAACACACACACACACACACACACTCATATGGAATTTATCTAGATTAGCTCGAGCCAGCGAGTCAATCGGGGAGGGATTCCATCTATTACAAGAGCTTCCACTTATACAGAAAATTTAATCTACGAGCTCCAAGCTTCCATTGGAACCGCCATGCTCCATTGGGCCAATCTAATTTTATTTCAAAGAAACAGGCCTATACAAGCTTCTAATAAAATAAAGATACAAGCTGGGGGCTCAAATTCCGGCCCAATACAACCCAAATAACAGAAAGAAAATGAAAACACCCTAAGTCCATATGAGTTGTCATCATCACATAATAAAAGGATCATGTAAAACAATTAAACACGTATGTGATGATCATTTAAATCTTATTTAATAAATAATTAAATCCAATTTAATTTAAACTGGATCAAAAATCTAACTCATAAAATCAAATCCAATTTAATTTTAATGAGAAGATTAAATCTAATTTAATTAAAGAAAATTAAGTTCACGCAATTCTTATAGGCTTATAAGGTTAAATCCAATTTAATCCAAATCTAATTTAATTTCATTTCATTTGGAAGTTAAATCCAATTTAATTTACACAAGGGATTAAATCAAATCTAATCCTAGTAGAAATTAAATGCCATAAGAAGAATACAATCTAATTTAATTCATGGTGAAATTAATTTCCACATGATTTAAAAGATTAAAATTTTTTAATCTCACCGAAATAAAGATTAACAATATTTCTAATATATTTTGACTCCTTTAATTAAATCTAATTTAATTAAAGTGAGACTATATCCAATAAAGTCTCTATGGGTGAACTAATCTAAAAATATAAGAAATTAAGTTTAATCCAATTCCAAGAACCATTAAATCCGATTTAATCCATAATAAAAAACAAATCCGATTTATTTTGATGGGCTAGTTAAATTCAATTTGATCAACAACAAAATCAAGTCCAACTTATTTTATTCATATGATTAAATATAATTTAATCAAAGTGTAACTAAATCAAATTTAATTACTAGAAAAGCAAATTTTTATTTAACTAAAGGGTATTTAAATCTAATTTAATTTCAAAACAAATTATATACCCTTTAATATGGAGATTAAATTTTAATTTACTTAATTTAATTTATTTTGATAGGCTCGTTAAAATCTAATTTGGTCAAGAATAAAATCGAGTCCAACTTGTTTTATTCATATGACTAAATACAATTTAATCAAATTTAATTACTAGAGAAGATCAAATTTCTAAATTAACTAAGAGATATTTAAATCTAATTTATATACCTTTTAACCTAAGAAAATAAATTTAATTTAAATAAATTAAATTCATTTTAATTTGAAATCTGAAACAGAAAGGGCCATTAATTAATTCAAATGGAGCAACCACATGTATTGGGTCAAACCCAATGCATTTGTTCATTAATTAATATGTTGGGCTCAAGCCCAGCAATTCTTTAATTAATGCGTTGGGCTCGAGCCCAGCATATTCATTGATTAACACGCTAGGCTCAAGCCCAGCATTCCCTAAATCAATGCGCTGGGCTCAAGCCCAGCGTGTTTGGCTTACCTTAGCGTTGGGCCAAGCCCAGCGCTGAATTAATTTTATGTTGGGCTGAGCCCAACACTGATTGTGTTGCCCTGAGGGCAGCACCCACCTATGCGCCATCGTCGTCGTCGCACCCAGCGTCGGCGACTTCGCAGGTCGTCGTAAGGGCGCTAGGGCGAGGTGACGACGGCGCTTTCGTCTACCGATGTCAACGACGTACGACGGCGTATCTAGTGCCGCCTTGCATCATTTTATTGTGTCGCGGCTGTGCAAATCTAATTTGCACATCCGTTCTTTTGACGTTGGCTTGGGGCGGCGTTCAATCTTCACCCCCTCATTGACGAGAGGCGACGCCCGGTGTCGTGAGCGCCGCCAGATATTTACACAGCTGGGGTTGTGCGAATGCAACCATCCGTTGTTGCTCTTGCACAGCCGGCAGTGTCTGCCTCCAGCGGCGGTAGCCGTGTTGCCCTTGACAAATATTCGCTCTCTCTTAATTTTGATCCGATCGAAACAAATTTTAGATTCAATTAGAAACAAAAATATCCAAATCTAATTTTTAGATTCAATAAATTCACCCAATATAATTCAGATTTTTCGATCCATATTATACGATTCCAAATCATACTATTGCGTATTAAACATGAATATCAAATAATCATATGAATTCGCATACAAAAAATCAACGAAGCCATAAATTTGGCTCTGATACCACTGTTGGGAATCGATGAACTAAAATGCAGCAGAATAAAATCTCTATTCAATTCCCGAGCCATGGATCAATTTAAACTTTTCGTTGATTTTTAATCAAAGTATGAGATAGAACAATTTATCTCTTTGTACTTCATTTTGTTTCTTGATCCACCGTCTACAGTAGCAATCCCCGAGACCCTTGTCTCTAGATAATCACGCGCGAAATTCTCTAAAAAATCTTCCTCCTCCATCTCTGATTGGCGGCTAGAAGAGAAAACGAAGGAGAGAATATTTTCTCTCTACTTTTCTGTGTAACTTTTTGTGGCAACTGATCAAATCTTAACCTAGGTGTAATTGTTGGAGGATTTAAATAGAATCCTCCTTCTTGGACCTAGGTCAAATGCCTCATAGGCCCATGTGGATTTTCAAGTGGGCTAAGTTGGCCCTGTCAACTTAGTCCATTTTAATTTAATTACATTTCATATTTAATCTAATTAAATATGTGTGTGATTAAATTAACATTTAATTTAACCAAGTTAATTAGATATTTAATTAATTTAATATTCCATTGTTTAATCTAATTAAATAACTAATTAAATTAATCCGCTCACTCATTTAATTTGTACATGTATTGACAAATTACCAAAATGCCCCTCCAAGTATATAAAGTGATTTTTCATTCATTCCTGGTAGCGCAACTCTCTAGGTTCATCTTGATTCGCAATGGGAGGATACTTAAGGATATGGGTTACACCTAGCCAGCCCCGTCGGCCCACATCGTAGCCCAACCAAGTACGAATGACTATGTCATTACGAACCTCTTGATTATAAATTTCATATGAGTATAAGCCCTTCACTAATGTACCCCGATCGAGTGAGAGTCATGGAATTTGTCAAACTCACATAACTCGATGTTATGCTATGAACCATAGTAACTTGAAATGACTAAACTGCCCTTTATATCCCATACGAGTCAATTCTTCTGCTTTGGCCAAAGACTTTTCATTTCAGTTAGCTGTGATTGCATAGGGTATTTGCTTGTTTACTTTTGAGACAGTGAATCCCTTGGCAATCACTTCACAACTGCTACTTGCCCATTGGGACCGCACTTCGAGGTCGGCCCCACTAATGGGTGAATTGGGCCTAACTACTCTAGTAACAGATCCAACATCGCAAGCACATCGTGATAGTGAATCCTCAGGTCAAAGGCTCATGCTTACTGTCATAGTGAGTAATCCAATCATTGACAGTCACTGATTAAAAACCTATGTGATCGGATTACTATGAGTCATGTTCAAATATATCAATTCCATTGATATATCTATGACACGTGTTCTCACTATCCCATAGTGTTTGACTTGCATTTCTTGTTAGAGCATGTGTCATACATTTAAGATTCCTTGACTTGCGAAACTTTTTAAGTGATCAGGAATAAAACTCTCCCCGTGCCACTTCTTATGCCATCAAGGGCGAAAAGTCAACCTCGATGCACATGGACTATTTGTTCAATAATTATTAATGCCATGAAGTTTTATATAAACAAAAACTCTTTGCCATTATATGTTCGTACAATATAAATAAGTGCCCTATTTAAATCTAATTCCTCCTTATTGGCATTGAGTGCACACACCTAACAGATATAAGTCTCCAGAGCAGTGCCTTAAAAGAGAGATTGGTGATCCCTGCTCAGAAGACCAGATCATCATTGTTTCCAACATAGTCATAGCTTCTGAGATTATTAGGGGTTCGATCGTCGCTATACCCTAGACCTTAGACAGGAAAAAGATAAAGGGATTCGACTCACATAAAGGTTGTAACCTGGAGAGGTTTACTTTTATCGTTAACATCTAGAAAGTCATGGTGACGTTGCTAGACATCGATCTATGACCAATAGGTGCTTTGAATTAAAATGGTGAATTAATTTAAGGTCTAATTAATTATTTGGATAATTAATTTAGCCTATGGGAAATGACTTATTTCTAGCTTGTTAATGAGCCTATGGGGTCACACACTTAACTTAGTGTAGTACCTATTGGCTAATTTAATTCTTTGTACATCATTCCTGTACCAAAAGATCCAGAAGTTCCAAGCACAGATGTTAACATCAACAATGATGTCGTTAATGAAGAAGAATTGGAAGCACCAACAGAAGGTGGAACTTCCAAACAAAGAAAATTCAAGCAGGCTTCAAGTTACCCAACTGATATCATTCTGGGAAATCCCAATGCTGGAATTACCACCAGATCCAATTTAAAGCAAGATGGGACTAATGCTCCAAACACTGGTAGTTGTGCATTCCTTTCTCTTACCGAACCAAGAAACATTGATGAAGCCTTAAATGATGAATCCTGGATAAAGGATATCGAGGAAGAACTTGCTCAATTGAAAAAGAATTAAGTTTGGACTCTAGTAAAAAGACCCACTGACCATCCACTCATTGGTACCAAATGGGTCTTCAGAAACAAACTCGATGAAAATGGTAAAGTTATTCGGAACAAAGCTAGACTGGTAGCTAAAGGCTACAGTCATGAAGAAGGGGTATAGACTATGATGAAACATACACTCCATTAGCTAGACTCGAATCGATTTGTATGTTACTTGCCTTTGCTGCCTTAAGAAATTTACTTTTTTTCAAATGGACGTCAATAGTGCCTTTTTAAATGGATTCATAAATGAAGAAGTTTATGTTGAACAACCTTCTGGTTTCACAAACAACTCTTTCCCAAAACATGTTTTCAAGCTATCAAAGGTTCTCTATGGGTTAAAACAGGCTCTAAGAGCTTGGTACGAAAGATTAAGTAAATTCCTTATTGACAAAGGATTTTCCATGGGCACTATCGATACCACTCTGTTTATAAAATATCACAAAAATGATCTTTTATTAGTACAAATATACGTAGATGATATCATTTTTGCTACAACTAACAATGTTTTATGTGAAAGTTTTTCAAAAGAAATGCAGCAAGAATTTGAGATGAGCTTAATGGGAGAACTGAACTACTTCCTCGGTCTTCAAGTGAAACAAATTCCACTGGAATTTTCATCTCTCAAGAAAAGTATACTAAGGAACTCCATCTGAAGTTCCAAATGGACCAATGCAATCCAGTGTCAACTCCAATATGCACCTCCACGAAATTTGATAAAGATGAGTCTGGTAAGCCCATTGATGAGAAGCACTTTCGAGGTATGATTGGTAGTCTACTTTACTTAACTGCTAGTCGTCCGGATATCATATTTGCCACTTGTCTAAATGCTCGGTTCCGGTATGAACCAAAAGAATCTCACCTTGTTGTTGTTAAGCGAATCTTGAGATATCTAAAAGGAACAGTTGATTATGGTCTTTGGTACCTTTCTACTACTAGCTTTGACCTCATCGGGTATTCTGATGCGGACTACGCTGGTTGCTAGGTTAATAGCAAAAGTACCGGTGGAACTTGCCAAATCCTTGGCAAACGTTTAGTGGCTTGGTATAGCAAAAAGCAAAATGCAGTTGCACTTTCAACTACTGAGGCTAAGTATATGGCTCTTGGTAATTGCTGCACTCAACTCTTATAGATGAAACAAACTAAACAAGATTACAAAATTTATTTTGATAGAATCCCAATCTCTTGTGATAACACAAGTACCATAAGCATTACCAAAAATACAGTACATCATTCTCGTACCAAGCATATAGAAGTAAAACATCATTTTATTCGAGATCATGCGCAAAAGGGAGATGTTCAAATTAATTTTGTTAATTCAAATTCTCAATTGGCAGATATTTTTACTAAGTCTTTAAACATTGACCAATTTTCTAAGTTAAGGACAAATGTTGGAATTATAAATCTGTCTTCTTTATAGCAATTATTATCTTTCCCACCTTTTCCTCATAAACAACTTTCAAAGCAGGACTTAGTTTATTTTAAAAGAACTCTGAACCGACAGTCACTTACAACTGGATTCCACACTTCTCGGTAAGTGGCAAGTTTTTAGGGAAATGTGCCAGAAAACTGCAAAAGGTAAGTCTATTTATTTTGGCAATCAAATCATCCTCCATATTTCAGTCACTTTATCTGCAAAAATCTTTTCCATCACACAACTTTTAATTGCAAAGAAAGGAAATTCACATCTTACTCTAGAACCTTTTCTTTCTCAATCTCCGCCTTCTTCTCCAAACACTTACTCAGTTAATATCCCTCTGGTTCGCCATCGTACAAACCTGAACATGGCAACCTCATCTATTAACCCAAATCCTATTGAAATCCAAAATCCCGAAAACATCCTTATCTTCTCTATCTCTAAAATTGATACCACTGATCTCTCTCTCATTCATCCTTATCTTTTGTTCTTCAATAACAATGCTGAAGAAATTTTTCGACAAAAGATCGAAACAAAGAAACTCAACCGAGGAAGGTGCGTAAAATTTCTTCAAATTCCTCCATCCCCTATTCACAATTGGGTTTCTATCATAAGCTGGGACAAGATGATAGGAATTGATGTTCCAGCTTACCCTCTAGTGGTCAAATTATTCTATGCAAATCTCTGGTATCATATCTCCGATGACGAGCAAGATGTTACTGTCAAGTCCTACGTTCTCGGTAAGGAAATTGTTCTTACTCCAGAAAAGTTAAACTTTATTTTTGATCTGGAATATGATGGAGTTCATTTCTTTGACATGAATAACTGGTGCAATGAATCCTATTTTGACTTGGATGATGCTTATTCCCTTCTTTGGCAAGGAAATAATTATAAACTTTCTGGTGGTGATGCTTTAAACAATCTCTCATTGCGCATTTTCGTCTTCATAAGTTGATCACAATGTCTCTCTTATCTGGTTCAACTCTTGGTGGAGGACACACCACTGACATACATTGGCTGACAGTTTTTTTGCTCTACATGACCATCAAAGGTAAAAAGGTAGATGTGGGATTCCTTATTCTTGGGTACATGATAATGTCATATGAACACTCTTCCAAAAATCTCCCTTATGCCATGTTGCTCACTCACTTCTTCAAATATGAGGAAATTCACCTTCCATACCTCTAGCAAGAAGATCCCTCAGAACATAAAATGGTTGACATGCACTGCCTCCACAAATTCTGCCTGAATATCTCTGAAACCGATGACTTTTTCAAAACCAGTGATAAAAGTCACAACTTACCGCTGCGTCGCCCTAGTACCCGTCAGGCTGCCACTCGCACTGTTATTGGTTCTAGCTCTGATGATTCTGATGCTCCTAGCTCTCCTTCTGCTCCTGGTCTAAGTTCCACCAGTTCTAGTCCTGATATCTATCGGTTCATCAACTCTGTTCGTTCCAAACTCAAAGGTTGCCTATCTCAAAAAACTGGAAAAGAAAGTGAGGAAGCTCCCCTCGTAGACTTTTTTGATGATGAATGGGGAGAAGTAATAGTGTTTTGAAGTAGTATTAATGTTTTGTGAATTCTGTTAAAAAAAACTTGACAGACTTATGGGTGATTTATATTTTTTTAAACTGTGTGAACAATGTTCCACTTTGTTGATCTTATATTCATTTCTATGATTATCGGGTAGTTCCAAAGTTCTTGGTAGCACCATTCTTTTTCTATTCGGCTCTAACAAGCAGGGGGAAAACGTATGCATTCTTATAGTTCAATTATTCTTGGTAATACCATTCTTTTTCTATCTGGTTCTAACATGCAGGGGTGAACATTTGTTCAAGGGGAATTCTCGGTACTATCTTTCTTATCTCTTCTCTATCTTTTTTTATTCCTTGTCATCATCAAAAAAGGGGAGATTATTGACCTTTTTGGAAAGCAATCGGACTAATTTTGACAATGACAAGAAAATCTCATTTTAACATAATTATTCTTGCCTTTCCTTTTTGCAGGATGCACTCTTAAGGGAAATGACATAAATCAATATTTCCTCCAAAGGAAAGCAGTATCATCCATCTCTGAAAAAGGGAAGTGAATCAATCCTACCTCCTTTAATTTCTTAAAATCGTTCATTATTTGGAAAGTATCCGTTAAGCATAAATCTGGAAAGAGCCATTTTCCAATCTACTATAATTTCTCTCATCTCTTCTCTTATAAATGCTGAAAGTAATTTCTCTCAAAGTACCATGAATTTCTAATGTATTCTTAAGTTAAACTCATTACGTGTAATTTTTCGTGTTAGGTACAATCTTCTGTTCCAGTGAGGAAGAGGAAGTATCAGTCGCTGCTTCAGAGTTTCCTTTATCAAACACGAGTGACTAGCGAGGATTTTTCGGAGTCAAGTCTCTTTTGTAATCCACATTACAGTAGTTGTGTGGAAATTTCATCTGGTCCCACACCTAGTCTCTAGCATCCTTTGAGCGTTACTCAAATCCTCATATCGAGTGTGTTTGTTATTTCCTTTTAGATAACATTAGTTGTTTTTCAGTTTTTTTCTGGATTTTGTTTTGGAACTTATATGTTCCATCTTTTATCATTCAATAAAAGTATTATTCAGTTTATAATTTTGGTACTTATTAAGTTCCGCTGTCAAATTTTTAAGCACCTAATTCACCCTCCTCTTAGGCAATTCTTGAGTTACACGTTGCGCTGTCGAACATCCCCTGGAGCGTAGGCCACGCTAGGCTTTTCTTACATTTGGACACGTGGAACTTCATGTCTCCATACTAAAACAAATCTAAGTGACACTGATTATCCATTCTGACTATGTTTCCACTTATCATATATTCAATCTATCACTTTTCATAAGAAATTTAGAACTTCCTAATCAGGAAAATAAAACACCTGGTGAAAATCACAGTTCCAATATGCAACATAAATCTTGAGACGTTCAAATAAAAAATTTATTATTAAATATCATTGGAGAATACCAACTTCTACAAAAAAGTTGCTAGCTTGTTTTTTTCCTTTTAATTTTATTGTTGCAAAAAGGAGTGACTGGACCAGTTCTACGACGAATCCACGACATTTATGAACTTCATTACTATGTAACCGTCTTTCTATTCGCGAATGATATTTTACACAATTCTTGTGGAATATATAGGAAAATGTCATGAATATTAGACAAATCACGAAGAAAAGAGAAATTTATCACCTATATTGGAATTGATCTCCAATATGTTTATTGTCATCTAGAAAATGTTTATAATAATCCTTTCTTTGAGATATTCTCCAATCAACAAAATCTCACGCCTCAGCCCAGATTTTCTACAGATGGCGCCAATATGATGCGGACAAATTTTGCATCATAAGTTCCAGTCAAGTCCCTAAACCTGCAAAAGAATAAAGCGTCAGGAGGCGCACCGGGTATATCCAGGTGTTGGCCTTTCGGCACTCAAAAGTGCAGATAAATACATAAACAAAGATTAAAAAAAATATATCTTCCTCCTTTTCTCCTCCTCCCAAGTGTTGGTGTTATGCCTTTAGATGTCATAGAGGATAGATTGTATAGAGCATATCTATTGTAATTAAACACTCTTTTTATATATAAGGCATTTATGTTGTTTTCTTATTGGCATTTGTAAGATTATAAACAACTCAAGTCTGTGATATCAAAGCAGATCTCCTACTTCCTATAGGTTAGGGGGCTGGGCACTAGAAAAGTCAGGTACTTGATATCTAAACTAGTTCGCAAGTCGTAGAGAGTTTTGATTGGATATCAAAATTGGATAAGACTTGTATAGCATATACTTTGACGTCGAAGTGCCAATCGAACACTATGGGTTAGTGGAAGCTTGTGTCATAGACACATTAGTGAGATTATTGAGTTGGAACACGAATTGTATTGATTCTGTCATATGGGTTTCACTCTATGATAGTTAATGATAGAATTGATTAGTTGTGATAGGTACGTGTGAACCTTAGACCGGAGAAATCACGTTGAAGATGTACTTGTGATATCAAGTTCGTCATTAGAGTAGTTAGACCCAAATCACCTGTCGGTGGGATCGATCTCGAAGTGCAACTTAATAGGCAAGTAACATTATTAACTGATTTGCAAAATGGAATTTATTCTCTCATAAGTGAATGAGCATATATCCTATGCTGTCATGAATGAGTGACGTCAAAGGTCTTTGGCGAAAGCAATGGAGTTACTCGTGTTAGATACAAGAGTAAACTTAGTGACCTCAACTCATTATAATTTAAGCATATGATCAAGTATTGTGAGTTTGATTGAACTGTGACTCACACTTGACTGAGTTATTAAAATAAAGAGTTTATACTGGTATGGTATTCACAGAGGGAAAGGTTTGGAATAATCTTATTCATTCGTTCTCAATAGGGTTATGATGTGGGCCATGTGACTGGCTAGGTGTTACCCACTTCCTTCAGATTTCTAATTGCCTCTTGAGATGAACCTAAGCTTAAAGGAATTGCAAAGGCAAATGTGATTTAGACTTGAAGGGCTTTTTCGGTATTTGATATCGTTGATTTATTGGATAAATAAAAAATGAACTAAACAATCATTGGATGAGCTAATTAATTAATTATATTAATAAGTTAATTAATTTCTCCGAGGAATTAATTATTGAATTAATATATTATTTATTTATTTAATTATTTATTGGATAAATAATAATATTAAATAATAAAATAAAATTGGAACTAAGTAGGTGGACTAGACCGAAGAGTAGTACATGCCCAAGTAGGCGTCTAATAACGACGCCTACTGCATAGAGTCCATGGGCTTATTATTTCCTTGTGTAATATAATATAAATATTACTTGATGGAAAAATAAACCCTAGCCTCTCATTATGATACTTAGGCACCAAGTCAAAATCCACCACCACTCTCTCTCTCTCTAGTCGTCCATCAAGGAAAAAAAGAAGAGGATTTTTGTTTTGGGTTCCAGCGTGATGATTTAGAGGTAGTAATAGATTTGCTGCTAGGATCAAAAAAATCAAAGCATGCTCAGATTCGCAGAAAGGAGAATTGCACTCCAACCACTTCGCTTCAACGGGTGAGTTTTCCTCTTTTATAGTTTGAATATGAAAAATCATAAATAGCCATCGTAGGGATTTAGTTTTGCTACGTTCTTATTATGTTCCCCAACACCTAGAAGAGTATTTGCATCTCACAATCACAGGGCACCTAATTGCTAGAGATTTGTTGGGTATGGACCATAATTTAGCTCATCCAAGTAATTAATTTTATATGTTATTGGCCCATAAAATATTGTGGTCTACATCAATATCAAAATTTGTAATTGAACAATGGTCGATCTACAAAGTCAATGGGGACAATTGTTAACGGTACGTGCAGCGCTTTGGCTCTGCAGAATGGCAAAGGTTTTTCTTTTGTAGCCACTGTATAATGCAGTTGACATGATACTCATGTCCACATCCCAGTGTCGCAACCGTCCCATCATCTCCTTCACTATTTAGTTGATTTAGTCACACGTTGCATATTTTGTTTCCACTAGTAGTAGTGTTTCGTTAAAAAGAAACAAGTTAGATTAAGGTGGATCCGAATGTTCGTTCCTAGCCTCTTGATAATCTATAGCTTGAGATTACCTTTCAACCCCCGCGTTCGACTCGCTACAAGGTGGTTCAAGTCTTTATAACTTTAATGATTTCGAATTTGAAAGTGACGAATGAAAAATCAAGTCAAGATATAAATTACCTATCAAATACTTAAATCTGAACAAAAGATAATTTATACCTCCATGAAAGTCTTCGATTCTGAAGAGATTACAAGTAAGCGAGTGCCGGTACAAGCTTTGGAAGCCAAATCCAGCAATTCTTGATAAGCTGATACAAACTAGAACTACTGCTAATTTACGTTATAAACTACTCCTAATTAGAGCTACTCCTAAGAAGAAAAAAATATAAAGTTGTTGATGATTCTGGTTCTCTTTCTCTTTTTCTTTTTTCGTATTTATCTAAGCTCCGTGATCCCACGTTCTCAACCGCCGGGAACTGCCTCCAACCTCTTTTTCAAAATTCTCTCGTCTTGGCGGGTTACTTTTCTTGCGAAATTTCCAGCTCTTTGGACCTGCCTTTGAATTGATTCCTTTAAGCTTGACCTGTTATCTTTTCAAATCTGGGCTCTAATTGGGCCTATTCCATTTTAAACTACTCTATGCAGTGTTATGCTACAAAGGGCTTCATCTTTTATCTTTGGGCCCATTAATTAAGGTTGGGCTATTTGGGTTCTTTAATTCGCAAAAGCCCAGTTTCATTTTTAGTTTAAACAAATGCCCCCCTAATATACGTGAATGTTTCGAGTTCATGTATATTAATATACACGTCTTCTGGTTAACCATAGTTTCATATTCTAGAGGGTATGGAAGATCGTGTCTTTCATTCAAAAGGTTTCCTGAGACTCTTCGTTTTCCCCAGGGATTAGCAGGTGTGTCTTTATTAGACATTTAAATCCTTCTATAACACGACCCTTTATAGGAGACTCTTCTTGTTTTTGGCGGGTAAAAAATGCCTGAAGTTCTTCATCTTCCCTACTAAGTAATAGAAGTGTCTTTTCGTGATTGGACACTTAAACCCTATAAATATCCCAATAATTTCCTCTTGGCCGCCATACTGTTTATCAATTCCTTTCTCTTTCACTACTTTTCGAGCAATTGTGTATCGGCCATAGTCACTCTTTTACTCTTCGAAATTTTCATCTTCTTCGCCTGTCTTCGAGTATCTCTCCTTCTCGAGATCCAACATCCTCTTCGCCCGATTTTTTTCAAGGCGAACTCTCATGACCTTTCCCGTCTAGTTGCTCTAGTGAGTATATTGGATTGTGAAGATGCCCAAGATTTGTTCCAAGCCATCAAGCATTTCGAAACCCATTATCGTGATATAAAAATATCCCCTCTCGGTTCTACCCACATCGTTCCTCCGTGGGTTCTTGATCGGCGGGGTCAATCGATCAATTACGTCGGTCTCGGACCTCGATTTCAGTTCGAGGCATTCGAGTCCTCTGATATTGACAACCCTGATTTATTGGGAATATGACCGTCTTTGGAGAATGATGCTTCTCTTTTTCAATGCAAAGTGGGCGATAAATTTAGTTGGACGAATAAGACTAAGCCGATCAATGGCCGGATTGGAGCTATAGAAGTCTTTCCCTGGTTTGAGAGGCTGAGCCAATTTCACAATAAGTGGGAGGGCAATCGAATTATGGGGCTTGTTCGACTAGCTTGTTACCCGATCCTCCCCTTCGAGCAGGTAATGACCGACGCCCTTGCTTATTCTTGGCACCCTTCCTATAATTGTTTTGCCCTGCCTCGGGGTTTTCAGACAATTACTTTGGAGGATGTGGCTCTGATCACTGGTTTGTCCCTAACAGGTATGACTCTCCCTACTGGTGAACCAATACCTAGTGCTCGTGCTCTCTTACTATCTACTAACACTTGGTTAAAAGGCCACGGAAAAAGCAAGGGTGCTAATATTGCTTATACCACTTTGGTTAAGCATTTCATTAATTGTGAGGACATGGTTATCTCTTTCGAAGAGGTATTGTTTTTAAACTTTGTTTTTTCCCGACGGTTTATGAATGCCAGTTGTGTTGTAAATAAAACTTTTCTCAACTTGTCTGCCAACATTGCTGTCTCCATGGGACCCATTGAGTTGGCTCCCCTAGTGTTGGCTCTTTTTTATCGCATGATGTTTAGCCTACATCGTGACCCCTCGAACGCCCATAAACGGGCTAGTCCCCTTTGGTTATTAACATGTTGGTTCTTTCTATATTATCCCGAGTTATTAAATATTAGGACCGTCCGAACCCTCGAAGCCTCAATTCGAAATGAGGAAAGACGGCCTTCGAAAAAGGCTTCTGGTTTTCGATTCGAGCCTGTTTCTAATTAGGTTTTCTATGGGGAAGTTAGCATAAATCTATTGATCCCCCTCGAGAAGGCCTCGTACCTTGTGGTTTTAGGCACTATTTATAATCCGCTCTATGTCTCTACCTGGTGTCCCCTTTTCGAGACAAGGCATGACCAGGCACCCACTCATTGATCTCATACTGCTTTACCCAACTGGATGTGAATAGTTGATTCGCTCGATTCCTCCACCGATGACCACTCTTATAGAAGGTCTATTCTATCATCTTGAGATCTTCTGTATGCTGACAACATCCCCGAAGTTGAGGTTTAATCCGCAGGTAATAATTGTGTTTAGATACTTCATTCTGCTCATGTCTTATTTCGAGCATAATAAATTCCACTGACTTATTTTTATCTTCGTATTGCAGCTTTTTTCGCGGCAATTTGGCATAACTCAGTGCTTCTCTTTACCGTTTTTGGGCACCATGAATCGCCCTTGGTCAACCAGGCAATTTCATATTGCGAACCATCAAAGGGCCAAAGTCGAAGCTCTCATTCGGAACCAAGCTTCCTGTCAGGTTCTCCCTTGCTTTATTCCCATTTTCTGCAGAATCCTCCGAGTCGAGAGATGTTTCGTGGATTTCTGGAATAAATTCTTAAGATGTAGTTACTCGACACAGATTATTCGCAAGCAAATCACAGACATCACCAGGTTGTGTGCTGGCACGGTGAATATGGCTCAACTCTCGAGCCTTTTATCCAATGTGGTAATTTCGCATATTTGTGTAACTTTAATCGAGATATTTTTATACTTAAATTTATCTTCTTTTCTTTTCTACAGGATAGTGATTACATCCTTCCATATGATTTAACCTTGGGGTGGAGATTCGAGCGGGATAACCCTCGAGTTCGAGAAGCTATAGCACTGTCTCAAGCTCTTCGAGACTCATCCACTACAACTGAGTTACCTGATAATCCTACCCCTACTACTTGAAAACGAAGTACAACCACCATTCGGGAGCCTCGGTCATCGATTTCTCGAGAAGAACCCCCTCGAGCACTTGGTGAAGAAGAGAATGAAGACGACACAACCCAATATGTTTTTCAGCCAAGAACGAGGAAACGCTTTCGTACGCAAAGGTCTCTCGGAGCCTCAAGTAATTGATTGATTATTTTTATTTCATTGACTTACTTTTTACTCGAAGATTGCCTTTTACTCGAAACTTGTTCATATTTATATGTTTTTATATAGGCTCCTCGAGTGAGGTCGCTGCTGTCAAAATTGGAACATTAGCTATTGAAGCTGACATCGGGGGTAATCCTGAGATTATTCCCGAGGAGGTTTCGCTTGAACTCGAGACTCAACAAGTTTTGATTGAAAGAGACCTTGCCATGGGCAACCTCGAAGGTATCACTTTGTTTTTATAGTCCTTTTTTGATAATCACTTCGAGGTCTCTGTGTATAATATAGAAATTGGTACATCTTTGTTGCAGTTGCTCCTTCTGACATTTCACTTTTTTCTCCCACTCAAGGAAGTTTACCTCGAGTAGACATTGGCTCAGAGACTGCACCCGACCTTTCGAGATTTTCTTTATCAGGTAGGGTTTTGTATCGTTTGTATGCTTATATCTTTAGGAATATTTCTATATTTTATATATACATATTCGTGAACAATCCCTTTCAGGGCCCTTTGTTCTTGAAAACTTGGGCATACCTAGCTTGCCATCTTCAGTCCAGTTCTCTTTTGGCACTGCGGCAGGAGTATCCACCATCGTTTTGGATTCATCTATCCTCCACAACATTGGCACGAATTTCACCCTTGGATCCCAAGTTCGGCCTGCTTTTGACTCTTATCTTGTTTCCTCCACAGTTCTGATAGAAGAGATTGAGGATATCCCTCATTCGACTGGTTTTTCCGGACCAGTTACGGACCCTGGTCCTTCAAGTTCTACTATGGCTCTCGCTGGTCTGTCTGAAGGTACATACCTGTTTTATTATATGTATGGTACTTCGTTAACTCTGAGAGCTTTGTGTTTAATTTCGGGACTTCACTTTTTAGGAGGTACAGCACCTGTCGTGTTTTCCCAAGTTGCTCTGAATGAAGCTCTCCACGACATAAGGCATAGGCTCAATGACTTCCGTTTACTAAAGGAGCTTCGTTTTTTCCTCGATGAAGCAGCTTCGAGGATGGCTGATACGTGGCTGCCAATGTTCCAAATGGTACGTGAAACTTTCAAGAGTAGCCTATCTAGTCTCCATTCTTTCATGGATCAAGGCCTCAACCCTTTCATGGAAGAGGTGTCTTCCAGCCATTCTCAATAAATGGGTCAGCTTCATAGCCAGATCACTGTTCTAGAGGATTCTCGAGCTAACTATTTAGCTCGAATTGCTGCTCTTGATGTCCAGATTGCCGACCTCCAACTTGAGCAGGATCGCTTGGCCCATTCGGTTGATCAAGCAGAAGATAACCTGTTGGCTCTGAATGATCAAATTGCAGAGTTAACCTACGAGCTCGAAGAGGTAGTTAAGCTCGCTCTGCTCGAGAGAGACGCCCTCGATTCTGCCTTAGATATATTAGCTAGCTCTTTGTATTTTATTAAGTCCTAAACATTTATTGAGTAATGCTAATTTAATATTTTCACTTTGATTGTAAGAAGTTTTTGCCCGTTGCGGGTAATCTTTCGAATATAATGGTTTCGTTTTCTTTCCATATACTTGGTGTATATAACTTTAGGTATTTTGCATTTAATGCTTTGCCATACTTGTCCCCATTTGTCCATTGGAGTTCGAAAGCATTCCCTGATAATTTATTCGAAACTACAAATGGTCCTTCCCATTTAGGTGACCATTTCCCATAAAAATGGTCTTTTGACCCTTCAGGTAAAATCATCTTCCACACTAAGTCTCCTATTGCAAAGGACCTTGGCTTTACTTTTTTATTGTAACTTTTTTCAATTCTCTTCTTCTGAAGTTCGATTTGTTGTAAGTCTTGGACTTGTAATATTTCGTGGTCTAGCTTTTCAATATTCATACTTTCGACATATTCTTCGGCTGTAAGTCGTGCTTGTTTGAGAATTCGCCTAGACATAATATTAATTTCTAATGGAATTACTGCCTCGTGGCCATACACTAACTGAAAAGGGGATATACCTAGACTATCCTTTTTAATTGTCCTTAAGGCCCATAATGTATCGATTAACAATTCGTGCCAATTTCTACGATTCTGGTTTATCATCTTCAAGATGCAACCTTTAATCAACTTATTCGATGACTCAGCTTGACCATTTGCTTGGGCGTAATAAGGTTTTGAATTTATCAATTTTATCCCGAATTGTTTGAGAAATTAGATCACCTCGGCACTGTTAAATACCCTAGCCTGATCAAATGTTATGGTTTCTGGAATACCAAATCTCGTGTATATATTCTTTGATAAATTTGACCACTTGCTTTGAGTTTATACTTTCGAAAGCCTTAGCTTCAACCCACCTAGTAAAATAATCAGTGGCCACTAAGATATAACTATGTCTCTTTGTTGAGGCTGGTTTAATTTCCACGATTATGTCCATGGCCCACCCTCGAAATGGCCAAGGTTTTATGATAGAGTTTAACTGGACAACAGGCTGTCTCAATAGTCGCCCAGCTAATAAAATCCATACCTGTGTATTAACCATCTCATTTTCTGCCCTGCTTGATGGGCTCTGCATACCCCTTCGTGGGTTTCCACCATTATGATTAAGGCATCCTCTAAATCAAGACATTTCGATAGAACACCTTGAGAATCTTTCCTATACAATTCATATCCATCATACAAATAATGATGAGCCATTAATTTTAATTTGTTCAAAAATCCTCCTTTAGCTGGATTTTGGAGATATTCGATGATTTCGCGGCGTCAGTCTTGTTTTTCTTTAAAAATATTGATTTTGTAAATCTGGGTCTCCCTTTGTTCTAATGGTAACAAAACTCTTGGTGTGAGTTGGATAATTGATTCAAACATATCTGGATCAATTTTATATCCTGACTCTAGCTGATCCAAATCATTAGATATTTGATTCTTTTCTCTAGGCACGTACGAAATCTCGACTGTTTCAAAATGTTTGAACAGTTCATTTATTCGAGCAAATGAGGTTACTACTACAGGGCTTACACATTTAAATATTCCCTTTACTTGATTAACTATCAATTGGGAATCCCCTTTTATTCTGATATTTATTGCCCTCATATCCTGTAATATTTCTAAACCTAAAATAAGAGCTTCATATTCCGCTTTATTGTTAGTACAATTACCTTCGATTTTTGCATACATCTTGGTGATTAATTTAGAAGGGGATATGATATATATCCCGATCCTTGCACTATCTCGAGTGCTTGATCGGTCGAAATATAGGATCCAAGGAGCAGTGCTTATAACATTAACTTCGATCTCTCCCAGAGTGTCCACCTCGAGAGATGGATGATTAGCTAAAAAATCAGCTAATGCTTGACCTTTTACTGCTTTCTGTGGTACATAAATTAAATCAAATTGGAGTAGGCTAAGGCTCCATTTACTCAATCAACCTTTAACCAAAGGCAGATTGATCATAAACTTAATAACGTCAGTCGGGGATACTACTTCGATGAAGTATGTGGCAAAATAATGCCTCAATTTCACGAAAGCAAAGTATAGGCTGAGGCACCATTTTTCTATCAAAGTATACCTCTTTTCGGCATTGTTTAACAGTCTACTCAAATAGAAGACAACTTGCTCGTAGCCTCTGTCATTTTCTTGCACTAATAGGCAGCCTATCGATACCCCCGCTGCTGATATATAAAATCTTAACTTTTTTCCTTTCAAGGGGGAATTAACACTCGAGGCTGGGTTAAATATTTCATTGCAGTGTCATAGGCTTCTTTCTGTTTATTCCCCAGACAAATTCATCTTCATCTTTTAATCATAATAAAGGGGAAAAAGCTTCGGTCTTTCTGTCTAGATTAGCTATGAATCTTCGTAGAAAATTTACCTGTCCTAAGAAATGCTGTAACTCTTTTTTGTTCCCAGGAGGCTTAGCTTCTATGATAGCTTTGGCTTTGTTTCGGTATACCTCGATACCTCAATTATGGCTCAAAAATCCTAAAAAATTTCCACCTTCCACGCCGAAAGCACATTTCAAATGATTCATTTTCAAATCAAAATGCCTCATTCGTTGGAACGCTTCTATCAAAGATTGTTTATGCTCTTTATGATTTTGAGCTTTACCTACTATATCATTGATGTGTATCTCCAAGGACTTCCCAATCAAATCGTGAAAAATATAATTCATTGTCCTTTGATATGTTACCCCGACATTTTTTAAACCAAAAGGCATGACATTCCACTCGAAGGCTCCTATGGAACCTGGACATCTAAAAGTTGTCTTATGTCTATCTGTTTCATAGATTTTTAATTGATAGTATCCAGAATACCCATCCATGAAGGACATCACCTTGTGCCTAGCAGCCGCATCGATTAGTACGTCTGCCATTGGCATTGGATATTCGTCTTTCGGGGTAGCTTTATTCAAATCTCTAAAGTCGATGCATACTCGTACTTTACCGTTCTTCTTAATTACCGGTACTATATTTGCCAGCCATTCAACATATCTAGCTGGTCTAATGAATTTAGCTGCGACTAGCTTCTCGATTTCATCCTTGATGGCACTCATTAAATTTGGCGATAAACGCCTGGGTGTTTGTATTACTGGTTTGAAACCTGGTTCAATACCTAGTTCGTGTCGAGCTATGTCCATATCAATTTCGGGCATCTCATGGTGTGCCTAGGCGAAGCAGTCTTTAAACTGATTTAATATCTCGATTAATTCTTCTTTCTCTTTTTGATTCATTTTCGAAGTTACGTATGTTATTCGGGGATTTTCGATTGTTCCTAGATTAACTTCTTCTAAATGATCTTAAACACTTTTCCTGATATTTTCGTCTAGTTCTAAAACCACTTGTTCGATATCCTTATTAAGGTCTTTATTTCGCAAATTTGTCGTATATTCTTCATCTCAAGAGTTTGTATTACCAGTATTCGAATTGGGTTCGTTATGACTAAAATAATCAAGACTATAATTACACAGCTTCGATTCAACCTTTTCAATGCTTAGTCTTCGAAAAACATTCAGAACGACATCGTCATTAATTACATTACACTTTCCCATGGATAACATAAATAGTTCTAGACAACATAAACTCTCTAAACTTGCCCTAATTCGGTTTTGGCTAATTGAAAGTCTATTTCGGACGTAGACTCTTCTTCGAGACGTTCTCCTTCTTCTTATCCAGCCTTTTCGATGGCTCGCTCTTCCATATTTAATCGAACTCCTTCTTCGAGCTTCCCTGCTTCATACCTGGCATTAACAATTTGTGTATCGATAAAGTAATTATTTCTTTCTGCCTTGACCACTTCGAATTGATGCCCATTCCAGAAAATTAGTACTTGATGTAAGGTCGAAGGGATACAATAATTATGATGTATCCAATCTCTTCCTAATAGGGCAGTAAATGATGACGAGCCTGTTTTTACTACGAAAAATGCCGAGTAAGAACTTTGGGTTTCTATTTTAACTTGACAAGGCAAAACCCCCAAGACCTTGGTAGCCTATCTAGAAAAACCATAGACTGCCACATCAGCAGCTACTAAGTCTTTCGAGCTTTTGCCTAACTTGGTTAACGTTTTTTTGGGCAAAATGTTAATAGTGGCCCCATTATCAACCAAAACTTTGCTTATGGGGATGCCTTCGATTTCGGATTTTACAAATAATGGTTTCATGTGGTTATTATTTATTTCTTCTTTCGAAAATAATAACTTAGTCAAACTTTCCATTGTATTTTTATCCTCTTCGAAAGATTTGTTACTGGAAATCTGAAAGCAAGATGGGTTACCTTTCTCTGGGCTAGTCATTAGTTCAAGTACTTCCTCTTCCTTATCTGCACCTTCTCTTGCTGCGAATTCGGCAGGTAGCACAGTTACCATGTCCACATCCCTGTTTTCCTCGAATTGCAAGGCTCTTTCCAATGAAGCTTCTTTCGCCTTCACATCAGCTTCACTTTCCGATTCTTCATATGGCGTGTCTCCTAACAGAATATCTAGGTCGTCCCCAGACTCGAAATCTCCCAATTCCTCATTATCTTCGAATTGAATACCTTTTCCTTTCAAGCTTGCCTCTTTCAGCTGGTCGCTCAATTGGTCAATATCTTTTTCCACATCCTCTTGACTTGGGTTCCTCACTATTTTTGACTTTAGGATCCTTTTCGCTAAGGCCTTCTCCTCAACCCTTAGATTAGCAATCACCTCCTCTTGCTGCATTTCTAAAGCTACTGCTGCTCGAGAATAAGCAACTTGTTGAGCGATAACCTTTGAAAGGGTCATCCTTCTTCTTTTCGAACTGGATGTGATATCCACCCAAACGGTCAAAAGGTGAGTTCCTACTAGCCGGTGCCAGCCTCCTATATCCTCTTTCTCCTCTTCCTCGAAAATGCCTATTATAAGGCACTGGTCCGAGGAATTGATCACTTGTCTCATGCCTCCGTCTCTTGTTCCATTCCCTCTGATATGCCGGAACCCAATTAGGATCATTGGGAATAACTTGTACTCTCACTAATTCGTAATGCAAAATGTCGGCGCATTGATTGCATAACACCTTCTGTATTTGGGTCAAATTATTTACCACTTTCGTAGGAGATTGGTAAATAGTCTCGCGCACAGGGGTTTCAAGTACATCCTTGTACAACATTTCTTCGCTCTTTTGAGCTGACCCTTTCGGTTTGACTGCTGACTCTTTTTCGTTTGGTTTCCTTTCTTGGTTGAAGTCCAAGATCCTTTTGTCAATCCCTTAAAGGCATATCGTGCCTCTTTCGTATTGCTTGGCTACGAAGCACCTAGAAATCTGGCACTGGTCCGTAGTATGCTTGGTATTCATATACCATCTACACATACCCTCCAATCCCTCATCTTTCACCTTCGGGAAAGTCAAAACTCCTTCATCGATCAGCCTGTTGAACAATCGATTTGCCAACTTAGACTCCTTTCGTACCTGTAAATCAGAATGTTCAGAAACGTTAACGTCTACAGTGTTTATCTTGAAATTTAAAACAGGAAAAGGATCTTCATCAATATTTGTTTTTTGAGCATTTAGAAAAATGATATCTTTCGAATCTAACTTTTCATGTATTAGATTTCTAAACATAACACATTCATTCGTCTCGTGAGAGAAGGCATTATGCCATTTACAGTATGGCTTTCCCTTAATCTCTGCTTTTGAAGGGATTCGATGTTTTCCCTTAAATCTAAGTTTTTTATTCGCAAGGAGCCAGTCGAATATTCGCTCGGTCTTAGTCACATCGAAACTATATTCTTTTTCTTTCTTTGTTTGTAAAGAATCTGTAGATACATAGTCCTTTCTTTCAAGAGCCCCACATTGAAATGGGGGTCCTTTAACGAATTTTGCCAAATCAATTTCATAGGCATCTTCGAATGCCCATGGAATTCCTACTTCAATAGTATTGAACCCTTGGTGTTTTCTCTGGCTTTCTTCTCTTAACATGTTTTCGTATCTTATTGTGCTTTCTGTTAAACCTCTAAAATCAAAAAACATCATCCCGTCAAATTTTACTCTATATTCGAAAGTCATATTTTGTTGGGCTAATTGGACAAATTCAGATTCGGGAATGTTCAAATGACATTTGATCCTAGGTTTCTTAAATCGAGCTAAGAATTCTTCTACCGACTCCATGAAATTCTGCCTTATTTTGGCTAAGTCACTCATGGTCATGCTCGGTTCGGTTCGTATACCAGTTAAATGCTGACCCGGTTAGGGAACTAGGGAACAGTCTTAGTTTAATGTAATCTTGATCGCCCGCCTCTCAACATTGGCATGTGAATCGAGACAAATGTTCTAAAGCTGACATATGGTCATCTCCTGAGAATAAAGTGAAATTTGGAATTTTATAAGTCCTCAGGAAGGAGAAATTTCTATCCACCCTATCTAGGTAAGGCTTCCTTGGAATCCGACGGTGGTTTCTTCGAAATCCAGGTCCATATATCCTTTCAATAGCCATTTCTATTTGATTTTGTAGAGGATCTTGGATTTGTGGCCCTAAATTTCCACCTACGTAATTATTAGGCATGTACTGCCCCTCAGCATACGGGATTTGAAAATTATTATTCACGAAAGGTAAATTCTAGCTTGCCTGATAATTGGGCAAACCTTGACTTCTCATGTTGAAGGGTATATTTGAAGGCCCTATGTGGGGTTGACCTTGAGGCTCATTCTGCGCCCCATTGTAATATCTGTGAGTAGAACCAACGTTCGGCTCAGGATTTCTGAAATTAACATTCGGTTGATTCCCGGTAGGCATTTGTCCTTGACCATTCGGTGGTACAGGGGCATTTAGCCTTACTGACTGGGAGTTGAATTGACCTGTATATGCATTCGTTTGACTCACCCCCGGTTGCCCCCCAGTGTTTGGGTGTTCTTAGAGGGAAATTGGGTTTAAAGTTTGGCTAACCTCGAACTGACCATCTCGAACTCGAGATTCTTGAGGATATCCTAGCGGCATTTCGTTTGGGTTGACTGCTCTATTCCTAGTCCTAGGTTCGATTGCTACCAATTGGGATACTCTTTCGATCAGATCATTATGTTTGCTTATTAAAGGTTCCATTGCTAACTCTACCTGCGTATTTATCATGTTCGAGAAAACATCACAAGTTTGGTTGAAAATTTCGCCCAATTTTGTTACTACCCGGGTGACTTCTCGAGCAAGTCCATCTCGAGCGTTCACAGCGATGTCTTGCACAATGCCTGTGAATATACTAGCAGACTCTTGGGCTAATGCTCGATACTGATCATCAAACTCTCTTCTCTGATCTTCTCGAGCACCTGCCAAAGTTTGTTTCATGACCCGAACAAACTGCTCGTACATCTTGTCCGCTCTAACTTTATGTTTCGAGATTGGTTTACCGTCAGTATCGTCAACCAAATCGTTTCTAAATGATTCTTCTGACATTTTTTCAAGGATTTTATCTAAAGTTTAGAAGCGTCAGTTATCAAAACCGACTCCCACTGTGGTCTCCAAAAACTTGTTTCATTAAAAAGAAACAAAATTAGATTAAGGTGGGTCCGAATGTTCGTTCCTAGCCTCATGATAATCTATAACTTGAGATTACCTTTCAACCGTCGCGTTCGACTCGCTACAAGGTGGTTTAAGTCTTTATAACTTTAATGATTTCGAATTTCAAAGTGATGAATGAAAACTCAAGTCAAGATACAAATTACCTATCAAATACTTAAATCTGAACAAAGGATAATTTATACCTCCATGAAAGTCTTCGATTCAGAAGAGATTACAAGTACGCGAGTGCCGGTACAAGCTTTGGAAGCCAAATCCAGCAATTCTTGATAAGCTAATACAAACTAGAACTACTGCTAATTTACGCTATAAACTACTCTTAATTAGAGCTACTAATAAGAAGAAGAAATATAAAGTTGTTGATGGTTCTGCTTCCCTTTCTCTTTTTCTTTTTTCGTATTTATCTCAGCTCCGTGATCCCACGTTCTCAACCGCCGGGAACTACCTCAAAATTCTATCGCCTTGGCGGGTTACTTTTCTTGCGGAATTTCCAGCCCTTTGGACCCGCCTTTGAATTGATTCCTTTGAGTCTGGCCTGTTATCTTGTCAAATTTGGGCTCCCATTGGGCCTATTCCATTTTAAGCCATTCTATGCTTTGTTATGCTATAATGGGCTTCATCTTTTATCTCTAGACCCATTAATTGAGGTTGGGCTATTTGGGTTTTTTAATTCGCAAAAACCCAATTTCATTTTTAGTAATGCCCTTTTCATCAATGTTTTGAAAACCTGACCGTACCGGCTGGTCCGGTCGGTTTAACCGCCAACCGGTCTCAGTGGCGGTACGATCCCGCCATTAAAATAGTTGTCACAAAACCCGAGGTGAACCGTAAAAAACCGACCAAAACGGGTTAGCTGAATGAACCAATGACCCTGGTTTTTAAGAGTATTTCAAACTGGTGTACGAGAGCCAGCAGAGTGAGGCAGCAGGTTAGCTGAAATTGTGGTAGGTATATATGATTGTGAGAGAGATCTATTGAGAAAGAGAAATATTTACTTTAATAGAAGAAGAGGAGAAGAACACCACCATTGTTGTAGTCTTGTGGAGATGCACATATAGAGTAGAGCCAGAAATGAGGAAGCGGCGGACTGACACAGATTCAGGGTTTTTCACATTTTATATTGATTGTTTGTTTTGATGTACTTAGGTCAAAACACTAAATGGTCAAAGCCACTAAAATTATGAACAGAGTACGAAATTGGGCTTCAAAATTTGAGACATGCGGCCGCTTTATTGTCCAACCATTGCTAATCAAGCTTTAGTTTTTATTTTGTTTTTGAATGAAAAATAATACCTTGCATTCAGAAATATGAAAATTATGTATATTTTCAATATACAATTAAGTTTTAAACATATAGGATATTAAATGCCTTTAATTGTAATAATATAACAAATATATGATATAAGCCATGCATATATTTGCATGATATATATTGGCATGATATATATATATTCAAAAATATTGGTTAACTGATTTTTTCACATCAATCAAACGGGTCAAATCAGTGATCCAACAACCGAATAAACTATCTGGTTCGATCACCCGTCTTGTTTTCAAAACATTAATCATCACAATTACTACTACTACTTGTTTTTAGGTACTTGGATATAGTTTCCTCTGACAAATCATATCTTTGACTATAATCCAAAACTCTTCATCCTCTAATTGAGTTTCTTTTTTTTTTTTTTTTTTGGGTGAAGACTAATTGAGATTTTCTACGATATCAAAGGCATCGGTTATATTTTGAAATAATTCAGCCATGGGACGTTCTTCATATGGGATTAATTCAAGTCCTGTTACGTTTTGTGTTTGGTGTTGAGGTGTCCACTCCGACGCAAGGAACTGATAACTACACCACCGCCCACATTAATCTCGATTCCATCACCGTTATTATCCAGCCATACATATACATATATGTATGTATGTATAGAGTCAGACAGAGAAGATGTGTTCGTTCAAACAATATTAAATTATGGAGGAAAGGAAGGCGACGACTTGAGTTGGATATTTGTGTTATTGACTCTCGCTAGTTAATAGACAGAAGAGATAGAGAACTGAGAAAGGACTCCAATTCTTATAATTAAGTGTTAAGCTCAAATTAATTTTTTGGAATATTTATGGAATTAATATGATAAACCAACAAAATACTTCACTCACAATATTTTTCTATAAACAATCGCCACTCAAAATGATCAACTCTAGCTCAGGAACTCGAATCCAATCTGCAATTAACAGATAGAATAGAATTAGGAATTTCAGAGCTCGGATAATGCAGCAATGGAGGAAAGAGAGAGAAGGGGAAGAGAAAGAATCTTATTGCATCAACCAATTCTCCAAAAAAAAATGAGCTCCCTCCCTTTTTTCTAGCATCTAACTAATTCTCAAAATCTGTCCCCCAATTAACTAACTAATTCTCGCCTAATGAAACCAAGCCCTAATTAACCCCTTTTTATTCCAAACGACGTCGCAACATAAAACGCATAACTACTTAAAGAAAAATGATCAACACTTATTTACGTTTCTGAATTAGTTGAGCCTGACAATGCTCCCCACTTTAAGAAGTTTGTCCCCAAACTTCTAACTGAGGAAATCGTGCTGTAATCACTCCCCAATCCTCCCACGTGACCTCTTCAGCTGGTAAACGATCCCATTACACCAAGATTTGGCTAACAGCTCTATTGTTCTTCTTAATAATCCTTCTGCCAAGTATTGCCACTGGCATTAATATGGCATTCCCCTCATCAGTCAACATAGGAAAAGTTGAGGTCACTCTAGCATTAGTAGAAACTGATTTCTTTAACAAAGAGACATGGAACACATGGTGGACTCTAGCATCCTCTGGCAATCTCAATCTGTATGCTACTTGGCCAATTTTCTCCAATATTTCAAATGGTCCACAATACTTAGGACTAAGTTTTCACACCCTTTTATCCCTGAGTGTATGTTGTCTGTAGGGTTGTAGCTTCAAGTACACTAGATCTCCAATAGCAAACTCCCTTTCACTTCTCTTCTTATCTGCAAACTGTTTTATCCTATTTTGTGCAGTAGTCAAGTACCCCTTAAGATTTTGGATGATTTGTTGTTTCTTTGTTATCATATCTTCAACCCCAGCAACTAATATATGCTTGTATGGCCCCAAACTAAAATGACTAGGTTGATATCCATATAGGGCCTCAAAAGGAATCATTTTAATACTAGTATGAAAGCTAGTATTGTACCACCATTCAACAAGACTAATCCATTTAACCCACTGCTTTAGATGTTGGTTGCACATACATCTCAAGTAAGCCCCTAAACACTGGTTCACCCTCTCCATTTGTCCATCACTTTGGGGATGATAAGCTGTGGACATGGCCATTTGTACACCTAGAACATTCATCAACTCCTTGCAAAATTGGCTCACAAAACCTTGTCCTTGTCAGTATTCAAAGTAGCAGGTAGCTCATGTGGTTTATAAACTTCATCCATGAAAACCTTGGCCACCTTAGAAGCTGGTAGAGGGTGTGAAAGAGGTATAAAGTGGCTATATTTGGTCAATCTATCTACCACTACTAAGATGGTATCCTTGCCTTTAGATATTGGTAACTGTTCTATAAAGTTTAAACAGATATGATGCCAAGCTTGATCTGGTATAGGCAATGGCTGCAATAGTCCAGAGTAAGCAACATGCTCTCCCTTACACAACTAACAAACCTCACAACTTTCCACCATTTTTTGGACATCCTGATGTACCCCTGGCTAATAAAATAGTAACTGTAATCTTTTCATTGTTGCTCTTACTCCTGAGTGGCCTCCAGAAGTTGAGGCATGCATAGAGTTGATGATTTGCTGCCTAAGATCGGTACTTTTGCCCACAAACAACTTCCCTTTGAATCTTAAAATCCCGCTATGAAATGAAAATCAAGACACATCGAAAGGCCTCGGGATACAAGCTGTTAATACTTCTTTTACTTCATCATCACCTTCATATGATTCTATCAATTGCTGAATCAGTGCAGGTTGCACAGCTGTCACCACCATACACTCTGACACTTGCTGATCACCAGATTGATCCTCCCTTCCCTGTCTAGATAATGCATAAGCAGCTCTATTTTCTAGGCCTCTTTTATAATTGAACCCCATGAGTTTGGCTAAGTATTTTTGATGGAAAGCCGTGGTGATCTTCTTCTCTAGTAAATACTTTAAGCTCTGTTGGTTTGTTCTTATGATGAATTGAGTCCCCACTAGATAATGCCTCCACTTTGACACAGCTAGAATAACAGCTAAAAATTCCTTCTCATAAATAGACAGTCTCATGCTTTTGGGTTCCAAGGCTTTGCTTAGGTATGCAATGGGGTGTTCCTCCTGCATCAATACAACTACAATACCTCCATAGCAAGCATCTGTTTCTAGTACAAAGGTCTTGTCATAATCTGGTAAGATCAGAACTGGAGTGCTAGACATGGCCCTTTTCAGTGACTTAAAAGCTTGCTCTGCTTACTCACTCCATAGAAATTGTCCCTTCTTTAACAAATTGGTCAATGGTTTGGCAAGAACCCCATACTTATCCACAAGTTTTCTATAGTACCCAGTTAAGCCCAAGAATCCCCTTAACCCTTTTACTGTCTTTAGGTTGGCCACTCCACCATGCATTTTATCTTTGAAGGATCAGCTGATACACCCTCTCTAGTAATTACATGCCCTAAGTATTCAATTTTCTCTTAAGCAAAATAACATTTGGACCTTTTTGCATACAATTGGTTCTCTCTTAGTTTTTCCAAAACTAACAGTAAATGCTTGACATGTGTTTCCAAATCAGGGCTATAAACCAGTATGTCATCAAAGAACACTAGAACAAATTCTCTCAACTAATCTTTGAATAACACATTCACGAGGGATTGAAAAGTGGCTGGAGCATTTGTTAAACCAAATGGCATTACTAAAAATTCAAAGTGTTCTGACACAGTGACAAATACAGTTTTTTCTATGTCCTCTTTCTTCACTCTAATCTGATGATACCCAGTCCTTAAGTCGATTTTGGAAAATATGGTGGCCCCTTTAAGTTCATCCAGTAAATCTTCAATTATAGGGATGGGAAATCCATCTTTAATGGTGATGGAGTTCAACATCGTATAATCTACACAGAATATCCAACTAATGTCCTTCTTTTTGACCAATAGGACTAGAGATGCAAATGGACTATTGCTATGTTGTATAATCCCAGTTTGTAGCATTTCTTCCACCATTCTTTCAATTTCTTATTTCTGCACATAGGAGTACCTATAGGGCTGCTGCTTAATTGGTTAAGCCCTAGGTTTTATCTTAATTTCATGGTCTCTGTGGAGGAAGTCCAGAGGGTTCAGCAAACACATCTCCATATAGGTCCAATAAAGTGTCCACTCCATGTGTGATTTCTATAGATAATGGTTGTTTTTCCAGTCCAGAAACCACATATAGCTGGCACAGTGGTACATAGGAACGCTTATCCAAAAAGTTTTGCATATTTTCACCCCTTATCATCTTAACCTCGGCTTTCCCTTGAACTCCTTGTAAGGATATACAATCACTTCCTCTCACCATGGTAACCTTCTGACTATCAAAGTCAAAAGTCATCGGCCCAAATCTCTTTATCATATCCACTCCTAACACCATGTCACATCCTCCTAGCTTCAACATTCTCATGTCAAACTGAAATTCATAGTTTCTCATCTTCCAAGTAAAATTAGGGCATTTTGTATTGCACTCCAATTTGTTGCCATCTGCAACAGTAACCAATTGAGGGTTGGTATACTCTATCTGAAATCCATTTCTCCTTGCTATATTGGGGTCTAGGAAGTTGTGAGTGCTTCCTATGTCTACTAAAATTGATATAGTGTTATTCTTCACATGCCCTAACAGTTTGATAGTATCTGGCACCTTCTTCCCCGCCAAGGCATAAATAGATATGAGTAAATCTTCTTCCTCTCCCAATTTTGACTCTATGATTTCACCAGGTGATTCTTCTTCTATTTCCTCTGCTACAATAGTGAATAGCCTCTGGAACTTGTGTCCAAAGTGATAAAGTTCATCACAATTGAAACACATGCCTTTCTTTTTTCTATTTTCAATCTCCTCAGAGCTCAGTCTCTTCACAGGCATTTGTCTCTCAAATCCAGAGTTGTGACTTCTAGGGTTAAGTGGTGATTGCATTGGTGTATACCTGGTACCTCTCTGTCCACTAGGATTGACAGTGTGTGATGATTTATGCCAATTCTTTTACACTTTATCCACTGCCTCCAGTGATGTTTCTTGTGACTTGGCATAGTGCATAGTTTGAGTTAGTGTTTGAGGGTTGAACATTTGAACTACTATCTTGATCTCATCCTTTAAACCATTGATATAGCTACGCATAAAGTACTCATCAGTGAGATTCCTATTCATACTAACCATAAAGGATTTTAACTCCTCAAATTGTTCTTGGTACACAGTCACTAGCCCAGTCTGCCTTAGCTTGTTGAATTCCCCAATGATACTTCCTTGTCCAGCATCCAAAAAACTTTCCAGTATGAGTTCACAAAATCTCTCCCAAAACATATTTTCTCTTCCTTCCACATAGTCTTGATACCATGTGTCGGCCTTCCCCTCCATGTTTACAGCAAACAATATGATTTTCTCATAATTAGTAAGATGATTCACTAGAAAATACATGTTGCACCTCCTGATCCAATTTTTGGGATTATTGCCATCAAAACATGGGAAATCCAATTTTACTCCCTTTGTGAAATGAACAGTAGGAGTAAAGTGTCTCATAGGGTCATTACCTCTGGGATTCTGATGAGGCAGCCCAGAAATGTTTTCTGCGTGTGGGTTTACTGGAGATGAAGGTAGAATAGGTGAGCTCGATTGCGCAGCTTCTTTACTCTTCGCATTTTCTAAATTCCTCAGTAATGCTTCCTTTTGGATGTTCATCAGATTTCTCATATTTGCCATGATTTCTTCGTTCTGCCTCTCCATTCTGGACTCGAGGTTTTCATTCAACTCTTCCAGCTGATGTTCGATCTCCTCAATACGTGTTGGATCCATTCTGCTTTGATTCCCTTTGGTCATTTCAGTCCCCAGGAATACGCTATGATGGCCAATGTTAAGCTCAAATTAATTTTCTGGAATATTTATGGAATAAATATGATAAATCAACAAAATACTTCACTTACAATATTTTTCTATAAACAATTGCCACTCAAAATGATCAACTCTAACTCAGGAACTATAATCCAATTTGCAATTAACAGATAGAATAGAATTAGGAATTTCAGAGCTCGGATAATGCAGCAATGGAGGAAAGAGAGAGAAGGGGAAGAGAAAGAATCATACTGCATCAATCAATTGTCCAACAAAAATGAGCTCCCTCCTTTTTTCACAGCATATAACTAATTGTCAGAATCTGTCCCCCAATTAACTAACTAATTCTCACCTAATTAAACTAAGCCCTAATTAACATCTTTTTATTCCAAACGAGGTCGCAACATAAAATGCATAACTACTTAAAGAAAAACGCTCAACACTTATTTATGTTTCTGAATTAGTTGAGCCTGACATTACAAAATTTAATTCAAACTTCTAAGAGAGAGTATTCTTACGAATTTTAGCTAAGCCCTTGTTTTACATTATACTATAGGATGACGCTTCACAAATCAATTGTCTAGGCTCAAACCATCACTTAATTTGTCAGATCTAGGCCCGTTACTTGGGCCCTGGGAAAAAGAACGCTTGTTTCCTTTGCTTCTATCTGTCTCTATTAATATAAGGTATTAATTGTGCATTAAAAATCTATCAACCGATTTTAGCTAGGTGTGTATCAATCCGGATCTTCTATTGCATGCAACATCATTTTGCAATAGAGGATCTCGTGTGAGGTGTGTATGGCACATACTTTTCCTTATAAGTTCCAAATAGGATCTTCTATTGCAATTCCTATTTCAATTGCCTATTTTTGCCACGCGCGAGCTAAGTTCCCTTTTCTTGGTAACCAGCTGATCATGAAGCTTTTGCAACCTCCAAGTTTTGCTATGATCGACAATTCGGCACCACTTGCACATAAAACTATTTGCATGAGGACACTTGTTTGCATTTATGTCAAAAATGTCCAGTTTTTAAAGATACTATTACTCTTCTTCCTTTATCTGAGTTAAATGGTCAATTTAATTTCCTTTTGATGCTTGCCAGGATAAGGGATTCGCTATATGTACGTTGTTTTGTTGTTTATGCATTTTGGATTATTTGGCATGGAAAGAATGAAGCTCCTTTTCAAAATAAGACCATTAATTTGGCATCTTTATGGAAGAAAATCCAAATCCTTTTGTGCAACTTTACCAGCTCATAAACAAATAGGGCGTCTCGTTCTAATCTTATTACGAACAAGCGCGTCTCCTTCACATCTGGGACGGTTAGGCTCTGTTTGGATGTGTTTTCATTTCATTTTCAACCATCATTTTCTAAAACATATGTATTGGAAATTGGATATGGGACATGAGTAGCCCATGAGGGCTTGACCCTACCCATATTAATTTGAAAGAAAGAAAAGGAGGGAATAGTTTTTGTAGGATAAAACTACCCCAATTCCCTCCCTCTCTCCTATATATATATATATATATATATATATATATATATATCATGTTTGAAATAAGATAAACAACAATACAGAAAAGAGAGAAAATTCGCAGCAAAAATGAGGGGCTAAAAGTGAAGGCATAAAATTGTTATTTTGGTGTGATATTGGCCAAGAAGATTCACCATTTGAAGTTGGATTGTGGATAATTGTCTCTCTCCCCGTGACAGAGGTGTGGATTGGTTTTGGAGCATCGAAACCTTGTGGAAGAAGTGTGAAACAACCAACTAAAAATCCAAAATCCGGTAAGTGTTCATATATCGAATTCTCATGTTATGTGTGATTTATTTTCAACAATGGTATCAGAGTGAGTTTGGTTGTGTTCCAGGCTTGCTTTCACATGAAAATATGATAATTATATGCTTTGAAATCATGCTTTACCATGCTTCCCATTTTATGTAGGATATGGATTTATCAATGGTGATTTTGTCAAATGTCCGTCTTATGCCATGAAATTCGAAAAATAGCATGCCTAGACCATGTATAAGCATGGTATGAAGTTATATGTAAGCATGCTTGACATTTGATGCGGAATTGAGTTTTTATGGTGATTTTTTCAGTGGATTTAAACATGATTTTGAACCCCGTTTTGTTGATAGTTTTGTGTATATTTTATATGGTTGTAATCCTTGTCTCAAGGGCTTTCCAACCATATATCGCATGTTCAAAACGGATTAGAAATGAGAGAGATATAGCCTCTCAAAGTTGTGGTCGCGAAATTGAAAAATCTGAAAATTATGAAAAAATAAGGAAGATGATGAACAGTAACCATTTCCCGTCCCATTCGCACGTACGGAGAGTGAAATCCACTCCCTACCTTAGACTGCTCGGAAAACAAAATGAAGACCACCTTTGGATTCACCATAGTAAAAAATGGGGGGTAGCCAAAATTTCTAAGTCGGAAAACAATGGGAAGTGGCTCGTGTGTTACATGCGCCACACTAGGTCACACGCCCACACGCCTAGGTGGCGCATGGGGGCACGTGCGTGGACTCTCGGGGCCATTTTTGCCCGAAAAATTCCCTTACGGTCAAAAATATATTTTGGGAATTTTTGGATATTTAAAATATATTTTTCGGAGAGGAAAAATATTTTTCTTTGATTTTTGAAATTAAAAATGATAGAAAAATATTTTTTGGGCAAGAAAAATTCTGAAATTTTTTGATGGCTACCAAGATGAAGAGTTTTGAACACTTTTAATACTATGCTCATTTTTTTTAAATGCATTTGGAATTGTTTTTACCCAAATTAAAATTGTTGGAGCATAATTATCAATTTTTATAAAGTGTTAAAATCTTCATATCAGATAATGTATTATGATTGGCTTCATGCCCAATCTAATACCAATTTTTTAATTTTCATAGATGGCGCGATTCCAATTTACGACTAGTATCCTCCATAGGGGATTAAGAGCAAGAAGTACTCGTGTGCGTTTGACAAAGTTAGAATTGCTGAGGTGTTATAGAATGCGGCCCGAGCATTCTTTGTGTGAACATTTTAAGATAATGAAAATGAAGTACAAAGAGCTACTTCATTTGTGTCATTATTTTGGTGGTCCGGACCGAGAGAGAATTATGGAAAAAATTTCTAACTAAGTTTTGGAGAGGTGAATTTGATAGATTTACACTGAAAATAAAAACAGAGATCTACGTCTTTTGAAGTCTTTAATGGTTAAAGTGTGGAAATAGAGAGAGCTGGAATTCAAGACGAGGAAATTATTATCTTTGAGGTTGAATAATGGTCCTCGACGTCTTTTGAAATTTGCTCCTAGAGATAGATTCTCGAATGGGATGGTTAATATGGTTTCTCGTACCTATAGAAATACTTAGAGTTCGTTATGTTAGTAAATCACATATATATACGTTCTTTGCTTTCAAAAGTTGTTGACATGTAGCTCATGTGCATATGTTTATGAACGTATATGTTGTTTTCTTTATGACATTGAGCATTGACGACTTACATACATATGATAAGATGTGTTTTCTTATATATATATCATGATATGCTTCGATCATGATATTAAGTGGGAGTTCTAAGGTTGGTTCAAGTGATACTTACCTAGAAATTTGTGAGAGTTTTTGGTGGTCCCAAGTGGCATACGAAAGGGTCTAGAAAGGGGGGGGGGGGTTGAATAGACCCTGAAGTCTTTTTCGACTTCAAAAATTTCGTATCACTTTTAAAGATTTGAACGCTTAGAAGCTGAGCGCTTGGGTCAGGCGCTTCAGTAGAGATAACTTAGACTTAGTGATTTTAGCAATTTACCAAAGTAGGGTAATGCCTAGATCGCTTAATCAGGGTTAGCACAATGAAAATGATTTTTAGTGTTCGATTGGTTAATTAATTGCTTTGAAATTAGCTTGTCTTTTTCAAAGAATATAAAATAATGTAAATCAAGACATTAATTAAAGTAAATGACACAAGAAATTGTAAGGTTCACTGGGTGATGTAATCCCAGCTACGTCCTTCTTCTCCTTTTTCACTTGGAGGAATTTACTAGGATGATTTTCGAAGAATCACACAGAATCTTCTACAAGATAGTAAGGGATAAAAAAAGAAGATCTCGGACTCCTTGATCACACAGATTTCAGCACCAATGAAGATCGTCTTCTACATGCTTCTCTCACTCAGAAATATTGCCTGTAAGGGGTTTTCAACTTCTTTCTCACTCAGATGAAAGGTTGAAGGTTTATCACAAGGTTTTGTTTGTTTTTTGGGAAGATCAAACAACTTGAAATATCTCAATAGGAATTTAGGTTTCTTCTTTGGAAGAGGTTTGAGATATTTTGTGACTGTCTGGAATGTAGATAAAAATCTTGAAGGAATTTTAGCTATGGAGTTTCTAAGCTTTTTCTTGTCCAGGTACATAAATTTCTCTTGTAATAATATGTACCATGTTTTTAGGGTTTGCTGAAGGTAAGGTATTTATAGGCAATTCTTGGGATCTGTCTGTTGGACACATGTGAGAACGTGCCTTTCATGCAGCGCGTGATTCTACCTAAAACCTGACATTCCTGAAAATTTGCTGGCGCCGATTGGATGGGAGCAACTATAAACTCTAAAGTTCTGACAGTCTAGTCAAAAGGTGGCTTGTCCACAAGTCACAGTGGCTTATCACATTTAATGCTCTTATCAGGCATTTGAATTTATTTCCCGTTGGAAATAAATGTCTGTTGAATGATTGCATTTAAGTCCTTCATGACTTGAGGATTTAATTCAGGTGAATCTGACATCGGATCGCTAGAGTGATTTGAGCGCTTGATTCATAAATCTTGAAATAGTCCTTTAGAGTTTGACGGGCGCTAAGAACAAATCTTCATCTCAGTTGACTTCAGACGCTGATCTTCAACTTCTTCTCTAATAGACTCACCTAGAATTCTATTAGCGATTCGGTATCTAATACTTAGTCTAAAATCTATAAAGATAAAAATTACAAGCCTAAAAAATTACATACTCTCAAACGCTTATACAAAGATCTATCAAAGCAGAAACTTACATTGTATTTGGGGTCTAACATAAAATCCTATCTTGTTATCATCAAAACATTTAAAATGAAATTTCCTAACAGTTTTTACGAGGAAGTTAAATTTGTGATAATGAACATTTTGACACAGATAAGGATTGGGCACTTCGTGACCTTTCGAATCTATGCATTATGGTGAATTGTCATAAATGTTAATTTGCTTAGTACGAAATCAATGTTGTATAGATGGGCATGTATGATATCTCTAGTATGACCATGGCAACCAAAATCTCATGAGTATTGAGATTTTAGAATAGTATTAGATGAGTACTAATTAGTAGAAATTGTGACACATCGTGTCATAATATTTTGGAATATGTAAAATCGAATTAGATGCTCTAGAGGGCAATAACCAAGTCATGTAAGACTTATAGTGAGTCTTCCTACTCAATATAAAAGATCAATGAGTTTATCATGGGAAGAAAATAAGGTCCACTGCTTATGATGTCTTTGTTGATTGTATGATATATGATATCATATGCGACTGAGAAATCATATGCGACTGAGAAATCATACTCTTGATCTACAAGTGGACCAAATGAGTAATACATCCGTAAAATTGAACTGAATTGGGATTGTTGACTTTAGTATTTGATGATTAAAAGCATACCCGGAATAAGAGAACAATGAGTTGCTTTTTAAGGGTAATTCCAAATACTATTAGAAATTAAAGTCAACAAACAATGACTTCTCTTATGAGAAGTGATGAGTTCAAGTATTGTACAATCTCTTTCTAATAATGAAGACATCTAAAAGGTCAAGTATTTTATTGGTGAAAAGACTTCCATAGTCAGCGTTAGCCATTTTGTGTTTTGTATATAAGAGGCTTATTGATTCTATGATAATGACTTCGGACTTTGTGGCTGATCTGTTTTAAAGAGAATTTGAGATTTTTATAGTAAACAAAATTAGAACAAAGAAAAATTCATGAAAGAGACATATGATGATTCTAGGGAGAGCAAACTTAACCACTAATGTGAATAGAAGTGGGCTAAAGGTAAAAGTGCTATATTGATATACTTTTGTCATTTTACTCGTGTATCCCATGAGTTGAAACAATTGACATACGGTTGGCCAATTTTACTCGTGTATGCACTGAGTTGAAAACATAGCACTTATAGACGCTTATATAGTGCATCTTACATATTAAGCAATAAGATACTAAATCTTGTCCTATGTGGATTTAGGTTTATGGTTACGTGAAATCAATTAAAAAGCGCTTGAAATTCTAAAACGATCATTGGAAGTTGGTCTTTTGGATTGTTCTCCTGAGATTGTATTACTCTTGGATTTGAGTTTTTGACTTGGTTAGTATCTATAGAATAGATACAAAAAGTGGTGCTAGATATGTTCCTTCTTGAATAGTTTGAGGGTGAATTGTGACCAAGGCACATTGATTATTTGATCATAATCAATATGTGTTCATTAAGTAATGTGAACAACTATGTATGCATTTTTTGCATACCTGGTTAAGTCATAATGAACTAAGACACTAAGCTAGTAGAGAAACTCTCTGAATAACCTTCGTAGTTAGTTGTCAACCTGTGGTAAATCACATGTGACAATTCGAAGATGAATAAGTTGATCTTTCATTGCAGTTAACTTTGTTAGACTTCTGTGATTTAATTAATATGGAGTTTGGAAAAAATGAATCTTGTATCCCATTACTCCTTTACATAAATTGATCTTGTCTAGTTTGATTTATCATAATATGAAACGTTATAATGTTTCTTTGAAAATTATGAGAGAATCAAATTGATGAATTTTTCTTTGAGAGGTTAAATTCAAAGGGACAATGTATCTGTATCTCGGAGATACGCAAATGATCTAAGGTGTACGTGTTCTAAGTGAACATGATGAGGTGGAAAATTAGTAAATCACAGAATGTCCATAGAATTTTTTATTTGGATGAAGAATCTTGAAATTGCTAAACCTCAAGTCAGGTTTAATGATTCGTATAGTGGATTTGTACCTTACAAATCACTTAATAGAATTGTGTTCCCGAATTTGAGTGGAGCGTATTTACCAAAGTGATTAAGTAAAACTCGAATCATAATTTTGTGATATTTGCTTAAATTTACTGATTCTAATAATGGCTATGTGCCTTATAGATCACTTATGAGAATTGTGTTCCCGAATTTGAGTGGAAGAAAATTTATCGTAGTGATCAAGTTAGTTGAATCCAAATTTTATGCAAACACAAAATATTCTCTGAAAGATTTGATAGAGTATAATATAGTAAGACTCGGTCTTATTCTATTATCTGATAAGAATGAATTAATGCAATGAAAGGGTATTTATAGAACTTACGAAATCTGTAAACATGTGTGGCACCAATAACTCGTGACAATTGCTGAGAAGGGGATAGTTGTCTGTGTGGTAGCAATTGCCCTCGTGGTAAGGTCGTAGCCAAAAATGTGATATTTCGACTTTCACATGGTTTAAAGATTTGAGTTGCATAGTTTCTATTAGATATCGTGTTATGAGTATATTGCAGTCACCCAATTATATATATAATTAAACCAAGTTTGGATTCTGGTTCAACATTAAACATGAGGATATTGAGAACTTTATGTGTTCTCGAAATCTACTAAGATGTTGATATTTAGATTTCGAGGTACAAAGCTCACCCCGTGGCAAATGGTATATATACATGCGTGTATATATCTTGAGACAAACTTATTTGCTAGTAATGATATATTTTTTTTTGTTCATTATACTTTCTTGGTTATTATGGACATTTGAGATTTAGAATTATATCTAAATCGACACGAAACTACATTTCTTGATAGGGATGTAATTAAAAAGATATGCATGGGAATACCTTGAGGATTCCAGAGACAACGGTCAGCAGGTAAAGTCTGTGAACTTATAACCTTTGGTGACTGGAATTTGTCTTCAAAATAATGGAGTATGAGATTTTATGAATACATGATCTTATACATGTGTTTTCATCATCATAGATGTAGACCATTATTTTGTTGTTTGTAAGTCCATTAAGATGCTTGAAGTTCTATCTCTTTATTGGTAATGTCTTATTAGCCGAGATGAGAAGGAGTACATTAAGCCATTGAGAATGGTTTTCCTTTAACTTATGAAGTAGAGGACATGATGAGTAAAGTATTTGATTTTATGTTAAAATCTATGTAAATCGTTAAAGATGAATCTTGCTCAGTGTCGAGATCTATGTTGGAGTTTTCTATAGTACGATTTCATAATGGATACTTATAAGCTCATCAATACTCCTATAGTATAGAGTTGTAGCCTCGAAATGTGTCCAGAGAGTCCAAATAGAAATGTCTAGACCACCATATTTCTATAGTTGTTTGTTTTTTGGATCTTAAAGTACAATGTGACTTGTACTTGCTCCAATATCTTGTTATGCCATGGGTCATAAGGTATTGTCGAATTCTAGTATGACATATTGGACAATAGCTGGTAAACACTGTAGATGATTTCCTTAGTATGGAGGAAAGTAGGTGAAAAGAATACACATATGTGGATTTCAGGAGGGGATTTGTATAAGTGTGAGTCTGCCTCTGAATTTGCTTCTATTACAATGCTGACTTGAGAAGTAGCACGAAGCAAATTTGTGTAATGTTGTGCACAAATAAAATATAATTTGTGGCATATATATTTGCAGCGTTGAATGATGTTTGGTTAAATTTGTTTTATAGCATGTGGGAGTTGTAAGCAATTATGTGGGAGCTGTGATTATATATGTGTATATATATTAGCAGCCAGTTAATGCTTACATAGAGGTCTTATTATTGACCTATTGCTGTAAAATCGAATATCGACACATAATATAATTTTGTCAGAGATATCATTGTAAACCAATGAGTGGTGTTACAATAAGTGTATACGCATTTACAAGTGGCTAAAGCTAGTGCTTGGCCTTAGTCTAGAGATATATTTGTTGGTCAAGTTAGATCTCTAGAATTGCGTAGAATGTGATCTCTTTTGAACTAAAGGATGTTCATAGAGATTTATGCCCATAAATGTTCGACATTTGAGTGATGTGTTTTCTAAGCATGTATGTGATGATATGCACTTGATGTCTAAAGGTATGTCTGATAAGTTGAGATTGGCTCTCTCACACGAAAAATTGCCTCTGACATTGAGTAATGTGCAGAGATGAGACATTTTTAATTTTGTGGCACACGAAATCATACGTAGAGATGATGTCGCCTTGATTGATAAACAAGATGAGATTACTAATATGAATTTATGTAATTGAAATGGATTCCCACCATCCATTGACTTATCTAGTAGCCAGATGTGAGTTTTCTTGAGGTTGATATTGATAGAGGACGAATAAGAAGAAAACTCAAGTTAAGTGTTGAGATACACTTGAACTAAGATCTATACAGTGTATTTGATTTGAATCATGACATACGCTTCCAAATAGGAAGAAAAACACTGTAGCATTTGTTTCATATCTCGTGTGCTATATGACCGTTGGAGTAATGAGAAAAATCCCTACTTTCTCATTGTGTGAGACCTAGAGGTTTATGTAACCTAAATTATACCCTTATGAATTTCGACTGTTTCTTAAAGCTTTATTTTATGGTTGCTACTTTAGCCTATTACCAATAGCTATGAATGATATGCAGTATATGTCTAGGAAAGCAACTATAATATAGTTGAGAGATTATAGTGGGAAAGAAAGATTATCTTTATCTGACACGTATTTTGTATTCACAGGCCGGCCAATTATGTTAGACTTAGTATTTTAAACATAATGGTGAATACATAGAATTGATTAGAAGTCAAGTATGTTCTTGAATATTGTTTAAGGGACAAGAGATACGTTGACTTGTGTAGTAAAAAGATGTCTGGGGTATAGCGAGATGTGGTCCTCATATTATTCAATATTGAGTTGCTATATATCCTTAACCGGTGTATAGCTCAGAGCTCATCATATATGCTCGCTGGTCACACGATCCATTTGCTTGTATGAAATTGTGAATATGTTGTTACGGTTACACCAGATGTATGTCTAGCCTTCATTTGCGACTGGGAGATGTTGGAAATTAGATGTGGGTCATGGGTCGCCCATGAGGGTTTGATCCTACCCATATTAATTTGAAAGAAAGAGAAGGAAGAAGTAGAAAAAAAGAGAAGGAGGAAGTAGAAAGAAAGAGAAGGAGGGAGTAGTTTTTGTAGGATAAAACTACCCCAACTCCCTCCCTCTCTATCCCCCATACATATATATCTTATGTTTGAAATAAGATAAACAACAATACAGAAAAGAGAGAAAATTTTCAGCAAAAATGAGGGGCTAAAAGTGAAGGCATAAAAGTGTTATTTTGGTGTGATATTAGCAAAGAAGATTCACCATTTGAAGTTCTTGGATTGTGGATAATCGTCTCTCTCCCCGTGACAAAGATGTGGACTGGTTTTGGAGCATCAAAACCGTGTGGAAGAAGTGTGAAACAACCAAGTAAAGATTCAAATTCAGTAAGTGTTTATATATCGAATTCGCATGTTATGTGTGATTTATGTCGAACAATATGGAAAAAGAGTTTTTTTTAATTTTTGTGTTAGAAAAGTGAAAAAAGTAAGTGTTTTTGGTTATGTTTTTTAAAATGGTTGAAATTGGTGATGGTGATGTGTGAAATGATTGAAAAGTAATAATTAGATGAATAGTGTTGAAATTGTTAATTTATGTACTGTATAATCATCTGAAGGACAACTCCTTTTCTCTCACGTATGTGAGAATCCTCTCTGCATGAGAGTTCCCTAGGGTTTCATATCTACTGTGAGACATCTTCAATCTATCTTCTCTTTTCCTTACTATTCGCTGCACACAGAAGAGTGATACACGAGAGCTGTGAGGGAGAGACGTAATACACGAGAGGAGAGTTAAAAGATCCAGTTGCTCTTCAGGTGTTGCTTGTGGGAGTTCTAGACGCATTGGTCGGATTCGGAATTTTTGAATTCTGATAGTGATTTTAATCTCATCTTCGTCCACCAATTCAGTCAATTTTTCGTCCAACCAGTGCCGCTAATCCCATCTCTTTCCTTTTCCTCTCCTTTTCCTTTATTATTTATGTTTGGGTTTGGATCTGAGTCGTTTGTGTTAATTCTTAATACATTTAATTTTCTGTGACAGTGTTTCGGGCTTGAGGAGTTTTTGTTCATTCACACTGAACTTTTGGTTGGTTTCATTTCTACATTGATCATTGAATTGTCTACTACCGGACTATGGAGGATCAAATCAATAGGATGGAACGGATACTACTCACGAATTTAGAAAAAATTGAAATTGAAATCTGGCTGATGTGTGGAAACCAGGTAGTAACCCTTACGAGAGAGTCATAGTTGGTCGTTTACTTTCAGGAGCGAGATTTAATTTTGCTGTGTTTAAGAAGACCATGTTGAATGCCTTCAAACCTAGGAAACGTGTGGATTTTGAAAAAATTGAAAATGGTCGTTTTCTTCTGAATTTTGAAAACCCTAATGTCCTGGAGAAAGTATTAGATGGGGGACCCTGGTGTTATGATAATGATCTAGTCATTCTCCAACTTTTACTCGAAAACGATGACCCCCTTACTGTCTCAATGATGTGGGCTGATTTTTACGTTTTGGCTAGGGGTCTTCCAATCAGTAAAATGATTGAGGAAATGTGATTGTTTATAGGGAATTCTATTGGGAAGTATCGTTCGGTTGATTTGGCCAGGAATGGAGTGTCTTGGGGATCCATTCTTCGCATAAGGGTCGAGCTAGATGTCTTTAAGCCTCTCCGTCGTGTCTCTTTTTTTGGAGCTGGCTCGAATAATTTCAATATCTCTTATACGTATGAGCGTCTACCAAATTTCTGTTATATTTGTGGAGTTATGGGCCATATTTTTCAATTCTGTGATTCCTCTAAAAATCTGACTTTAAAAACTCAAAAATTGATTTTCCTTTTGGTCCATCTCTTAAGGCTTCAAACAAAATGAGTTATCCGTATCGTTCTTTCAGAAGGGGTAGTGATTCTTATTCTCCACGTAACTCGAGGCCTTCATAGAGTTCTCAAGTAGATACTTGGAGAAAACAATCACGACCTCAAGTTAATCGCTCCAGCTCCTCTTTTCGAGTATCGCTTGAAGGATTCCAAAGAGGGTATCTCAGCTCATCTCTCTCCTGCCCGACCTATGATTTGGGAAAAACGGGCTCCATCCGGATCATCGCCTCCATAATCGCAAAATGCGATAACTGTGGGCTCTCTAATTCCAATGATCACGTCTCCTGTCCATATTGTCTCTCCTGGATGTTGGGTTTCGTTCAAAAAAGCATAAACGCAACGGAAGGGATTTCAAAAATTAAAAACAAAAACCCAATTGGTACTCTAATTCGCATAATTGAATCTAAAAGCGTATAACGAATAAAACTTACTCATTAATATGAATATGATGATGGAGAAAAACTTCTTCTTCTCCAAACTCGAAATATTGAAGCTTCTAAATCTTCAATCCTTTGGTTTGATTCTTCAAACTTGAATGTGATCCGAACAACGAAAATACGTCGTCTCTAAATCGTCACGCACGGATCAACAAACGAAAAATCCCCTTTCTTCTTTCTCTATGGTCAATGGCTAAGTATAGAGGAAGGGAGGAATATTTTTCTTTTTTTTTTTTAGAGTTATGAGAGTTGTGTATTCTTCTTTTTTCTTGTTCTAAGTCAAAGAGTCCTTATATACCTCATGACTTATTAAACAAGTCAAAACAAAAGAGCCCTAATATGTGGCCTCTCAAAGACACCACTTTGAGGCCTCATAGGCATCCAATTGGACTCCTTATTTAGCCCCGGGATTTGTTTTGTTTAATTAATTTCTTATTTCAATTAATAATTTATTATATCCAATAAATAAATTAATTAATTAAATAACCAAATTAATTAGATAAATTAATTCATTAATATATTTCACAAGGAAATTAATTAATAATTAATCTTATTATTATAATTAATTACTTCATCTAATGAATAATTAATTATTTAATTTATCCAACAAATTAAAACTCTCAGAAGAAATAATAGAAATTCCTTTTTCTTCATTTTTCTTTGTCAATCCATTAGCGCGACTCTTTAGGTTCGTTTCGTTTAGCAATGAGAGGAAACCAAAGGAAGTGGGTAACACCTAACCAGTCACGTGGCCCACTTCGTAACCTAAACAAAAACGAATGATAGGATCATTCCGAAACTTTCCAATTGTAAATACCGTATATGTATAAACCCTTTGTTCACGTTCCCCGGTCAAGTGAGAGTCATGGTTATGTCAAACTCCCTGGACTTGACCATATGTATAAATCATAATAAATACGAGATCATTGAGATCGATTTAGTGCCAAGCACAATCGTCTCATTTGCTTTGGCCAAAGACTTTGATCTCTATTTATCTATAATTACATAGGGTACATACTCATTCACTTACGAGAGAACAAATCTCATATTAGATATCTGCTAAGATTACCACTTGCCCATCAAGTCCGCATTTCGAGGTTGACCCCACCAAAGGGTGAATTGGGTCTAACTACTCTAGTGAAAGACTTGACGTCACAAGTGCATCTTCAACCTGATACTTCAAGTCAAAGGTTCACATATACCTATTACGCATAATCAGTTCCGTCATTGACAGTCACAGAGTGAAAACCCATGTGACAGAACCGATGCGAGTCGTGTTCAAACATATCAGTTCCACTGACGTGTCTACAATCTTAATCTCCTATCATCCCATGATACCAGACAGGCACTCCCATGTCGGAGCTAAGATTGTACAAGTATTCGAAGTCCTTATTTGTCCATTAAAGACTTCATATTACTTGCGAACTTATTTTAGTAATCAAGATCGATCTCTCTAGTGCCAATCTTCCTATCCCATAGGAAGTAGAGTGATCGCACTGAAAACATGGATAAAACGTTTTACACAACTTATAGATGCAGATAAGAATTAAGTGAAAACTCAATAATGCCTTTTATTTAAGAAGAGTTTAAGTTTAATACAAGATATATGCCCTATACATTCTATCATCTATGGCATCTGAGGGTATAATCCTAACACTGGAGACCGTGATCAACTGCCTCCTAACAGGTTTACTGATTTGGCAAAGCGGGGCACATCTCTTGAAGTTCAACCCATCACTACATACCCGGTTCAATCTCCAACGGATGAAACGCAATCTATACAAGTTATTGTCCGAACACCAACTTCTCCCGCTTCACAGCGGCGCTTATTCCAAGAGGTTCAAGAGGACGGTGATCGAAATAAAACTTCATCCTCCCCAGCTGCGTCTCCGATGTTGATTAACATACCTTTACAATTTGCACTGTCCCCGGTTCAAAAAAATCATAAGGGTTTGAATTCTAGAAGTAGGAATCGTTCTTTTAAACAGCCCACTCCTCGTACCCTTAAGCGAAAAATGAATGATATTTCTTCTGTGTCAGTTGATGTTATTGAACCACTATCAAAACGCTCGAGTGTTCGGATCTCAAAAATCTCTGATTCTTCGGCGGAGGCTGCAGGACAGCCCCGCCGATCTCAATGAATATTCTAAGTTGGAACTGAAGGGGTCTAGGGAGGGCTCTGGTAGTTCAAGAGTTGACGGATCTTAGCCGTTGTCATCGTCCTTTTTTAATTTTTTTATCTGAAACTAAATTTAATAAATCGTTTTTTGATTTTCTTAAGTTTAGGTTAGGTCTTTTGGTATTTGTATTGAGTCATCGGGTCTATCTGGAGGAGCTCAGCCTTTTGTGGATTAAAGGTTTAGATGTGGTCTTGCAATCTTTTTCTCATTCACATATTGATGTTTTTATTTATTCTTCCCCGGAGTCTTCAGCCTAGCGCTTTACGGGGTTTTATGGTAATCCTAAAACTTCTTTGCTTAAAGACAGCTGGAACCTCCTTCGTAAGCTTTGTGTGGGTCATGTTTCTGCTTGGCTAGTCTGTGGTGACTTTAATGAAATTCTGAATCCGAATGAACAAGAAAATCGTAATGATAGGCCCCTTTGGCAAATGCGGGATTTTCGTGAAGCTCTTTCTGATACAGGCCTTCACTATCTAAGTTTTTTGGGGGATATATTTACTTAGTCTAATAATCACGAGTTCCCTGACACTGTAAGAGCCCAGTTAGATAGAGGTTGTGTTAACACGAGGTGGTGTGAGCTTTTTCCTAAAACAATTGTGTACCATCTCGATGTGCTACATTCCGACCACAATCCTATTTTAATTTGCTCTTCTCCTGCCACTATTTCGACCTCCCCTAAAAAGAAAAAATCTTTAGATTTGAATCTGCATGGTTTCGTAAATCTGAATGTGAGAAAGTAATTAAAAATGCATGGGATCCTAGCTTGAATGAGTCCTACGGTGAGAAGGTTAGAGTGAATATTAGAAAGTGTAGGATTGGCATATTAAATTAGGACAATTCCTCTCGCTCTTCTAATAAAAATTGAATTAAGGAGCTTGAAACTTTAATTGTTCAATTACGTAAAGGGCAAGTGTCGGCAGCTTCCAAGAATGAGAAATTCCAAGCACGAAAAGAGCTCGAGGAGCTTAAATCGTGCGAGGAAGACGCATGGAAACAACGTAGCCGTGTAATTTGGATGAAAGAAGGAGATCATAACACGGGTCATTTCCATGCCCAAGCTACTAGCCGAATGAAAAGCAATAAAATCGATATAATTAAAGACTCGAGTGGTGATTGGTGGTCTAAAGATAATGAAATCCACTCAGTGATATCCGACTACTTCCAACAAATTTTCTCCTCAATAGATCCGCCGTCTACAATTCTTGGAAAAGTGCTGAATTTGGTCCAACCTAGAGTTTCAGAGGCTATGAATCGGTCTCTCTGCAACTCGTACACCGTTAAGGAAGTTAAAATTGCTTTGAATCAAATGCATCCTCTCAAGTCTCCGGGACCTGACGGTATGTCCCCCATTTTCTTTCAATATTTCTGGCATGTGGTTGGGAATGATATAACTCTTTGTGCACTTAATGCTCTCAATACCAAAACTCTTTTACCAAATTCAATTACACACATATTGTTCTTATCCCAAAGATTGACAAACCTAAGTTGGTATCCCATTTTCGCCCTATTAGTCTATGTAATGTGGTTTAAAAAATCATCCCTAAATGCATAGCTAACCGAATTAAACCATTCCTACATGATATTATCTATGAATCTCAATCAGCGTTTATTCCTAACAGGCTTATCATCGATAATATCTTAATTGCTTATGAGATTAATCACTTTTTGAAAAACAAGAATTCCGAAAAAGATGGTTTTGCAACTCTTAAACTCGACATGAGCAAAGCTTATGACAGGGTGGAATGGATTTTTTTGGAAAGGGTGATGGTAAGGTTTGGCTTTGATAAGAACTTCATCGATCTTATCATGATGTGTGTGCAATCAGTTACGTATTCCTTTATGTTAACAGGAACCCATTTTGGATATTTAGCTCCACAGCGAGGTATCCAACAGGGTGACCCGTTATCTCCTCATCTTTTCCTTTTTTGTGCAGAGGTATTTAGTTGTCTTATCCAGGAAGAGGAACCGAAAGGCGAAATCAGTGGTATGAGCATATGTAGAGAGGCACCAGTTATATTTCACCTCTTATTTGCAGATGATACTCTTATTTTCACAAGGGCAGATGCGCAGTCGATGTGGGCAATTAAGGAAGTTCTTAGGAAATATGCACTAGCTTCCGGGAAGGAAATTAATTTGCAGAAATCGTCTATGGTGGTTAGTAAAAATGTCCCGGTATAGGTAGCTCGAGGTTTGGTTACGATTTTAGGATTTAAGCTATCAGAAAAACATGAAAAATACTTGGGTCTACCCTCTGTAGTTGGCCGATCAAAAAAGGAGATTTTTGCTTCACTAAGGAATAGAATACACACTCAAATTGAGGGATGGAGTGCAAAGTTTTTGTCTCAAGCAGGGAAAGAAGTCTTACTGAAAGTGATAAGCTCATATTTTACGCCTTTTAGGCGCCTCTTTTCTTGTATTTTGATGAGTTCTTGAGTGTATTTATGCCACATATGCTTTGATTTTGTGATTGGTTGTATTTTTATAGGTTATTTGAGAATTGGAGCAAAAATGAATGAAAAGATCAAAGAAGTTCTCAAAATACTCCTTTAGCCACGACTATGAAGACCCTTAGCCATGGTGATCATGAAGGAACCTTTGTGCCTTGAAGATATGAAGTTACCAAGGCTAAAATAGGCAAAAAACGTGAACAGCAGATTTTAGCCGTGGCTACCGTCTTTTTAGCCATGGCTAAGGGCCGATTTCAGCATCTACAAATACGCGTTATTAGGTCACAATTCGGGACTTTTGCCCACTTTTGAGGGTTTGACACTTTGAAACACACCAAGAGGGTTGAGAGAAGTCTGGGGAAGAAGAAGAACCCGAGGATACTCCATCTTTGTCTACGAAGACGGAGAATTCAAGCAAGATCTATCAAGAAACGTTATTAAGGAGTTTTAATTTCATGCTTTTAGATTTGTTTTCATTGAACATGTCTTTCAAGATGAATTATCTCTTCTTGTTTTACGATTATGACTTAATTTCCCTTTGATTGAGGCCATGTGAAATCCAATTACTATGTTTGATTTATGAGTATTATTTTTTCGGATTAAATTTATTTTGGGTTATGTGTTTAATATTTGTTCTTAATGCTTATGATTGCTTAGCTACCAATCGTATGAATTTGTGCTTAGTTTTGAGACCGAGAGGAGATAAACTAGGGATGCATCTAGGTATTAAACACCACAACGTAAAATTGACTAGAGATAGATTCGATTTCCTTGTGTGTGCTTTCTGTGAAAACGGGAAATTCCATGAATCTTTGTAATGCGTTTTCATTAATTTGATTTCATATAGAGATATAGAAATCATTAATGAAAATAGAATTGCTATACCAAGAGATTGGATAGTAAGAAATTTAGGGAATTTCGCCTTAACCTAATCAATCTAATAATCCGGTAAGATAGAATCATAGTCAAAGTGAATAATTGGTTGAATCATGTGCCTTAATCACTTTTCTCATTGATTTAATTCAAAGTTGATTTCTCTCATTAGTTGGTGATTGTTATTTAGTATTTTAATTCATAATTCATATCTTTATCTCTTGATTTAACTTAGAATTTGATAACACAGTAATTTCAGTACTTAAATACAATTGTCTCTAGGGTACGATAATTCGGACTTACATGAACTATATTACTTGCACGACCTAGTACACTTGCTAGGATTTTTGTGTGTCAAGTTTTTGGCACCGTTGTCCGGGACTAGCAAGTGTACTAGGTCGTGCAAGTAATATAGTGGATGTAAGTCCGGATTATCGTACCCTAGAGACAATTGTATTTAAGTACTGAAATTACTGTGTTATCGAATTCTAAGTTAAATCAAGAGATAAAGATATGAATTATGAATTAAAATACTAAATAACAATTACCAACTAATGAGAGAAATCAACTTGAATTAAATCAATGAGAAAAGTGATTAAGGCACATGATTCAATCAATTATTCAATTTGAATATGATTCTATCTTACCGGATTATTAGATTGATTAGGTTAAGGCGAAATTCCCTAAATTACTTACTATCCAATCTTTTGGTCTAGCAATTCTATTTTCATTAATGATTTCTATATCTCTATATGAAATCGAATTAATGAAAACGCATTACAAAGATTCATGGAATTTCCCGTTTTCACGGAAAGCACGCACAAGGAAATCGAATCTATCTCTAGTCAATTTTACGTTGTGGTGTTTAATACCTAGATGCATCCCTAGTTTATCTCCTCTCAGTCTCAAAACTAAGCGCAAATTCATACGATTGGTAGCTAAGCAATCATAAGCATTAAGAACAAATATTAAACACATAACCCAAAATAAATTTAATCCGGAAAAATAATACTCATAAATCAAACATAGTAATTGGATTTCACATGGCCTCAATCAAAGGGAATTATGTCATAATCGTAAAAAAAAAAAAGATAATTCATCTTGAAAGACATGTTCAATGAAAACAAATCTAAAAGCATGAAATTAAAACTCCCTAATAACGTTTCTTGATAGATCTTGCTTGAATTCTCCGTCTTCGTAGACAAAGATGGAGTATCCTCACGTTCTTCTTCTTCCCAAACTTCTCTCAACCCTCTTGGTGTGTTTCAAAGTGTCAAACCCTCAAAAGTGGGCAAAAAGTCCCGAATTTTGACCTAATAACGCGTATTTATAGATGCTGAAATCGGCCCTTAGCCATGGCTAAAAAGATGGTAGCCACGGCTAAAATCTGTTGTTCACGTTTTTTACCTATTTTAGCCTTGGTAACTTCATATCTTCAAGGCACAAAGGTTCCTTCATGATCACCATGGCTAAAGGTCTTCATAGCCGTGGCTAAAGGAGTATTTTGAGAACTTCTTTGATCTTTTCATTCATTTTTGCTCCAATTCTCAAATAACCTATAAAAATACAACCAATCACAAAATCAAAGCATATGTGGCATAAATACACTCAAGAACTCATCAAAATACAAGAAAAGAGGCGCCTAAAAAGCGTAAAATATGAGCTTATCAGAAAGCTGTGGTTCAATCCATTCCAACATATACAATGGGTTGTTTCCGGCTACCAGACTCTCTTATTCGTGAAATAGAATCTACGATGGCTAATTTTTGGTGGAATAATTGGGATAGTAAAAAGATTCACTTGATATCGTGGAGTAAACTGTGCAAGAGGAAAGATGAAGGGGCAATTGGATTTCGAGAATTGAAAATTTTCAATTTCGCAATGCTAGCAAAACAGGGTTGGAGACTTCTACAGAACCCTAACTCTCTTCTTAGTCGATTGATGAAGGCTCGTTATTTCCCAAAATTTGATTTTTTTACTATACAATTGGGTTCGGCTCCATCATATACATGGAGAAGCATCCTTGATGCTGGATACATTGTACAACAGGGGAGTAGATGGCGCGTTGGAAACGAAGATGATATTTCTATTTGGTCGTATCCATGGTTGCCCTGCAAAACGGGTTTCCGGACCATTACTCCAAACCGTTTTTTGCCTTTCAATGCGAAAGTTAATTCACTGATTGATAAAGACACGGGATGGTGGAATTATGAACTTATCGATTCGGTTTTTTGCCCGAAAGATGCTCACTTGATTAAGACGATTCCTCTTGGCTCCAACCGTAACAAGGATCGGCTGATATGGGAGTTTTCGAAATCAGGTATGTTTGTTGTCTGTAGTGCTTATCATATGGCAAAGGAGATGGAGAGAAGAGGAGATGCCCCGTCTAGTAAGCCAACTCAGGAAGGGAAGTCTTGGCAATTCATTTGGCGCGCTCGGGTTCCACCTAAAGTTAGAGTTTTTGCATGGAAAGCATGCAAACAAGCATTACCAACGTCATCAAATCTGCTCAAAAGACGCATTGAGGTATATCGGTGTTGCCAGCAGTGTGAGTCGGAAGATGAGGACCTATTTCACTGTCTGCTTCTATGTCCTTTTTCACGGCAGCTTTGGGCTCTATTGGATTTGCCATCTAATATTATTTCAGCTGGGAAGGAATCGGTGGAATCATGGATTCGCCACTGCCATTCTGAACTTGAACCGGTACACTATGATCTTTTTCTTATATCTTTATGGTTTTTGTGGTATCATAGGAATCAAAAAGTGATGGAAAACAACAATATTCCAATGGCTTCTTTGATTACTATGATCCACTTGTTCCATTCATCTTTTACTGCTTCGGAAGAAGTTCAGAAGGTGCAAGTTCTGGATATTACTTCTACCAATTGGTCCCCTCCTCCTATAGATTGTGTGAAGATAAATTTTGATGGAGCTCAACTTAATGAGCCAAAGGGTTTGGTATTGGAGTGATGGCTCGTGATTTAACTGGAGGCTGTGTTTATTGGCAAAGAAAATTTCTAGATCGTCAATCATCGGCTGAAATTGGAGAAGCACTTACGTTCTTGGAGGGACTCCGATTGGCATCTATGAAAGGTTGGAGTAACGTAGTTATTGAGGGTGATTGCCTTTCGCTCATTCAGAAAATTAATTCACCATCAGAGGACTTGTCCTCTGTGGGGCCTTTAGTTTCAGACATTCGTTTACTAGCTATTTCTTTTGTTTCTGTTAGTTTTTCTTTCATTTGTAGAACTGACAACGGTATTGCACATTGTTTAGCATGTGGTGCTTTTGTTTCGTCTTCTGGGGATACATCTAATATCCCTGAAGACATTTTATCTTTGATATTGGCTGAATTGGCCTAATAAATTATCCCTTTTCTCTTCAAAAAAAAATTTAAAGAGAGAGAGTTTAAAAAACTGAAAGGAGATGAGTGATGTGAAATGTAATTTTAAAGAAATGATTGCAATTTATTGGGAACGTAAAAACGAGAATATTTTCAATTAAAAACAGTGTAAATTGTGTATTTTCATTTTCAAATGAAATTGAAAATGGAAAAAGTAAATTGAAATTGCAACCAAACAGCCCGTAGTGTTTCAAGATGTGGCTTGTGATGCCAAGAAATTCTATTTGTTTCTAATCCTCATATATTTAGGATGACAAGAAATTATATCTCCAAAAATTATTTTTTGATTCTAGTATATTCATTCTTGATCTCCAAGATCAGAAATTGGAGAAGGAATAAAGTCCATTCCTCACACCACAAAATAGGCCGCCCCTTGCATCAATTGTAATTTCTTCGATTAGTTTTGTAATTTTGCTAGTAGAACTTACTCTATTTAATTACTCAAAAATCAATTCCGAGGAGAAAATGATATCAAAATTACCCTTTTGAAAAAGAGAATATATTATTGGAACTTAAAAATTTGTGATGAGATGAAAAGTCATCTAGCTTGTCTATCCATGAATTTAAAGGCAAGGTACCATTTATATTTTTATTTTAAAATTAAGGCATGTTGCCATTGACATAGAAAGGAAAAAAAATTGCTTGACCACTGAATTATTATTGTTACTCAGGGCTTGTTAATATAATGATACCAGCTTCCACTTTTAGTTGAGAGATCTTGGGTTCAATTCTAAATTATCAAGTTGTGACTTTTTTTTCCTTATTTAAAGTTTTAGAGGATCTGTGTGACCCATGATTTAAAACTACTATCAACTCGAATTTGCCGGGTGAAGGCATTCACTTGGTTTGGAACTTAAAAAAAGAAAAACGTGAATGATTTTTGTTATAAAAAGGCACCCCAAAGTGTAGAAGCGTCACAAAATTCTAAAGAACTAATGGATTTCCTGTTCAACTCTTTTTTAATATGACTAAATTTGGCTGGTTTAGAAGCAGTCTAATTTGGGTTGAATGCCTACGTTGAATATACCTTTTTGTTGCCTGCCAAAGTAACAATACGTTCCTTACTTAACGCAGTATCACACAAAACTGCACCAGATTTGACAGTAAATAATGGTTCATAATCATGATGAATGTGCCCTCGTCCAAGAGAATTGCTGAGACTTTAAGCTAACAGAAGCTTTCACGAATTTTATTTAGGTATATTACAAACGCCATATACGAGCAAATCTTAATAAAAATCTTAATAAAAGCAGACACCACCAACTTATAGGGTGTGCACCTTTGGAAGCCAGCCTAAAGTGTGTGCCTAACCCTCATCTTTGGTAGATGTTGCATTTCACCCTGTGCTCTGATCCGACTGAATCTTAGAAGATATACAATATTCACTTTCTAGCGCATGTGTTACACGCATGGCATGAGTAAGGGTAATCATCACTCTGGGAGCAAAGTCCTATGCATCTCATAGGATTGGCCGGCTTTAGCAAAACTTCAAAAAAAAAATTAAATTTGATCTTTGAATTTTTGTTTGAATTCATGATCTTTAATAATTTTAGTTAATTTTTTTAATCACGCCTTAGGAAAAACTGAGAAATTAATATAAAAAAATGAAGGATATTTCAGACAATTTCTCAAAGTTTAGAAAATTACAAATATTAGAAAAAAAATCTATAAATCAAGAAAAGAAAATTAGAAAATCAAAAAAAAAAAGAGAGGGAGAGAGCAGAAAATCTAGAAAAATATAATGAAATATTTAAAAATTAAATTAAAAAAAGATAGAATTTTTTTAAAACTAGAAAAATAAAAAATAAAAAGCAGAAACAATGAAAAAACATGGTGTGATTTGAAGAGATTGGTGGTGCGCGGTTGTGGGGCATGGGTAGAGGTTCAACTGAGGAGGCGGTGGGGCATGGTGATGGAGGTGGGTTTTGATGGATTTGAGGAGAATTGTGGTGTTGCCTATGGTTCCCAGCCAACATTGGGAGCATAGGGTGGCAATGGTGGGTGTCCTGACGACAGCGAGGATGGGTGGAGGCGGCTAGGTCGATGAACTTTTCGGGAAGAAGGGGAAGGAACAAGGGAAAAGAGAAAGAAACGAAACAAAAGAAAATTAGGGGTGTGAGTAGACAAGCCCATATCCTATGGTGTAAAGAGCACCTTGCCCCCTGAATGACTATTTTGTCCTTACCCATATAACGTGTATGGCAAGTGCCCTGAAAAGTGAAAGAACTATTCTCTAAGATCATGTGGGTTTCAATAAAAGGGGCTTAAATGCTACATTACATCAACCAAAGGTGAGCCCGTCGAGGGTTTATTTTGATAGGTTGTGAACAAAGTACACACCCTTTATAGGTTGGGGGCGTCTATTATCGCTATTTAGTAAGTGATGGGTTTTGCATATAATTGTCTTTCTTTTCTTTTCTTTTTTTCATAAATATAAAACATTGTTATTCGTTTAATATTGTATATTTTTTTTTAACTTGTTATTATTTCATTAATTAGATAATGATTAATGTCGATACTTCATTTTTTCCTATTAATTAATATGCTTCATTTTATTTGCAAGATTTCATGTGCTGATATATTTAAATATATTAGTAAACAACATGTGTGTTGCATGTCAATCATATGATCTCGTTAAAATAAATCATATACATAGATATTGTTCAACTTGATGACTCTAAAACTTAAACAATAATTTAATTAATGAATTATTAAATATTAATTAATAAACTATAATTATTTAAAAAATCAAATATTGCTTGACATAAAATGTTGAATAAATGTTAGAAGAAGCTAAATTAACTTTTTTGTTCTCCATCATTGGATAATTGATGATCAACCGTTAAATCAAAAAATGATTCAAAAAAAAAAACTAAAATTTCAAAAAAATTCAGAAGAATTAGGGAAAAATAAGAAAAGTAAATATAAACATTGTGAAATTCAGAAAAAACATTATAAGTTGTAATTTAATTATATTATGGATGCAATAGAAATATAGTTGATGCAATACCAAAATGAATGAGTTGAATGGATAAAATGAAATTTACCATTCAACAAATTAAACGAGGATAGTTGGATAAATAAAAATAAAGTGGTGTGAAAGTCATCAGGAAGTAAAAGTGACAAATATTGAATTACAACCAAAGACGCCAATATATCTCCTAAGACCATGCAGGAAGAGTGGTTACTCTTTCTTTTTTTGCATTATTATTATTACTATTATTTATTAATATTACTATTTAAATAAAATAATAAAAATGATGCCTGGCTTGTAAAGCTTTCCCAAGTCTTTCTTGGTAAGTTGTTTTTTGTATGCTTTTTGTAATGATATTCAATTTTCTCAATCATTGTAATATTCATTTAATTAATTAAAAAATTAGAATGTTAACAACGATATTCATATAAATTTATTTGTTCCAAGTTCAAGCAGATTAAGCTTTTTATCTTCTTTTTTTCTTTTAATGAATTAATTATAGTGTATACAAAAACATGATTCAAACAGACGAAAAACTCCCAAAATTATCAGGGGATTTGCTTCATCAAAGAATAAAATAAATGAGATAAATAATAATATAACTCATTTTAAAAATAACTAATTTGGATATCATAGTCAATTTTGAGTCCTTCAAAGAAACGAATTGTAACAATCATGAGCTAAACTACAACAATGTTTTGTATTAACTCAGTGCAGAATTAGTGATATATATTTTATCGTTTTAGGTTTTTTGGTTAAACATTTTATCATTTTAGGATAATTAGAAGATATTGTACCTTTGCAACAAATACGATGTAGGAGGAGGTCCGATGGTTAAATGTGATTGTGATTCCATTATAGAGTCCTACTGTAACTATACACTTCATTATTATAAATTGTCAAAATAAGGGTGTCCTCGATTGAGTTTGGGCATTTTTACGAAAAAAGTTCAACACAACCCGACATGTGTTTGTTGACATTATCAAACTAACACATAATCATCTTTTCAAACTGAGTGGTTTGAGTTAGGGGTTCAACTGTTCAAGGTTTTTGGCGAACAAATTGAAGGATATTTGAATCTTCATTATAGCTCCTACAACTTATTTATAGTTACAAGTAATAAGGAACAAACTAAAGAACATAAATCTTATTGTAAATTTAATTGAAAAAATTTGAGTAGGTGAGATAAGAAACAACAACAAATAGATATTATTAAATAAAATATATATTGTCATGATTTGAAATGAGTAAATATTATAAATATAATTTGTTATATAAATTCATCATAAGTATATATTTGTTTTCTTTGTTATGAAATCAAAATTTTCGTTCAAATAAAATAAAAACAAGTTCTCAAACATGATACCAATTTCTTATCCAATTCATTCAAATAAAATATAATTGGATTACATGAGTATGAATAAAACCATTCTTATTAGAAAGTATATATGTATGTATTTTTTCAAAGTTTTATATATAGTGGTTGGGTTGCGAGTTAAAATTATTAAACTCACTATTCAACCCGAAAGTGGTGAGTCTATTAAATTGTTCCTATTACTTAAAAATTTTAAATCGGCATTTCTCGGGCAAATCAACTCGATTTTAGAAGTTTGGGAGGATTTATGTACACTCCTAATTCAAAATTTATTTTTAAGAAAAATTACTAAAAAACCCCTAAAAATAAATTTTTATATCCAAAAAACCCTTGATAAAAATTTTCAATCCAAAAAACCCATTCACAAACTTTTCATTCCAAAAAGCCCAAGATTTAGGATTAATAAATTTATGGACTTACATGCCCTTAGCCTTCTAGACTAAAATTTTATTAATTATAGTTTTGTATAGAGATTTATTTATTTAGAAATTTTATATTGATAATTGATTAATGTAATTTTATTTTTAAATTTTTCAAATTTTTAATCTTCTTAAAAATTTAAAGAAATATATTTTTTTAGATAATTATCTTAGTAAAATAAAAAAATAAATTATATAAAAGTATTAAAATTATTTAATACTAAAAATATAAATTTATATTATTCAACTTATCAATTTGAGAATTTTAAAACAAAAAAAAAGTCAATAAAAAGATCAATTGATCGATTTTTAACTTAATAAATGAAGGGTAATTTAGTTAAAGAAATTCATAATCATAATTTTTGGGGGTTTTTTGAATGGAAAGTTTGTAGAGTGGGTTTTTGAGATTGAAAAATATTTTCATGGGTTCTTTTAATACAAAAGTTTATTTTAGAGGGGTTTTAGTATTTTGTTATTTATTTTTTAAAAATTTTTACCATTAAAAATTGAATTACATATTTTAGGTACGTCAAAAGTTCCAAAAATTTTATATCATTATAGTTTGGATTCCAAAATTTGTGCGAAATGAGCTACCAAACTTAAATTTGTGCTTGATTTTTCATTCATATCCATTTTAACTTAAAAAAAAAAACTAAAAAATTATTGACGTATTCCTATTTCATGGAATTTAATATTAAATATTAACTTGTTTGTGACTTTGTGGTAACGTATATATGTGTACATGTTAGGGATATTTGATTTCCTATATTCTTCTTTAATAAATAAATATATAGAAATAATCTTATCTAGGTGTTATTTCATTGTAGACTCTTAATTTAATTATACTTCTTATTGTTGTAGATTTATAAAACTTATTTTTATTATTTGTTTTGGACTCTTTTGCCGTTAAAAAATTGAATTCCTTAGGGATATATAAAAAATGTCAAAAAATCAACTCGTACATTTATAATTATAATAGAATAAATAAATAGATAGATAGATTTGTAGTATAAAAAAAATCATAATGCCTCCTTTAATGCTAGGGTTTTGGCAATGTAACAATACTGTACGACTTCATGTCAAAGTAGACATATTTTAATTTTTAATCACTTGTTTGTTTGCTTCAGATATCAACGTAATTGCTAATTATGGGGAAACTTTCCATGCTGAATAATATTTTACAATTTAACAAACGTGCTAGCTATAGCTACTTAAGTTGATCATATAGCTTAAGTTTAGAATATAAAGAAAACAAATTCAGAAGCATGCCCAAAATCGAAGTTATGACAAGTGTGCACCTTTACTTGAATCTGAAATTAACTTTAATCAAAACGTTCGGTGACTCTTAAATAAGACAAATATGTAATAATTAACAATAAAAGATTATATTAGTGATTAAACGTGAAACAATAATACTAAAACTATCACCATAAATACATCATAATTGATAAAAAAATTTAGAGAATCACAGTAATAACTTTTATTTACAATGGTTGTTTAAGCTGTCCTTGTTGACATTTTGAATCCTAACTTATCTTTGGGAAACTTATAAGCCTTTTACATTTAATGTTTTAAAGAGTTTAAGCTCACCAAAACACCCTCTTAATGACAGCACAATATAGTGACAATTATATTTATTGTTACTAAATTATCACTAATCATCAATGATTATAATAATTTCTGTATCGCTAATTGTGTCAAAAGTGACAATTTATACACAACTTTTATCACTATAAAATTTGTGAAAATTATTTTTTATGACAAAATAAAATTTGTTGGCACTTGATGATAGATATATATAATTAATGGTAATTTTAACATTGAAAATTGACGTCTTAGTCATTATGTTTTATATTTTATAATGAATAAACTAACAACTATCGAGCGTATAATAAATTACTATTACATAAACAAATAATAAATTACTATTAAATAAACAAGTGCTCACATATAAATGATAGTCGAATTTGCAGACCTCGATTCCAACCAATAGTTCAAGAACATATCACTGACATCTGTGTTCATCTCACTTAATAAAAGTTTCGCATAAATCGCCGAAGCAGCATTCATTTGTTCCCTATTGAACCTTGAATTTTCTTTTTCTTACTGGCCAAAAGGGAAAAAAGAATAACAAAAAGAAGACGAATTTGTGGGCGTAAGAACGAAATACACGATATAGATTTATTATTTATCATAATTATATCTATTTTTAATTCAAGAAATGAAAATAATATGATCATAGTCAGAATGTATCAGGAATCTGTAGAAATGGTGGGATACTTGTGAGTTGTGATCATAATAATGTAACTGAAAATTAATAGTAAATTCCAGAAGTTTAATTTTATCAATCTATTACTTGTCAAGTAAAAACGTTAACAAATTGTCCTTATCTGTTTGAAATTAAGTGCAATTGTACCTTGAACAGATTCACCGCACTTATGTTGTCCGAACTTATGTGTGAGATCATGACTTGTGAACACAGTCAAATTCTGGTCAACAGTGAGAAATTTCTCGACCTTTTCACGATTAATGACTAGGGGAATTTTATTTATTTATTTGGATAAATATGATTAATAGTCACGAAAATTTCAATTTTGTATCACTTTAGTCTTTAAAATATTTAATGTTATCCTATTATTTTCAAAATTAATTTAGCTATTTATGGTTGATTTTGGACGGATTTGGGAGTATTTGCACGTCAAGTATCACCTTTTAGAGGCAATTGTGAGGTGCATATGTTTACATGTGAAGTGTAGATGTTGCTCGATCCATCCAAAATCTATCCAAAAATGGCCGAAAGGACGAAAGTGAAACAAAAACTAAACTTTAGGGATAATAGGATAATATTTGATACTTTCAAGATCAAAGTGATATGTACCTAAAACTTTATTGACTATTAGTGACATTCGCCTAAAAACTTTTCTCAAGTAATACTTAAAACTCTTTAGCTCGATTCGCCCTCTTTCAAGTTAATAAATATTCCTATAATTCAAAAGAATATCAAGATAGACTATTGTGTGAAAATTTCAAATCTATAAAATCTCTAAATCAATATTTTCGATTTAAAAGTATTTGGAGCAACTCAAATTGATCATTGTGATAAAATCTCAATATGAGGTCTTGAATATTTTTGAAGAAATGTGTTGAGTATTGGTGGAGTCATATGAAAACAAGAGTCAAAAACGGGAGCCAAGGGATAGCGAAATGGAGTCAAAGGGAACCGGGGCAACAATATGGAGGCACAACGCGATAAATTTCGCGCCGCATCTCTAGCTAGTGGTGCTGCAACGTGGGCTGGTCGAAGCAGCACTCTCAAGCTGCAGCGAACAGGTTTACTTGCTGCAACGCAAGGTGAAAGAGCGATTTCGTCGTTTTGACATGTTTTCACTCCTAAATTGTTTTGGAATTGTTTGGGATTTATTCCCTAGTATGTTATGATTGTTTTTCCTAGTCTTGTTAGGATTTTGACTCTTGTACTCTATAAAGAATAGAACTCAAAACTTCTAAATATTGAATAACTTTGATAACTTGAATAATATCTAGTTGAAGGTGCCCTTGATTGGTTTCCGCCTAGAAAAATCATAGTCTCTTTATTACTTTATTCTCCCATTATGTTCTTTAAGTTTCCAAGTATTTTCACCGTTGAGTCGTGTGTTCTTAACAGAAATGGACTCACTATTTTCCCGGATGACTTAGTTAGCGTGAAGAGATTAAACTCATTATATATATGTCCCAACATCCTTGTACGATTTCATGTCAAAATTTTACTATAGGAAGTGATTCACATATAAAACAAACTCAAGCAACTTGTGGGTACATTTATTAGATAACTACAATGCTAACTTTTTTGATGCTCAATGACGTGACATTTACTAATTCACAAGTTAATACATATGTAATTTTGAGTTAATGCTCTTCGTTTATGCAAACCACAAGTTTATGTTTATGTGTTTTTCCACTTTTTCTCTTTTCTATTTTTACTATTGAGCAATTTATCGGAAGAAAAATACCAAGAACCAGAGATTGCTAATTAGAAACGGATAAATACTCAAAATATTAGTTTACCAATTGAGCTTTTAATTCCAAATCGTAAAAATATTAAGTAATATTATAAATGATTGTTGGGCGAGGTAAATCCCCGTGGAGGGTAGAGTTCCAGGGGACAACTACTACTGACAGATACAATAATACTTATTTAGTGATTGGTTATTTATATCAATTATATGCTATACTAAGTATAATTGATTCATAATTCGATACATTTAAATTGTCACCCCGAGGCCTTCCAGATTGAGCATATTAATTGAGGTGTTGAGTGGTCCTCTCAAAATTCCACAATTACTAGGATTTTTGTGTGTCAAGTTTTTGGCACCGTTGCCCGGGACTAGCAAGTGTACTAGGTCATGCAAGTAATATAGTGGATGTAAGTCCGGATTATCGTACCCTAGAGACAATTGTATTTAAGTACTGAAATTACTGTGTTATCGAATTCTAAGTTAAATCAAGAGATAAAGATATGAATTATGAATTAAAATACTAAATAACAATTACCAACTAATGAGAGAAATCAACTTTGAATTAAATCAATGAGAAAAGTGATTAAGGCACATGATTCAACCAATTATTCAATTTGACTATGATTCTATCTTACCGGATTATTAGATTGATTAGGTTAAGGCGAAATTCCCTAAATTACTTACTATCCAATCTCTTGGTATAGCAATTCTATTTTCATTAATGATTTCTATATCTCTATATGAAATCGAATTAATGAAAACGCATTACAAAGATTCATGGAATTTCCCGTTTTCACGGAAAGCACACACAAGGAAATCGAATCTATCTCTAGTCAATTTTACGTTGTGGTGTTTAATACCTAGATGCATCCCTAGTTTATCTCCTCTCGGTCTCAAAACTAAGCACAAATTCATACGATTGGTAGCTAAGCAATCATAAGCATTAAGAACAAATATTAAACACATAACCCAAAATAAATTTAATCCGGAAAAATAATACTCATAAATCAAACATAGTAATTGGATTTCACATGGCCTCAATCAAAGGGAATTATGTCATAATCATAAAAAAAAAATAGATAATTCATCTTGAAAGACATGTTCAATGAAAACAAATCTAAAAGCATGAAATTAAAACTCCCTAATAACGTTTCTTGATAGATCTTGCTTGAATTCTCCGTCTTCGTAGACAAAGATGGAGTATCCTCGCGTTCTTCTTCTTCCCCAGACTTCTCTCAACCCTCTTGGTTTGTTTCAAAGTGTCAAACCCTCAAAAGTGGGCAAAAGTCCCAAATTTTGACCTAATAACGCGTATTTATAGATGCTGAAATTGGCCCTTAGCCATGGCTAAAAAGACGGTAGCCACGGCTAAAATCTGTTGTTCACGTTTTTTTACCTATTTTAGCCTTGGTAACTTCATATCTTCAAGGCACAAAGGTTCCTTCATGATCACCATGGCTAAGGGTCTTCATAGCCGTGGTTAAAGGAGTATTTTGAGAACTTCTTTGATCTTTTCATTCATTTTTGCTCCAATTCTCAAATAACCTATAAAAATACAACCAATCACAAAATCAAAGCATATGTGGCATAAATACACTCAAGAACTCATCAAAATACAAGAAAAGAGGCGCCTAAAAAGCGTAAAATATGAGCTTATCAGAAAGCTGTGGTTCAATCCATTCCAACATATACAATGGGTTGTTTCCGGCTACCAGACTCTCTTATTTGTGAAATAGAATCTACGATGGCAAATTTTTGGTGGAATAATTGGGATAGTAAAAAGATTCACTTGATATCGTGGAGTAAACTGTGCAAGAGGAAAGATGAAGGGGGAATTGGATTTCGAGAATTGAAAATTTTCAATTTCGCAATGCTAGAAAAACAGGGTTGGAGACTTCTACAGAACCCTAACTCTCTTCTTAGTCGATTGATGAAGGCTCGTTATTTCCCAAAATTTGATTTTTTACTATACAATTGGGTTCGGCTCCATCATATACATGGAGAAGCATCCTTGATGTTGGATACATTGTACAACAGGGGAGTAGATGGCGCGTTGGAAACGAAGATGATATTTCTATTTGGTCGTATCCATGGTTGCCCCGCAAAACGGGTTTCCGGACCATTACTCCAAACCGTTTTTTGCCTTTCAATGCGAAAGTTAATTCACTGATTGATAAAGACACGGGATGGTGGAATTATGAACTTATCGATTCGGTTTTTTACCAGAAAGATGCTCACTTGATTAAGACGATTCCTCTTGGCTCCAACCGTAACAAGGATCGGCTGATATGGGAGTTTTCGAAATCAGGTATGTTTGTTGTCTGTAGTGCTTATCATATGGCAAAGGAGATGGAGAGAAGAGGAGATGCCCCATCTAGTAAGCCAACTTAGGAAGGGAAGTCTTGGCAATTCATTTGGCGCGCTCGGGTTCCACCTAAAGTTAGAGTTTTTGCATGGAAAGCATGCAAACAAGCATTACCAACGTCATCAAATCTGCTCAAAAGACGCATTGAGGTATATCGGTGTTGCCATCAGTGTGAGTCGGAAGATGAGGACCTATTTCACTGTCTGCTTCTATGTCCTTTTTCACGGCAGCTTTGGGCTCTATTGGATTTGCCATCTAATATTATTTCAGCTGGGAAGGAATCGGTGGAATCATGGATTCGCCACTGCCATTCTGAACTTGAACCGGTACACTATGATCTTTTTCTTATATCTTTATGGTTTTTGTGGTATCATAGGAATCAAAAAGTGATGGAAAACAACAATATTCCAATGGCTTCTTTGATTACTATGATCCACTTGTTCCATTCATCTTTTACTGCTTCGGAAGAAGTTCAGAAGGTGCAAATTTTGGATATTACTTCTACCAATTGGTCCCCTCCTCCTATAGATTGTGTGAAGATAAATTTTGATGGAGCTCAACTTAATGAGCCAAAGGGTATTGGTATTGGAGTGATGCATGGCTCGTGATTTAACTGGAGGCTGTGTTTATTGGCAAAGAAAATTTCTAGATCGTCAATCATCGGCTGAAATTGGAGAAGCATTTACGTTCTTGGAGGGACTCCGATTGGCATCTATGAAAGGTTGGAGTAACGTAGTTATTGAGGGTGATTGCCTTTCCCTCATTCAGAAAATTAATTCACCATTAGAGGACTTGTCCTCTGTGGGGCCTTTAGTTTCAGACATTCGTCTACTAGCTGCTTCTTTTGTTTCTGTTAGTTTTTCTTTCATTTGTAGAGTTGACAACGGTATTGCACATTGTTTAGCATGTGGTGCTTTTGTTTCGTCTTCTGGGGATACATCTAATATCCCTGAAGACATCTTATCTTTGATATTGGCTGAATTGGCCTAATAAATTATCCATTTTCTCTTCAAAAAATTTTTTTTAAGAGAGAGAGAGTTTAAAAAACTGAAAGGAGATGAGTGATGTGAAATGTAATTTTAAAGAAATGATTGCAATTTATTGGGAACGTAAAAACGAGAATATTTTCACTTAAAAACAGTGTAAATTGTGTATTTTCATTTTCAAATGAAATTGAAAATGGAAAAAGTAAATTGAAATTGCAACCAAACAGCCCGTAGTGTTTCAAGATGTGGCTTGTGATGCCAAGAAATTCTATTTGTTTCTAATCCTCATATATTTAGGATGACAAGAAATTATATCTCCAAAAATTATTTTTTGATTCTAGTATATTCATTCTTGATCTCCAAGATCAGAAATTGGAGAAGGAATAAAGTCCATTCCTCACACCACAAAATAGGCCGCCCCTTGCATCAATTGTAATTTCTTCTATTAGTTTTGTAATTTTGCTAGTAGAACTTACTCTATTTAATTACTCAAAAATCAATTCCGAGGAGAAAATGATATCAAAATTACCCTTTTGAAAAAGAGAATATATTATTGGAACATAAAAATTTGTGATGAGATGAAAAGTCATCTAGCTTGTCTATCCATGAATTTAAAGGCAAAGGTACCATTTATATTTTTATTTTAAAATTAAGGCATGTTGCCATTGACATAGAAAGGAAAAAAAATTGCTTGACCACTGAATTATTATTGTTACTCGGGGCTTGTTAATATAATGATACCAGCTTCCACTTTTAGTTGAGAGATCTTGGGTTCAATTCTAAATTATCAAGTTGTGACTTTTTTTTTTATTTAAAGTTTTAAAGGATCTGTGTGACCCATGATTTAAAACTACTATCAACTCGAATTTGCCGGGTGAAGGCATTCACTTGGTTTGGAACTTAAAAAAAGAAAAATGTGAATGATTTTTGTTATAAAAAGGCACCCCAAAGTGTAGAAGCGTCACAAAATTCTAAAGAACTAATGGATTTCCTGTTCAACTCTTTTTTAATATGACTAAATTTGGCTGGTTTAGAAGCAGTCTAATTTGGGTTGAATGCCTACGTTGAATATACCTTTTTGTTGCCTGCCAAAGTAACAATACGTTCCTTACTTAACGCAGTATCACACAAAACTGCACCAGATTTGACAGTAAATAATGCTTCATAATCATGATGAATGTGCCCTCGTCCAAGAGAATTGCTGAGACTTTAAGCTAACAGAAGCTTTCACGAATTTTATTTAGGTATATTTCAAACGCCATATACGAGCAAATCTTAATAAAAATCTTAATAAAAGCAGACACCACCAACTTATAGGGTGTGCACCTTTGGAAGCCAGCCTGTGCCTAACCCTCATCTTTGGTAGATGTTGCATTTCACCCTGTGCTCTGATCCGACTGAATCTTAGAAGATATACAATATTCACTTTCTAGCGCGTGTGTCACACGCATGGCATGAGTAAAGGTAATCATCACTCTGGGGGCAAAGTCCTATGCATCTCATAGGATTGGGCGGCTTTAGCAAAACTTCAAAAAAAAATTAAATTTGATCTTTGAATTTTTGTTTGAATTCATGATCTTTAATAATTTTAGTTAATTTTTTTAATCACGCCTTAGAAAAAACTGAGAAATTAATATAAAAAAATGAAGGATATTTCAGACAATTTCTCAAAGTTTAGAAAATTACAAATATTAGAAAAAAAATCTATAAATCAAGAAAAGAAAATTAGAAAATCAAAAAAAAAAGAGAGAGAGGGAGAGAGCAGAAAATCTAGAAAAATATAATGGAATATTTAAAAATTAAATTAAAAAAAGATAGAATTTTTTTAAAACTAGAAAAATAAAAAATAAAAAGCAGAAACAATGAAAAAACATGGTGTGATTTGAAGAGATTGGTGGTGCGCGGTTGTGGGGCATGGGTAGAGGTTTGACTGAGGAGGCGGTGGGGCATGGTGATGGAGGTGGGTTTTGATGGATTTGAGGAGAATTGTGGTGTTGCCTATGGTTCCCAGCCAACATTGGGAGCATAGGGTGGCAATGTGGCAATGGTGGGTGTCCTGACGACAGCGAGGATGGGTGGAGGCGGCTAGGTCGATGAGGTTTTCGGGAAGAAGGGGAAGGAACAAGGGAAAAGAGAAAGAAAACGAAACAAAAGAAAATTAGGGGTGTGAGTAGACAAGCCCATATCCTATGGTGTAAAGAGCACCTTGTCCCCTGAATGACGATTTTGTCCTTACCCATATAACGTGTATGGCAAGTGCCCTGAAAAGTGAGAGAACTATTCTCTAAGATCATGTGGGTTTCAATAAAAGGGGCTTAAATGCTACATTACATCAACCAAAGGTGAGCCCGTCGAGGGTTTATTTTGATAGGTTGTGAACAAAGTACACATGTACACCCTTTATAGGTTGGGGGCGTCTATTATCGCTATTTAGTAAGTGATGGGTTTTGCATATAATTGTCTTTCTTTTCTTTTCTTTTTTTCATAAATATAAAACATTGTTATTCGTTTAATATTGTATATTTTTTTTTGAACTTCTTATTATTTCATTAATTAGATAATGATTAATGTCGATACTTCATTTTTTCCTATTAATTAATATGCTTCATTTTATTTGCAAGATTTCATGTACTGATATATTTAAATATATTAGTAAACAACATGCGTGTTGCATGTCAATCATATGATCTCGTTAAAATAAATCATATACATAGATATTGTTCAACTTGATGACTCTAAAACTTAAACAATAATTTAATTAATGAATTATTAATTATTAATTAATAAACTATAATTATTTAAAAAATCAAATATTTCTTGACATGAAATGTTGAATAAATGTTTGAAGAAGCTAAATTAACTTTTTTGTTCTCCATCGTTGGATAATTGATGATCAACCGTTAAATCAAAAAATGATTCAAAAAAACAAACTAAAATTTCAAAAAAATTCAGAAGAATTAGGGAAAAATAAGAAAAGTAAATATAAACATTGTGAAATTCAGAAAAACATTATAAGTTGTAATTTAATTATATTATGGATGCAATAGAAATATAGTTGATGCAATACCAAAATGAATGAGTTGAATGGATAAAATGAAATTTACCATTCAACAAATTAAACGAGGATAGTTGGATAAATAAAAATAAAGTGGTGTGAAAGTCATCAGGAAGTAAAAGTGACAAATATTGAATTACAACCAAAGACGTCAATATATCTCCTAAGACCATGCAGGAAGAGTGGTTACTCTTTCTTTTTTTGCATTATTATTATTACTATTATTTATTAATATTACTATTTAAATAAAATAATAAAAATGATGCCTGGCTTGTAAAGCTTTCCCTAGTCTTTCTTGGTAAGTTGTTTTTTGTATGCTTTTTGTAATGATATTCAATTTTCTCAATCATTGTAATATTCATTTAATTAATTAAAAAATTAGAATGTTAACAACGATATTCATATAAATTTATTTGTTCCAAGTTCAAGCAGATTAAGCTTTTTATCTTCTTTTTTTCTTTTAATGAATTAATTATAGTGTATACAAAAACATGATTCAAACAGACGAAAAACTCCCAAAATTATCAGGGGATTTGCTTCATCAAAGAATAAAATAAATGAGATAAATAATAATATAACTCATTTTAAAAATAACTAATTTGGATATCATAGTCAATTTTGAGTCCTTCAAAAAAATGAATTGTAACAATCATGAGCTAAACTACAACAATGTTTTGTATTAACTCAGTGCAGAATTAGTGATATATATTTTATCGTTTTAGGTTTTTTGGTTAAACATTTTATCACTTTAGGATAATTAGAAGATATTGTACCTTTGCAACAAATACGATGTAGGAGGAGGTCCGATGGTTAAATGTGATTGTGATTCCATTATAGAGTCCTACTGTAACTATACACTTCATTATTATAAATTGTCAAAATAAGGGTGTCCTCGATTGAGTTTGGGCATTTTTACGAAAAAAGTTCAACACAACCCGACATGTGCTTGTTGACATTATCAAACTAACACATAATCATCTTTTCAAACTGAGTGGTTTGAGTTAGGGGTTCAACTGTTCAAGGTTTTTGGCGAACAAATTGAAGGATATTTGAATCTTCATTATAGCTCCTACAACTTATTTATAGTTACAAGTAATAAGGAACAAACTAAAGAACATAAATCTTATTGTAAATTTAATTGAAAAAACTTGAGTAGGTGAGATAAGAAACAACAACAAATAGATATTATTAAATAAAATATATATTGTCATGATTTGTAATGAGTAAATATTATAAATATAATTTGTTATATAAATTCATCATAAGTATATATTTGTTTTCTTTGTTATGAAATCAAAATTTTCGTTCAAATAAAATAAAAACAAGTTCTCAAACATGATACCAATTTCTTATCCAATTCATTCAAATAAAATATAATTGGATTACATGAGTATGAATAAAACCATTCTTATTAGAAAGTATATATGTATGTATTTTTTCAAAGTTTTATATATAGTGGTTGGGTTGCGAGTTAAAATTATTAAACTCACTATTCAACCCGAAAGTGGTGAGTCTATTAAATTGTTCCTATTACTTAAAAATTTTAAATCGGCATTTCTCGGGCAAATCAACTCGATTTTAGAAGTTTGGGAGGATTTATGTACACTCCTAATTCAAAATTTATTTTTAAGAAAAATTACTAAAAAACCCCTAAAAATAAATTTTTATATCCAAAAAACCATTGATAAAAATTTTCAATCCGAAAAACCCATTCACAAACTTTTCATTCCAAAAAGCTCAAGATTTAGGATTAATAAATTTATGGCCTTACATGCCCTTAGCCTTCTAGACTAAAATTTTATTAATTATAGTTTTGTATAGAGATTTATTTATTTAGAAATTTTATATTGATAATTGACTAAATATAATTTTATTTTTAAATTTTTCAAATTTTTAATCTTCTTAAAAATTTAAAGAAATATATTTTTTAAGATAATTATCTTAGTAAAATAAAAAAATAAATTATATAAAAGTATTAAAATTATTTAATACTAAAAATATAAATTTATATTATTCAACTTATCAATTTGAGAATTTTAAAACAAAAAAAGAGTCAATAAAAAGATCAATTGATCGATTTTTAACTTAATAAATGAAGGGTAATTTAGTTAAAGAAATTCATAATCATAATTTTTGGGGGTTTTTTGAATGGAAAGTTTGTAGGGTGGGTTTTTGAGATTGAAAAATATTTTCATGGATTTTTTTAATACAAAAGTTTATTTTAGAGGGGTTTTAGTATTTTGTTATTTATTTTTTAAAAAATTTTACCATTAAAAATTGAATTACATATTTTAGGTACGCCAAAAGTTCCAAAAAATTTATATCATTATAGTTAGGATTCCAAAATTTGTGCGAAATGAGCTACCAAACTTAAATTTGTGCTTGGTTTTTCATTCATATCCATTTTAACTTAAAAAAAATAAACTAAAAAATTATTGACGTATTCCTATTTCATGGAATTTAATATTAAATATTAACTTGTTTGTGACTTTGTGGTAACGTATATATGTGTACATGTTAGGGATATTTGATTTCCTATATTCTTCTTTAATAAATAAATAAATATATAGAAATAACCTTATCTAGGTGTTATTTCATTGTAGAGTCTTAATTTAATTATACTTCTTATTGTTGTAGATTTATAAAACTTGTTTTTATTATTTGTTTTAGACTCTTTTGCCGCTAAAAAATTGAATTCCTTAGGGATATATAAAAAATGTCAAAAAATCAACTCGTACATTTATAATTATAATAGAATAAATAAATAGATAGATAGATAGATTTGTAGTATAAAAAAAATCATAATGCCTCCTTTAATGCTAGGGTTTTGGCAATGTAACAATACTGCACGACTTCATGTCAAAGTAGACATATTTTAATTTTTAATCACTTGTTTGTTTGCTTCAGATATCAACGTATCTAGCTATAGCTACTTAAGTTGAATAATATTTTACAATTTAACAATCGTGCTAGCTATAGCTACTTAAGTTGATCATATAGCTTAAGTTTAGAATATAAAGAAAACAAATTCAAAAGCATGCCCAAAATCGAAGTTATGACAAGTGTGTACCTTTACTTGAATCTGAAATTAACTTTAATCAAAACGTTCGGTGACTTTTAAATACGACAAATATGTAATAATCAACAATAAAAGATTATATTAGTGATTAAACGTGAAACAATAATACTAAAACTATCACCATATATACATCATAATTGATAAAAAAAATTTAGAGAATCACAGTAATAACTTTTATTTGCAATGGTTGTTTTAAGCTGTCCTTGTTGACATTTTGAATCCTAACTTATCTTTGGGAAACTTATAAGCCTTTTACATTTAATGTTTTAAAGAGTTTAAGCTCACCAAAACACCCTCTTAATGACAACACAATATAGCGACAATTATATTTATTGTTACTAAATTATCACTAATCATCAATGATTATAATAATTTCTGTATCGCTAATTGTGTCAAAAGTGACAATTTATACACAACTTTTATCACTATAAAATTTGTGAAAATTATTTTTTATGACAAAATAAAATTTGTTGGCACTTGATAGATATATATAATTAATGGTAGTTTTAACATTGAAAATTGACGTCTTAGTCATTATGTTTTATATTTTATAATGAATAAACTAACAACTATCGAGCGTATAATAAATTACTATTACATAAACAAATAATAAATTACTATTAAATAAACAAATGCTCACATATAAATGATAGTCGAATTTGGAGACCTCGATTCCAACCAATAGTTCAAGAACATATCACTGACATCTGTGTTCATCTCACTTAATAAAAGTTTCGCATAAATCGCCGAAGCAGCATTCATTTGTTCCCTATTGAACCTTGAATTTTTTTTATCTTACTGGCCAAAAGGGAAAAAAGAATAACGAAAAGAAGACGAATTTGTGGGCGTAAGAACGAAATACACGATATAGATTTATTATTTATCATAATTATATCTATTTTTAATTCAAGAAATGAAAATAATATGATCATAGTCAGAATGTATCAGGAATCTGTAGAAATGGTGGGATACTTGTGAGTTGTGATCATAATAATGTAACTGAAAATTAATAGTAAATTCCAGAAGTTTAATTTTATCAATCTATTACTTGTCAAGTAAAAACGTTAACAAATTGTCCTTATCTGTTTGAAATTAAGTGCAATTGTACCTTGAACAGATTAACCGCACTATGTTGTCCGAACTTATGTGTGAGATCATGACTTGTGAACACAGTCAAATTCTGGTCAACAGTGAGAAATTTCTCGATCTTTTCACGATTAATGACTAGGGGAATTTTATTTATTTATTTGGATAAATATGATTAATAGTCACGAAAATTTCACTTTTGTATCACTTTAGTCCTTAAAATATCAAATGTTATCCTATTATTTTCAAAATTAATTTAGCCATTTATGGTTGATTTTGGACGGATTTGGGAGTATTTGCACGTCAAGTATCACCTTTTAGAGGCAATTGTGAGGTGCATATGTTTACATGTGAAGTGTAGATGTTGCTCGATCCATCCAAAATCTATCCAAAAATGGCCGAAAGGACGAAAGTGAAACAAAAACTAAACTTTAGGGATAATAGGATAATATTTGATACTTTCAAGATCAAAGTGATATGTACCTAAAACTTTATTGACTATTAGTGACATTCGCCTAAAAACTTTTCTCAAGTAATACTTAAAACTCTTTAGCTCGATTCGCCCTCTTTCAAGTTAATAAATATTCCTATAATTCAAAAGAATATCAAGATAGACTATTGTGTGAAAATTTCAAATCTATAAAATCTCTAAATCAATATTTTCGATTTAAAAGTATTTGGAGCAACTCAAATTGATCATTGTGATAAAATCTCAATATGAGGTCTTGAATATTTTTGAAGAAATGTGTTGAGTATTGGTGGAGTCATATGAAAACAAGAGTCAAAAACGGGAGCCAAGGGATAGCGAAATGGAGTCAAAGGGAACCGGGGCAACAATATGGAGGCACAACGCGATAAATTTCGCGCCGCATCTCTAGCTAGTGGTGCTGCAGCGTGGGCTGGTCGAAGCAGCACTCTCAAGCTGCAGCGAACAGGTTTACTTGCTGCAACGCAAGGTGAAAGAGCGATTTCGTCGTTTTGACATGTTTTCACTCCTAAATTGTTTTGGAATTGTTTGGGATTTATTCCCTAGTATGTTATGATTGTTTTTCCTAGTCTTGTTAGGATTTTGACTCTTGTACTCTATAAAGAATAGAACTCAAAACTTGTAAATATTGAATAACTTTGATAACTTGAATAATATCTAGTTGAAGGTGCCCTTGATTGGTTTCCGCCTAGAAAAATCATAGTCTCTTTATTACTTTATTCTCCCATTATGTTCTTTAAGTTTCCAAGTATTTTCACCGTTGAGTCGTGTGTTCATAACAGAAATGGACTCACTATTTTCCCGGATGACTTAGTTAGCGTGAGGAGATTAAACTCATTATATATATGTCCCAACATCCTTGTACGATTTCATGTCAAAATTTTACTATAGGAAGTGATTCACATATAAAACAAACTCAAGCAACTTGTGGGTACATTTATTAGATAACTACAATGCTAACTTTTTGATGCTCAATGACGTGACATTTACTAATTCACAAGTTAATACATATGTAATTTTGAGTTAATGCTCTTCGTTTATGCAAACCACAAGTTTATGTTTATGTGTTTTTCCACTTTTTCTCTTTTCTATTTTTACTATTGAGCAATTTATCGGAAGAAAAATACCAATAACCAGAGATTGCTAATTAGAAACGGATAAATACTCAAAATATTAGTTTACCAATTGAGCTTTTAATTCCAAATCGTAAAAATATTAAGTAATATTATAAATGATTGTTGGGCGAGGTAAATCCCCGTGGAGGGTAGAGTTCCAGGGGACAACTACTACTGACAGATACAATAATACTTATTTAGTGATTGGTTATTTATATCAATTATATGCTATACTAAGTATAATTGATTCATAATTCGATACATTTAAATTGTCACCCCGAGGCCTTCCAGATTGAGCATATTAATTGAGGTGTTGAGTGGTCCTCTCAAAATTCCACAATTACTAGCATGCACTCATTGGTGTCTAGTTTTTGTGCACAAATATTTATTTTGGACTACCTCAAAAATTAAATAGCGAATAAATAATTTAAGGATATTTTGTAGAGGGATGGAGTCATGTATGAATAAGGTTCGTAATTATGTAGATTCCAATATAACATAAATCATAATGTAAGAAGAAGTAACATTTAGCAAATGAACAGAGCTTCAATACACGTCCACATGGGTTCCAGAGAGTTGTCAGTATCACATTCCATTTATTGTTGTAACCCTGTTATACTTTCTATCCCTCAATAATTTTGAACAAATTGTGTAAATCAAATTTTCAGTATTTCTAGATTTTGTAATGTGGATTGTGTGCTTTGTTGCCGTAATGCGGGTTATGATATTCATAATATTAAATATAATATAACTTATACTAACAATTCGATTAGAATAATCGAAAAGTATTAAAGAAATGGATAATTATATGCTTACCAACCCAAGGTTAAAAAAAATATTCTTTTCTTTTAGGACGTAATTAAGTCTCTCTTTTTTGCCTCATAAATTCATAGTGAACACATTCATCTCAAATGCATAACATTTGATTTTAGTAATAAATATTTCACTCTTTGACACTTGGAAGATCACATTAATTCTTTTGAGATGTAATGAGATTTACTAGTGGAGATTACTGTCATACGTAAAAACGTGGAAATTATTACGAATGTCCAGTCACCTTCCACTATTTGTCGACTCCCATTATTATCGGAATTTTATCTAAAGGGAGAAAGAACATTTTTCAAAACTACGCGTCAATTATTTTCCCAAAAGCCATATGAAAATCTAGTAATCCCCTAAAATTAAACTTTTTGTTAAAGAACCAAATATATAATTTCTCGAGAAAAGTTACATTTTTCATTCCATAACTTTACCCTATTTCAGTTATGGTCTCAATAATTATTGGTTGATCTCATTTATTTCTAGGGAAAATTACTAAGGCTCCGTATTATAGAAATTCGTGTGAAAATAATAATTTTTTGTTTGTTTGTTTGGATGTATTGAGAAATATTTGGAAATTGTATAGATGTGACATAAAATTGATTGAATTAGTTATTTATATAATGATGATGGGAGAAAAAATTAGAATAATATTTATTTATGATAAAGTAAGAAAGAGAATGTGTTGGATAGTTGAATTATTTAATTATTGAAGAGAGAAAATGAAGTAATTGAATTGATGAAATAATGAGTAGTTATATAGGTGAATGTATAGTAAGATTTAAAATTTGAGTATTTTCTGTAAAATTTATCTTGAAGTGTGCATTTTTATTTTCTGGATCACCAGAAAATGAAAATGCAACTTAAAAAACATAACCATACATAGCCTAAAAAACCCGTAAAATAATTTTTTTATATCCCCCATGATAAAAATTTTCAATCCAAAAAACTCATTCAACCAACTTTTCATTTCACAAAGCCTAAAATTTAGGGTTAATAAATTTATGGACTTAATTGCTCTTAGTCTTCTAGACTAAAAAATCTAATCAGTTGTAATTTGTATAGAGATTATTTATTTAGAAATTTTGCATTGATAATTGACTAAATATAATTTTATATTTAAATTTTCAAATTTTTAATCTTCTTAAAAAAATTTATAAATATATTTATTTTTAGATAATTACCATAGTAAAATAAAAAAATAAATTATATAAAATATTTAAAATAATTAATACTAAAAATAAAAAATTGTATCATTCAACTTATCAATTTGAAAATTTTAAAACAAAAAAGAAATCTATAAAAAAGACCAATTAAACAATTCTTAAATTCATAAATGAAGGGTAGTTTAGTCCAAAAAATTTTTAATCTTAACTTTTAAGTTTTTTTGAATGAAAAATTTGTAGAGTGGATTTTTGAGATTGAAAAATATTTTGCTTGATTTTTTGTATATGAAAATTTATTTTAAGGGGTTTACTAGTGATTTTTCCTTATTTTTTTATGATGTTCAAAATGTCAAATATCTAGTCTCATGAAGAAATCGATCAAAAATATTGACTAACTGAACGAAAATTTTAGTTGAAACTAAACGTGAAGGGGAAAAATGCAATTTCCCCATAATTTCGTCTAGAAAACTCTATTTACATCATCAATACAAAAGCAGAAAGTCAAACAGTACAAGTAATTGATAATTTCGGTGTTATTTTTGTTTCTGTAAACAAGAAAACACAAACGCGAGGAAAATTAAAAGGGAAAAAGGTATGTGTACACAGTGCCAGAAATGGGTAACGCCCAAAAATTATCATGGACAGACACAACAGAAGTCGTAATAATAACCCATAACGCAAGTGAAACGACGTCGCATGAACGCCTAGTAACGCCTTCCATTGCACGTGCCACCTAGCACTATTTAACAGCCACGTCACTTTGTATGATGATGCTCTCCCACCTCCAGATCTGATAAACACTCCCCCCCCCCCCCAACCCCCACCCCCTTCTGCCCTTCTACAGACTATTACTAAGAAAAAACAATCAACTTTGTAAGCCAAAGAAAAACACACACAGTGTAAGGTGTCTTTGTGTGTCTCCACAATTTCTTCATTCTTCTACATTATCTATTTATCTCCACTCAATTACAACCCCCTGTGAAAAAGGAGAAAATCAATGGGAGAGGTCTTATTCTCTCTCTATGTCTCTCTCTCTCTCTAAATTATTATATATCCAACCATTTTTTTCTTTGTGATTTAATGTTACTCATTTATATGTTATGTTCAGGAACAGAAGAAACCGGAGGAAAACAAAGCGGAGGGAGCCAAAGAGGAGAAGAAAGAAGAAGCTCCAAAGGCGGCGGAAGATGTGAAAAAAGATGAGAAGAAATCTGAGGATACCAAGGCGGCGGAAGAGCAACCGCCGCCACCTCCACCGCCGCCTCAAGAAATAGTTCTGAGGGTGTTCATGCATTGTGAGGGCTGTGCTAGAAAAGTCCGCAGGTGCCTCAAAGGCTTTGAAGGTAATTAAATTATTACATATATTATTTTATCATAAATATATATATGTCTTTTTCAAACTCTCTATTAATTCAGAAAAAAAATAATGGTCATTTGTGTCTATCATGATATATATGTATATGTATATATATGTGTGTGTGTGCAGGAGTGGAGGGAGTGATAACAGATTGCAGGAGCAGTAAAGTGGTGGTGAAAGGTGAAAAAGCAGATCCATTAAAGGTTTTGGAGAGGGTTCAAAAGAAGAGCCACCGCCAAGTTCAGCTTATTTCCCCTATCCCAAAGCCGCCCTCTGAAGAAGAGCCTAACAAAGTTGAACAAAAAGAGGTGGTGCTCAAATCTCAAGAGAAAAAGCAGGAGGTTTGTTATTTCTTCTTATTATTATAATTTGTTACTTAATATATATGACTATTGTTATTGTTATTATTATTATTGTGTTTTGATTTGAATAATTGTTGTTGTTACTACAGCCTGCTGTGATTACAGTGATATTGGGTGTGTACATGCATTGTGAAGCTTGTGCTCAAGAAATCAAAAAGCGGATTCAGAAAATGAACGGTATGATATATATGAATGATTTCTTTCTATTTTCATTCTGGAAATGAAATAAAAAAAAGAATTGGCAATTTTTATTTATGGTCTTCTACTTTTAAATAATAATAATTGATGTGCTTTTTGTGCCTTTAATTACGTACCCTTTTCAGCTGTATCTGCAATCACAATTGTTTTCATCTCTTTTTGCACCTCTAAAATAGTATTAGTAAAGTTTATTTGATTGACGATTCTATATTGATTCTTAAAATAACCTGCGACAATCTGTACATTCTTTGTATTTTGGAATATATATATATATATAATATTCAATTCTCTCCAGATTCTATTTTCAATTCCTTCAAACTAAGGTCAATTCAAAATCTGTCTTTGTTAAGTATTAATAAATCAATTCAATTCAAAAGAATCTCGGAACATGGTTGGCAATAATTAATTTCTTTTCAGAGTTAATTGCATTTAACACATTGTTTGGACGATACAGGAGTTGAGATTGCAGAGCCAAACCTGAAGAGCTCACAAGTGACCGTGAAAGGTGCATTTGAACCTGAAATACTCATCGATTACGTGCACAAGAAGACCGGGAAACACGCGGTGATCGTGAAGGTGGAACCCGAAAAGAAAGAGGAGGAGAAAGGGAAAGACGAGAAGAAAGCCGAGGAAGGAGAAAAGGAAGTGAAGAAAGACGTAGAAGTCGCCAAACCAAAGGAGGACGGTGGTGCCGATGGCGGCACTGGCGGAGAACCACCAGCTAAGGCGGAGGAAGAGGTGGAGGACCCAAAATTGGAGTTGAGAAAGAATGAGTTTTACTACTACTACCCACAGAACTACCAGTTGTACCCTCAAAGGTTTGTCCAGGAAATGAATCCATATCCTCCACAGATGTTTAGTGATGAGAATCCAAATGCATGTACTATTATGTAAATTTGGAATAATGTGAGGGTAAAATGGGTAACCAATGTTTCCATCCATGAGAGCCATTTTACTCCTGACAACATGTTGATGTGGTCTACATGTGGCCCTGTCTAGGGATATTATAATATCATCATAGTATAAATTAAGAGACAAGTTGTAGAGTTTTGTACCTTTTAGTTTTCTTTATTAATATAATCTTTTGTGAAATACGATGAATACTACTAGTATATATATATATATTAACATATGGTATGTACATATATATATATATATGTTTATTATTATTGGTGAAGTATATACTTGAGTTTTGTTGTGTGGGTTGATGGTAGTTACTATTTTGGGACTCAATATATTTCTTCTTTTCTTCCCTTATTCCAACTATTTGACTAGTAGGTGACCTTGTGGGGATGTGGAGTAACTATTGCAATAAATGTGAATTGATATTGGAAACTAAATTGTCATAGTAAAACATAGAAAAGAGCATATAATCTAATCATCACGCGTTTGTATGTATTGAAGGATTTGATATATGTTTTGATTGAAATGATGGCTAACTTCGTCGTTTAATATGCATTTCTATCAGGTGAAACCCTAAAAGTCAGTTTCTCTTAGAGAGAGAAAATGGCTAGGGTAGAGTTGAAACTATAATTACTCCACATTACCAAAGCAAAAGCAAAACACAAACAATTTGATAAAATATATCATCCAGAATCACATTAGGTTTTTACAATGATCAAAATCGTTAGAATCAATTTCTCTCCCACCTTGAGTTTCATACTTGATAGATGTGTCTCAAAGAAAGAAAAGGAATATTTAAATTAATTTTACATATTATAATTAAACAAAAAATATTTAAATCAAATATAAATAATTAATATTATTCTTAAATTTATGAAAGTTTCAGGTTTCAATCAAGATTTCAAGAAATGTCGGTGGATAATTTGCACAATACTTTCTAGTATTTTTTAAATTTGGGTTAGATTCAGAGAAAATTTCGGATTTCGATCGAAATTTTAATGAGTATTCTGCCAATATGGATCAAAAGTAAAATTTTGCTTTAAAACTTAAAGAGCACGAGCACGAAATTTTGGTCAAAATTTAAGATCATGAGTATATTAAGGACGTGCACTCCTCTTGCCACCGTTTTCTTCCTGACAAAGATGACGCAACTAAAAAAAAAATTGGACGATGGTCGAGGCAGTGAATGTTAGAATTTGAAGTTTCAAAACTTCAAAGCTAATTTTAATTGCAGCATTAGTTTCATTAAAATACTTTGATAATAATCTCCCACATTGAATTTATTTGCGCTTTTAATTTGTAGGTTTCATCATACATTTTAGCACAATATATAGGTCCTAGAGGTCTAGTTAGAACACACAACATTAACAAGCATACAACATTCATACACTTCTATATTTCTCTATATTTTGAACAACTAGGATAAGGTTTTGTTCACAAAGTTTTCTTGTGAATGTGCTCACAAAGAAAACACCGGCATGACCTTCTTCGATTTTATCTTGAGGTGGTGGTGAGCCGACAATACCTGCACGAGGAGAGGCCATCACGATCTTAGGACAACGTCAAATGACGTGACTCCTACAAGCCAACCGTTCTTACTTTTTATGCTTTTAAATTATATTATTTATGCAAATATTTTACATGGAAATCTAAAGATTTATATTCGGTTATTGCATGAAAATATTGGAAATTTTCATAACAGTGCAATCCCTCGCGCTTTGTGTCGTTTAAGGTAGCAGAATGCGGCACCGCACCGAGTTGTTCAAGGTAGTGTATCCCTCGAGCATTATGATTTGTGTATTGTATTGCAGGAATTCAAAGCCTTCAATTCGAATCTCTATTAAGGATCATTTTGCAATGATATGGATTTCAATATTTTGGCTACTATTTTAACCTTACAATGGTTATTATGGATTTCAAATTTATATAGAATTATTTGAAAGGGAAAAAAATAATATTTTTAAGTTCTTTCTTCAGATTCAAATAATTAAATCCGAACATTAGCTAATCGAAGACCGCTTGGAGGAGTGATTTGTGAAGTTTGTACTTCCATGTCTACATCCGAACATAAGCTAATTGGTCAATATAACTTAAGTTTGATCAATTCTTTTAGTAGGTATCCGGTACAAGATTTTTTTGGCTGAGATAAATTATTGTGAGAATACATGAACTTAAGTGTATTAATAATTTCTACTTATCAAAAAAAAGAAAAGAAAAAGTGTATTAATTATTTCAAATTCAATTTCAAATGAATGAAATATATAGCTAATGTTTAAAGCAAGTCATTTATTCGGATATGAGTTAGACTGATCGACTAGACGAATCTAGACGCTCCACATCTCATTCAACTGACGGACATATGGATCAAACAATCGTCACCATGCAGTTAATGGACACATCTCTATAAATTTTATAAATAGATTTTCCCTGAAATTTCCAGATTTCATTCATTCATACCAAGAATCACTTTCTGCATCTACACTTAAGTATACTTATCTCGTAAGTTTGTGCATTTTTGTCCTTTAAAGAAAGTTCCTAATGAATGTTTTGTTTGTAGTTATCAAGATTTGTAGTAAACTCCGGTTGTCGATTTATGGCCCCAAACAAGCTTCATAAAGCTGGAAGTTACGTTTTGATGAATTCGTTAAGGGTTACGATTTTGTCAAGAATGTATATGAACTGTGTGTGCTCACGTTTAATGAAGCGGTTAAGTGTTACGATTTGTCAAGAACGTATATGAGCTATATGTGCTCAAAATAAAATCCCTCTATCATGGGAGGAGACTGCCGAAATGCGCAAGCACGTACTACCGGGCAATCTAGTCTTAAGAGCAAAATTCTAACTTTTGCTTCGACTTTTATCATTATTAATATACATAAATTATACACCAATTCTCTCATCTTACACTAACAGCGTATATTAGAAAGCTGCTAGCCTCGATCTTGAGCGCTCCATCACGGGTCGAACCCTTCTTTTGATAGCATTCTACATACCACACCATGCTGTAGAGTAGATATAGAAGTGGAGAAGAAATGAAAACGAGAATAAAAGAAAAAGAAAATGAATAAAATTGAAGAGATAATTATACAATGGTGGAGGAGAAAAGAAGAATTGGTGAAGGAATATTATAGTAGTACATGGAGCAGAAGATTTTCTGTTTGACAGTCACATCAAGATGTTGGTTGGTGCATCCTTGGTCCTTGAGGGCCCTTTTTTTTCAAAAGAAAAAATTGCAAAACTAAGTACAGTAACAGTAAGGAACACAAGTCGGTAGGGGAGGTAGGGTGGGCCGGAGGCTGTCAAGTGATATTTGGTGGCTCTCGGAAGCTCAATTTTCGAAAAATATTCATCATATAGTGTTAAAATATGTGTGCGGTCTATCAAATATATATATATATATATATTTTATTATGTTATAATATTTTGTATGGTTGATATTTCTCAAGAGTTGGACTACTGAAATCATCAAATATCACCCGAGGTTGAAGGGCATTTAGAGAATCAGAATTGCAACACATTTATATAGTTGGTGGAATAATAATGTTGAATTGACTGTACCTCTCATCTCATTCATTCTTAATTTATTATTTAGCCATTATATATATGATGACATTATAGACTCATCATTAAATAAATGTCCCCAAAGTGAAATCATTTTAGCACTATATATATATATATATGAATATGATGATGATCATAAATTATTATTATACACTCTTTGTTTTTGCACCAAAGCATGTGCTCTCAAACTTATGCCCCCAACAACCCAACTGCTAGGGAATCATATTTTTGTTCACTTTTTACTCTACCCGCATCTATTGAAATATTTTTCGTTTCAAATTGCGAGCCACTTAACTATTGGGTTCTTAATGTTGTTTTAATATTTCAGTCTATGAATATTTCATTTTTAAAATTGTATAATCTTCAAATATTTCTCATTCGAATTGAAAGAGAATGTTAGTAGTTAGTTGAAATATTGAAACACACGGCTAGAATGACTTCTATCTTGCAGTAATAATGCAGTCCTTTTCAAAAAAAAAAAAAAGTAATAATGCTGTCAAATACGAATTTGTGTTTTCAAAATTAATTCTGGTGTGGTCAAAACGTATATATTGTTGGTGTTGTGAATATTACTTCGTTCTCCGAGTTGAATGCTTATTCAAGTTGAAATATTTTCCTTTAAAGTGAACTTTCACTTTGTTGATAATGTAAATTGACCTACAATACAAATAGGCGTTAGGGAAGTCAAAATATTTTCGGGTTGAACTCTCCAACGATCAAGTCAATTCGAAATTCAAAAAAATTGGAAAACTAATTTAAAAAAAATAAGAAAAAATGCATCACCATAGAGTTCGTGCATATTTCACAATGGAACGACTTAATTATAAGCATGACAAGTGTGGATTTTCACTCGTTATGATTGTTGGTAACTAATTCTTCTCCTTTTTTTTGTTTTTTTTTGGTGAATGTAGGTAACTAATTCCAAATTTTTGTCGGGAACCCAAATTGTTAAATCCACATTTGGCCATGATACTTGACTTGCCATTTGATGGGTATAAAACAAAATAACAACCACTATAAATATATACTTGGTTGTCCGAAGCTTTATTATTAACCCTTGAAGGAATATGTACACACTCTACAAACAAATAATTTCTGAGTTTCTATATACTCTATGAGGTAAAAGGTAAAAATTTCCCTATTATCTAAGTAGCTCATTATCACCCCATGAATGAATAAATTCACTAAAGACATTACAATAAAAACTAATATTAGAGACAAAATTTAAAGTGTCAATTTTAAAATTGTCAATAGATATAGATAATGAGGAAAAATTGCTAATAAGTATTTTTAGTGACAAGAGATTTTTTAAAATTGTCATTATTGATAATTAGTGACACGTGTATAGAGATAGTTTAGTAGCAACACAAATACAATGACGATCATAATTGTTATCACTATGTTGTCAGTAAAGGTGTATCACTAATTGTCAATAGTGTTAACTTTTTGAACACTAATTATCAAAAGTGACAAATTTCTATACAAATATTGTCAATATATATTAAGCATGTAAACAGAGACAAAGCTAAGATTTTATATCTAGGGGGCGAATACCAAAAAATTGGGGGAAAATTGATATTTTTAGGTTGTGGGGGGTAAAATTGAAAAGAAAAAATTATAAGATACAAAATATTTTTTCAAAAGTTGAGGCAGAAGACTGCTCCTACCAGCTTTTGGCTCCGCATCTACATGTACAACCTATTTTAATTAGTGACAAATTTCGACATTGTTGCTTGATATTTGTCTCTAATGTCTTTATTTTTTTTAGTGATAGGTTAACCGAGCGAATCATCTAATTTGAATTTTATTGCAGTCAATCTGGAAACATATCTAATTATCATGTACGTTCTATGTGAGCTCTATAACTGTACTCTTTCTATATCTTGAGAGGGGGTGTTCTATAATGGTCTCGGCCCAGCTCAGCCGTTGGATCCCCCAATAGGAGGGGGGGGATCATTTAGCAATTTAACCCCCCATGTGAGAGATCCAACGGTTCTCGCTGGACCGAGACCAATATAATTTTGGGACCAATGGTCTTGACCCAACATATAATTTCCCATTTTGAGAGTGCAGTGTAGTTTAAAATTATCCTTCACATGCATGGCACCCACATGTCACCTCTTTTCGAGCCCACATCCTCAGCATGGTAATTTCTGTTTTTATTATTTGCAAAAAATTAGATCCAGTGAATTTATGATAAATACTTAAATAAAATAACAATCACATAATACTCTTTTCATTAGAGTTTGCGAAGACATAATTTTACTTGGTTATTGCAGACCTACCAATACACTAGAAAATAAATTATTACTCTTGTTAACAATATATTATAAATCGGTCGCTACCAGTCTATAATACACCTATATGAAATACGAGTTCTATACATTGTGGTCCCTAGGTACTTTTTTTTCTATTATTAAATCAGTACAGTTTGGAACATAGTCATAGCATACAATAATCGAATTTTCGTGTAGTCTGGAATCTGGACAATGATTTTCACATTCTCAGGCTTTTGGGGCCGCCTACATCCTTACATGAGTATGATCTCCATCTAGATTTCGACGGGGAAATATATAAACCTAAAAGAGTATCTAATGAGAGCGAAAATCAGCAAAGTTTACTTAAAGGGAAAGTTGGAAAGAAATTCACAAATGAACTTATGATTTAGTTCCAAACAAACATGCTAAGCTCTGCACTCCCTAATTTAAAAATCAAGTTTTTGATTGATTCTCTACCCATTTAAAATATACCAAATACCCTTACATTTACTATTTCCAAGCTTTTTTTGTTTCTTCCAAATTTAGTTCTCTTCTTCCAATTTTAATTCTTTTTTCCCCATCCTATCCCACCCGGCCCCCAACTCGTTCCTTTCATTCTGAACACAATATGGTTAAAAAAATATATGAAGTGTCGTTACAGCTAAAATGAATTATTGTTAAAGTAAACATGACGTATGATTATAATGGAGAGGAAAAATGGCTAAAGCGAGCATGGAGTATGGTTACAGTAACCATACATCATGTTCGTTTTAACCCATACTTCCTCTACACTATAACCATACTTCATGTTCTCTTTGACCATACTTCTAGAATTTCACCTTTTACAATGCTTCACCTTAATTTTAACCATAATGAAGTATGTTATGCAATTGGATGTAGTATGTTGGACTTAAGTGTGTTGTATATTCTAATACATAATAAAATATGGTTACATCAAAGATGGAGCTATAAACAGTATATATACATTTTAGCTTACATTTGAAAAATAAATTATTTTATATTAGACATTTCTTGATAATGTGTTGTATATTTTTGCAAAGCGCTATAAGTCCAAAGGAAAAAAATGGTTAATGAATCCGAACATTCTACAGTGAGTTATAAACTTTCTCGTGAAGTCGCGCAAAACTCTTGACAAATTTTAGCTTATGTTTCAAGAATAAACTGTTTCATACTAGATGTTTCTTGATGATATGTCATACATTTTCAAAAATCCCCTCGAATACAAAAAATTAATAAATTATGATTTTGAGCATCCTACACTACGTTATGGACTTTCTCGTGAAGCCGTGCAAAACTCTTGACAAATTTTAACTTACGTTTGAAGAAAACTTTGTTTCATGCTAGATGTTTTTTACTAATGTGTCCTATATTTTTGAAAATTCCTATGTGTCTACTTTCAAAGGAAAAAAATGGCTTATGCTTCCGAGCATCTTACATTGCGTTTCGGACTTTCTCGTACAATCGCGCAAAAATTGTTGATAGATTTTAATTTAATGAAAGTTTTCAAATCTGAATTTCAATAAAATGTGTGTGAATTAATTATTAAAAAAATAATTATTCAGTTTTCTAGATACAACCAAACACTATTATGGAATCATATTACTGAAAATTTGAATAACTTTTTTTTTAAAAGAAACCATAGATATTATTAATCAAAATCAGCTAAAACAACAAAATTCACTTGAGGGGGTACAACAGTATCCCTATCAAGTTCACCAACAACAAAACGAGCTAACAAGTGAGCGGGCTTATTGCCCAAACGTCTAACAAAATTAAACTCAATAGAATAAAAAGAGGGAATAAACTCAAGAATATCACTAACAAGAAGGCCTAACGGGGAAAGGTCCCGGTTTTTTGCCGAAAGTAAATTAATAAGAGATAAGCATGTTGTGAATCCTGGATTCATGCGTAGCGGACATGATAAAAACATATCCGAATTCACATTTGTATCACTTTTGGGTTTTAATAATTTTCCATGCAATTTCTGAAAAATATGTATGAGGATGAAATCTAATTCCATCATTTTTACTAACCTTTTGATTTTGATGAAAGTCTTGATCTTCCGTATAGCAGCAATTCAGAACTTCTGCCTCTAGATATCACGTCAGAACGAGTTTCGAAGAAAAATTCTCCACCTTTAGACCTACTATGGTTGACGACTTACACTAGGGGGGGAGAGAATATTTTTCCCTTCTTTCTTTGCAGTCAAGTCTAATTGTGAGAGTTAGGTTTTGATTGAACCAGTGATAGGTATTTATAAGGAGAGATGGACTTGGAATTAACTAATTCCTTGAGCCCATCAAACTCCTCCAAATCCGGCTATCACACGCCCCACCTTATTATTATTGGGCTAAGTTGACTTTCAGCTTAGTCCAATTATTAATTATGTTCAATATATTTTAATCCAATTAAAATATAATACTAATTAATACTCCACCATATTAAATAATCTAATTATTTAATAAAAGGGTGAGTATAATAAATAAGTCTATTTATTTATTATAATTAATTTATTTCCATTAATCTAATTAATCAAATAAATTAATGCGTTCATAATAAACACATCTAAGTATTTATTATTAATTTATTTCCATTAATCCAATTAATCAAATAAATTAATTTGCTCATCAAATAGCAAATTACCTAATTTATGTAACTGACAACGAAAGAATTCTCTTTGCTCAATTCCTTTTAAGCGCGATTCTCTAGGTTCGTTTCAATTGGCATTTGGAGGAAACCAAGGATGTGAGTGTCACTAAACCAGTCACGTGGACTCATATCGAAACCCAATTGAAACGAATGGATCAACACAAACATTTAGGTCACAGATAGCATGTGAGTATAAGCCCTTCACTGTAACATCCTGATCGAGTGAGAGTCATGGAATATATCAAACTCACAGGACTTGATGTTGTGCTTTAGGGAATCATAGTAAGTTGAAATTAATGAACTACCCTTGTGTACTATACATAAGTTAGTTCTCCTACTTTAGCCAAAGACTTATAATTTCATTTACCTATGATCGCACAGGACGTTAACTCGTTACTACCCGAGACAGTGAATCCCCTATTGGCAATCACCGAATAATTGCCACTTGTCCTTTTGAACCGCACTTTGAGGTTGACCCCACCAAAGAGTGAAATGAATCTAACTACTCTAATAACTCGTTCAGGGTCACAAGTCCAATTTTCGTGAATCCTCAGGTCTAAGGCTCACGCACACTACCGCGACCAATAACTCAATCATTGACTATCCAAGAGTAAATGCCCATGTGATCGTATTACGGCGAGCCGTGTTCGAATATGTCAATTCCATTGACATATTCAAAGTGACCGACTGACACTCTTTGTCAAAGCTTGCGTCATACAAGTCTGGTCTTAATGCCTAATTAAGACTCGTCGACTTGCGAACTCTGGTTTAAATTAACAAGGAACTGATACTTCTAGTGTCCATCTCCTTAGACCATTGAGGAATAGAAGCTCTTTCTTGATTACCTTGGACTTATTTGTTCAATACTTATATTAATGCCATCAAGATTGATATGAACAAAAACTATGCCTTTATAAATGAATAAAAGTTTGTACAACATAAATATAATGCCCTAATAATCTAATTCCTCTATGGCATGGAGGGCATAATCCTAACAAAGCAGTCGCCTTCTACTTGAATGTTCCTCCAACCCATCCTCCTGGCCAACCGAATTGCCTCTAAAGCAGCCAAAGCTTCCTCCACCTCCGGAGTTGCTCGATATCCCAATCTTTGCTGCCGCTACGCTACACATAAGCCATGCGAGTTTCTTCCAATACATCGGGCTCCGATTGCTAGTGAATTATCAAACACCACTCCATCAAAGTTCACCTTGATCACCGGCCCCGTTTGTGGTATCCAGCGCTCGTCATGGTCCGCCAGTACTAGTGGTGGACACGACTCCATGGCCTCCTTATACCTAGAACAAATAGCTCTGCCCTTAGCAACAATGCCATCATCAGGTGAAGTAGTAAGCTTATCCATGATAGAAGAGTTCTTATTGCTCTATAGCAACCAACATGAAGTTAAGAAAAGATGATAATCTTTCTTCTCCATTTTTGCGTGACAATGTCTGAACCAGGCTTCCACATCTGAGCTCTAAAAGGAAACTATATGCCAAGAGAGATTAGACAAAGCCCAATTTAGTCTCACAAAAGAACATGTCAACAGGGCATGCTTTGAATCCTCCTCTCTCGAACCACAAAAAGAACAACACGTATCCACCGAAACCCCACGCCTTTTCAAATTGCATGCCGTCGGGATCGCATGCTTGCTTCCCTTCTAGCCAAAGACCCTAATTTTTGGGGCCACCTTAGCACCCCATATGAACTTCCAAGTTCGATCCACGTATCCCTCATTTGTACCCGACGAGGATCCCTTGGTTGTCGAAGCTATCTCCTTCGCTACATGATATGCGCTCCTCACTAAAAAACACCCATTCTTTGTGTAGTGCCAAACAATCTTATCTTCATTATTTCGTGACCCCAATGGGATCAACATAATACATTTCACATCGTCCTGCCAAAAATTTTCCTCCAACCGCTGTATGTTCCACCACCCCGTTTCTTTGTCGATCAAATCCCTAACTCTTGTGTCTTCCGGTAGAAGCCTCACTGGTGTTTGGATCATGAATTTTCTCGATCTAGGCAACCACGGGTCTTCCCATACTTGAATCTATTCCCCTGACCCCACTCTCCATCGGCAACCCCCTTTAAGAATGAAAAGAGCAGCCCTTATACTTCTCCAGGTGTAAGACGGGCCCGACCCTTCTGCCGCCGCAAAAAGATCCATCTCTGGGAAATAATGAGCCCTTAGAAATCGATTCAGGAAACACGCTGGGTTCTGTAAAATTCTCCATCGTTGCTTAGCTAACATAGCTAAGTTAAATTCTTTTAGCACTTTGAACCCAATGCCACCCTCTTCTATCTTTTCACATAGCTTAGACCAAGCAAACCAATGAATCTTTTTTACTTCACGGTTATTCCACCAGAAATTAGCCATTGAAGATTCTATCTCCCTAAGAAGATAATTTGGCAAAGTGAAATAACTCATGGCATAAGTCGGTATTGATTGTATGACAGCTTTCAATAGAATTTCTTTCTCCGCCTGAGACAAAAACTTGGAACTCCATCCATCTAACTTATTATGAATTCTATCCTGAATTGATGCAAACACCTCCATCCGGGTCTTTCACACCACTACCGGTAGACCAAGATATTTGTCGTGCTTTTCTGCCAGTTGTACCTCCCAAACTACACGCCAAATTTTCCTTCTCTCCCTCGGGCGTATTTTTACTAAAAACCACCATCGACTTCTGTAAATTTATTTCCTGTCCCAACGCCTTTGCACATCGCTGAAAAAGATTTTTTAAACACCTCATGGCCGTCTCCATCACATGACAATGCAAATAACAGATGACTCACACTCAGAGCAGTGCGTGCAATGCGAACCCCCACCAAATTTTCTGCATTCTTCTCCACCTGTAACATACAACTGAAAACCTCCGCACATAAAAGGAATAAATAGGGGGAAAGAGAGGGTCTCCTTGACGAATTCCTCTCTGGGGGATAAGGTAAGCAAATTGAGACCCCGTCAGCATAAAATATTATGAAACAGAAGAGATACAATGCATTATAAGTTCCACTAAGGAATGATGAAATCCTAACTTCTCTAAACTATCCGAAGAAAGATCCACTCGACCTTGTCGTATGCTCTGCTCATGTCAAGTTTTAGGGCTGCATGACCCTCTTTACCCCAAGACTTGTTTTTCAGATAGTGATTTATTTCATAGGCAACAAGAATATTGTCGGATATAAGACGGCTAGGGATGAAAACAGATTGGATTTCTGAGACAATATCATGAAGAAAAGGCTTAATACGGTTAGCTATGGTTTTTGAGGCCATTTTATATATCACATAGCATAAACTAATGGGCCTAAACTAGGTAATGAACTCAGGATTATCACATTTAGGAATGAGGACAACATGTGTAAAATTAAGTTTAAGAACAAATTAACGGGAATTAAATAGGTTTAGAACACAAGAGGATACATCTTTTCCAACTATGGGCCAGGATTTCTTAAAAAATAAAGGAGACATACCGTCGGGCCCCGGGATTTCAACGGGTGATTTGTGAAAGAGAGTGTGTCAGCTCCATTGTTGTGAATTTCGTCGTCATCTACTCGTTCATAACATCTATAACTCGAGGCTGAATCAATTCCATCACTAATTCCAAATCCTGAGTAGAAGGATTAATGGAAGCAACGATATTTCCAAAATAGTCAGTAATAATGCTTTGAACTTCCTCATCCTTATCTCGCCAAACCCCTTCACTATCTTTAAGATGCAAAATTGAGTTTCGTCTTCTCTTATCAGACGCACTCGTATGAAAGAAAGTGGTATTTTGGTCTCCATCTTTTAACCACGGTGCTCGGCTTCTTTGTTTCCAGCCGGTTTCTTCCTTTGCCAATAACTCCTCTAGCTCAGTTCTAATCACCTCTTCCTCTTGCCTAGATAAGTTTGAAGTCCCACATACCCGTAACTCTTTTAACCGTTCCTCCAGTACCTTAATACGCTGAGGGATTCAACGAAATGCATTCTTATCCCAACAAAGTAACCCAACTCGACAGTTTTTGATGTTTTTTAACACCCCCTCATTCGCTCTAGACGCACCACACAAATCCCACGCTTCTCAAATAACCTGTTCACTCCCTCTACTTCGTAACCAAGCTGCCTCAAATCTGAATTTCCTCTTCTTTGGATCATTTCGGGGTAATTGAGCTGGCTTAGTCTCAATAAGTATCGTGTTGGGATATGAATACAAAACCTAAATGGGAGTAACCGTTGCATTAAGAAACATTGAACTCCATTGTAAATTGGCACACGCTCTATCGAGCCGACACTGAACATTCTGACCCTCTTGACGCCCGCTACGCCAAGTCATCAAATCCCCTCTAAATCCCAAATCAAAAAGCTCTGCCTTGTTAAGCACCTCGGGAAAGTCCCTCATCTGCCACAGGGCCTGTTGTCTGTTGCTAAGTTGCTCATGGCGATGTAAGATCTCGTTAAAATCCCCTACCACTGACAACGGGGCAAAAGACCCTTTGCTCAATCTCTGAAGCATATTCCAGCTAGTTTTACGGTTATCCACCTCTGACTCCCCATAAAATCCAGTGAATCTCCACTCATCAGAATCCGGGGACCACCCCATGACACGCTAATACCTAACGTGCTTTTAATAGCAAGTGCACTAGTCGTGTGTAGTAATAAAAGTGGACAAAATAAGTCCGGGTTGTCGAACCACGGAGACTTAAATTTTAGTTTATGATTAATGAAAATGAACAAAAGTAAATTGCAATAAAACGAGTAAGCAAGTGAAGAACCAAAGAGAAACGAACTATAGATTAAATCTCACGTATGATAAAATGAGTAAGGCACATGCTACAACCGAATCTACTCGTCACAATATAGATAAGCTACTCTTCGAATTATTAGACTCCTATTGCTTTGGTGGAAATTCCTTAGATAATTATTACTCGATGTCTCGGCACATAATAATCCTATGATTAATTGATGGTTCTCTAAATATGTCTATCCGAGAATCTAATCAATAACCACGCATTCACGTTCTAGAGTTTCCCCGGATAAATCCGGCTAACCACACCCGGAAATCTTTACCTATGTCTAGGGGCAATTCCACATTAGTTTCGGATGATGAGTTGATTCCATTGAACCCTAATCTATCTTCTCTCGAATGAATAGACTAGGCAAGATAGCAAGCATATGGTGATCAAGCACATGATTGTAATAAAAGCTCAAAATCAACACACAAAGCAATATGAGAATTAATACGAAAATTCACTTCACATATATTGATTCATAAATTGGCTTTCACATGGCCTTAGTTCTACAATATTAGCCTCTCATCAAGGCCTTAAGAAAATCTAATACAAACATATACATACTCATGGAAATAAACATGTAAATGCAAGTAATTAAAACTCCCTCAATTGATTGATGATGGATCCTTGCTTTTGAACTTCAATCCTTAACTCCTCTCTCTTTGTGCCCCTCCAAAAGTGATGAAGAATGGTGATGAATGATGATGGGTGAAGAGTAATGGCCAGCTGCCTCCTCCTCCAAGATGTGTTTTGTCCAAAGTGAAGAAAATGCCTTAAGAAGACCAGAAAATTCTGGGCTCCCTAGCGTGTGTCTCCCCTAGTGTGTCCTCCACTACTCTAAAGTGTGTAGTATAAAATTCCATAAAGTAGATCTACTAAGAAACACACTTATGACATCCCCTCCATACATGTGATGATCTCTTGGCTTTAAATGTTCCATTCCCCCATCAAATGATGATCTTTTGGCTGAAAGGAATCAAAACTCGGGTGTGGTCACGCCTAGGCGTGGGAATTACGGCGCTTGGGCGCCGCTGACAGAATGCTGAAATTAAATGCAATGTGTCCTGCGCAGCAATCGTATTTCATTCATAACTCTCTCCACGAAACTCCGATTTGGATGATTCAAGTCCTCATTTGAAGCTAACACATAGTTATACAACATTGTAGAAGGGAACTTCATCCAATTCGGTCTCTAAACATACGGAAATAGCGCTCGAACGTGGAAAGTGATGCAGATACGGCGCCCAGGCGTGGATAGTACGGCGCCTAGGCGTGGACAGCAGAATGTTGACGTTATTTGCATCTTGTCCGGCGCCTGGGCGTGGTAAAACTGGCGCCTGGGCATGGACGACAGAAACAAATTGGCCTGAACTTGTTTTATACGTCGTTTTTCGCCTCGTTTCTTCGTATGCTCAAATTTATCACCTGTAATCACTTAACACCCCGCTTAAACGCAAATGTGGCATGATTTTGTCAATAAATGAATCCATAGCATAAGTCCCATGGGCTTAAAAACACGTAAAAATGCCTCTTATCAACACCCCCACACTTATCAATTGATCGTCCTCGAGCAATAAGAGTTTTAAGATAAGGAAACATCATCAATCAAAGAGAGAAACAAAAAGAAAACTACCTAACTCACTTTCGTGGAGTAAACGGTTGCATTTAGCGAATGCAACAAGCCTTTGAACCTTTGAGTTACCTCAAAGGACGAGTTATAGTCTCGTGAGGGTTTGCAGACGATATACCCACAAAATCGAAAGATTTTCAACCCCGATCACTCAACGTAAATTACAATGATTAATAGCACACAATGGTACGAATTCACCTGTTTAAGCTCAAGTTACATATATATACACGTCACCCAATTGCTCATGTTACGCCTTAACATCGAAAAGATCATCCTAAGGGTGTAGTGTAATAAATCTCAAGTATTATAGTCGAGTGGCATTCTTACCACTTTTCAAGCATTAACCCCATATTTATCAACTTTTGATTATTCACATGGTACGAGAATTGAATACAACTTCATAGCCACTTAAAAATTCATCACTTCATTCCACTTTCGACTTTAACTTATGCACTTTCAACTCGAAACATTAGAGGCTAGACCATGTGCAATGTTCGATCCTCTTAGGCTTTCTATGACACCCGTGTAACGAGCTTTAGGCCAATAACTCCTAAACCAGACGGCTTTCGAGTATCAAATGTAGAGACATTCCTAAGGGCTTAATCGCTCGAGTGTCAAAGGCCACAAAATCAAACTAGGTTCTTATTTACTTAACACTTGCATTGGCTTGAGCTCTAGCTCAAAATAGCTTAATAGTACAATATTCTAGGCATGGTGCTCTTTGCCCCCAGTATCTATTAAGCCTGACTTTTTCAGTCATACCAATGTTCAACCTCTTTTTATTATTATTAAGCATACGAAGTTAACGTTCTCAACTCATAACACATGTGAAAATTCTAAGTTGATATTTCCGGGATCAAGCCTTTAAGTGTTTCAAAATTGTTGCCCACTCAACTCCTCTACCCTCGATTTATGTGCATATGTGAATCATCTTAAGGTAATCTAGTCTAGTTAGGGTCTCACAAACAAGGAATTGCGTGTATAGCCATTAAAAACCAAATTGAAAACCAAATTGATAGAGAATGCATACCATGTATTCACGTTAACCATGCTCAATTCATCAAGTGACGGATTGAAATTCTATCCAAAGAAAAAAAAAATTCACAAAATGCACAAGCTCACATGTAGATGTGTGCCATCCCCCAAACTTGGACTGAGTTATCTAAAACACCCCCCCAAACTTAACATGAACATTGGCCCCAATGTTCGAAAGAAAATAAGGGTAAAGTACACATCACCATAGGGGAGCTGAAAAGCAAACCCGAGTCCACTTAAGGCAATCGAGTCCAAGGATGGCAAGCACTGTGTCGATCACTACATAGGTAAAAAAAATTGCTAGCCATACAAAGCATCAAACATTGGATAGAATAGAAGAAAACAAAACGAGACGAACAAAAATGAGAAACATGCATGGAAAGAAAACATCAAGCATCCAAACATAAAACATAAAATATCCAACAACCCAACAAAAGATAACCAAAAAAAAAAAACGAAACATGCATGGAAATAAAACAAGATAAGCCTAATCTGTAGTGTCAAAACGGTCAATGTAGTCCTCATCCGTTCCGCCGAGATCATCCAAATCAATCAACGGGCTACCCTCATCATTATGAGCCTCATCATCACCTCCTACAGGAACGAGAGCACCTGACTCGTGCAAATCTGCGGGCTGCTGAGGCGGGGGGTGCGGGTAAGGTGGAGGAGTAGAATAATCAAATGGCCCCCGACCGACAAACTCATTATGCTCGACAAGAAGCTGACGGAAATAAGCACAAGTGTCGGACATGACCACCCTCATATCATCTCGCAACTCATCCCTTAATTCATCCTTTAGTTGTCTAATGGCTGCGGCATCCATAGGTGGGAACTGGGAAGAACTAGTAGACCGGGAAGAAGACGGGCGAGGCCTCTTGGAAGCGGCCTGCGGTGGGGGAGCCTGTTGGTCATCAGCGACCACGCGAGATAAGAACCCGGGAGCTCTGTACGCTCCATAGGAAGTATCGGAACCCTAGCAGCTTTGCATAAAACTGTGATCAGCGACGGGAGAATGATGGGATTCTTCCGAGTGGGCCCTTCGCCCTTTTGCTTGGCCAATTCTTTGTCAATCAACGGCCCTAACTCATTCTTCAACTTCCTAAAGTGATCCGTCAAAGACTTGTGGATCACCCGGGCAAAGTCCACAGCTTTCTTGGACATAATAGCATAGATGAGGG